>CM066031.1:953929870-954666346 GCA_033557465.1 Ichthyophis bannanicus
TGCAGAGTTCCTCGCAGTGGGTTCCCCATCCCAGCAGGGAGGTGTCCGTCATGAGAACCCTTAAGGGGCACGGAGTCTGGAAGGGCATCCCTGCCTTGAGGTACTGGGGATTTTGCCACCAGGTCAGGGATTCTGCCAACTGGCAGGTCACTTCAATTCTGTCACGGCGACATCTTGTGGCCTGTATCCACCAGTCATGAAGGCACCACTGTTCAGCTCTGATATGGAGGCAGGCATCTGGGGTGACATGGACCGTGGAGGCCATGTATTCAAGTAGGCGCAGTAGGAGCCGAACAGACACCGAGGGATGGCATTGTATGTCCATGGCCAGAGCCCTGAGCTGGGCAGCTTGGTCCTCTGGAAGGAAGGCCCTTGCCTGGAGGGTGTCTAGTCTTGCCCCTATGAACTCCAGACACTGTGTCAGGAGGAGGTGGGGCTTGGGGTAGTTTATTACAAACCCCAGATTTTGCAGGTCCTGGATGGTACATGCGGCTGCCTGCTGCACCTCTGAGGCAGTACCTCCCTTTATGAGCCAATCGTCCAGATAGGGGAAGACAAACATCCCCTGGAGGTGGAGGAAGGTGGCCACGACTGCCAGGCACTTGGTGAAAACCCTTGGGGTGGAAGCCAAGCTGAAGGGCAGCACCCTGTACTGGTAATGGCTGCCCCCCACCATGAACCTCAGGTACTGCCTGTAGTTGGGGTGAGTGAGGATGTATGTGTAGGCATCCTTCAGATCCAAGGAGCATAGCCAATCTCCCTGCTGGAGGTAAGGCAGCACTGTTCCAAGGGAGAGCATCTTGAACTCCTCCCTCACCAGGAATCTGTTCAGATTGCACAGGTTGAGGATGGGCCTTAGGCCCCCTGTTCTTTTTGGTACAAAGAAGTACTTGGAGTAGAACCCCTTGCCCCTGAGATGATGGGGAACTGGTTCTACCGCTCTGTCCTCGAGGAGACCTGCCAGTTCCTTCAGTAGAAGGTCCCAGTGAAGAGGAGACATGGGAGGCTCTCCCAGAAAGAAAGGGGGAGGTGTCTGGGCAATATGGAGGAGGTAGCCCTCCTTGACCACTTGGAGTGCCCAAGAATTGATGATGATGGCTGGCCACCTATGGGCATAGTGAATGATACATCTCCCTGTGAGCTGCTGACTTCCTTGGGATAGAGAGGTTATGCCCAAGGAATCAAAAGCTCCCCCCCCCCCTGGCTGGGCTGGGCTGGGGCTAATGCCTGGGGCTTGGGAGCCTTCTGCTTACGATGGCCATGCCCATGTCCCTTGGCCTTCTCACCCTGCTGGGGAGACAGGGATGCCTGAAAAGGTGTGTAGTTTCTATAAGCAGCCCCTTTCCTTGGGTAGAAGGACTTTTTACCTGAACCCTTCCTTCGGGGTGGGACAGCGGTCTTTTTTGAGAGCCTTGTCCTCGTCATGAACTTGTTCTCTAGCTCATCAGCCTTGTCAGTCATTGGTTTGCCAAAGAGGTTTTCTCCTTGGCATGGGATGTCGACCAATTTGTCCTGAACCCATTGCTCAAGGTCAGATGACTATAGCCAAGCCTAGCATCGGGCACCGATGCCCGCCACCGCTACTCAAGTTGCCGACTTAAAGCCATCATAGGCTGCCCAAGACATAAACTTGGAGCACTCACAGACGGCTTTGGCCAGGTTATTGAACCACTCCAGGGGTTCCTTGGAAAGACCAGCTGAGAACACAGTGAATTCCTTCACCAGGTCTCTCAGGTACATGCCCATGGACAGCTGGTATGTCTGGATCCGTCGATGAGCATCGAGTCCTGGTAGCACTTTCTACCAAGGGCATCCAGGGTGCGTGCCAATCTGCCAGGAGCACTGAGGAGTGCGTCTTCTGACTCTTCAGGTGATGCATGGCCGACTCAACCATCATGGAGTTGTGCAGCAGTTGTGACTTCTGGAAGCCTTGGCTTCTGCAGACTCAATACATCAAGTCGAACTGCTTGTTCACCACCAGCACTGATGCCAATGACTCCCACATATGGAGCATTAGCCATTCCAAGATGGGAGGGATGGGCACCATAACAAATTCCCTTGGAGGGGCCATGTAATGGAGGATTTCTACCTCCTCCATCAGAGGATCCTCCTTCTATTCTGTCGGGAATGCTAGGGCCTTGGACATGTCCCTGATGAAGTCGAGGAATGCCATGTCCTTGGGTGGGGAATGATACCAAGGCTCCAATGGAGGGGAATCCGAGGGGACGTTGCTATGGTGACAAGTGTCCAGCAACTCCATGTCCTCCATTTCCCAGTCAGAATAGTCCATCGAAGACTCAAGGGCAGGATGGCTCATGGGCTGCAGGGCTGATCCCCTCCCACGGCCCTCAGAGGCCCCATGGCTGGTGCCAAGCACACTGGAAGAGGAAGATCTTGGCCCCATGAAATGGGAGCCAGATTGAGACCTCAGCCAAGGATCGACTTGAGGCCCAAGGACCTCGAGGATCGGCTCAACCTCCGGGGATACCCTTGATGTAGAGAGCCCGGTGGTCTGGGTGGAGGAACTGGTGGTACCGGACAACAGCGCCTGCTGCTGGTCCATGAAAGCAGACAAGCTGTGCTCCAGGGCCACTATTCTGGACTCCAGGCCAGAAGGCTCCACAGTCATTGGCGCAGGCACCGAGGGAATTGGGCCTGCTGCCAGTTCCCCCAAGGGGGAGTCCTCGATGAGGATGGTGTCAGGTGACCAAGTCCGGCCTGAGGTAGAGTCCTTTCAGAGGACCTTCGCAGGTTTGCTCCTTCTCTGATCCCTTAGACTGTCTAGGACTGTAGGACCTGGCTTGGGGCTTATCCGGCCCATTTGAGCCATCCAGGGATGTTGCCTTCAAGGGCTTCTTCTTCTTCTTGAGTTCCCTTTCCGAGGAACCACGGCATCGGTCGGGGTCCATAAGACTATCCCGGGATTCCACAGTTTTGGAAGAGGCCTTGGCCTTTGGAGGTACCAGGGACTCTGGGAAAAACTCATCATGCTGCTGCTGACAGCTCTTGAGGGTCTTGATGGACATCTTCTTACAGAGGCCACATGCCGTGGGGTCGTGGTCCAGTCCCAGGCAACGAAGGCAGCAGTTGTGTGTGTCGGTCAGGGACGTTATTTTGGCAAACCAATCACACTTTTTAAAATCACTACTAGCCATGGGAGAAAAAAGTATCCCAGCCTGGTCAAAGACCCACAGTGCCGCCAGTTGGAAAAAAGGCGCAAAGGCGCCAAGAAGGAAAAACCTGAGACTTGATGCCGGGGCAGCGGGCTCAGGTGGCGGGAAGAAGACTGATGCTCTACCGGAGGAGAGTATGAAACTCAACCTTTTCCGGTGAAGAGCAGACAAACGTCTGAAGGGCTACGTGGAAAAAAGGAGACTGAGCAAGATGGCACCCTTGGGCAGGAAGGGGACCATGCATGCATGGTGGCATCTCCCAAAGGCTTTCTTTGAAAGCTGGGGGGATGCTTCCACAAGGGCTCTGTCGGCACCGACGTCACCCATATGTGAGAACTGACTTCCTGCTTGTTCCTAGAGAAGTACTATTAACTTGATACACGGTTCTATATCTGAACTCAAATATCCGGGTTCCAGAAACACAAATACTTATCTGTTCAGAACATTGAGACTTGGGAAAAAAGTCAGAAACTTGAAACATTGTTTCTTAATTGTTTATTATTTGCAATTTAATTAAACATTGTATTTTTTAACACACTACATCAGAGTCAGGAGACATCTGTATTTAGTTCATCATACTTACCTAGGAATACTGGTATCTCCGATTATCTGAAACTTCTCCACAGCTTTTATCCTTTTAGTACCTTTTTTATTCTTTTCTGATAGTGTTCTCCTTGTGAGAATTCCAGCCAGAATTTAATATTTTAGTACCCTTGCCACATCCTAAGTGGGTTTGATAGTAGTAATATCACTCCGGCAACCGTGAGAAACTCCTACTAAGGAGGAGCCTATTCTATCTTGCTCTGGGGTGGGGGTGGGAGTTTACAAGAGGTAATAAGGAGCTGTAGAATGAATGCACTTGTAGATGAGTAGAAGTTTGAATTGTATGTGGAAACAGACAGGGAGCCAATGAAATGATTTGAGAAGAAGAGTTACCTGAGCATAGTGACACTGATGGAAGGTTAGCCATGCAGCTGAGTTTTGAACAGATTGAAAGGGAAAGAAATGATTCAATGGGAGATCAGCGTTGAGCATGTTTCAATAGTCTAGATGGGAGGTGATGAGAGAGTGAATAAGGGTCTTGGTAGTATGTTCAGAAAGGAAGGGGCACATTTTAGCTATCTGTTGAATATGTATAGATTTCTAAAATACCTAGAAGGACACTGGCAAATATAAGGGTATTTGCTGGCCAACAGGAGCAACAGTTTTACACTTCCTGTTTTGTGTTGCTGCAGTCAGGAACATTGATGATTTCTGGCTGCAGGAACACAGACAGTGGGCCCCTAATCGGACTTTCTATTTCTAAATGAGGCCAATGATGAGATAGATAACTCACACTCCAACCTTGACATCACTCCATCAACTCCCCCCCCCCCCTCATACACCTTATTTGGTAGCTTGACTCCTAATGGTAGTACCACGAGACTGCTATAAGGGGGTCAGACGTGCCCTTTTAAATCTAGACATCCAATGGGGCAGGAGTAACTGGGAATCGCTCCTGCCCAGTTGCTGCTCTTCCACAGTAGATACCAGGGATACATTGTCCAGGTATTCATGTAGGGGGTGGGGCAGAGGGGGTTGGATGCTGATATCAGAAGGCGATCGGGGCGGGGCTGGGGGAGGTTTCAGTAGACCTTTGCACTAGCCCCAGGTCTAAAATGGGATTGGGCTTTTGTGCGAGCTGGGAGTGATGATATTGGTGCCCCTTCCATCCTTGCAACCAGTGTGGCCTCACAGGGTGCAAGTATGGCAGGGGCACCAATATCATCACTGGGCTTCCATGAAGCCCAACAGGAGCAATTTTCTGCATGCTGATAGGTGTTGGAGGGGGCAGCTCCACTAGTCGCACAGGGCACATTTCTAGCTTGTTATGGTCCTGCTTTTTCTAATCCCATCACACCGTGTCCACCATTCCCCCTTCCCTATCCGTGCACCATGTCCAATATATTCCTTTTCTCTCCATTCCCCTGTGTCCAGCATCCCCCCATACCCCAAGTCTGGATTTCAACTCTTCCTTTCCTTCTCCCTCCTCTCTAGCATTTCCTCTTAGCTCTCCTCTCACCACCTCCTCCCCCCCACCAAGTCCACCATCTCTCCTTTCTTTCTCTGTCCCCCTGTGCCCATTTATCCTCCATGCCATGTCCAGTATCTGCCCTTTATCCTCATCTCTCCCCATACCCAGCATCTGGCCTTTTCCCCTAAGTCCCCCCCCCCCTCCACCATCCCCAACATCTGCCCTCCATCATTGCGCTGCCTGCAAAAAATTTCCAACCCATGGCCTCTATTTTAGCTCTAGAAGGAAGAGCAGCTACCATCTCTGCCCCTTCTTCCAGACTGGCAGCAGTGGTATCACTCTTCTGCAGCCACCTTTGACCCAGATCTGAGGACAAGCGGTGGCGGCAGGCTATCAACTTTTAAAGAAAAAAAAAGGAAAAGAGCGGGTTCTTCACAGCTCTGGCGTGCTTGTAAAGCCCAATAGTTCCGCCCACTCATGTGTCAGAAGGGATGGAACCATTGAGCTTTTCAAGCATGCTGGAGCCTTGAAAACCCCACGCTTTTGCTTTTTTTTTCTTTAAAAGTTGATAGCCTGCCACTGCCACTTGTCCTCAGATCTGGGTCAGCAGCAGTGGCAAGGGGGTGATACTGCCGCTGCCAACCTGGGAGAAGGGGTGGTGGTGCTAGCTGCTCCTCTCCCTGGAGCTAACATAGAGGCCACAAGTCGGGATTTTTATTGCAGGCAGTGCCGGGCCCTTAGCAGTGCGGGCCATGTGCAGATATCATGCCTGCACATGCCTAGCGCCAGCTCTGTGTAAATGTATCACTTACTGGTCAATCACTCCTTTAAGTCATTTTATGATTTTTAAACAGACAGAGCGATTCAAGACTAAGAAACCGAGGAAGGTCTACGTGACTGGGTGAGGGGTATGAGTTGGGCTGTGACACCGAGTACAGAAATATAGAGAGGGGACATGGGGCAGTTGAAAGGGACAGAGGACTATAGACAGGGTGAGAGCCAAAGAAAGTGGGCATATCCTTGAAGGAAAAGTGAGAGGGTGGGTCATTTCTAACATCAAAATCCAGCACGGCATATTTCAGGGAAACTGCCTGAAATGGAGGATGAGAGGCTAGGGAAGTAAGATTAGGGATGAGAAGCTGTTAAGTAGATGAAAGGTAAAAAGAGAGACCCTGAAAGCTGGAAGGGGAGAAGGAGGAATAATATTTAGCAATAGGCAGATAAATGAATTGAAGAATGAAGACTATACAGAAAGATCATGGTCAGAGAAAGCTATAGATGGAAGGGGAATAAGACAGAAAAACTGAAGAAACAAAATGGAAATGAGATCCTTGAAAAGAAGTTTGAAGAAAAACAACAAGAAGTATTAAAGAGAGACCTGGACCATCCCAAATGAAAAAATAAATGATCAGGTAACAAAGATACAAAAAAAATGGTCATTTTTTAGAGATTTATTTGTATTTAGTTCTGTGCAAAAGGTAATGTGTTTCTCTTTCTTCAGTGTTCTGCTCACAGACTGTTTTATATTTTATGGAGAGGGGTTTCATATCATTTTTCTGTACATTTTTGTTTTTAATTTGTAGTTTCTTATTCTTTAGTCAGTCACGTGATGGTCTGTGTTTTCTATGGGATACTTTTAGTAAGCACTATTAAGGGCACACCATTTGTGAGTGCAAAATGGCACCATTAAGGATCCCAATGTGCGTTAAAGGACGAGACGGGGAGTATGCGTTCCAGCATTAAGAGTGCTAGCGGCTCGTTAGCAGCCAATAAGAGGACATCAGGCGTAAAGACTGCCAGTTTTGCATGTTAATGGTTGATCTCAATGCGGGATAAGGAAGCCTTTCTTCAAGTGACATATTATGTGCTGGATGTAAGCAAAGGTAATAGCTGATGAATATGTCACATCCATACGTCTCTTATGTGTGAGGCAGTGAGTGGGAGGAGAATGTGGAAGGCAGATGGACTGTAGTAGTGAGGAGTGCACATGTAATCCACGGTGATATCTGTGGGTGGCAGAGGAGTGGATAGAAGTGTTGCATAGAGTAGCCACCATGGCTATGATGTAGGCATAGAAAGGATGCCTGGGCTGCAGTGGTGACCTGCACATCAGCTGCAGATGAGGTGGGAATGATACATCCCAATGAGTAAAATGCCACAGTGTGGGCCAGGGTGTAGCATCTGGCAGGAGAATATATGAGTGAACATGACGGATATATGCTGATGGATGGGCCAAAGGACAGGTGGGTGTGGATGAGAGTGCTGTATGGCTTTGCTGCCCCAATGTACCCAATGTGACCTCACAAATGCAGCTAACCTCAGTTGTAGTGTATATAACATATAGTTGCTGGGCTACAGGAAAGATCTAATACCATCTATTTCGGTTTCACAGCCATCTCAGCTATTTTAATCACTATACAATCTTCCTGATATATATGCATATAACTACTGCACAAGTAAGAAGGCTATGATCCAAAGACATAAAAGCCATACATCTGTACAAACTGCATGCAAACGCAAAGTGCTCTTGGACAGATGACTCATACTATCTGGTGGAACAAGGTCATTCGCCTGATGTTACACACCTGGAGTCTACTCACGTCTCTGAACTGATGTGTCTCTAATATTGGCCATATGGAGCAAGTAAGGATGTGGGTTGATCTGTGCAGATGGGCATCCCAAGAGTATGACATTCTGCATGCATGTGACGGAGCAAATGATGTTCATTTACAGTTATCATGACCGTTTCCAACCATGTACAACTCATGTGTTATGCATCTACAGGATCAAGTTGGATGATCTCTTGCAATGTGCTGCAGCAGAGGCAATATAGTCATGCTATCAGATGGCTATGATTGCAATGTACATGCTTGCAGAACCAATGTGCATAACACATAAAAATGAATAATACTAATAAGAGCCCAGCAGCTCCTGGGTTTTCTTGGCAGTGTGACCAGAAATACATTGGCAGGCCTTGCTTCAGAGTAAATGGAGGGTGAAGTGACTTGCCCATGGCCACAAGTGGGATTTTAACTGTGGTCTGTTTTTTACTGAACGAGTGCTCTAACCATTCAGCTAGAACTCCACATGCTTTTCCTTAGCACACTCTTTTCTATAGCACTCTCTAGAAGACACCAGACTACAGGTCCCTGCTTGCAATGGCCTAAACCCCAGAAATCATACAATCTGGCAGAAAAAATTCTTAGAAAGATGTAAACCACACCTAGGGCCTACCTGCAGCATTACACATGCAGTATGGACTTCACTGGACACTCAGTACTGCAGCTACATAACAGACAGCAGCAGTAGTACTGTCCTGGGCAAAGATCAAGCCACATGTGAGGGCAAGATGCCCTTCCCTCCACTGTACCTCCTAAGCCAAACAAAAGTCTCACACAAAGGTCTGCTGGGCTGCAGTGTGGCACTAATCCCTGAAGCAGCACATGTGCAGGGCGTGCATTCCCTTATGATCTGCTGTACACTAAAAGATAAGTAGTTTTGCACATTCACCAAACTCAAACCTCATTCCAGACCATCCTGCCCTCTCCAGGGGGCCATGCACACTTGCTACAAGACATGCAGGTACTAGGCCATGCTCCAGTGATCAGGGTCACCACTATGGCTGCAATTTGGGCTATGTGTGCTGGTATTGGTTAGCTCCTTTATTTCCCAGCATGCACCTCACAATTTGAGCACCTATATGCTACCTTTTACTCAATGGAGAATGCAGCGATCTATCACATCAGCTCTGGAATGTACAGGCACCTTGTGTGCTCATGACCATAACAGCCACCACATGTGCAAATGACCTTTTTCACCGGCCACCCTGAGTGAGAGGAAGGAAACACATTACCTGGTCCCCAGACCAAGCACTGTAATAGTTGGTCTCTTCAGGTTTTGTAGCAGATCTTTCTCCAGGACCAAGCAGGAAGTCAGTCCTCACATATGGGTGACATTGACGTCGATGGAGCCCTTGCGGAGCATTTCCCCAGCTTTCCAAGAAAGCCTTTGGGCATGCAGGCACGCATGCGCGGTTCCCTTCCCGCCTAAAGGTGCCATCTTGCTCAGTCTCTCTTTTTCCATGAAGCCCATCGGACGTGTGTCCTAGTCCTCCCGGAAAATAGTTAGATTTTTTTGCGATTCCTTTGCTAAATTTTCTCCGGTTCGACGCCGGTTCCCCTCCAGCTGGGTTTGGTACACCGGTATTGAGCCCGCTCTTCTTTTTTCGGTTTTTGCCCTACGTGGCTGGCGTTCGTGCCCTTTTTTTCTTTTTCCCTGGAAGGCCAGTCCTTTGACCTCACGGGGACTCTTTTTTCCCCGATGGCTTCCAGTGGTTTCAAAAAGTGTGATCGGTGTAAGAAACTGATGTCTCTCACCGACACACACGACTGCTGCCTTCGGTGCCTTGGTCCTGACCACGATCCTCAGGTCTGTGGACCATGTGGAAATATGTCTTCCAAGGCGCTTCAAAGTTGTCACCACCAAAAGGAAAGGCTTTTCTCCGACTCGGCCTCCGGCTGGGCCCGAACCTCATCTGAGGCCTCGACATCTCGGGAATCGGATCCCGAGCACCGTCGGGGCTCCTCAGACAGGGGGTCCCCTGACCGGGAATGAAAGAGGAAGAAGCGGCTCGCGAGGGTGTCGTCGGAAGAGGTCCCTGGCTCCTTGGGAGCTAGTTCTCAGACCCCCGACCGTCACCCCGGGCCCATGGAACAGGAGAAGCCGCCAAAAGTACCTCGTGTGGAGCCGGAGTCTGATGGACACGTAAGTCCTGTAGTCCTCGTGGACTCTCCTCCCAGAGAGCCGAGTCGGTGGCTGCTGAGTCTCCTGAGCTGGGTCTCAGGCTGACAGCCTTGGAGTGCAGATTGTCTGCCTTCATGGAACAGCAGCGGGCATTGATGGCCAGCCTCTCTGGTGCATCTGCCCCGACCACCGGGACATCGACATCGAAGTTGACCCCTGAGACCGAGCCGATACTCGAGACCATGAAGGCTCGAGGTCGACCTTGGTCGCGGTCTCCCTCGACCTCCCTTCGGGACCGAGGGCGTCGACGCCGGTGCCTTCGGCGTCAGGGCGGGTGCACACAGGCCCCGTGAGGTCGGACCCCGATTCCTCATCGGACGAGTCCACCTGGGAGATGGAGGACAAGGAGTCCCCCGACACCTTCAGGACTCAGTGCGTCCTGTCGGACTCACCGCAGTCTGAGCCCCGGAGTAGATCCTCTCCGGAGGATACCCGGTTCTCGGAGTTCGTCCGGGATATGGCCACTGCGTTGGCTATCCCTGCGGACCCCGAGGAGGAGCCTCGAGCCGAGGAGCTCGAGGCCCTACAGTATGACTCTCCTCCGAAGGAGGCCTTTACTGTTCCGGTTCCTCCGATGCTGGAACGGCTCCTCTTCCGGATGTGGGAGGCACCGGCCTCGGCGCCGGTTCTAAGCAAGCGGGTCGATTCCATCTATCGACTCCGGAAGAGCCCTGGCTTTCAGAAGGCGCAGCTATCACACCATTCCATGGTGGTGGAATCGACCATGCATCGCCTGAAAAGTCAGAAAATGCACTCCGCGGTGCACCCTGGCAGGGAGGCCCGGAACCTGGATGGTTTTGGTAGAAAGTGCTTCCAGGGCTCGATGCTTGCTTGCCGTGTCCAGTCTTACCAGCTGTACATGGGCATGTACTTGCGGGACCTGGCCAAGGAGCTGGCCGGGTTCTCTGCTGGTCTCTCCGGGGAACCCTTGCAGAGATTCAAGTCCTTGTCCTCGGGGATCCGGGAATGCTCCAAGTTTATGTCCCGCGCTGCCTATGATGGCTTCGAGGCTTCGGCCCGTGTTGCGGCAGCCGGCATCGCGGCTCAACGCCAGGCATGGCTGCAGTCATCGGACCTCGAGCCATGGGTTCAGGACAAGTTGGTCGATGTCCCTTGCCGAGGTGAAAACCTTTTTGGCAAGCCCATGACCGAGAAGGCCGCACAGCTCGAAACGGAGCACCTCACGAGGACAAGGCTGTCTAGAAAGACTTCTGCCCCTTCTCATAAAAAGAAGGGCTCGGGTAAAAAGCCCTTTTACCCGAGGAAGGGCACTGACTACAAACAGTACCCACAGTACCAGGCCTCCCATGCTCCCCCTCAGGGTCAGCAGGCCAAGGGGCAGGGTAATATGCCCCGTAGGCAGAGGACTCCCAAGCCTCCGGCCCCTGCTCCCACTCAGCAGGGTGGGGGGTTTTGACTCCTTAGGCATAGCCTCTTCGTCCCTGCTCTCCCAACCCTGCACAGGAGGTCGCCTCGCCCTGTTTGCCCACAAGTGGCCACTCATCACTGGAGACAGTTGGGTGCTCAGCATAGTCCACAAGGGCTATCTGCTACACTTCCAACAGCTGCCTCCTCCATATTTCCAGGAGAGCCTCCAAGGTCTCCCCTGCACACAGACCTTCTCCTTCAGGAGCTCCAAGGTCTGTTGGTGGACAGGACAGTGGAACCTGTGCCTCCCCACCTACAAGGTCAAGGGTTCTACTCCAGGTATTTCCTTGTACCCAAAAGAATCGGTGGCCTTCGGCCTATTCTAGACCTCAGAAATCTCAACAAATTCCTAGAGAAGGAAAAGTTCAAGATGCTTACTCTTGGAACACTTCTGCCCTACCTCCAGCAGGGAGATTGGCTATGCTCCTTGGATCTAAAGGATGCATACACTCACATCCTCATTCATTCAGACCACAGAAAGTACCTCAGGTTCATTGTGGGAGGAAACCATTATCAGTACAGAGTACTGCCCTTTGGCCTCACCTCCGCTCCCAGAGTCTTTACCAAATGCCTGGCAGTGGTGGCGGCCTACCTGAGAGATCAGGGAATCTTTGTCTTCCCCTTTCTGGACGACTGGCTCATCAGGGGTCAGACATGCCAGGAGGCCAGACAGGCCACCCTCAGGACTATTGCTCTTCTTCAAAACCTGGGATTTGTAATAAACTTCGCAAAGTCCACTTTGCTCCCCTCCAAGAATTTGGAGTTCATAGGGGCAAGGTTGGACTCTCTGCTAGCAAACGCATTCTTGCCAGAAGACAGAGCCCAAAGACTGATGAATCTAGCAAACCAGTTTCTCAGCAGGTCGCTGGTCTCCGCCAGACTCTGCCTGAGGCTTCTTGGCCACATAGCTTCAACAGTACATGTGACCCCCAATGCCAGGCTCCATATGAGGCCTGCACAGTGGTGTCTTCAGATTCAGTGGTCACAGGCCACAGGCAGCCTCAGAGACAGGATAAGGGTGTCCAGACAATTTCTGAACTCCCTCCGCTGGTGGCTGCACCCTCCAAACCTACTGCAAGGGGTGCCTTTTCAGATTCCTGGGTTCACTGTGGTGTTGACCACGGATGCCTCCCTGCAGGGCTGGGGGGCTCATTATCTAGGCAAGTGCACCCAGGGCCTGTGGTCTCCCTGGGAGGCTGCACAGCAAATCAATCTACTAGAACTCAAGGCTATTCGGTTATCCCTCAAAACTTTCTCTCCAACCCTGGCTCATCAGTCTGTCCTAGTTCAAACAGACAACCAGGTAGCCATGTTTTATGTGAACAAGCAGGGTGGAACTGGGTCCAGGCTCCTTTGTCAGGAGGCTCAGGACCTTTGCTTGTTTGCTCTCAGACACAACATGCTCCTCAAGGCTGTGTATCTCCCTGGCCAGGAAAACTACCTGGCTGACAGGTTGAGCAGGATTCTGCAGCCCCACGAGTGGCAGCTCCGCCCACTTCCTGTTTGGCTGTCGTGGTGAGAGGACCTGTTCTGCAGAGCTCCTGCTGGGTAGGAGTTCCTGTTCACAACCTGTGTCTGGATGTCCGGCCCTGGGCCACCTCCAGCGGGAGAGGCCCAGGCCCAGAGGACTACCAAGCTTGGTGGGCCTCTTCTGCTGCCATCGACTGGGGAAGATGACAGCCTGGTGCAGCCGGCACCCAGGGAGGGGGACCCCCCAGGTAGGACTGCGCCTGGTCAGGGAGGAGGGACCCACAGGTATGGAGGTTTGGGCCCGCTACCCCAGGGAGGAGGCTTCTGTCTCCTCCCCAGGCAGGGTGTGGAGGCTGGGTGGCAGAAGGGAGAGGCCCTGGGGAGACCCTGGAGGACCGAGAAGTATAGTGCTGAGGGTGGCGGGTTCCCCCCTCCGCCTCGGGTCCTGGAGGAGGCCTCTACCTCCTCCAGTGAGGATGAGGACGAGGGGTCGGGCCTGCCTTCCTACCAACAGCCAGCTAGGGCCCCTGATGCAATTGTGGCGGCGGTGCGGCGGCTTCGGGGTCTCCAGGAGGAGGCGGCCCAGCTGCGAGCCCAGCTCTCCCACCTGGAGAGCCTGCAGGCCACCATTCCCGGGGAGGAATGGGTGGCCTATTCCACCTATAGAAAGGGGTGAAGCGGGCCTTAAAGGGCAAATACCAGGACATCGTTTACCTCAAACAACAGGGTTGTGGGTCCCTCGCAGAGATCTATTATAACTCTGATAGGTGGAATACTGGTGTAGCTGCAGTCCAGGGGGGCCCCCGGGGTAGGTAGGCTGGTCAGATCGAAAAAGTCTGGTTATCTGCCCTATCCCTGCCAGGGTGAAGAACACAGAACGAAAACACAATTCCAGACTGCTGCTTTCTCTGAATTCAGCACTGCTTACCTGCAGCCGGTGGACGATCCAGGAAGACTGGCTGTCACATCCCCGAGTGTTGAAGGTGTGGTATCCGGCCCGTTGTCTGCCTCGGGGCACGATGGACCTTGGAAGTTTGGGGATGGGGTCCCAGCCCGCCCTGCCTCACTGGCGTCGGGAAAAATGGCAGCCGCACAGCCCATCTCGCAGCGGCACTTGGTTCCCTGTAACGCTGATCATGGCAATGAGCAGGGGTTCGGTGGGGCTGATCTCTCTCATTTGCGGGCAGTTTCGGATCGTTTTTCCTGCCGTCCTGACATCGGGGTGTGCTGCAGAAATCCTCAAAGATGGCCGCCGGAGAGTATGCTGTGACGTCACCACAGCTGAGAGGTTTGCCCCGTTGAAGGTAGTGTCGGCAGGGCATTCCCCAGCCCGATCCAGTACCAAAGATGGCCGCCGTACAGCAGATGATGTCACTTCCGGGTCTTCCCGGAAGTGTGAAGACAGCGGCGGTCCTGCATCTGCCCTACAGAACGAGCATCAGCGGCGGTCTGCAGAGGCTCTGATTGCTCTCCCCCGACATTCTGCAGATGGAAGCTTCGCTCCGGTCGGGGGTTCCCTGCAGGATGCTTTCCCTCAGCGTCGTGGGTCTGTGGATTCTGCGCCGGCTACCAGAAAGCAGAAAGCTTCAGGAGGAGGAACCTGGGAGGGGGGGGCTGTTGGGAGTATTGATTTCCCTGTCCTGGCTGCTCTTCCAGCCCCTCGACGGCTGCAGGATGACCGCCCGTCGTTTCCAGGGGCGGCTGTCTGGCGCCGGAGGGGTGCTGGGGGGGGGAAGGAGCAGAACAGGGGCTGCTATTCTTTTTCTGCAGCCCCTGGGGGGGCCGAAAGATTGCCAGTCCGCTGCCTTTGCGGCCTGGGACCACGGAGCGGGATGTGCAGCTGTCCGTCCTGTCTACTACGGGGGCCGAGGAAGGCCTGGCTCGCAGGGGGGCGTCCGCCCTTCCTGCTGGAGCCTTGGCTACCGGCCGTGTGGTTCCGGACCCCTGTGCCACGTCTGGCACTGACGACCAGGTAGGACCTGGGAGGGACAGGGGGCAGGGGGGTGGAGGTTTGAGGGATGCTCTGGGTGGGGGATCTGCCTTGCTGTCTCAGGTAGGTCCTGCCTTGTTGTCAGTAGCCGTAACGGGGGTAGCAGACGGTGGGTCAGGGGAAGGTCTGACGGAGGGAAGGGGGGAGCGGCCGACTGGTCATCTCATGGGGACGGAGGTGGTGGCTGACTCGGAATGGGGGAGGGGTTTGTCCTCAGTAGGGTCAGGGGTGGCGGTGGTCCCCCCGGATCCCGGGAAGGGAGGGGAGCGGGGTCCATCCCCGGTAGTGGTGGCCGAGACCCAGGAGCCTTGCGCTGGGTCGGGAACGCGGGACGGAGGTTTGGGGGGGCTTTCCGGTCCCCTGGGTGTCACCGAGAACCAGGTTCGTGATGCCCTGCAATTAGCGCTGGAGACCCCGACGGGCCCTCCCGGGGCCTTTACTGCCTTCCGGCAGCTGGAGGTGGCGGCAGGGGGTGATCCGGGGGTTCTCGGTGGCACCCAGGGATCCGGAAGGGAGAGCATCCCTGATGCAGTGTTGGCGGAGCTGACTTTGCCCAGTCCTCAGGCCACCCCATGTGCGGAGATTGTGGATCCCGCAGACCAGCAGCGGGATCCCCCGCGGGTGGCAGCAGGGGAAGATCACGGAGGACAGGGGTTGGGAGCTGGGCGGTCGGCTCCCTCCCCCCGTACCTTTGCGGAGGCTCTAAGGGGGTCGGGCACCACTCCTGGGACATCGGGTGGGGCTGGGGGGAGGGGGGGTTCCCAGGGGAATGATCCCGTAGGAGGGGGAGGAGGTGGGGGAGGTTTCCGAGGGGTAGGGGGTGAGGTTAGACGACGCAACGTGGCGCAGATCCGATGGGCTGGGGAGGGGTCCCCTCCAGCCAGGGAACAGGTCTTGAGGATGGTCCTTGGGCTGGGGTTTTCCCAGGAGATCTCTACGCCTTTATCCACATGAACAACACCATTGAATATGATGTTAGTTTCATGCTGAGACGGGGGCTGGAGATTTTCTGGGACCGATACCAGCAGCAGAGGGGGCAGGGAGGGTGGGCTGACTTTCGTGTTGTGCCTATCTCTCGCCAGGGGACGGTACCTGTGACCATCCTATCCAGGAATGAGTCGCTCCCAGGGCAGGACATCCAGTTTTGGTTGTCGCGCCATGCGGTGCTCCTCGCACCCCTGGTTAAGGGCGCTGGGCCCCTAGGGGTGTGGGACGGGTCGTGGAAGGGTAGGATCCGTTTGCGTGAGGTGGGAAACATGGTGCAGCACGTGCCCTCGGCCGGTTTCCTCGGTCGGGATCGCATCTTGTGCTATTACCCCGGGCAACCCCGCGAGTGTCACCGCTGTGGCTCATTCCGCCATTTGAGCATGAACTGTCCCGAGCAGGTCTGCACCCGTTGTGGTGGACGGGGTCACACTTCGGCCGGGTGTCTGCTAATTCGGTGTAACCTTTGCGGGGAGTTGGGCCACCCCTTTGCCCGCTGCCCCTCCGCGTCACACAATGGACCGGGGGGGTTGCCGTCACTCCACCTCGGGCTCCTGTGCGGGAGGAGGCTATGGAGGCCCCTCTCCCTCAGGAGGAGACCGGGGGCCCTAGTGCAGAGGAGTCCATCGAGCCGAGGGAGCCACCAGGGGGAGGGGATTCGGGTAGGAAGGAGGAGAGGGTTGATGTGGTGGAGGTTAATGTAGCACGACAGGATAGTGGGTTGAGGGTGGTGCCACCTGAGGAATGGACTACGGTCCCTTCCAAGGGTGGCAAGTCCAAAAGGAAGAAACGGGAGACATCCCCGTTGCTGGATGCAGAGCCCGTGTTGGACATCAACCGTTTCGTCTTTTTGGCCGCTGATGCGGCTGAGGCGGATGAGGGCTTGCCTGTGGAAACAGGGCTTCCTGTGCGGCGCTCGGAGCGGTTAGCGGCGGGGGCGGCCCCTCTTCCTCAGCGGCGACCTTCAAAGGTGCAGAAGGCGCGCCGCAGTCAGGGTCCTCCAATCAAGGGGGATACTGGCGCCCGACGGGTGAGGGAGGATGGCCTTGTACCCCCGCAGTTGGGTTCGGGGCCTTCGCAGGAGCCCCCTGCTGACCCGCCGCCCTGGCCTCCCCCGCGGGGGTGGGCACTGTCGTATTGTCTCAGTCTTTGTCCGGGGAGGGGGGGGCTGCACAGGTGGTGGACCCCACGGAGGAGGTCATTCCTCCGACCCCTGACCCGTTTGTACCTCCTCCTCCGGTAGGGGCTGGGCCTGCCCTCGCGACAGCTTTGCCTGGTGGTCCCGGGGGCGCCAGCACCTCCTGGGGTGACAGGGTCGAGCGGGAGGAAGAGGAGATCCTCGAGGTGGTCGATGTGGACCAGGAGGAGTTGTTTGAGCTCGCGGGCCTGTCCTGCAAGCGGGATTCTGGGGATCCCGGGGTTGGTGAGAAGAGGAGGAAAGGGTCACTGCACTCGAAATAGGCATGGCGTGCACTCCTGCGTTCTCGTGCGCCACCATCAACGTGGCCAGCATTTTCTCAGACCAGGCGCGGGCTACGGCCTATGATTTTCTTTCTACGAGTGGGCTGGATGTCATCTTCTTGCAGGAGACCAGGCTCACCTCGCTCGCTAGCCTTCATCGGGCGAAGCGGGAGTGGAGGTGGGGCCCTTCGTACTGGTCCCTTGCGGCACAGCCCTACGCAGGAGTGGCGGTTTTGTTCACGTCTAACCGATTTCAGGTGCAGTACGTATGGGAACTGGAGCAGGGCCGGTGTCTGCTTTTAGATGGCTACTGCGGGCCCCATCGGTTTCGTTTCGTGGTGGTCTACGGCCCCCAGTCTAAGTTGGCGCGGAAGACCCTGTTCGGGGTTATCCGACCCTACTTACACACCTCCCGTTTGGTGGTCCTTGCCGGGGATTTTAACACCACCACCTTTTTGCAGGACCGAGGGGGGGAGCGTTGCCCACCCAGTTACGAGGGCCTCTTTTTGGCCGAGATGACCCGGACGGCTGACCTCGTGGATGTTTTCCACCGGGCCTTTCCTAGGTCGCCAGGGTTCACCTACTACCATGGGACCTGCAGGAGTCGTATCGATCGGATATATGTGAGTGCCCGGGTGGAGTGTTCCCCTCCGCAGTTGCAGGCGGTTGACTTTTCGGACCACCGCGTCCTCTCTGTGTCCTTCCTGGCCAACCATGAGGAGCTTAGCAGGGGTCCTGGCCTGTGGCGACTGAATGTGCAGTTGTTGGCAACATCAGAGGTGGTCCAGGAGTTCTTGGCCTTTCTCGCAGACCAGGAGACCCTGCTGAGTGTTTTTCCTTCCCGTGGCGCCTGGTGGGATGAGGTGAAGACGCGTGCCCGACAACTCTTCCGTTCCCGGGGTACCTCCATGGCTCGATCCCGCTACCTCACTTACACTGTCCTCCGGAGGTCGCTGGATCGTTTGGTATCCCGAGGGGCAGCGCGGGAGGAGGTTGAAGACGTGCGCGTCCAGCTCCGTGGCCTGCTTTACGATCGCCAGCCTCCCTATGCTTCGAGGGGGCGGCCGGTGGGGGCGCCACTCCAGACCCTTTCCGGACTTGCAGGGAGAGGGTTCAGCGTCGGGAGGTCATGGCCCTGCGGGGCGAGGACGGTACCATTCATACCTCCCAGGAGGACCTTTTGCGGATGGTGGGGGAATACTTCTCGGACCTGTTTGGGGATCGCCCCGTGGACCTCACCCATATCCGAACGTACCTGGGCCTTCCCCCGGTGTATTCGGCTGTGGTCCAGGCACAGGTTGATGCACTCGCTGCACCGATTCAGCAGGTGGAGGTGGAGAGGGCGATTCGTGCCATGCCGTTGGGGAAGGTGCCTGGGCGCGATGGGCTCCCTGTGGAGTTCTATCGCACTTTCATTGCCCAGCTGGCCCCCTTCCTGACCTCCCTGTTTCAGGAGATCATGGACACGGGGTATCTCCCGCGGTCATTTCGCGAGTCTGTCCTGCTGCTGCTCTCCAAGGGGAAGGACGATAGCTCCTTGGACTTCTGGCGGCCGCTCTCTCTTTTGAACGCGGACCGGAAGATCCTGGCCAAGTGTTTGGCCAACCGACTGGTGGAGGTGTCGGGCGATTTGCTGTCCCCTTCCCAGTATTGTTCTGTTCGGGGGAGAGGGGTTCTGGACGCTGTCGCCACAGTCCGGGAGATGGTGGAAAGAGGCCGGTCGCTCCAACGGGACCACTGGTTGGTCTCCTTGGATCAGTCCAAAGCCTTCGATCGAGTCAGTCACCGGTACCTGTGGGTGGTGCTCCAGCACTTCGGCCTCCCCGCAGGTTTCCTCTTCGTCGTGCAGGCGCTGTACCGAGGGGGGGTGAGCTTCCCGTTTATTAACGGGTGGCTCGGACGGCCATTTGGTGTCGCCTCGGGGGTGCGGCAGGGGTGCCCTTTGAGCCCCCTGCTGTATGTTTTCTCCCTCGACCCCTTCCTCCGGAGATTGTCCTCAGGTGGGTTGCGGGGCCTGGAGGCGCCTGGTGCGCCCCCGGTGTCCGTCGTTGCCTACGCTGACGACATCTCAGTTTACGTGGACGGCACTGAGGGGGTAGAGGCCCTGCGGGAGGCCGTGGAGGAGTACTCGGAGGTAGCCCACTCTGTTGTCAACCACAGCAAGTGCCAGACGCTGTGGTTGGGCCCCTCGGAGGCTTCCCCGCCTTCCTGCGCCCCCTTTCCTCCTCCCGTGGGGGAGGTCCGCGTTTTGGGCCTCGTCTTTGGGTCGGAGGACTGTGCGGAGGCCAATTGGGACCGTTGTCTTGAGACTGCACGGTGTAGGGTGCTGCGGTGGAGGGGGTGGAGGTGTACGTACGAGGAGAAGATCAAACTCCTCGGGACGTTTCTGCTTCCTCTCTTTCTGCACGTGGCCACGGTCTTCGTCCTTCCGTCGTCCCGTCAGGCGTCTGTCTGTGCCGTCTTTTTCTGTTTCCTGTGGGGTAACCGCCTGAACCCCGTCCAGCGCAACATCGTCTGCCTGGATCGGGCAGAGGGCGGTTTGGGTATGTTGCACCCCCTTGTCTTCCTGTCAGTCTTGTCTATGGCATTCCACTTGGGTAGGATGCGGGAAGGGGGTGGGGTCTGGTGGGTGGCCTCCTATCGGGAATGGTTCTCCCGCTTCTGGGAGCAGTGGGAGGGGGCGTCCTCGGTCCCACGTGTGCGCCGGAGCGGGGAACAGGCCCCATCGTACGTATTTGTGATGGTGGGGCTCATTAGGCGGTGGGGGGTGACCGACCCGCTCGCCCAGTCCTTGGGGCGGAAAGGCTTATACCGGATGGTTCTCACCTCTCACTATCAACCACGGTGGGCCCTGCGGGACTGTCCGGCGGATGTGATGCAGCGGGGCCTTCGGCTGTTGAACTCCCCTCGGCTACCGAAGAAGGTTCGGGATGTGGCCTGGTTGTCTTTCCACGGGCGTTTGTACATGAGGGACAACCTCAAGTACAGGTCACAGGCCGAGCGGGTCTGTCCGAGGGCCGGGTGTGAGGGGCAGACGGAGACCATGGACCATTTCCTCCAGCAGTGTCCCTTCAACGTGGAGGCCTGCCGGTTGGTGTCCGCTGCTCTTCACCTGCGCGACCTTTCCCTCCTCACGTATGCGGAATGGGTGTACGGGGCCTGGTCCTTTCCTCTAAGGCAGGACTCCGGGACCCTCTACCTCGTCACGGCCGTAGTACGCTACCACCTGTGGCAAGCGCGCTGTCATGTCTCGACCCGGGGGTTGGTCCTGCCCCTCGACGAGGTGGTGCGGGACATTCTGGAGGAAGTGTCCAGCATGGCGCAACGTGAAAGACGGGTGGTGGAGGCTCATCGTTGGGAGCGTCTGTGGCGTCACCTCACCCTTCGCCCCCCGTGAGGGGGAGGGGTTCCCTGGGGTTCCCATCCCTGTAGGACTGTGAGGTTTGTTTTTGTTGTTCCCTGGGGGAGGGGTGTAAGAGGAGGGGTTAGTTTCCCTTCCCTGGGGTTTACTTCTCGTTATGATTTTGGGGTGTTTTCCTCCCGGGAGGGGAGGGGGGGGTGAGCTGATGATCCATAAGGGGTTTGACCGGTTGTCCGCTTTTCCTTTCTCCTTAGAGGGTGGCCGTCCCACTATTTGTGTTTTTCGTGTTTGTTTGTTCTTTTTGTGTCCTGGGCATCCCGCTCCGTTGTCTGGATTGCAGGGCAGCACAAGGGTTATGTTTTGCTTTTGTATTTTGCTTTTGATTTGTATGATTAGTTATGATTTGTTTTGGTGGGACTGTGTTGGGGATGGGCTAAAGGGGCCCTTATGTTTTCATTTGGTTTGGGGGGAGGTGGTGGGGTGGGGAGGTTTGTTTTTGAGATGTTTGTTTGGATGGGATGGGTCTGAAGGGGGAGGGAGGGGGATAGGGGGCTTTGTTTCTGGATGGGGGGGGGGAGGGAGTCTGAGAGTCAGACAGAATGGACAGTTGGACTGATGGGGGTGTTGTGCGGGGCAGGGGTTCAGGGATTGCAAGACGACCAATACGTGGACTATGCTGGGGTGTTCTTGCAGGGGGAGGTTGGGTCGGGTATGGACATTGGACTGAGGGGGGGAGGGGACATGGACATTGACAAGGACTTTTTGGGGGTTGTTGTTGGGAGGAGGGCACGTGTGTTGATTACTGGGTTTGGTGGTGGGTTTGGGGAGGCGGGTCACGGGGGTTTTGTGATACCTGTTTTGTGCTATGTCGGGGGGGTGGGGGTTTTGGGGGGGTGTGGGACTTGGTTGGGGTGATTGTGTTTGCTTTTTGTTTGTTCTTCTGTTGCATGTGTTAATAAACAAAATTTCCATCCTTTGGTGGCTCAGAAGATTTTCCTGAAATGGGGACTTCCATCCATAGATCTGTTTGCCAGTCCACTGAACAAACAGCTGCCAAAGCTCTGCTCCAGGAAACCGCATCCTCTGCGGATAGCAGCAGATGCTTTTCTGATTCCCTAGTCTCAGGGCCTCCTGTATGCATTTCCTCCCACGCCCTTGGTGGCCCGAACTTTGTTCAAGATTCTTCAGGACAAGGCCTCGGTCCTGCTGGTGGCTCCCCGGTGGCCGAGACAACCTTGGTTTCCACTTCTGCTTCAGCTGGCAGTGGATCCCCCACTGCCTCTGGGGTTGCAACCCGACCTCCTCTCTCAAGATCAGGGTTCCCTTCTGCATCCCAATCTCAAAGCTCTCAATTTGATGGCCTGGAGGCTTCAAGGGTAGTTTTGGCTCCCTGGGGCCTACCTCAGGAAGTTGAGGAGGTTGTCCTAGCCTCTAGGAAACAGTCCACTAGGAAAACCTATGCTCTCAAATGGAAAAGGTTTTCTGTGTGGTGTCAGTTACGTACAGAGGATCCTTTCTCCTGTACTGTACCAGTAGTGCTTCAGTACTTACTGCACTTGTCAAATCAGGGACTTAAGTCCAATTCTGTTCGGGTCCACCTCTCAGCTCTAGCAGCTCACCACTCACTGGTGGAAGGACATTCTCTGTCGGTCCACCCCTTGGTGTCCCGCTTTCTCAGAGGCTTGCTTTTGCTCAAGCCTCCAATCCATCCTCCTGCTCCTGAGTGAGAGTTGAATGTGGTCTTGCAGCAACTGACTCGCCCACCTTTTGAGCCGATGGCTACTTGCCCTCTACGCTTCCTGTCCTGGAAGACACTCTTCTTGATAGCCCTGACCTCGGCCAGTCGAGTGAGTGAGCTCCAGGCCCTGGTCTGTGACAGGCCTTACACCCACTTCTATAGGAACAGGGTAGTCCTTAGGACTCATCCAAAGTTCCTTCCAAAAGTTGTCTCCTCCTTCCACCTTAACCAGGAGGTGGTTCTTCCAACATTCTTCCCTAGGCCTCATGCAAGCCAGGCTGAAGCAGTTCTGCATACCCTGGACTGTAGGAGGGCCTTATCCTTCTACCTTGACCGTACGCAGGGGCATAGAAGGGCTACTCAGCTCTTCATATCTTTTGACCCTAATAATTTGGGGTTAGCTGTGTCAAAGCGTACCTTGTCCACCTGGGTAGCTGACTGTAGCACCTGGGCTTACAGGGCGACTGACCTTCCTTTGCAGGGTCGGGTCACGGCCCATCGTGTCAGGGCAATGGCTGCCTCAGTGGCTCACCTCCGCTCTGTACCGTTGGTGGACATCTGCAGGGCTGCAACTTGGTCCTCAAGCCAGACTTTTGTGGCCCACTACTGTCTGGAAAGGGAGTCCCGTAGGGACAGTGCTTTTGGCCAGGCAGTACTCCGGAATCTCTTTGAGGTTTAGGCAACTCCTGCCCTCCAGCCCTCCGTTGGGCTACCGGTGGAGGTTCTGTCAGTAAAAAGCCTTTCTTTGATGCTGGGACTAGAGGGAGTTCTCTTGTTCAGCCTGGGTTCCTTGGTAGCCCAGAGCTAGGGAGTCACCCATATGTGAGGACTGACTTCCTGCTTGGTCCTGGAGAAAGAGTAGTTACTCACCTGTAACAGGTGTTCTCCAGGAGCAGCAGGAATCAGTCCTCACAACCCTCCCTCCTCCCCTGGGAGTTGCAGCTGTACATAGTTTATTTTTACATTTTTGTGTGCTGTTTTAGCTATGTCATTTGACTGAGCAAGATGGCACCTTTAGGCGGGAAGGGAACCGCGCATGCATGCCTGCATTCCCAAAGGCTTTCTTGGAAAGCTGGGGAAATGCTCCGCAAGGGCTCCATCGACGTCGATGTCACCCATATGTGAGGACTGATTCCTGCTGCTCCTGGAGAACACCTGTTACAGGTGAGTAACTACTCTATTCTGCAGTTAGTATGCTGAAGGTGTTAAGTGAGATATTTATTTATTTATTATTTATTTACATTCTCTTATATACCGCGCTATTCTGCATCAGTGCGG
This sequence comes from Ichthyophis bannanicus, assembly GCA_033557465.1. Lineage (NCBI taxonomy): Eukaryota > Metazoa > Chordata > Amphibia > Gymnophiona > Ichthyophiidae > Ichthyophis > Ichthyophis bannanicus. The sequence continues at coordinate 953,953,571 of CM066031.1, forward strand.
TTTACATTGAACAAACTGAAATTACATTGAACAGGGCATTATAACTTGGAGATAACTATTTTACAGGGAACATGGGCTATGGAGGGTTAAGTGCCTTGCCCAAGACCACAAGGAGCACCTGTGGGACTAGAAACCCCAGTCCTTGCTGTCCTCTAGTGGGATTTGAACCACCGACCTTCCGGCCTGAAGTACCTTGCCCCAACCACTACTCCTCCACTCCTGCTGCATATGTCATATTAAACATTTGTACCCTGTATAACAGCAGCATGTTGGAGTAGCATGTCCCATCTGGCTCTTGAGTCCTACATCCTTTGGCTAGGGACTCTTGTGTAATATCATCTGTTATGCTCTAGGGCTTGAGCAGCTGTCTCCCAAGAAACCTGAATGCAGTGAGTGGTGCTTAAGCAGGAAGGGGGTGCTGATGCCAACCAGCACAACCTGCCAAAAACACAGTTACCAACAGTTTATAGGCAGCCCAAGAAAGCAGCTCTCCTCTCTTTCAGAGAAATGTATTCAGCTAGATCCATCACAATCAGCCTACAGATGTTGTGCAACACTGGACTATGTCAGCCACTCACACACATCTGTGCTAGGTTGGTTAGTCATCACCCATACATATAGCCATAGCCACAATGAAGATCATGGCTCTGAAACAAACAGCATGGACAGCCAGCAGCCTGGCTTGTGACTAGAGTGCCATAAAATGACAGTACCCATGTCACTGCAGCTTAACCCTAGATAGCAATATATGGACACATAGTCGTGACATGGTCACAGTGAGAGTGGCCTCTCAGCATAAACAACTGTGTGCAGTCAGGCTCAGCCATTTAACTAGTCTCTGACTCACATATATCCTCTGCAAACTGCTCTTTTGTAGACAATACCCAGAATCCTCTGCTCTTCATTTGTGTACCCTTTTCATTTGAGCTTGGGAACAGCTAATGCAATGCCAAGACCACTGGAAACTGGCCCAGAGACAGGCTGAGAGTGCATGTAGGCCCACAGTGACCTATGTCTGTCACATACTAGAAGACCGTGTCCTTAACCAGCTTTTGGTAGTGAGAACTGAACATAGTGCTATGCTCGTACTTCCATATTATGTCATGTCCCTGGTCATGAACACTGTGAAAATGGCCAGTGCAGCACATGCACTCTTCCATGCTTCATATGCAGTTCCCCCACCCCCACCAATAGAACGTGGAAGCATGGCAGGTTGGACATGGGGTTAGATTTGGTACATTTTCTGGCTACATATACACTGTCTTCCACAGCCTCTTTGTACTCTAACAATGTCCTTGTGGCTGTCCCACTCGGCACCCATGGAGAGTGGGTGAGGCTGTTATGCAGGGCCTCTGATGTGCAGAGACTGGGTAGATCCTCAGAGCTTCTATGCATCTGAACAGAACCTCTGCCTGGCAATGCCACCTACCAGGGGCACATTCAAAACAGGTATGGGACTGTTCCCCCCTCCCCCCCCCATCTCCACCCCAATATTTACCTCCAGGAACTGCCTTTCCACATGGTACCAGGCAATGCAGAGACCAACATGACATCCTGTGGCACATTTCTACTGCTGGAATTGTGTACACACCATTCAGAGGTCAGTGTCCTGCTGTCAGAATCAGGCAAACCAATTCATGCCATCTCTTTGATTGTCACAGCTTCGGGGACAAGATGTGTACAGGTACAGCTAGTCAGCCAGTGACTCCCACAGGTTGCAACTACTTACTGAAAACTAACCTTCTTCCCATAAATGGTGTCTCACACAGACTGTGGAGTTGTAGACTAACTGACCACCATGCAGCATGATGCATGCACAGCCATAAAGCCTGGGCATCACATGCACGCACAGTGCATTGCTACAGCTCACAGTTCTCTGGACACACACATGGCTCCACTGCCCAAAAGAGGTATAAGTTGGCCTTTAGGACTCTTTTAATGCTTGGACTTTGCTAACACCTGCTCTGACTGTGCACATGCACACATCGTTGATAAGGCCCGCTCAGTGTGTGTTTATGTTTATGTTTATTTTATTTGATATACCGCCCTTCTGTGATAAACAAGGCGGTTTACATTTCATAAAATTCTCGGCAGCGGCAAACTCACCCCCTTCCTTCTAATGCAGCCGCGGCTCCCTGCCTCTTAGGGAACCGCGGCTGTGCCTGTAAAACCGTTGTGGAGCCTTCCTGTCTCTTGACGGGCTCCGTGCAGCATTGTCCCGCCTCCAAAGGAAGTGGGAAAGAACTTCCTTTGGAGGCGGAACAATGCTGCACGGAGCCCATCGAGAGATAGGGAAGCTCTGCAACGATTTTACAGGCACAGGCACAGCCACGGTTCCCTAAGAGGCAGGGAGCCACAGCTGCATTAGAAGGGAGGCAGACATGGGAAGAGGGGATGAGAGGGCAGGGAACCTGCAACATGGCTGACATGGACAGAGGGGGGGGTTGACATCGATGGGGGGGGCTGACATGGACATGGACAGGGGGGAAGGGGGGCTGATATGGATGGATGGATGGAGGGAGGGGGCTGACATGGACAGAGGGGGGCTGACATGGAGGAATGGAGGGAGGAGGGGCTGACATGGACGGAGGGGGGCTGACATGGAGGGAGGGAGCTGATATGGATGGATGGATGGATGGAGGGAGGGGGGCTGACATGGACAGAGGGAGGGAGGGAGAAAGGGGGCTGATATGGATGGATGGAGAGAGGGGGAGGGGCTGACATGGAGGGAGGGATGGAGGGAGAGGGGCTGACATGGATGGAGGGAGGAGGGAGGGAGGGAGGGATGGGGCTGACATGGAGGGATGGAGGGAGGGGGCTGATATGGATGGATGGAGGGAGGGGAGCTGACATGGAGGGATTGATGGAGGGAGGGGGCTGACATGGAGGGATGGAGGGAGGAGGGGCTGACATGGACGGAGGGGGGCTGACATGGAGGGAGGGAGCTGATATGGATGGATGGAGGGAGGGGGGCTGACATGGACAGAGGGAGGGAGGGGGATGATATGGATGGATAGAGGGGGGGGCTGACATGGAGGGAGGAATGGAGGGAGGGGGGCTGACATGGATGGAGGGAGGGAGGAAGGGATGGGGGCTGACATGGGGGGATGGAGGGAGGGGGCTGATATGGATGGATGGATGGAGGGAGGGGGGCTGACATGGACAGAGGGGGGCTGACATGGAGGGAGGGGGACTGGCATGGACAAAGGGGAGAGATGGGGGACATACTGGACAGACGGGATAAATGCTGGACAGAGGCGAGAGACAATGCGAGTTAGGATTATAATGGGCTGATGGGGAGCTAGCACTGGTAATGGGCAGATGGGGGGGCTAGTAATGGGTTGATTAGGGAAGGCTAGGACTGGGAATGGACTGATCAGGGGGGGTTGGGACTGGTAATGGGCTGATAGGGGGTAGGACTGGTAATGGACTGATGGGGGGCTAGCATTGGAAATGAGCTGATCGGTGAGGTTAAGACTGGAAATGGGCTGATGGGGGATAGGACTGGTAATGGGCTGATGGGGGGGGGTAGGACTGGTAATGGGCTGATTAGGGGAGCCTAGCACTGGTAATGGGGTTGAGGGGGGACTAGCACTGGAAATGAGCTGATTAGGGGAGGCTAGGACTGGTAATGGGCTGATGGGGTGGGGTAGGACTGGTAATGGACTGATGAGAGGCTAGCATTGGAAATGAGCTGATCGGGGGGGGCTATGACTGGAAATGAGCTGATTAGTGGAGGCTAGGACTGGTAATGAGCTGATGGGGGTAGGACTGGTATTGGGCTGATTAGGGGAGGCTAGCACTGGTAATGGAGTTGAGCGGGGATTAGCACTAGAAGTGAGCTGATTGGGGGGCTTTGACTGGGAATGGGCTTTGTGGGGAGGGGAGGATAGAGCTGCTGGCCCTGGAAGAAAACTGGGGGCTAAGGCTACGAATGGGCTGATACGAGGGGATGGGAGAATGGAACTGGAAGGGAGTGGATCTGAGAGGGGCTGCCATGGTATTTGTACTAGAAGGGACTGGTCAGTGGGGAAGGAGGGGGACTGGAAGGGAATGGACACCAGTGGCAGTCATGGGAATGCAAGTTGACATTGGAAGGTACTAGGAGTGAGGACTGGAAAGGGGCTGATACTGGGGAGAGTTACTGGGACTGGAAATAGGCTGATGGAAAGAAGTGAAGAAAACAAAAGAAAAGATAAGAAATGGCAGATGGACCATAGACCACAGAAAGAGAGCTAAGAGAAGACAGGAAAGCAGAAGCCTCAGATCAGGACCAGCATGATCAGAGAATAAATTGGTCAGACAACAAAGGTAGAAAAAATAATTTTATTTCATATTAGGGATTTGCCTACAAAATCATAATAATTTTGAAATCAAATATTGTTACTTGTTATTGTGATTAATTATTGTGGTTTAAAGAAGTAAATTGTATAAATAAAAACATATTGCAAAGGCCTATAATATATTAATAAATCAACAAATGATTACAGCGACAATGCGTTAACGGTAAAGGAAGAGAGACGCATTTGATTTTACCATTGGGGGTCACCACAAGTTGACCAATGGTAAAAGGGGTCAAGGTACAAAAAAGGTTGAGAACCACTGCCTTAAAGCATCAACACACATGCAGGTAATCCCAGCATCCCACTCCTGCTCCCCTCTAACAGGATGTGTCAAATGGGGCCAGGATCGGCTTGCCATGAGCACACGTGATGCTGCCTTAAGCCTCGCCACTGCACGACAGGGAGCAATTGCCATGCTGCCCTCCTCTCCTAGATGAGACAATGGATGCTGAGAGGGGGAAGGCATGAGGAATCCTCCCCTTCATGCTGTGGAAAGCCTCAAGGCAGCCAGGGGGTGCACAGGGGGTTTCTGCTTATGGCGGCAGAAACCCTTGGCCTGCCACTGACAGTACCTGATGGAGACAGCTGGCAAATTGGGTGAAGCCCAATCCACCTACTGCAGCTAATGATATTTGGATGAAGAAAGAGACAAAGTTAGGTAGATCTCTCAGGCACTGGCTGAGCCCTGGTAGGGCATGTGACGGGCCAGTCAGAGGGTCGAGGTGAGGCCTGAAATGTTCATACAGCTTGCTTGTAGCCCCCAAACTAGGCCAAAGGAGGGTGAGCTCTTGGTCCTGGCGATGGGTAGGAGGGTGGCTGTATCTGCCTTCTACCCTGAACTTGCCTTCTGCAAGGATGCAAGCACAACCACTCAACAGACAACCAACCCCCGCACATGCTGAACTTCCACCTGTGGGGGGGGGGCCTACTGCACTTATGACCCTGCTGCCCCTGCAGAGACAGTTACTGTCTCACTCCCATGCAATGGACTTGTGCCATTGGCATTGCTATGTGCACTGCCAAAAGAGCTGGGTGACTACAGGGCTTTTACTGAGTACATGTAATCTGGCACATGCTGACTATGCATTGGGACATGTATTGGCAGCTAGTGTGGGCCACTGACAGCACAGAACATTTCCATATACAGTGTACATCTGAGGTTTAGGTTGTGAGTGGGCAGGGTGGAGTACAGTGTAGGCACGGTGGGGTCTGCACAGTTGGCACATAGTTCTCACCATGCATAAACTGCCTTACACAGGATCACCTACCAGCAGTTCAGTGGGTGGTGTAACTTGCACCTGTGCTAACACCACACACGGTATCGGCTCCATTTGACCTGCCAGTGACATGCTTGGCATGCCCCTGACAGTACAAACAGCAGCATTGCACCTGACACACAGGGGGGGGGGGTCAATATTTTCTGCACCAAGCAGAAACTACTACTGCTGCAACTTCCACCTCTACATGCTGCTAACATGGCTGCATGGTGGCTGTTTCGGTGGCATGACTCCTTTGTGACAGCGGCAACATGTATGTGTGCCACAGCTGTCACAGCAGAGTCGCATTGGACATCATGGATGTTCAGCCTAGGCGGCTGCCTAGTCTGCCTAGCAGACTAATCGGCCCCACTGAATCAGATGGAATCCCTTTGGCACTTTGGCACCAACATTATAGTGCCCTTTATTAAAAGGGCACCATGCTGCGACTGGCAATGGACCACTACTATCACTGCTCTCTCTTCTGTTCTTGATACTCTTGCTCCACCCATCCCTTGTTCTGTCAGACGCACTACACTCCAGCCCTGGTTGTCCTCAACTTGCCACTTTCTCTGCTCCTATGCCCGCTCTGCTGAGTGCATGTGGCTTTCTTCACTTCAAATTCATGCTTACCTCCTTCCAGTCTGCATTAGCTCTTGCTAAGCAAGACTACTATATCCAATTGACTAATTCTCTTACTATTAATCCCCGCCATCTTTTTTCTACTCTTAATTCTCTCGTCAAGATGCCTTCCCCTCCTATCCCCCTTTCTCTCTCTGCCCAAACCATCGCTGAGTTCTTCTATAACAAAATGCATGAGATTTCTCTCCATTCCCCCTCTAAAACAACTTCATTCCATCCTCTCTCTCAATACCAACTTTTCCCATCAAACTCTATTACCCTTTCTTCCTTTACAAAGATATCTGATGATAAAATATCTCACCTCCTTTCTTCCTCCAAACCTACAACCTGCTCTTCTGATCCTATCCCCACCCATCTCCTTCTCTCCATTTCCTCTGCTGTCATCCCTTCCATCTCACATATTCTCAACCTCTGTCTTTCCACTGCTATTGTCCCTGCAGCCTTCAAACATGCTGTGGTTCTCCTAGGACAAGCAGGATGTGTCAGCCACACCTGGTGTCGTCCCCCGACGGCGCCGTGACGGAAGTGCTCTATAGCTCAGAAGCTTCTGAGCATGTGTGAGGTGGTCCCACCTCCCCAGCCCGCCCCTAGCTGGTCAGTTTTTTTCCTTCCGCCTTTGCCTCAAGACAGACTTCCTAGCTCTCCTACATTTTTAACATCTTCAATGCCTAAACCAGGTTTTAAAAAGTGTCCATGCTGCAACAGAAAGATGAACATCACGGACACTCACCAACACTGCATCAGATGCCTGGGGACGTCTCACCAAGTGGAGAACTGTGCAAGCTGCGGCCGGATGTCCCCCAGGGCAAGGAAGCACCGCAAGCACTCCTTGCGGGACTTGCTCACCTCCTCTGCAGCCTACACGACCCGGGACCCGGAGCACCTCAGGACTAATGAACTCCCCAGGTCTGTTGATCAATCTGATAAGCGTTCCGGTCCTCAGAAGCGTCCCAATACTGCCTCGGGAAAAGCGCCGCTCAAAAAGGCCAAAAATCCTCACCGGGATCATCCCGCTGAACTTCCTGCCCCCGGAGAGGCCTCTTCCTTCCCAGTAAGCCCCTCTCCGGTTCGCAGCAACGCGGGCCTTGCCTCCCTGCCATGCGGTTCTTCATCGGGCCAAGATGGCGCTGCCCTCGTGGCCCCGCCTGGCCCCGCCTCCGGACACGCCTGCTCTCTCCGGATTGGCCGCAGCGGCTCCTGCCCCGCCCCCTCCACCGGCCGACTCAGACCGCCCTCCCCCCTGCCCAGCATGTCTCGCCGTGCTGAAGGGGAGCCAAGGAGCAGCTCTATGAAGGGAGACCGCGCCGACACTGCCTCTGCTTCTTCGGCGCGGGAGCAGCAAGACCGGGCAGCTTCTCATCAAGACCGGGCAGCTTCTCATCGGCGCGGCGGCAGCCAGCACCACTCAGGATCAGAAGGCTGCTCTGAGCCACAGCGCCAATGGGAGAGCCGCGATCACCGCGCTGACAACAGGGAATCCCACAGACAGCGCGGTGGCGGTGAGACAGGCAGGAAGAGGTCTTCCAAGCAACGCAGACATCGATCCCCCTCAGAGTCAAGGAATTCTCACGGTGAGTCCTCCAGTAGCCACAAGAGGAGCAAGAGGCACAGAAGCAGCAGATCTTCTGAATCCACCTCTTCTGCCATCCTAAACCTGCTGTCCCGCCTTGTAGAGCAGACTGCCCCTCTGCGGACGGACCAGGAACACATGACACACAGTCCACAAAGGACCTTTTCGGAGCGGGTGCCCTCCCCCCGATCCCCCAGGCTCTCACACAGAGCGCGAACACCCTCCCCTGCACCTTCCAGAGAGCGATCTCCTTCCCCAGCGCAGCTGGACTCCGGAGGAAGCAATGCAGAGGAGCTGGGATCAGCCTCGGAGGTGGAGGATTCAGGTCCAGGCTCCGACACCTACAAGAACCCAACGGATGAGACAGAGGAGCCACCAACAACAGTGCCTGAGGACCTCACATACCCCAAATTCCTTCGTAAGGTGGTCTCCAAGCTGGGGCTGGCCACGGAGGTGACATCAGACGAGAAGGAACCGGAGGTCATGAAATACCTCAACGGTCCTAAGCCAGCCATGGCTCTTCCCTTTCACCGCAGATTGAAGGACAAGCAGCTGACACTCTGGCAATCCCCAGCGTCTGGACACGCTTTCTCCAGACGCTTGGACAGCAAATACATCATCCACACGGCCCCGGGTTTCGACAAGACACAGTTACCCCACCAGTCTATCGTGGTGGCATCAGCTCTCAAGAGATCTAAGTCGACGCGTACCCAAGCAAACCACCCGCCAGGTCGGGACCCCAAGCACCTAGACGACGTGGGGAGGAAGGTGTTTCAGGGGGGCATGCTCAACGCCAAGATAGCTGCCCATCAATTTCAGCATGTCCTATTTCAGGACGCTCTCCTGGCCGACCTTAAAAAACAACTACAGGACCTTCCCAAGGACTCACGTACATCTGCTTCAAGCTCCATGCAGGAACTAGCTGAATGCAGCAAGCACCTGATGAGTACAGCCTTTGATGCCTTTGATACGGCTGTCCGAACAGCGGGCACGGCTATCTCGGCCCGTCGCTGGGCATGGCTTCGGGCCTCGGGGCTCTTGGACAACACCCATGACCGAATTGCCGATGCACCTTGCTCAGGTGACTCCCTTTTCGGGGACAAAGTCTCCGACACCGTGAAGGGCCTAAAAGAGGATTGCACCACCCTAAAGACACTGGCAGCGGACGGACTCGAACGCCCCTCTTGGTCACAGAAAGGGAGCTATTTCCGCAAGCCCTTTTCCACTTCAAAGCAATACTATGGATTCAACCGACAGTGGCAGGCGCCCAAATTCAAGCAGACCTATCATAAGTCGCCCTTTCAGCGACAGCAACCGCGACAACGCAAACAGAAGCAGTCCAACCCTACCCATTCAGGGAAAGACACCTCTTCCTTCTGACTATCCCCGGTTGGGGGTCGCCTGTCCCTATTCCTCTCTGCCTGGCAGGAGATCACCACGGACAAGTGGGTCCTTCAGATAGTCCAGTCGGGCTACCGCTTGCCCTTCTCCTCCCCTCCATGGCAGCACAAGCGACCCACCAGCCAGCCCCCTCAACACTTGGAACAGCCACTTCTGGAACTCATACAGCAGCTTCTCCAGGACCGGACGATAGAGCGGGTACCCCCGGACGAGGTCAACAAGGCAATGTCATATAAGCAACATTGTCAAAGCGGTCTATTTTAAAATCCGTTCACTCAGGCATCTGCGCTCCCTACTGGAGCCAGATGATTTCCGGACCATATACCAAGCACTGATCCTACCGCACTTTGACTTTGCCAATTCCATCTTACAAGGTCTCCCGCAATCCACACTAAACCCGCTACAATTGGCCATGAATGCTGCAGCAAGGATTCTCTATGGAGCCTCCAGAAGTGACCACGTGACTCCGATTTTAAAACAGCTTCATTGGCTACCTATACACGGAAGGATTATCTTCAAAACATTAATCCTCTCATTCAAGGCCATCAAGCGCCTATCCTCCACGGCACTTACTGAACTCATCCATACAGTGCCACCCAATAGAGCCAGGAGGTCAACAGCCCTAAATTTACTAACAACCCCGAAGACCTTGACTAAATGCAATAACACAACAGCAAATAGGGCCTTCAGTCTTTACGTCCCCAAATGTTGGAATGCACTCCCACCAGACATTCGAGCTATTGCAGACCTGACCCAATTCAGGAAGGCAGTCAAATATCACCTCTTCCTCCAATACTACCCAACCAGCGATGAATCTAGATAGCACCACCTAAGAAACACCGCCTTTTTGCAGCCCATACTCACAATATCTCAAGTATTCGAAACGGACTCATTATTTATTGTACAATTCAACCCTGTACAGGAACTTTAGCTCATGTATATAGCCTATTTCTTGTAAATAGTTCATGTATATAGCCTATTTCTTGTAAATAGTTCATGTATATAGTTCAACCCCTGTTATCCAAGTTTATACCCCTGTTCGATGTAAAACCAAACAGAATGTGTGTTTTGGTCACTTTGTTATACTGTAAACCACGCTGATGCCGAATAGTGTGGTATATAAGCAACTGTAATAAATAAATAAATAAATAATAAAACACTGGCTTCTACTCCCGGTACTTCCTTATTCCCAAGAAGTCAGGGGGCCTACGTCCCATCCTCGACCTCAGGAAACTGAACAACTTCATCACAGAGGAAAAGTTCAGAATGTATTCGCTCAACTCCATCCTTCCCCTCATCAGAGCGGGGGACTGGCTGGCGACGCTGGATCTTCAGGACGCTTACTCCCACATCTCAGTCCACGCTTCACACAGAAAATTCCTGAGATTCACAGCACTGGGATGTCATTACCAGTACCGGGTCCTGCCATTCGGCCTATCCCCAGCACCCAGAGTTTTCACAAAGTGTGTGGCAGTGGCCGCTGCACATCTCCGCAATACAGGAATCGCCATCTTTCCCTACCTGGATGACTGGCTCCTGTCGGCGAAGTCTGCACCCGACCTCCGCAGGGCAGTGCACCAGACTACGCACCTGCTGGCCAGATTGGGATTCCTTCTCAACAAAGAAAAGTCCAGATTGGAACCGGTGCAATGCACAGAGTTCATCGGGGCGATAATCGATACCAAGGCCTGCAAGGCTTTTCTACCCGAGCTCCGGATCAACACCATCATTCACCTTGCCCAAAGAATGTCGGCGGTGAAACAGACCTCAGCCCGCGAGATCCTGTGCCTGCTAGGCCACATGGCTGCGACAACGTCAGTCCTCCCCTTGGCGAGGCTATATATGCGCACCCTGCAGTGGCACCTACAGACGCACTGGAAGCAACTCTCCCAACCACTCAGCACCCGCATACCGATATCTGCCCGTGTTGTCCAGGGCCTACGTTGGTGGACACAACCAGCCAACCTCTCGGTGGGCAAGTGTCTGCAACCACGCATTCATCAACTCATCCTCACCACGGATGCTTCCACCACGGGATGGGGGGCCCACCTACTGCACCTCAGCACACAAGGAGCATGGACCAGAGCAGAACAAGCCCTCCACATCAATCTTCTGGAACTCCGGGCTGTCAGGTATGCCCTACAGATTTTCATGCCCCACCTGGCGGGGAAAGCAGTCTTGGTGCAGACAGACAACCAGGTAACCATGTTCTATATAAACAAGCAAGGGGGCACTGCCTCCCGTTCGCTATGCAAGGAAGCCCTCAAGACATGGGCCTTGGCGCTGAAAAACAACTGCGCACTTCAGGCGACTTACCTTCCCGGAGATCAGAACGCCTTGGCAGACAGGCTCAGCAGACAGCTTCAACCTCACGAGTGGATGCTCCACATGGAAGTGATACGCAACCTCTTCCAGCGCTGGGGAACCCCCCAGATTGACCTCTTTGCGACCGAAGAGAACGCCAGATGTCCCTTGTTCTGCTCCAAGCACCCATCACAGCAGAGGGTGGCCTCGGACGCGTTCGCCATCCCGTGGATAACATGGGAGTTGGCATACGCCTTCCCTCCAACACCTCTCTTGACTACCACGATACAACGTATCATCAAGGAGAAAGCACACGTGATTCTGATCGCCCCCTATTGGCCACGACAGATGTGGTTCTCCCTGCTACTGCAGCTCACTCAAGAACCTCCAATCCGACTACCTCTGAGACCAGACCTGTTAACCCAGAACGGGGGCCTAACCTGGCACCCCAATCTCCAGACGCTAGCTTTGTCAGCCTGGAGACTGAAAGGATAACCTTCAACGGCTCACACCTTTCACCGGATGTACAACAAATTGTTCTGGCTTCCCGGAGACCATCTACTAGAAGGGCATACAGCCTCAAGTGGAAACGCTTCAGTATCTGGTGCAAGGACCAAGCAGTCGACCCAGCGTCTTGCCCGATACCCACGATCCTGCAGTATCTTGCTCTCCTCTTCAGCTCGGGTTTGAAGCCTCAATCCATCAAGGTACACCTAGCGGCCGTGGCCTCTCTCCATGAGCACACAGATGGCACAACGTCAGGCTCTATTGCCGCCCTTCCTATTGTGACGCGTTTCATGAGAGGGCTCCGAAAACTGCAACCCCCGGTACAGAAACCGGTACCCTCCTGGGACCAGAACATCGTCCTACAACAACTCACGCAGGAGCCATTCGAACCGTTGGCCACAGCTGAAGGAAAATATCTCTCATGGAAGACCCTTTTCCTCGTCGCCATCTCCTCTGCCCGGAGGGTTAGCGAGTTGCAAGCTCTCGTGGCACACCCGCCATACACGAAACTCTACCATGACCGGGCATCCCTGCGGACTCACCCCAAGTTTGTGCCAAAGGTCGCCTCCGCCTTTCACATCAACCAGGCAGTGGAGCTACCATCCTTCTTTCCAGCACCACACTCATCCCCCAAAGAGCAACGTCTTCACTCCCTAGATTGCGTACGTGCCCTACGCATCTACATCGACAGGACATCTGCCATTCGCCAAGGGACCCAGCTATTCGTCTCCTTCGACCCGAACAAACCAGGGAGACCTGTCACCAAGCGCACACTATCCCTTTGGATTTCAGCCTGCGTTGCATATTGTCTACAGAAGGCAGGCGCACTCCCAGCAAACAGGGCGAGTGCACACCAGCTCTGCGCGATAGCCGCTTCTCTGGCCTGCGCGCAGGAAATTCCGGTGAGCGAGATCTGCAAAGCCGCCACCTGGTCCTCTCACCTCACCTTCCAGAAACACTACTGCCTCGACATCCACTCTGCGATCGACGGCTCGTTTGGCCGAGCAGTCCTATCTGCAGCCACGGCTCCCGTGGGTGCGGGCGCTGTGCCAGACTAAACCGAAGGATTCAGATACACTGACACTAATGCTCTGAATTGTTATTGCACTAGTTAAATTGTTGATGCACTTTGTTCTTGCACTGTTGTTGTGTTGCACTATTCACTGGATTGCACAGTTGTTGTTTTGCACTTCACTGGATTTCACAGTTAATGGTTTGCACAGTTAATGCCTACCTCCTGCACCCTCTATGGACATGGTGTAGTTGCACTTTATCCTTAAACCTGTTTTATTCACAATAAACGTTTGCAATTCCACGCATGCCTCCCTCATTCTCCACAGCGTGAATCATAGCTTGGGAGATACCAGGTGTGGCTGACACATCCTGCTTGTCCTAGGAGAAAACAGAGTTACTTACCTGTAACAGAGTTCTCCGTGGACAGCAGGATAAGTCAGCCACACCATCCCACCCGCCTCCCCTGTATGAGGGTGGCCTGCGCACTGCTCCGCACCTAGCCGCAAGGGCATAGCTAGTCACTAACTGACCGGCTAGGGGCGGGCTGGGGAGGTGGGACCACCTCACACATGCTCAGAAGCTTCTGAGCTATAGAGCACTTCCGTCACGGCGCCGTCGGGGGACGACACCAGGTGTGGCTGACTTATCCTGTTGTCCACGGAGAACTCTGTTACAGGTAAGTAACTCTGTTTTACACCCCTGCTCAAGAAACCTTCTCTGGATCCTAATTCTCTTTCTAATTATCATCCAATCTTCCTTCTTCCTTTCATTTCTAAACTTCATGGAACCTTTTCAGTCTGGCTTTTGCCCCTTACATTCCACTGAAATGGCACTAGCCAAGGTCTCAAGTGACTTGCTCTTGGCCAAATCTAAGGGCCTCTATTCCATCCTCATCCTTTTTGACCTTTCAACTGCTTTTGATACTACTGACCACCACCTTCTTCTTGACACCTTGTCATCACTTGGTTTTAGAGACTCTGTCTTGTCTTGTCCTGGTTCTCTTCCTATCTTTCCCATCACTCTTTCAGTGTTTGTTCTAATGGCTCCTCCTCTTCCCCTATTCCACTCTCAGCTGGTGTTCCCCAGGGGTCTGTTCTGGGCCCTCTACTTTTCTCTCTCTGCACACAGTCACTAGGTTCTCTCATTTTCTCCCATGGATTTCACTACCATTTTTATGCTGACGATTCTCAAATCTATCTTTCTACTCCTGATATTTCTCAAGCACTTCAAGCCCGTATCTCTGCCTGTCTTTCTGACATCGCCACCTGGATGTCTCATCACCGGTTGAAACTTAACATTAAAAAAACTGAACTACTTATTTTTCCCCCTAAACCCCCCTCTCCCTTTCCTTCTTTTTCAATCTCTGTTGACAAAACTCTTCTACCGTGTTTCCCCGAAAATAAGACCTACCCCGAAAATAAGCCCTAGCAAGTTTTTCAGTGATTTCTGTAATATAAGCCCTACCCTGAAACTAAGACCTAGTGCAGATCATCGACGGACAGACAGATTCGGTACCTGGGGGAGGGGGGGGGTCCCCCCGCCAGGGAGGAGCTTTCCTCCTGCTCCACTCCCCGACGCGATCATCTCTGCCGGTGCGGTGCTGTGCTGCGCTGCGGGCCTCTTCATTCCAAGGGGCTGTATTTCCTTTTTTGCTGCTGATTGGCTTTGGTGGGAGGACCGGGGAGGAGCTTTCCTCCTGCTCCACTCCCCGACGCGATTAGCTCTGCCGGTGCTGTACTGCGCTGCGGGCCTCTTCATTCCAAGGGGCTGTATTTCCTTTTTTGCTGCTGATTGCGTCGGGGAGTGGAGCAGGAGGAAAGCTCCTCCCCGGTCCTCCCACCAAAGCCAATCAGCAGCAAAAAAGGAAATACAGCCCCTTGGAATGAAGAGGCCCGCAGCGCAGCACAGCACCGGCAGAGCTGATCGCGTCAGGGAGTGGAGCAGGAGGAAAGCTCCTCCCCGGTCCTCCCACCAAAGCCAATCAGCTGCCAGTGCTGTCTCTGCGCTGCGGGCCTCTTCCTTCTCTCCAAGGGGCTGTCGCTGCCCGCATCCACTGCTTCCCTGTGCGCTCTGTGGTAACACTTCACTGATTGGCTGACTGTCAGGAGATGGCAGCCAATCAGCAAGTGCTACCGGAATCAGTAAAAAAATAAGCCCTACCCCGAAAATAAGCCCTAGTGCTATTTTTGGAGAAAAAATAAATATAAGACCCGGTCTTATTTTCGGGGAAACACGGTATTTCCTATCTCATCAGCCTGTAACCTTGGCATTATTTTTGACTCCTCCCTTTCCTTTTCTTCACATATACAACAAATTGCCAAGACCTGTCGCTTCTTTCTTTATACATTTACAAAATTTGCCCCTTCCTCTCTGATGACACTGCTAGAACACTTGTCCACTCTTTAATAACTTCCCATCTTGACTATTGCAACCTCCTACTTGCTTGTCTCCCTCTGAGTCATCTTTTTCCCCTTCAATCTGTTTAAAACTCTGCTGTGCAACTAATTTTTCGCCAGCCTCATTTTGCTCATATAACTTCTCTTCTGAAAACATCTCATTGGCTTCCCTTCCGCTTCCACATCCAATACAAACTCCTTCTTCTGACCTTTAAGTGCATTCACTCTGCTGCTGCTCCCTATCTTTCCTCTCTCCTCTGCACCCCTTCTCATGAACTTCGTTCTTCTACTGGTTCCAGACTTCGCTCCTTTCACTTCGCTGCTCCTTATGCTCGGAATAAACTTCTTGAGTCTGTGTGTCAGGCTTCATCCCTGCCCCTTTTCAAATCTAAGCTAAAAGCTCAACTCTTTAAGGCTGCCTTTTTTTCCTGATCCCTTGTTGCTTGTGTCTCCTTACCCTTCCCTATTCTATCCTATTTCTCACTTTTGTCATTTGTCTTGATTAGATTGTAAGCTCTAACGAGTGGGGACTGACTATCTTTGTTTGTACAGTGCTGCGTGTTTCTAGTAGCACTTCATAAATGCTTCATAATAATAAAACGGAGTTACTTACCTGTAACTGGAGTTCTCCGGGGACAGCAGGATAAGTCAGCCACAACTGGTGACGTCATCCGACGGCACCGAGACGGAAGTACTCTCCATAGCTCAGAAGGGCTTTTGCCCTTCTGAGCATGGGCCAACTGGCCCCACCCCTCTGCCCGCCCCTAGCTAGCCAGTTCGTCACTAGCTGAGCCTTTTTCCGCTAGGAGGCGGGCACTAGGATAGAGGCAGACCCCATCCCAGGGGAGGTGGGCGGGTATGTGTGGCTGACTTATCCTGCTGTCCCCGGAGAACTCCAGTTACAGGTAAGTAACTCAGTTTTCTCCTAGGACAAGCAGGATGAGTCAGCCACAACTGGTGTCTCCCAAGCTGCCACGCGCTGTGGTGGATGGGGGGGAGGCCGAGACACTACTTCAGGGCTAGTATGAGCCCTTGTGGAGCAGAAGTAGCAACAGAAACCTGTCAGACTGCAGTGGCGATACACGCCTGTGCAGTAGCAGTGTGGTGAGAGGGCGCAGTAGGAAGGTTCCTTCCGTACGAGCGTGTAATTGCGATGCACGCATGTGCAGAGGGTGAAGTTACCCGCATGCTGGTTTGCAGATGCGATACACACATGTGCAGAGGGCGAGTTACCCGTATGTTGGCTTGCAGATGCGATGCACACCACACACATGTGCAGAGGGCGAGTTACCCGTATGTTGGCTTGCAAATGCGATTCACACATGTGCAGAGAGTGAATTACCACTATGCTGGCTTGCAGATGCGATGCACACATGTGCCGAGCACACGTGTGAAATTAAGGTACACCTGGAAATGTAGTCACATCGAACAGTAGCGGGTGGTTACTGTGAGCAAGGCTATCATGGCAGTGAGGCGGTCACTGCGAACAAGGATAGGACCAGCATCAATATTGACAGTGCTACAAGAGTGATGCAACCAAGCATTAGCACCGTCAGTTACCTTAGTGATACCGTAGAGGACATGAGTCATGTGTCTAGGCAGAAGGTAATGGTGTAGACCATGAGACTGCTAAGCGACGCATTTGTCCATGTTGCTGGAGTGGGCCACAGGCTGTCGATGGAACCTTCGGCATGGCTAGAGTCCTGTGTTTGGTTTGAGCCTCCACTTGTGCCAGGAGGAGGGGCATGCTGACTTCCTAGAGGTGGAGAACGCTGGGACCAACTGGGTCCCTTGTTGTTGGTGCACTGCTTCGTGTATATCCTGGGCATGTAGCTGCGTAGGACTGGATGATGTCTATTTTCCAGCCGATGACCTGGCGGCCATGGTGGCATTGCATGTGTGGCGGTGCCCTAAGTATGGCTGGAGCGCCTGCTTGAGTTCCTGGTGAAGGAGAATCCCTTGTAGAGGAGTACACCGGATTTGTCGAGGTCACATACAAAGAGTTGTGTCCCGTGTTGCTGGCCTGCCGTCTCGTGTACACCCTGGGTGCATAGCTGCTTGATTGTGGTGATATGCAAGGTGTGGAGACTCTGCGAGAGGGATCTTGCATTCCAACGGGCTTGTTCATGGTATCATAGAAGGACTAGCATTTTGGATCGCTACTCGAGAAGCGGTTTGTAGCGCTACCGAATGGCATTAGGATTAGCAGAGTCTGCTGGCAGTTTACCGTAGTTCTGCCTGTGGTGGTTCTGTCCTCGGGATGCTTCCCATGTAAGCCAGTTGAGTAGTGTGCCGGTGCGGCTGCGGAGCGCGAGGCCGAGCGCAATTGTCGGAGGTTGCAAGCCAAGGAATTGGGGAACCTGTCTGGCACTTATGTCAAGCGCTATAGGACTTGCATGATGATGATGCAAAGGCATGAGTTTCTTTCGTATCGCATTGGTAAGTATGAGGCCAATGGAGTCAGGTCTGAATTACGACCTGATGAGGATGTCCTGGGCTCTGTGCATTTGTAGAAGCGTAATGGGTCGATCAGTGATCAGCCCCACCATGTAAGACGGAGCTGATGCCCCGGGTTGAGAGTCCCACCTGCAGGAATGTCTTGCAGACGGGAGTAAGACCTGTTAGCTGTCTCTGGGAGGGCAACTTGCAGTTAGCCCTGCCAGGAAGGGTGGGAACTGCTTGCAGTGGTAAGCCAGGGCTCAGAGTGGTTAGTCCGGGGTTTAGAACTTAATTAGAACCATCCTTATTTGCTTTTGAACTAGGTGCCACTCCTGCACAGTGACCAGAGACCCATCCTGCTTGGTGATTAGAAGTCCCAACTCAGGAATTGAACTAGGTACCTTCCTAGGATGGTCGACCGTGCTTATCATAAGGGAGGGGGAACCTGTTCCCTTTGTGCGTAGGTGTGGGATTATGACCACCCTGTTGACAATCAGGCCTTAGTGAGAGAAG
This sequence comes from Ichthyophis bannanicus, assembly GCA_033557465.1. Classification (NCBI taxonomy): domain Eukaryota; kingdom Metazoa; phylum Chordata; class Amphibia; order Gymnophiona; family Ichthyophiidae; genus Ichthyophis; species Ichthyophis bannanicus. Next base: position 953,971,956 of record CM066031.1, read on the forward strand.
GCGTTGTGGCACTCTGGCGGCGCATTGTAGCACTCTTGCAGTGTGTTCTAATGCCCAACTGGGCCTGCAGCCAGGTCTTGAACCTGCAGCCAGGTCTTGAACCTGTGATGTTCGTTGATATGGATCTGGCTTGTGTGAGTGTGTGTCGCTCGCTGGGGTTCCTGTGTAGGACTTGTTTAGTAGGGAAATCTTGGTGGTAGCCAGTTGTCCCTGTATCTGAAGGACTGATGATAGCTTGTTGCGAACGTTCTGGAGCACTGAACGCAGCCCCGGGGGTGCGAGTCTTGGCTCTGCCCTTAGCATTGTGAAGTCTTCTGGCCTTGCACGGCAGCTGGGTAGTTTTGCCAGAGGTGCATACTTCGTACGGTAGGCCATGCCTGAAAGATCATCAAGAATTGTGTCTCTGTTCTAAGTACCTTGGCTGTATGTAGTACCACACTGTAGTCCCACCCGGGTTGTCCTGCCAGTGTTATGGGAGGATTGACGTGGACACGGTGGTCTTGATGTTAGCTTAGGCAGCAAACAGTCAATGTGAGGCTTCTGGTGGTTCACCAGGGAGGAGAAGTATGGTTTGCTGAATAATTGCCTGCATCCGGGGGGACACCTAGAGATGTTGTCTATATATTTATGAATTTTGGCTGTTGCCCCCGCGCGGCACTGCCTCAGGCGAGGGTGTGGTGTGGTCCCAGCAGAGGGGAGTGAGGGCACGAGACGCAGTTGTCCCTTGGCTGCAAGGGCCATGCTACAGAGTCCGAGGTGCTTGCTGAGCCCGAGGGACTGTAGGCAGATCTGCACAATGTTTGCGGGATTGCTAACCTCGGGCACTCCCGCTCCGGGCCTGCTTTGCCAAACCCCCCCCCCCTTTTTTTTTTTTTTTTTACGGAAAGGGCGCCTCACCTTCCCTTTGGACAGCCTCAGTTGTCTTACCCCCAGGGGCACAGACTGTTTTCTTGCCGGTGGCATTGAACAGAGTCCTAAGGACATCTGTGGAGCCGCCACCCTCTATCTTCTTAGATGCAGCTGGTGCCGTGAGACTTATCAAAGTCTGCCCAACCTTAGCCTTTAGGCTGCTCTTCTAACCTGTTGTGTGGGCGCTGAGCCTGCTGTAGAGAGGCTGTGCGTTTTCTTTCGAAGACGGAGACTTTTATTTGAAGACTGAAGCAGATGTGAATCCCTGTAAGGGTGTTGGCCAAGTGGTCATTCAGGAACTGACCCTGGGCTCCCTCCGCCTTTGTTTCGAAGGGCTGCTGGAGGAATTGATGGCAGAAACTGCCCGCTCTAGTCCAGATCCTGCGTGCTGGTGGCTGTGTTGATGCCACGGGTCTGTTCTGCTGACCACCGGAGCTGGCTGCGCTTAGTTTAGACGCTACCTGAGGTCCAAAGCAGGCTGTAAATATGAGGACTGGGTTGGCGGAAACCACAGCTGGGACTTGAACCTGTGACCTTCTGCTTCCGAATACACTGGTTCTGTGCACTGCACCACCATGTTCTCACTATATGGGGACTGGGTTGGCAGGAGCCCCAGCTGGGATTTGAATCTGTGACCCTCTGATCCTACAGGCACTGGCTGTGTCCGCTGCACCACACTGTGGAGACGATTTGCTGATAGCAGGAGCCGCCCACTAGCATTGGCTCTAGCAGGAGCTGCCCACTAGCATTGGCTCTGCCCGTGCTCTAACATTAGGCTACTGCTCCACTCCACTCCAGCATGCTGGAGGCCCAGCCGGAGAGCCGTGAAGTATCCGTTCTGTCTGAGCAAGGATTTCCCTTGTCTAGTTGCGGTCAGGGTACCCCTGGCAGGCAGTCTGTTGCGCTAAGGCACAAGGAGTCTTAAAGCGCTATGCCTGTTAGCAGGGGCAGAGTGATTTTAGGGTGACAGGCCAGCGGCATAAGGCAACTTTCCCTCGACAACAGGCCTGTGAAGGGGAGTTCCCTCCTCCTCAGAACCTGGAGGACGCCTGGACAATACCTGCATATTGAGCTGCTATTTGCCGAGCTTCTGCCTCACAGACTGGCAGGACCAGGAGGCGTGATGACATCGGCGCCGAAGGGGGGAATAAGCGCACAGCGATGACGCCCGATGATAACGCCGTGCTGATGGGAGTGATGCCCTTAACGGTGCTGTGGACCCGCTGAGGCTTTTCTGCACTGTGGGAGGGGTTCGAGGAGGTCCTCCCTCAGTTCTATCGGCCCAGGCAGGGGGCTAGCGTGAGGGATGAAGGATACCCGCTGTTAGTTCCCGCAGCAGAGCCTCCAATTATTAGGGATCTTAGCGTCAGCCTTCTTGCAAGGCAGTCAGCATAATATGCCTTCAGCCCTCAGATTTCGATTAGCATATGCACTGCAGCGGGAATCAGGGACTGTACTGCCGCGGGAAGCAGTACCGAAGTGGGAAGCAGTGTTGTAGCGGGAGGCAGGAATTGTAACGGGAATGCAGAATGCTACTGCTTCTGCTGCTGCTGCTGCTTTGATTTCTGCGCCGGTGTCCAGAGGGTCGGCGCGGTCCTTGGGCATGCCTCTGCGCTGAACAGGACCGTCGGTGGAGGGAGTGTCTCCTGTGTGAGCGGCTTCTCCGATTGCATGCCTAGCTACTGCTGCGGCTTCTGCGCCGGTGTCCGGAGGGCCGCCACGGTCCTTGGCGATGCCTCTGCGCCGAGCAGGACCGTCGGGCTCACTGGGAGAGTCTCCTGCGAGTGGCTCCTCCTTCTCTGATGCGGGATCTGCGCTGGCCAATGGCGCCGCAGGGGGAGGAGCCAGGAGACGTGATGTCATTGTCCAAGATGGCCGCCGCCATGGGAGCCTCGTGTCTGGTCGGAAAGGAGCTGTTTGGGCTGCAGAGCAGGCAAACAGAGGGTCGGAGTTCCGCGGCCGGGGATGGAGGCCCGAGAGCACATCCCGTGCCGTGCGATTCTCGAAGCCTAGGCATATCTAGGTGGTGGGCGATGACCGGGGATGGAGGCCTTAGAGGCACATCCTGTGCGGCAGCGGCGCGGAAGCAGCAGTGTCCGTAACCCACGTGCATTCAGAGGATCTTCAGAACAGTTTATCCGTAGCGGCATCCGCAGGCTGTGAGCGCATGGCCGGCACTCCAGGGATTCCAGCCATCTCCCTTGGGCGGCAATGGAAAAGATCTGCAAACAAAGTCTATGGAAGAATCAGAGACAGTGTTAAAGACATTTTTAAAACAGGTAAGAGAGGAGCTTCCTTTTTCAGCCCGTTTCCCTGGGCTTTCTGAATCTCAGGAGCTCGGAGGATTTAGCAGCACATGTAACGGCAGAGGGAATTGAGCACAATGTGCCCTTCCAGCCTAGCTCTTAGCTAGTCCTTGTTCGAATCTGAAAGAGAGAGACATCAGAAGGGAGTTAGATACATTATCTGAATTTTGATGTCGTTCTGCTAGGAATATTTCTTGTTAGATTTGGTGGAGAGTAGAAAAATCCGTCTTGCTGGCAAGGCGGAAGAACTGAAAACTGGCTAGCTAGGAGCGGGCAGAGGGGTGGGGCCAGTTGGCCCATGCTCAGAAGGGCAAAAGCCCTTCTGAGCTATGGAGAGTACTTCCGTCTCGGCGCCGTCGGATAACGTCACCAGTTGTGGCTGACTCATCCTGCTTGTCCTAGGAGAATAATAATTACAGGGCTCCAGTCTTCCAGTCTGGAAGGTGCACTCTGTATACATGTGAATGGGCACCCTGTGTGGTATTTCACTACCGAGAACGACTCTCACCCTTAGCCGCAACTTTGAGCTGCAGTTAAGGTTCCCAGTGGCTGTGCCTCTAACACCCGTTAATAGCACTCACCATTAAGGGAGCACATGCTGTCTCTGCCCACGCTCCTCCAGGTTAACGCCCTTCTTCAACCCTTTGTACCTTAATGCCTAGTAACAGGCTACTGGCTGTTAAGCCTGCATTATCAACGCTTTCTGACACATTAACCATTAGCAGACGCTGATAATGCCTGCTAATGGCACCTTTGCACCCTTAATGGTCCCTAGTAAAAGTGCCCCACGTGTAAACAAAGCAAGGGATTCTGTGTAGCAGTTTGGCTTATTCTCTTTTCTCAAATAGAGGTTATCTACAGTTTATTCTTGGACTTGGTGCTGGTATGGTATGGTATGATATGCTTCTGAATGTCTATTGCAGGGTTGTGTTACTTAACACAGTGCCTGGTAGTGGAGGGAGTTTGTTGCTGTAACTGATGTAACATTAGAATCTGAATAGAATATTTTATGTATGTTGAATTGTAAAGCGAAACATTCTATCTTCAGGAACAAGCAGGAATGTAGTCTTCACATATGGGTATCGTCGGTACTGACGGAGCCTGCACGGGAACGCTCCCCAGCGTCCAATAGGAAAGCTTTTGGGAGCATCCCACAGCACCTGCATGCTGCCTTCCTGCCTTTCCCAACTGTCCCTCTCCAGTTCTTTGTTTTCCACGGAGCCGACAGGTTGCACATGCTGTCACCGCAGAAAACATTCCCGTTTATTCCTCTTTTTTGTGGTCGCGTCTGCCTTCCTTCGACGCTACACCGGTACCACCGGTTTCTGCTTTTCTTTTCTAAAAAAACAAAACAAAACCTTTCTTCTGGAATTTCTTCCAGCTACTTTTTCCTTCAGGTGCCACGTGCCATTTTGGGCACTAGGCCCAATTTTCCCTCTAACATGGAAAAACCTGCTTCGGGTTTTAAAAAGTGTTCTAAGTGTGGCGGTACCATCTCCGTCACCGACACCCATGAGTGGTGCCTCAAATGTTTAGATCCTGACCACTCTATTTCAGAGTGTGTTGCCTGTGGGATGATGTTGAAGAGGGGTCGGCAAAACCGAGCTTCTAAACTTAGCACCCTTTTTCCCTCCAATGCAGCGTCTGTGGCATCAACGTTTTCCAGGGCTTTGTCTTCCTCCCATGGATCTCAGGTAACTAAACATAAATCTGGCGGGTTCTCAAAGGGTAGATCTCCTTCCAAGCATCGAGATGCCTCTGGCGTTGCCCTTGAGGGACTTGTACCGGCAAAATTGCCCCAGCGGGAGGCTTCGGCTTCCAAAACACTAATGGGGCTCCAGGATGTTCTTGAGGCCCAACCTCAGCAGAAGTACTGGTGCCATGCTCTGGGGTACCGGCTGCTTCATCCGGTACCAATACCCAAGCATCGGCAGCATTGATAGACCAGAGATTCTTGGCTGTTGAATGCAGTCTGGCGGCTCTTCTCACGGCCTCGATGCCCTTGAAACCGCTTCAGACAATTCAATCGGTACCGGTACCAATTGCTTTGACATCGGCAGGTATTCTACCAGGACTGAGTCAAGCTTACCCATCTGGTATCAACAAGTCAGTACTGGACCCCTCCGACACCAACTTCGATCGGTACCGGTATCGTGCCTTGCATGATCACCCGGATCGGAGATACTTTGAATCCTTGGATGAGTCTGAAGACTCTGAAAGCTCTGCCGATACCAGAGTACTTCTTCCCGAGGATTCTTCTTCTCCTCAACGTCGGATGTCTCCTCCAGAGGATATGTCCTTTCAGGATTTTATCCGAGATGTGGCTCGAGGTCTTAGCATCACAGTGGCTCCTGAAAAAGAGCCTAGGGCAAAGGAATTAGAAATCCTGCAATACCCTAAAACTCCCAAGGAGGCAGCTACTTTACCTATTCATGAGATCCTGCATGATCTCATGTTTAGGATGTGGGAAACACCTCTAACCACTTCTCCTCACTCTTGAAGGCTCGACACCATGTACTGAGTTCCTCCTTGTCCTGGATTTCAAAAAACTCAGCTACCACACCATTCCATGGTGGTGGAATCAGCTATGAGAAGGATCAAGAGTGCAAAAAGACATGCATCTAATCCTCCAGGACGTGAGTGTAGGACTCTTGATGCCTTTGGACGTCGAACCTTCCAGGCTTCCATGCTTTCTGCCAGGATCAGTTCCTATATATTATATATGGGAATGTTCCTTAAGGAGGTCACCGGAGATTTAGAGCTTATGAGCCCTCTCCTTCCTGATGATAAGAGGCAGGATTACCTTGCACTTGTCAAACATGCTCAGGATGTTTCCAAGTTTGTAAATCGTGCAACCTTTGACTGCTTTGAGTGCATAAGCAGAACCTCTGCTATTTTGCCATAGGTGCAAGTAGGATTGCCTGGCTCCAGGCATCTGACTTGGAACTTTGGGTACAGGACAAACTGGGGAATATTCCTTGAACAGGAGAGAATCTCTTTGGCAAGAATTGGCAGGAAAAAGCTAATGAGATAGATGCTGACAATATCACCCTGGATAGATTGTCTAAATCTACAGCTGATCCCGCAAGGAAAAAATCCTACAAGAAACCATTCTTCAGTAAGAAGAAATTTTACCCCTCCTATACCCAACAGGGACATCGTGTAGGTCAGTCTGCCCAAAAGGGACAGCAGCAACAGCCTAGGCAAAGAAAATCAAAAGCTGCTAAGCCTCAACCTGCTCAGCAGACTTAGCCTCCACAGGAGCTTTGACTCCTATCTAGAGAACTTTGTCTTCCTGGCCCTGAACGGCCCAGAACCCTCCAGCATCCCAGGAAGGTTATGTCATTTTACCCCCAGATGGGAGCAGATAACAGCAGAAAGTTGGACTCTGTCCATTGTAAGAGAGGGATACCAGCTTCACTTCCTCAGCATGCCGCCTCCTACAATGGTAAGACAGTTCAATTCGCAGACCTCTCTCAACACCCAGTTAGGTCACGAGGTCACTTTGCTTCTTGCCCAAGGGGCAATAGAAGAGGTACCCATTCCCCAACAGGGTACAGGATTCTACTCCCCCTATTTCCTTATCCCAAAAAAAACAGGGGGACACAGACCCATTTTGGACCTCAGAGAATTGAACAAATTCCTGTTCAAAGAGAAATTCAAAATGATTTCTCTAGGAACTCTGCTGCCATGCCTTCAGAGTCAGGATTGGCTTTGTTCTCTAGATCTCAAGGATGCGTACACTCATGTTCTCATCCATCCAACTCACCAAAGGTTTCTTCGCTTTCTATTTCAAGGGAAGCACTACCAATACAGAGTTCTTCCTTTTGGCCTGGCCCTCGGCACCAACGGTGTTTACAAAATGCATGGCTGTGGTGGCAGCATTTCTTCGCACCCTGGGAATATTCGTCTTCCCTTACTTAGACGACTGACTCATTTGAGCTCCGTCAGAGCCAGAGGCCAGGATTTCTCTATCTCGCACAATGCGTATCCTTCAGTATTTGGGACTTGTCATAAACTTCCCAAAATCCAACCTAGCTCCCACTCAGTCTCTAGAGTTTATAGGAGCTCTGCTGGATACCAGACAGACAAGGGCCTATCTTCCAAAGCCCCGCTGCCTTTGCATGGTGCAGTTAGCTTCCCAAGCAGTGCTAAAGCCTCACCTCACTGCTCAGGAAATGTTACAATTGCTAGGCCACATGGCATCCACCGTGCATGTGGTTCCTTATGCTCGCCTCCATATGAGGGCACTATTTCAAAAACGAATTGCTCAAATTCAAAGGATACTAAGATTAATTAAGGAAAAGGGTCTCAGAATGAATGAGGAAGGGTCTAATCAGGCTGCATTATACTGTAAGCCTGAGGACTCACAATCCCCTCCTTTACATCAAGGACCCATATATTCCTTCTACTGAGGTAAAATAAACTTGTCGATGCAGGCTCTATTTCACTCTGCGATGACACTTTTCAATACGCCAACAGAACTAAGCTGTATGGAGAATTAAGCTGTAAGGAGAATCCCGACTCTTTAACCAAATAAAAAGAGTCAAATGACTTATCTGAAGAAACGGTTGAAGTCAGGATGTGCCTCCCAGCTCCCAACACAAATCCTAAGCGCTGATGCGTTTCACCGCCGATGCGGCTTCTTAGGGGGAGTTCAGCGTACAGCATGCAGCAACTGGTCTGCTTAACAGATGCTAAAAACCAAAGTACAAAAATCAGTATCGTGCTTGCTCACATTCAAATTTCAGACATTCAGTATAATAAAGAGCCCACACCAAGTATCTGTCGCAGGGACATACCTTAGAGCTTATCTCCCTAAGCCCAACTGAAGCAAAAAACGCCACGCATGCGTGGTTAACAGAGTGGGGTTCTTTCTTATAGACTGGCAATATGACTCAGGCTGTGATCACTTTACCAATCAGCAGTGCCAAAAATACTGGCAATGTAAAAACTACCTAGACTTATCAATACTATAATAACTAATGCGGAAGCATTCACAAACTTTCATTGCACGAACGAAACGGCATATACTGCTGTCCCTATAAGATCTTCAAACGCAAACCGCCCTATCTATGTGAGGCTCTCTTGGAGCCTCTGTCCACTTTTCTTGATTCTTTTTTGAGATCTTTACTGATCACCATTCCTTCTTACATAAGAGATACGACGCATTTTTTGCAACTGTTATCACAGCATGCCCGGTTGGCTACTGATCATACAGTATTTTTAGTCACGCTAGATGTCGTTTTGTTGTATACGAGTATTCCTCAAATAGAAGCATTTTCCTGTGTACTTACGTCTTTACGGAACAGAGGGGATCTGTCTGACTCGCAGTTAACCTTTTTGGCAAAAATCACTGAGCTGGTGCTTTTTCAGAATTTTTTTATTTTTGAGAAAGTTCTCTATCAGCAAATAGCTGGTGTTGCGATGGGGGCCACATGTGCCCCCTCCATTGCTAACCTCTACATGGGGGAATTTGAGCGAAAATGGTTATATCCGTCCCCGTTTTGGCAGTATATCCCTTTCATAGATGATATTTTCATGCTCTGGACCGCATCAGAAAGCCTTTTAAACACTTTTTGCCAATGGTTAAATCAACAGGATTCACACATTCGTTTTACCTGCTCCTATATTTACAGAGTGGAGGTGTAGCCTAGTGGTTAGAGCACTGGCTTGGTAACCAAACAGCCAGTGTTTGATTCCCACTAGCACTCCTTGTGTCCTTGGGCAAGTCACTTAACTCTCCATTGCCTCAGAAGAAAGGCCTGGCAATCTACTTCCAGTGACACTGCCAAGAAAACCCAGGAGCTTCTGGGTCACAAAGAATCAGAACTGACTCAAAGGCACACATTGCATTGCATAATTTACAGAGGATCACCTATTTAGATGTGGAGGTCTAGAAAGGAACAAGCAGCTGGGTGACTTCGGTGTATAAAAAGGAAGTTGCCAAGAATGCTCTGTTGCATTATCACAGCGCCCATCCGATCCAGCTAAAAAACAGCCTTCCCTTTTCACAGTTCCTCCAATTTCGGCGGAACTGCTCTGAATTAAATGATTTCAAGCTTCAGTCAAAGCAGCTACAAAAGAATTTTCAAAACAGGGGTTACCCCATTCCAGTTGTCAAGCAAGCGTACACCCGAGCGTTGTTTAACAATCGTGACTTGTTGATGGAGAGGCATAAGAGTGATTTTGCTGACAATCAAGTGAATTTCATTATAAGGTTCTCACCACTTAGCAATTCTCTCAAAAAAATCCTGAAACGTCACGTTAATGTGCTTTATCATATCTCCGGATTGGAGAACAAATCTATTTGATGTGTATGGCAGAGGAATAAAAACTTAAAGGAGCTTTTGAGCCCGACAGAGCTCAGACCTTTGCCCACTGTAGGGATAGATGCCCTGCGTGGCCACACAAAGTGTGGAGACTGCAGCATATGTAACATGACTTTGGAACTCACAGAATATTCTTACCAGGGGCTGACATACACCCTAAGGAAGCAAACTGACTGTACGTCCACATACGTTGTATATGCCATCCAATGCCCTTGTCAACTGCTTTATATAGGTAAAACTATTCGACCCTTACGAATCAGAATTAATGAGCATCGCAGTCGCTTGCACTGCAAGAAGTTGGAAGCACCTATTGTGGCTCACTGCCTATCTTTTCATCACCAATTTGACCAACTTCAATGCTTTTGTATTGATCAAGTATTGGCTGGTTTTGCAGGCAAGACACGGGACCAAAGTCTGTTAATCTGTGAACAACGCTGGATATAACGACTGCAGTCTACTCACCCAGGGGGCCTTAATTCTCACATAGATTGGGCGGTTTGCGTTTGAAGATCTTATAGGGACAGCAGTATATGCCGTTTCGTTCGTGCAATGAAAGTTTGTGAATGCTTCCGCATTAGTTATTATAGTATTGATAAGTCTAGGTAGTTTTTACATTGCCAGTATTTTTGGCACTGCTGATTGGTAAAGTGATCACAGCCTGAGTCATATTGCCAGTCTATAAGAAAGAACCCCACTCTGTTAACCACGCATGCGTGGCATTTTTTGCTTCAGTTGGGCTTAGGGAGATAAGCCCTGCGACAGATACTTGGTGTGGGCTCTTTATTATACTGAATGTCTGAAATTTGAATGTGAGCAAGCACGATACTGATTTTTGTACTTTGGCTTTTAGCATGTGTTAAGCAGACCAGTTGCTGCATGCTGTACACTGAACTCCCCCGAAGAAGCCGCATCGGCGGTGAAACGCATCAGCGCTTAGGATTTGTGTTGGGAGCTGGGAGGCACATCCTGACTTCAACCGTTTCTTCAGATAAGTCATTTGACTCTTTTTATTTGGTTAAAGAGTCGGGATTCTCCTTACAGCTTAATTCTCCATACAGCTTAGTTCTGTTGGCGTATTGAAAAGTGTCATCGCAGAGTGAAATAGAGCCTGCATCGACAAGTTTATTTTACCTCAGTAGAAGGAATATATGGGTCCTTGATGTAAAGGAGGGGATTGTGAGTCCTCAGGCTTACAGTATAATGCAGCCTGATTAGACCCTTCCTCATTCATTCTGAGACCCTTTTCCTTAATTAATCTTAGTATCCTTTGAATTTGAGCAATTCGTTTTTGAAATAGTGTCTATATTGCTCTACAAACACCTGTTTTGCTTTTTTGTCCATATGTGGGCAGCCCAGTGGACTTTATCCACTCAATGGACTCAGGCATCAGGCTGCCTGTCAGACAAAATAACAAACACGGATCGTCTTATTTTGTCCCTCCAATGGTGGCAGTCACCCCAAAACCTTTTGATGGGGTCCCCTTTCCAACAACCCCCACCCCAAGCCACTCTGACAACAGATGCCTCACAGGTGGGTTGGGGAGCTCACCTGCAAGGCCTCTCTACCCAGGGTACCTGGACTCCACAGGAGATCTATCTACACATCAATCTCCTGGAACTCAGAGCAATCTTCCTTGCTCTTCCAGTATTCCACATCCAGCTCAGCTACAAGACAGTCCTAGTTCAAACGGAAATCAGGTAGCCATTTCTGTGTGAACAAGCAGGGCGGAACAGGCTCTCTGTCGCTCTGCAACGAAGCTTTGTGACTATGGGCCCTTGCCAGAGAGCATCAGATTCATCTCCTTGCGGTGTATCTTCCAGGCATTCAAAACACTTGGGCAGACAGACTCAGCCGAGTTCTGCTTCCACACGAATGGTCTCTCCATGTAGACCAGGTGGCCAAAATCTTTCAAATTTGGGGAACCCCGGACATAGACCTCTTTGCAAGTCCGCTGAATGCCAGACTTCCCCGGTTCTGTTCCAGAATTCCGGCTCAGGGTTGTCAGGCCAGGGATGCTTTCCTCCTCCATTGGGGTAAGGACTTCCTGTATGCCTTTCCACCCATTCCCCTAATTCCCAAAACCCTGTTCAAGCTTCAGAGAGAGAGAGGCCATATGATTCTCATAGCTCCACATTGGCCACGGCAAGTGTGGTACCCTCTGCTTCTACATCTCTCTCAAGCTCCATCTCTGGAGTTGGGATCTGCTCCAGATCTCCTGTCTCAGGAGGATGGAATGCTGTAGCACCCCAATCCCCAGTCTCTGCATCTCAGGGCCTGGTTGCTGAACGCCTAGAACTTCATGGTCTTAACCTTTCTCAGCAGGTAAAGAATATCCTTTATGCTTCCAGGAAACCTTCCACAAGACGCTCTTATGCTTTCAAGTGGAAAAGGTTTACCATATGGTGCTCGCAGAAGGGTCTTGACCCTCTTGCGATACCTCTGGAATCATTACTGTAGTATCTCCTTCATTTGTCTAATACAGGGCTTAAGACCAATTCAGTGAGAGTTCATTTGAGTGCTATTGCAGCTTCTTTCAAGCCTCTGAATGGACAACCTATTTCCTCTCATCCTCTCATAGCAAGATTTATGAGAGGCCTTCTTTTAACTAAGCCTCCCATTAAGCCACCACCGGTGGCATGGGACTTAAATCTGGTTCTTGGGCAGCTCATGAAGCCACCTTTTGAACCGTTAGCTACTACCTCTTTGAAATTCCTTTCCTGGAAGGTCATCTTTCTTATTGCAATCACATCAGCACATCGCATCAGTGAATTGCAAGCATTGGTGGCTGATCGTCCTTATACAAGGTTCCATCATGATAAGGTAGTCCTTAGGACTCTTCCACACTTTATGCCAAAGGTGGTGTCACCTTTTCATTTAAACCAAGCGGTTTACCTTCCTGTATTCTTCCCAAGGCCTCATGCCTCAAATTCAGAAAGGAATCTTCATACTTTGGATTGTAAAAGAGCTTTAGCTTTTTACTTGCAAAAAACTCAGCAACCTAGAAAGTCCTCTCAACTTTTTGTTGCTTTTGATCCTAGTCATTTGGGACTTCCATTCTCCAAGAGAACACTGTCCAACTGGATTGCACAGTGTATTTCTTTTGCCTATGAGAGTTAAAAACCTTCCTTTGGAAGGCCATGTCACAGCTCACAATGTGAGGGCCATGGCAGCCTCTATGGCTCATCTTCACTCTGTGTCTATCGACGACATCTGTCGAGCAGCTACTTGGGCCTCGGTTCATATCTTCACAGCCCATTACTGCTTAGACAAGGACTCCTGATGGGATGCCTTGTTTGGTCAGGCTGTTCTTCAACACCTGCTCCATACTTAATCAATGCCTACCCACCATCCCTGGTAGGATGCCAGAGATCCATGGGGGGAAGTGGAGCCCTTTCACAAGGGCACACAACCTCTGGGGTTTCTCCCTGGCATCTGCAGCTAGGGATCCCCATATGTGAAGACTACATTCCTGCTTTTTCCTGGAGATAGCATAGTTACTCACCTGTAACAGATGATCTCCGGGAACAGCAGGAATTTAGTCTTCACAACCCACCCACCTCCCCTAGGAGTTGTATCTCTCTCTTTCTCTCTTTCCCTCTCTCTCTCTCTCTGTCTCAGTTATAAACTCAACTGGAGAGGGACAGTTGGGAAAGGCGGGAAGGCAGCACGCAGGCGCTGTGGGATGCTCCCAAAAGCTTTCCTATTGGACGCTGGGGAGCGTTCCCACGCAGGCTCCGTCGGTACCAATGATACCCATATGTGAAGACTAAATTCCTGCTGTTCCCGGAGATCACCTGTTACAGGTGGGTAACTATGCTATATCTGCTCTTCACCCATTGTTGGGAGAGTTTTCTTTGGTGATCTGGAATGTTCCATATGAATGAATAATTATACTCTATTGGACCAATATTAAAAGGTAATTATGCATTCGCTAGCGAAAGCATGATTAGCCTATCCCTGTATGTTCAAAATATATGAATAATATCAGGTCATTTCAATTACCCAATGGCCAGGCATTGTCTATTTATTTGTGGACTAGGTTAGAGGAGGAATGAGGGTGGGTCAAAAAATTGTTCAGATGGTTGCAATATTGAGCAGTTATCAGGATGTTATACATTTAGTTTGGGCCTGCTATTTTTTGGGAGAACTAAACTAAACTGAACTGAACAGATACTGAGGCATGGCTACCGCACTGTCTGTATATTCAGCATTGCTGCTTATATAGATATGAGCACTGAATATGTGGTTTAAGCTGAACGGCAAGGCTAGAGGTCAACTTAAACCAATGACTGTTCTAGCTGAAAATCTACCCTATCTAAACAGCTCATACCATAAGACTGGCTCAAAGATGGGAATCGACAACAAAAAAAAAAACGGGAAGGGGTAAAGTAAAGCCACATAGCAGATAAATAGCCACAAGGTAAATTTATTAAGCCCGACACAGCTGTGTTTTGGCACGATCTGCCTGCATTGGGGTCAATGAACGCAATCCAAAATGTACATAGAACCAAATCTCAGAGTTGCAGTAACTCTTATTGTGCAGTCTGTGGTTATCCATCAGCACTACGGCTTTTTTTACACCTTCCTGTTTTTCTTTTTGTCGTGGACTTTTATTGGTAGGGGTTGTTCCCCACCTTTTTTCTGTGGTTTTTTTTTGTGCTGTTATCAAAGATGGGAGTGCCATAATCCCATGAGGTAGCCCGCCTAAACCTATTTAAGCCAGAGCCCCCTAGGTTATTTCTAGCTTGGATTTTGTTAGAAAACATTCAGAGAAGGTTGACAAAAATGATAAAGGGGATAGAATACTTCTGGTATGACAAAAAACTAAAAACAGATTATGGCTCTTCAGCTTGGAGAAAAGACGACAGAGGGGATATGATAGAAGTTTATAAAATCATGAGTAGGGTAGAATGGGTAAAAAGAGAACAGTTTTGTTGTAGTAAATATTTTAAATGAACATTTTGAATTAATAGGGCATTTTGCTTGGTTAGTCTAAGATATATATATATATATACAAAAAGACTGGATAATTCTATTGTGATTTAAATAAACTCCAAGATGACAGGTGCTGACTTTCTCTGGATCACGTAATGAGCTGACCCTCCTAAAGCCAGGAGAGGTCAACAAAGGAATCCTAGTCTTAACCAAGAATTGTATATTTCACTAGCAAGATGTAGCTGTTGCTCAGGAACAAATGGTAAATCATGGAAAGAAAGAAGAGCTATAGCCTTTTAAGGAACTAATGATTGGGTGACAGGACTTCAGCTTAACAGCTGTGAATCCATATTACTGTATAAATATGTATACCAAACAAAGAAGTGTCGAGGACAGCTCAGACAGGAGCTATCTCCATCGCAATACTTTGCAAACTCTTGCGATTAAAGTATAAATCACATTCTCTTTGACTCTGGTTGTTTCATAATACTTTAAGGCTCTTTATAGAAAGGACTATTTTAACCGGCTTTTACAGTCTAACCTTTCAAACAACACTAAAACAAGAGGACACATCATGAAACTAATGACAAGCAGACTGAAAATAAATTGTAGAAAGTTTTCTTTTACAGACAGTGCATAATTAAACTGTGGAATCTGTTGCCAGAGGACATGGTCAATATAAGGCTTGGACCAGTTAGACTTCAGCATTGCTATACAGCTAACACAGTGGTTCTCATCCCAGTCCTCTAGGACCGCCAGGCCACTCAGGTTTTCAGGATATCCACAATGAATATGAATGAGATACGTTTGCATACAATGGAAGCAGTGCATGCAGATCTATCTCATGCATATTCATTGTGGATATCCTGAAAGCCTGACTTGTCTGGGGGTCCCAGACGACTGGGTTGAGAACCACTGAGCTAATGGGTAGCACTGAATATTCATGCACAGTGGCAAGCACTACCATCTGCATAGCTATCCAGATAACTTTTGGACAGTCATTTTAGAAGCTGGACGTCTGAAAATGGGTTCTTAGATGTGCAAATCATGGAGACGTCCCTGGAGCCATTTTAGAAAGCTGGGTATGTAGATGTCCGCAGTGCGAGAACGTCCATGTTGCACAAAGGCATGATAGAGGCGTGCATGGTGCAATTTCAGAATGTCACAAGCACATCAAGCCCAGATTGTCAAGGTGACCATGTCTATACCTGCTCCTGACCATGAATAAGGTGCAAAAAAGTGCTTGTTTCATGGCCGCCACTCTTACAGGGGGAAGAGCATAATGCACTGTCATCGCTACATTTAATGTTTCCTGGAGAAAGAAACCTGCACGAAAATACAAACTCCAAACATATTACTGGCCCGTAGCTGAACATCTGAGTATCTGAAATGGCAGGCCAGGATGTGTTAGTCTCATAATTTAGACACAGGGCTGACCGCAGAGTTGGTTCAAGGTGTTGGCGCCCTAGACAAACCTTAAGCCTTATGCCCCCCTGACTGTCAGAATATATTGTTTAGCTCTGAATGCCCTGCTCTTTGTTACCCCCCAAAAACTGCCATTACTAACAACTTAAAATTAATTTGTTGAACCAGCAGCCAATGTAAAGCATGCAAAACAGGGTAACATGCTCTCTTGGCACAAATCCTACCCACAGCTTAGCAGCTGCATTCCATCCCCTATCCATGACTTTTCAGTGGCACTTTACAGACTGTGCCAGCAAAATTCCCCTCTAAATGTTCCAGCACTATCCAGATACTGTCAGGGTAGAACGAGGGCATAGCAACAATATGTGACCACCATCTGTATAGCTGAGTGATTAAATTTAGGAAAAAAGCTGTTCTATCCTAAACCGCACATGTTTAGTTGCTCCCTGAGGTATACAAGCAAAATGTCTGAAATTCTATGAGAGTGGCAGAAGAGGAGGTGGACATGTGCAAATACGTTCTAAAATCAACCTATTTCCACCTCAAAACACTGGGGCGCGAAGGCGAGTTAGAAGGTGATATTCAACAGCACTAACCGTGTAAGTGCTGTTGAATATCCCAATTTAAGGCATTTACATGTTTTACTGGGCTGTAAACCATGTAAATGCCTTTTGAAAATTGGGCCCAACATCTCCATCAACATACAAGGAAATGGGGATGTGAAGACTAAAGCTCCAAACACATGCAAGGAAATGGACGATTTTAGAAATGTGCATGTACAGGCTTTGGCAGAACCAGTAATAAAGATATGCCTGAACCAGCATTTCAAAATATGCACATTGATATGTCACCACATACACGTCCAAGCCTGCCATTTTGCAAATGGAGATGTGCAGCTCTGCAGCAGTATATGAAGAAGCCTTGATATTCACCTGCTATCCTTCCAGGAGGAGGAAAACATTATCATGGCGATAAGAGGGAATACTCCTGTCATCTCTACTGTTGAGAGCTGGCCAAAATGAGCACTTTTGAAATACCTATTTGTGCCAAGGAACAGCCCTAAATATGGACATGCAGGTTTGAATATGCAGGGCTGTTATGAAATCTGAGGTACATGTGGTTCTTTTTGTTGCCGCCCCAGTCACATCTCCACAGTTTCCCTGTACAACTTGGACATATTGCCCCAGACATGTGCAAAATCAGGTCTTTTCAAAATGACTTAGGATGTGGATGTGGTTTGTACATGTAAATAGACATTTTCCAGCATACAAATCGCAAAGAGCTTCTAAAATGACTCCCAAAGCAGCTGAATTCACCACTGTACTTTTAGGAGTAATCTACATATATTCAGCACCACTGACTATCCAGATAGCAGCACTGAATATATGTGTTGTTTTAAATGTTGCAACCAGGGTCTAAAAAAAACCACTGGCCACCATTTTTAATAGCTATTTTTTTCTGCTGCTTTGTAGCTGTATTGTAAAAAAGGAGTTGTTTGTGTTCTTGGGTAAAGCTTTCTTTCTGTTGCTAGAGTTCTTTTTCTTCTCCTCTAGTCTTCAAGTTCAAAGAGTTAGGCAAGCTCTTTGAAATCACTGATCTCCTCAAATATTAATAGTCTTAATTGGCTTGCATAGGAGCTAGGCAGCTGAATGCTGTATAAAGATCTACATTGCCTTGCAAGTAATGCCATTCCTAAAGGGTCTCCATTGCAAGCAAGGTAATACAGTATGACTCTTGAACACAAAGGGGTATGTTTACTAAACCGTCTTAATGTGCGCCCGGCGATAGTGTGCAGGCTGCCATAAAAAGAGTGGGCGTTTCATTCTTAAAGTAGCAAAACGGGATTATCGCGCAATAACGCGCGCTGCTGCGCACATTAACGAGCTCAGCGCCGCTAAGCGCGTTAACGCGCGGTAATCTTAAGTAGGCGCCCAGACATGCAAACACAGAAACAGAGGTGTAGTACAATGGTTAATACACTGACTGATGATACAGGGGTCATGAGTGTGATCCCCCAGTGAGCCTAATGCATAAGGCTGCCTGAGGCATCAGCTTTGACATGTAAGTATTGTTTCCTGAGGCATTTTATGTGTATTTTAATTATTGCTGCCAGCAAACACACCCTCACGTGCCGTAACCTAAGGTGCCGCAGAAGGCACCTTATAAGGCACTCCATAGGGCACAATATAAAGTGCACTTTCCACCACGGCACCCTATAATGTCCCCTATAGGGCACCCTATAAGGCGCTCCATAGGACACCTTATAAGGCACCTTATACGGACTGTAACCATAAGGTGCCTCAGAAGGCGCTTTATAGGGTGCCCTATAAGGCGCCTTCTGAGGCACCTTATGGTTACAGTACCCTGAGGGTGTTTTGCTGGCAGCACTAATGTACATTAAAAAAGACAATGCTTTGGACAGCCCTATCAAATAACCTCACTGTGGGTTTGAACCCATGACCTCTAGCTCCACAAGCAGTGAAGTAACCAGTGGGCCACAGCTGCTAGCAAGCCCCTGGCTGGCTGCAGAAGGACTGCATGTCACCACACAAATGACAAAAGGAAATTATGCATAAAAGGAAATAATAAAAGGAAATAAATTCCAACTCATTTACGACATAAAAGGAAATTATGCATAAAAGGAAATAAATTCCAACTCCTACACTTGTCCTACTCACCACACACAGCCACTGTAAATATTTATTGTAAATAGTTTGATGATTGTTCTACTTTAATACCTTACAAAGTTAAATTTTATTGTTCAATGTAAATAGTTGAATTCTACTGTTCAATGTAAATGTATACAGATGTGTACAATACTGTTAAACTGTTACATGTAAACCGCCCTTGATCTCTGGAAGGGGCGGTATAGAAGAAAATAGTTAAATAAATAAATAAACAGTCTGCTGTGGTCACCAGGATAGGGTTAACCCACCCATACCCATGATGCACTGCACATGCAAATCAGCAGTCTACAGATGATCACAAGATGGGGTATGCACCCCCACAGCACCTCGGCCTGGTAGGGGGAACTGACTGTGTGTGGTACTGGCACAAAGTAGCTACACACCATCACATTGTGCAGGTACTGCACTCACCCTGAGGGTGAGGTGGGGTGCCCAGCACCAGGTCCACAGCAGAGATAGGCCATGCTGCTGGTCCCCAGCAGTGCTAATGTGTGAGATAGATAGTTTCTGAAGACACACCTTGGATATATCTGTATTTCTCAGTCAGGTTTAGCTTTTATGGACCCATAGGAGGATTATGTACCACCACCCCCCTCCCTCTCGGCTGAGGTTGGTAAACAGGGTCTCCCACCAACAGGTTGACATTCTACCTCCCAGCAATGGTGGCAGTAGAGGGGACCATCAACCCCAGTCCTGCCAGTATGGATGATAAGGAGAATCTAGGAAGCAAATAGTTCCACATTTGGACATCTACTAAAAGTAAACAATTTGCTATTCTTGAAGGAGCTTTGATTAGTAGTAATTTTTACAAAGAGAACATATTAATCTTAGGAACATATTATAAAAATTTACTAATGTGGAGTGAAGGAGTAGCCTAATGGTTAGAGCACTGGGAACCAAGAGACCAGGGTTCAATTCTCTCTAGCACTCCTTGGGTCCTTGGACAAGTCATTTAACCCTCCATTGCCTCAGGAAAAAATGCAAGTTATCAATGTCCCTGTTTAATGTGCATTGCCAAGTTTAAGTTACAATGTAAACCACTTTGACTGAAATGATAAAGCAGTATTAAAAAACCCCTGTTAAATAAAATAGTAATTGCTTAGCAAGGAAGCAGAACTATGCACAGGGACATAGAACAGCGCTGTTAGAATACACATAAAAGAGGTTAGCTGCTTTTTCTTTTAAAGGACAGCTGAGGAAAAGTTAGGGACTTTGGTAGAGCTCTCTTATCTACTTCAACAGGTACCAAAGCTCCACCAAATGAACAATGACTGGGAAAAATTGTATTGTCAAAGCTGTTGCCTCTGTTATAGCTTCTGCCTTTGTCCAGACAGACAGCCCAATGCCAGTCAAGGTATTGATTCCATGTACAAGATGCCAAGCTACAGCCCTCATGAAACAAGTGGAGGAGCTCAGAAAAGAGGTGGCAAGGCGGAGAAGCATTTGAGACAGCAAGAAGTGCATAGATGAGATGCTTCTTGAAGCATCCAAGATCTCAGACACCGGTGAAGATGGTATGCTACAGAATGAAGAGAGCTGAATACAAGTCACCAGAGTCTGCAGACTTGACAATCCAACTCCTCCAGCCCTCAAATTAAAGAACCAGTATGCAGCCCTGGAAGTAGAGGAGGTTAAACCATCCCAGGAAAAGGAAGAACCAGAGCTCAAGCACCCAAAGTTGCACCTTCAGTGATCACAAGGAAGAAAACGGAAGTGGGCATTGCTGATTCTCTTCTGAGGGATAACATAAGAACATAAGATATGCCTTACTGGGTCAGACCAAGGTCCATCGAGCCCAGTATCCTGTTTCTAAAAGTGGCCAATCTAGGTCAGACGTACCTAGCAGTTTCCCCAAAAGACACAGTTTTCACAATGCTTGTATTGGGTCAAGCAGTGATATCCGGGGTCCCTTTTTAATAATGGTTTATGGACCTTTCCTCCAGAAACTTGTCCAAACCTTTTTAAAACCCAGCTATACTAACAGCTTTTACTACATCCTCCGGTAACAAATTCCAGAGTTTGATTACATGTTGAGTGAAAAAATATTTTCTCTTATTAGTCTTAAATAGTTTGCCCTGTAGCTTCATTGCATGTCCCCTAGTCTTAAATTCTGATAACGTAAACAGTCAATCTAAGTTTACCCTTTCCACTCCGTTCATTAATTTATAGACTTCTATCATATCTCCCCTCAGCCATCTCTTTTCCAGGTTAAAGAGTCCTAACCTTTTTAGCCTTTCTTCATAGGGGTATCCTTCCATCCCCTTTACCATTTTGGTGGCTCTTCTCTGAACCTTTTCTAATAACGCTATATCCTTTTTAAGATACGGCGACCAGAATTGCACACAATATTCAAGGTGTGGTAGCACCATGGAACGATACAGAGGCATAATAATATCCTTTGTTTTATTTTCCATTCCTTTCCTTATGATACCTAGCATTCTATTTGCTCTCTTGGCCGCCGCTGCACACTGGGCAGAGGGTTATAACATGTTATCCACAATGACTCCTAAATCTTTTTCCTGGGTGGTAGTTCCTAATGTGGAACCTTGCATCATGTAACCATAGTTTGGGTTGTTCTTCCCTAGGTGTATAACTTTGTACTTGTCCACATTAAATTTCATCTGACATTTTGATGCCCAGTCTTCCAATTTATCAAGGACCTCTTGCAAATTTCCACAATCCTCAGGGGTTTTAACAACTTTAAATAGTTTTGTGTCATCTGCAAATTTGATAACCTCACTCGTTATTCCCTTTTCCAGGTCATTTATGAATATGTCAAAAAGCAGCGGACCCAGCATAGATCCCTGGGGTATTCACCTTTCTCCATTGGGAAAACTGGTCATTTAGCCCTTCCCTCTGCTTTCTATCTTTTAACCAATTCCTGATCCACAGTAGTACACTGCCTCCTATCCCATGACTCTTTAGTTTTGCCAAACGTCTCTGATGAGGGACTTTGTCAAAGGCTTTCTGAAAGTTCAACCGACTCACCTTTGTCTACCAGTTTATTCACACTTTCAAAAAAGCATAACAGATTAGTAAGACAAGATCTTCCTTGTCTAAAGCCATGTTGGCTGTCTCCCATTAGGCCATGACTATCTACATGCTGAGTAATTTTGTTCTTTATGATGGTTTCTACCATTTTTCCTGGTAATGACGTCAGGTTCGCCGGTCTGTAGTTTCCCGGATCACCCCTGGAACCCTTTTTAAAAATTGGCATTACATTGATGATCCTCCAATCTTCAGGTATTACAGGTGACTTTAATGATAGTTCACAAATTACTAATAGCAGGTCTGCAATCTCATATTTCAGTTCTTTCAACACCCTTGGATGTATACCATCCGGTCCAGGTGATTTGCAACTCTTCAGTATATCAAATAGTTGTAATACATCTTCCCGGTGTAGCAATATTTCTCTCAATTCTTCTGCAGTATCACCTTTAAATACCACTTCAGTCATAGGTAGCATTTATTTATTTACTTATTTATTTATTTAGACAGCTTTGTATGCCACCTTATCCTTCAATCAAGGTGGTCACGTCACAACACAAGTGGAGGGTTACATTTAACATTAGGGTATGTGTAAACATTTAGACAGTACAGTTATTTAACAGTATTTAGATAGTACAGTTTAGGTAACATTTAACATAAAGGTATTTACTAATGTGGTATGATAAATTTGTGCATGTGGATGGGATGGATGTGTATGTAGTTGGTGGTAGTAGTAGTGTTGCTGTTTGGGTAGGGGATGTTGCTTGAATGCTCATAGGTTTCTATAAATAACCATGTTATGAGGTCTGTGCGGAAGTCTGTGAGGTCTTCTAAAGCTCTCAGGCTTATTGGTAGGGAGTTCCATAGTGAGGATGCTAGTAGTGATGGTGCTCTCTTTGAAGTTGTTTGTTTGGTTTTGTGATAGCCTGCAGGTGTGCCGATCATGTTGTTGTTATTGGTTCTTCTTGGTCTATTGCTGATGTCTCTTGTTATAACATTTTGGAGTACGTCCGCTGAGAGATGGTGAATGACCGAAGCAAAGAATTCATTCAGTCTCTCCGCTATAGTCTTGTCCCCTCTTACTGCCCCTTTTACCCCTCTATCATCTAATGGACCAAATGGCTCTCTCACAGGATTTTTGCTGTGAATGTACTTGAAAAAGTCTTTCTTATGCGTTTTTGCTTCCACAGCAAGTTTCTTCTCAAATTCTCTCTTTGCCTGCCTTATCAATGCCTTGCATTTAACTTGTCAGTGCTTGTGCTGTTTCCAGTTTTCGTCATTTGGCTCTTTTTTTCATTTCCTGAAAGATACTTTTTTGGCAACAACAGCCTCTCTGACCTCACCTTTAAACCATGCTGGCAGTTTCTTGGACTTCCTTCCACTTTTCTTAAAGCGTGGAATACAACTGGTTTGGGCTTCCAAGATAGTATTTTTCAACAACACCCAAGCTTGATGTAAGTCTTTAACGTTTGCAACTGCTCCTTTTAGTTTTTTCTTAACAATTTTCCTCATTTTATCATAGTCTCCCTTTCGAAAGTTAAAAGGTTGCACTGTGGATTTCCTTACTATCCCTCCTCCATTAATTAAATCAAACGCGATCATGCTATGATCACTATTGCCAAGTGGCTCCAACATCCTTATCTCTTGCACCAGATCTGGTGTTCCACTAAGGACTAGGTCCAAAATCGCTTCCCCTCTGGTCAGTTCATGAACCAGCTGCTCCAAGACGCAGTAAATTTATTTCATCTAGGAACTTTATCTCCCTAGCATGTCCTGCCATGACACTGACCCAGTCAATACCAGGGTAATTGAAATCACCCATTATTAATACTATGCTGTAACTTTTGTTAGCTTCCTTGATTTCTTTGAGCATTTCATCATCCATTTGTTCATTCTGGCCAGTACACCCCCACCGCCATCGCCTTCCCCTTTTCACATGGAATTTCAATCCATAGAGATTCTACAGCAAATTTTGTTTCCTGCAAAACTTTAATTCTTTCTGACTCAATGCCCTCTCTAACACAGAGCGTAACCCCGCCACCAATTTGATCAGCTCTATCATTACGATATAGCTTGTACCCAGGTATCACAGTGTCCCACTGGTTGTCCTCCTTTCACCATGTCTCTGAGATTCCAATCATATCTAACCTCTCATTTAGTGCTAATTATTCTAACTCTCCCATCTTATTTTTTAGACTTCTAGCATTTGCATACAAGCATTTTAGAGACTATAATTTATTCATATTAATCTGGCTATTGGTAGGTATGGGTAATTTGGAATTTTAAGCTCTGTCTGCTCCATACTCAAGGGCATTTGGGCTACTTTACTCTTTTTTGGAACCTCTCTGTTTTTGGTAGTATCCTTCAAGGATACATTGTTCCAAACCATGCGCTTTTGGGCAACTCTCGGCTTTCCCCTATTATCTAGTTTAAAAGCTGCTCTATCTCTTTTTTAAAGGTTAATGCCAGCAACCTGGTTCCATCCCAGTTAAGGTGAAGTCTATCCCTTTGGAAGAGCCCCTCCTTTCTCCAGAATGTTCCCCAGTTTCTAACAAATCCAAAACCCTCATCCTTGCACCATCGTCTCATCCACACATGAGTCTCTGGAGCTCTGCCTGCCTTTTGGGTCCTGCACATGGAATGGGAAGCATTTCGGAGAATGCTACCCTGGAAGTTCTGATTTCAACTTCCCACCTGTAACTTTAAATTTAGCCTCCAGAACCTTCCTACCACATTTTCCTATGTCATTGGTACCGACATGTACCAAGACAGAAGACTCCTCCCCAGCACAATATAAGACCTTTGTCTAGGTGCCGCGTGAGGTCCACTACCTTCGCACCGGGCAGGCATGCTACCAGATGATCCTCATGTCCACCAGCCACCCAGCTATCTACATGCCTAATGACTGAATCACCAACTATAACGGCTGTCCTAACCTTTCCCTCATGAGCACTTGGACCTGGAGAAACTTCCTCAGTGAAGAGGGTTTTACATCACCTGGAGGACAGGTCCTAGCTATAGGATCACTTCCTGCCACACCAGGGTGATCCTCTCCTGTCACTTGACCTCTCTCCTCCAAGGCAGCAGGGATGCTGCCAGACTGGAGGTGGGACTTCAGTACTATATCCCTGTAGGTCTCGTCTATGTACCTCTCTGTCTTCCTTATGTCTTCCAAGTCTGCTACTCTTGCCTCTAGAGATCGGACTCATTCCCTGAGAGCAAAGAGCTCCTTGCACCTTGTGCACACGTAAGACCCCTCACCAACTGGGAGAAAATTATACATGTGACACTCAATGCAAAAGACTGGAAAGCCCCCATCTCGCTGCTGGACTGCTGTTTGCATCTTGTTTTTAAGGTTGTGTTTAGATATTTAAGTTCTTTACGTACTAAGGGTTGCTGGGGATACTTATACTAATAAAACTATACCTAATACGTTTAATGTACTTTGTTCACCTGAAATTTAATTAATCTCAGGTTCTTAATGTA
Source organism: Ichthyophis bannanicus (assembly GCA_033557465.1). Taxonomy (NCBI): domain Eukaryota; kingdom Metazoa; phylum Chordata; class Amphibia; order Gymnophiona; family Ichthyophiidae; genus Ichthyophis; species Ichthyophis bannanicus. The sequence goes on from CM066031.1 coordinate 953,997,024, forward strand.
TGCTGATGAGAATGAACAGCTGCATTTGAGAGTGAATATGGCACCCCCTTTCCTTTAAGAGGTTTAAGCACCTATAAAGCTACGATTATCCCAGGGGTGAGTGGGTGATGGGGAGGGAGGGAAAAAAGACTTATTAAAAGCTGTCTGCTACACAGTTCCCTCTCCTGTGCTTCTAAGGTAATCTGTGACCAATTTCCAGAGGGAGTCCCACAGCCCTTGCTTGGATAAAGATAGTCTTGGCTTCTAATTTTAACCAGAAAGCTCTCCTCTGTGTTTTTAAATGTAAGTAAAGCATACATCTGCCAACCAGACTTGATGTCCAGGGAAGTGTACTGTCTGCCAGGTGCCAAAATCCAAGATGTTATGGAGAGTTTGCCAAGACTCATCAAGCCTATTGACTATTATCTGATGTTGCTTCTGTCAGCACAAATGATACTGCTAGATATCCCTCCAAGTGTATCAACAGTGACTTCTTGACTCTGGGACAGATGGTGAAGCAGACAGGTGCACAGGTAGTATTCTCTTCAGTCCTCTCTGTTGAGGGTAAAGGCCAAGGCAGAGAGGCTCGCATCCTGGAGATGAATGCATGGCTGTGTGGATTGTGTCATCGAGAGTGGTTTGCTTTCCTGGACCATGTTATGATTTTCCAAGGGCTGCAGAGCAGAGATGGCATCCTCTTATCCAAGAAGTGTCAAAGTGTCCTCCGCAGCAGACTGGCTAACCTACTGAATAGGGCTTTAACTAGATTTGTTGGGGATGGGTGAAAAAGCCCCCAGGTAAGTAAAACATTAAATAACTCTGTAGAAATGGGTAAAAGGGGCAACATCTGGAAAACAGTGTGCATAAATGCTAGTAGCATGGGAAATAAGATTCCAAATGTTGAGGCTTTAATGGAAGAGGCTGACCTGTATTTAATGGTGGTTTAGGAGACTTGGTTCACGGACAACCATGACTGGAATGTAATTATCCCAGACTATGCTTTATTCAGGAAGGACAGGGTAGGAAGAAGGGGAAGAGGAGTGGCACTATATGTAAAAAATATTAAACTATAGAATTACAGGGCTTAAAAGGGAGTGAGGAGACACTGTGGGTTAAACTAGAAAGAGGGAATGTCAAATCCATTTGCATTGGTGTGATAAACAGATCTCTTCACAAGGAGAAGAAGTAGACAGTGATTTAATAGAAGACATACACAGGATTGCCATGAAAAGATGCTGATTGCTACATCCCTGCTGTGGTATCACTCGGAAGTAAGGAGATCCTAGATTTTCTGCAGGGAGAACTATTCTGGCAACCTGTAACAGAACCTACATGCGAAGGAGCAATACTGGACCTGGCACTAACCAATGGGGAAGCTCATATTGCATCCAGTGATCACCAGATGGTGTGTTTCAGTATTAGGACTAGGGCTGATAAAGTCCATTCAAAAGCAGGATGGGACAGCTAGGGGATGTAAAAAAGCAATGGGCAAAACTGAAAGGGGATATTTTAAGAGCAAGAAACCTTTTTGTTAAAAAAATAAATAAAAGAAAAAGGAGGCCGCTGTGGATTTCAAAATAGATAGTTGAATAGATCAAGAAACAGAGCATGGCCTTCATAAAATACAGGAGATCACAGAAAGAGGAAGACAAGCATCAATATTTGGAAAAACCTAGAGAAGCTAGGAAAGTAATCAGGAAAGCAGAGATACACAAAGCACCCAATGCAATAAAATGGGGGAAAAAGACATTTTTCATATATATTAATGAGAGGAGGAAGTACAAAAGTGGTATTGTCAGACTCAGGGTGAAGGGGAGGAATCTGTAGAAGTTGATAATGATAAAGTGGAATTCCTTAACAAATATTTTTATTCTATGTTCACAGATGAAGGGCTAGGAGCAGGACTTCAGAAAATGCTCACAAATAGAAACAGAAATGAAGGGGATCTTGAATTATTTTCAGAAGACTGAGTTCATGAGGAACTAGCTTAACTAAAAGTAGACAAAGCGATGGGGCCAGATGGAATATATCCAAGAGTAATGAAGGAACGTGGGGAAGTTCTAGCGGCTCCACTAACTGTCCTTTTCAATGCTTCTTTAGAATCAGCAGTAGTGCCAGAGGACTGGAGAAAGGCAAATGTTTTCACTTTACACAAAAGAAGAAGTAAGGATGAAGTTGAGAATTACAGACTAGTTAGTCTGACCTCTGTGGTGAGTAAGTAAATTAATGGATATGCTGCTAAAATAGAGGATAGTGAGGTTTCTGGAGTGTGATGGATTGCAGGATCAAAGGCAGCATGGATTTATTAGAGGCAAGTCTTGTCAGACAAATCTGATTGATTTCTTTTACTGGGTGACCAGAGAATTGGACCGAGCGAGATCCCTAGATGTGGTGTACTTAGATTTCAGTAAAGCTTTTGACACCGTTCCACACAGGAGACTTATTAATAAATTGAGCACCATAGGGATGGACCCTAAAGTGACTGACTGGGTTAGAAATTGGTTGAATGGGAGGCAACAAAGGGTACAGGTAAATAGAGTTCACTCTAAGGGGTATGTTTACTAAACTGTCTTAACGTGCGCTCTGCGATGTTATCGCGCGATAAGGTACCTTATCGCACGATGATGGCACTTTTTAAGGCGCACAGGTACCATATCGCGCGATAACGCGTGCTGCGGCGCAAACGAGCGCTGAAGGTGGGGAAAGGCTCCCGGAGGGCGGAGGAAGGCTCCCCAGAGGCGGAGAGAAGGGGTCAATGGGTGGAGAGTGGGAGGGGAGAGGATCCCTGCACACCAACGCTGTGAAATCCGAGGCTCAAAACTAACACCAGTGAAACCCTGGCGTTAGAGCTGATTTAAATAAAAAAGAAACCATTTCCATCGGCAATGTACAGCAAAACCAGGGAAACCTACAAAAAAGTGATAAGTGTGATACATGTGCACGGAACAAAAGGGCAAATAAACATTGAAAATGAACAGAAGTAAATGTAAAAAAAACATAACCAATCTGGGCAATAGTGATAGTAATGGGAAACATCAAAAAACACTCCCAAGAAAGCCCCCAAAAAAAGATATGAATTTTGGAAGGGTCTACGCTCCGTCCCCATACAAGGTGAATGATCCCACAGTGAAATAGCACTGATCAGGGTTTCCCTCTCCATTGGACAGGTTTCCTATGGCATGCACATGTTCCACAACAGCAGGGCGGGCATGTCGGAATGAGCAACTGGACAGATGCTGGGAAAGGGGATACAGAGGGCTGCAGGCGGCACATGCTGTGGTGCAGCTGGGGCACAGTGCGGACTAGGCAGATGCCTAGGTGGCACTTAGGAATACTGAAACTGTACAGCAGCCAGACAGCAACTGATGAGGGCCCAACATGGGCACGAGAGTGTTTATCACAGTGTCACAGGGGATAGTACCCAGCAGGTACCTCCAAGGGCACAGAACATTGGCAGGCGGTGTTGGGGGGAAGCGTGGACATCTATGCAGGCACCCCTACCCCAGAACACGCACCATAGGCAGCCACCTACCTGCACACTGGATGGCTTGAGACTGCACACCACCAGCACCACCAGCAGAAGGGCATGTCAGCATGGTGGCAGAGGGGTACTGGTGGTGGAGGGGAGCAGTGGCAGCTGCCCAGAGCAGACCATGGCCTAGCCCTGTGTAGGTGGGTGCCATGCACTGCAACAGACAGGCCCTGCCGGACAAACAGTCATGGTATCACCAGGGAATGCACTGTCTCTGTGGCAACATGGTGGTGCAGTGCACACAACCAGTGTGTTAGGAGGCAGAAAGTCAGAGGTTCAAGTCCCAGCTATGGTGCCTGCCAACCCAGTCCCCATATTTTACCCACTACTACAACGTGCTAATACAGACAGAACCTTTATTGCAGATGACGTAAACATGCCCAAAACACCTACATTTTACCCTACAGAGCAAAGACACCATAGACAGGCGCATTACCTAGAGCAGAGTCTCCCAAATGCAGTCCTGGAGGGCCAAACACCATTCAGGTTCCATGCTGCCTCTAATAAAGATGCCTGTGCTGCATATCTATGCACCACCCCCATGGTATGCAGATGTATCTCATGCATATTCATGAGGGACAGCATGAAAACCCGAACAGTGTTTGGCACACCAGGACTGGAGTTGGGAACCTCTGCCGTAAAGCAGCAGCCAACAGGGGCAGACACACCCACACCCACAGGCTCCATTAGCCAATGCCTCCTAGAGAGGCAGGACATTGGGCCCTGCGTGCATCTCCCAATACTAGCACTTGCATACCTTAGCAATGCCACCCTACACCTGGGAATACGGTACACAGCTATCAAACGTTTGCTATGATTACTGACAGATAGCAATTCCTACGTTAAGCACAGTTTGCTGATTGAGCTCCATCATAGCAACCTTTCTGATGTCTGTGGAGTGTGCTTCAGGTCTGGTCTCTGACAGTGTTTACCATCCTGGGGAGTGACCCCCAACAGTATTGCGTACCATATCCATGCCTGCACTGTGCCCAGGACTGGTGTGGTGGCCAGGGCTGCTAAACACCTCTATAGTAGCACAATGCTGGCGTAGGTGTGGGAGTGTGTGTCTGTCTATCCAGTGTGTGGTGGCTGCAAACACCCTCCACAGCCCACACTGTCAGCACTGTTGCCAGTATTGGCCTGCCAATGTGCATAATGAGGAGCAAGGTACCATGGGTATAGCCCGGACAGGGTGGCCTGGCCAGGATGCATCTGCACAGGGCATAGGGCACTGGCTGGGACATTGTAGTGCCCAGCCACCACCTGCACAGACAGGGTGGCCACAGCATGTTCCGCTGGGAGATCAATCTCACCCTGACTGAGCAGTGACCACGGCATGGCTAGGCTCCCCCATAGTGCTATATAGTATTTTTCTCATGTGATATTTATGGGTTTTCTTTTGGGGCCTAGTCACTGACTTATCTGCTTGGTGTGTATGCTGACATCCCAGTTCTGGGTGCACGCATTTCCACCAGGAACATGCACTGTGGACTAGTTAGCAGACTGTCTGCAGCTGGTATGTGTCTTGATGGAACGCCTTGCAGAGTGCAGCGGCTGAAGGCTTGCTGCTGGAGAATATCAGTTAGTGGTGGGGGGCAGCTTAGCATATCCAGGCCTAATGTCTGTCTGCTATTGCGTTATGGATGTATACAGAGCTGCATTGACTGCCCTGTAGGGTGTCTGTTCCCCAGCAGGACTGGGGTTGATGGTCCCCTCTACTGCCACCATGTTATCCAAGTTGATACTCCTGTTATATGTAATACCAAACAGCCTGTTGTTCTGGTTCCTTTCTGTTATTTGTAAACCGCGCTGATGTCAAAGAGTGCGGTATATAAGAAGTTGAAATAAATAAATAAATAAGTAAATTGCAGGGAGATAGACTGTGGATCTGTTGGTGGGAGACCTGTTTACCCCCCGCAGCCCTGGAGGAGGAGGTGGGTGGTGGTACATAAGCCTCCTAGGGCTCCATAGGGACTACACCTGACTGAGACATACAGATATATCCAAGGTGTGTCTGCAGAAACTACCTATCTCACACATTAACACTGCTGGGGACCTGCAGCATGGCCTATCTCTGCTGTGGACCTGGTGCTGGGCGCCCCACCTCACCCTCAGGGTGAGTGCAGTACCTGCACAATGTGACGGTATGTAGCTATTCTGTGCCAGTACCACACACGGTCAGTTCCCCCTACCAGGCCGAGGTGCTGTGGGGGTGCATACCCCATCTTGTGATCATCTGTAGACTGCTTATTTGCATGTGCAGTGCATCATGGGTATGGGTGGGTTAACCCTATCCTGGTGACCACAGCAGACTGTTTGTGTGGTGACGTGCAGTCCTTCTACAGCCAGCCAGGGGTTTGCTAGCAGCTATGGAGCTGTAGCCCACTGGTTATTTCACTACTTGTGGAGCCAGAGATCATGGGTTCAAACCCACAGTAGGGGTTCTTTGATAGGGCTCTGCAAAGCATTGTCTTTTTTTTAATGTACATTAGTGCTGCCAGCAAAACACCCTCAGGGTACTGTAACCATAAGGTGCCTCAGAAGGCGCCTTATAGGGCACCCTATAAAGCGCCTTCTGAGGCACCTTATGGATACGGTTCATATAAGGTGCCTTATAAGGTGTCCTATGGCGCGCCTTATAGGGTGCCGTGGCGGACAGTGCACTTTATAATGTGCCCTATGGGGTGCCTTATAGGGTGCCTTATGCAGCACCTTAGGTTACGGCACGTGAGAGTGTGTTTGCTGGCAGCAATAAATGAAATACAAATAAAATGCCTCAGGAAACAATACTTACATGTCACAGCTGATGCCTCAGCCAGCCTTATGCATTAGGCACACTGGGGGATCAAACTCATGACCCCTGTATCATCAGTCAGTGAATTAACCATTGTGCTACACTTCTGTTTCTATATTTGGCTGTCTGTGCGCCTACTTAAGATTACCACGCGGTAACGCGCTTAGCAGCGCTTCGCACGATCATGTGCGCAGCAGCGCGCGTTATCGCGCGATACTCCCATTTTGCTGCTTTAAGACTGAAACGCCCATTCCTTTTATGGCAGCCTGCACACTATCGCCAGGCGCACATTAAGACGGTTTAGTAAACATACCCCTAAGGAGAAGATGTTAGCATTGGTGTGCCACAGAGATCTGTCCTTGGTCTGATTCTTTTTAACATTTTTGTTAGTGATATTATGGAAGAGTTCTCTTTTATTGTAAGGTTTGCCTCTTTGCGGATGATACCAAATTCTGCAATGGAGTAGACACCCAGGAAGTAGTAGATAACATGAAGAGGGATCTGCAGTAGCTAAGCTTGAAGAATGGTCAAAAATTTGGCAGCTGAGATTTAACTCTAAAAAATGCAAGGTCATGCATATAGGCTGCAAAAATCCAAGGGAGGGGTACAGTATTTCTGGCCACAAAAGAGAAGCGGGACCTGGACGTGATTGTTTTGGATGATCTTAAAGTAGCTAAATGGGTAGAAAAGATGACGGCGAAAGTCAGAAGGATGCTTGGGTGCATAGAGAAAGAAATGGTCAGCAGAAAAAAGGAGGTGATAGTGCCTCTGTATAAGTCTTTGGTGATACCTCATTTGGAGTACTGAGTGCAGTTCTGCAGACCACACCTTCAAAAGGATAAAAATAGGGTGGAGTCAGTGCCAAGGGTGACTACCAAAATGGTTAGTGGTCTTCGTTATAAACCATATGAGGCCAGACTTAAAGATCTCAATATACTTTAGAGGAAAGGCAGGATAGAGGAGATATGATAGTGATATTTAAATCACTCCATGGCATAAATGCACAGGAAGAGAGCCCCTTTCAATTGAAAGTAAGCTCTGCAACAAGGGGACATAGAATGAGGGTTAAAGGAGTAATATGTGGATATATTTTTTTACGGAAAGAGTGGTAAATGCATGGAATAGCCTCCCATTAGAGGTAGTAGAGATGAGGACAGTGTCTGAATACAAGAAAGCCTGGGACAAACACACAAGATCTCTAAAGGGAAAAAGGGGACTGTTGTAGTGATTGATATGAAAAGGCAGACTAGTTAGCCATATGGTCTTTTTCTGCCATTGTTTCTATGTTTCTATATTACCACGGCTGAATACTGACTTACGATATGTTTTAGGAGTCCACACACTGTGTGAGACTTTTTCAGTGTGTGTCTACACTTTTCTGCCAATGGAAGGACGTTAAACTGGATATTTACTTCTTAACGCTAAAAAAAAAAATTTACAAGAGGATTTAGGAGTCTTTATTCAACTTTCTGCATCGAATTATATTATTTTTAATGGTATTAATTAAATTGAATTGTATGATTTTGTATTCCTCCTTGGGCTTGAATAGCCTATTGGATCTTTCATTGTAATTCACCTAGACGTTCTTGGTTAAGCGGACTAGAAATGTTCAAATTCAATTAAATGTACATTTAAATTAAACAAGTTGAAAAGCGCATGCTTTAAGCATTGGAAAAAAGTTGTATTTCACTGATGGAGTGCATGGTTATTATATGTGAGTGAGTAGATGGAGCATTTAAGACTTGCAAGAGGATTAATGAACTTACAGAGGCCCTTTTACTAAAGGGTGCTATGCTGTCACAGCTAACGTGCCCATAACACTGCAAACTATGGCGTGTTAGGTGCAACACCACTGTGTTAACTGTCAGAGGCATAGAATGCATGTTCCCGGAATTTAACATGGTGCACCCTCCCCTAACGCAGCCTAAATGTAGCATGGATGCACTTACCACCACCTCCATAGATGGAGATAAGTACACCCGTGCTAATGGCATGCCTTGTGGTTAATGAAGGGCACACTGACTGCAAGGTGCTCACCCCACACACTCTCTGCTTCTAACCCACCCACTTACCACCCAATGCACGCAGCACAGTTACCACGGAAATCAGGATGCACTAGCTGCTGGCCCTGTGCTAACAGTTACCATGGTCACAGGGTGGGATTAGAGAATGCCGTAACCTGTGCTAGTAAAAGGGGACCCCAAATGGTGCATTTTCCCTTTCTCCCTTTGCTAAAACATACAAGCCTGAGGGGAGGGGGGAAGGGAGTGAAGAGACACAATAAAGTGCGTCTTCTAGGGGTAGCGGGGGTTGTGGAACTGTATGAAGCATCTGTTATGACTGGTGACATCTATATATTTATGTCTATCTTGAAATAGTGTGTGAGTATGTGAAGTGCAGGAGTGGGATGTATGTGGATGTGGGTGTGTACGTATGATGCAGAGATGAAATGTTGTGTGTAGGGGAGTGGGGGATGGATGTCTGTATGTGTGATGTGGGGATGGGTTGTCTGTGTATATGTGTGGTGTGATGGGGAGTGTCTGTGTGGGGGGGGGGTGCGTGGATAGGTATGTGGCCTACTGCAGTCTATCTTTGTATACATAGCTTTCCTTGTTCATGCACAAACAAAACTATGCATATGGACAGACAGATGGATTGACCCTCAACGAAAGGCGATTTTGTCTGATTTTGTCGCCTAACTAATACACACAGAAAAGCAGATAGTAAAAGAAAGAATGATCATTCAAAGATACTGTGCCTTCATTCAGATGGGAAAATTGCCTGAATAGCTGCATAACACAAGCAACCTGATTTAAGCAGACCTTGCTGTCAATATCCCACAACACAAAGGTGTCAGGCTTATTTGCCCAAGTAAGCCCATGGTTTTCTGAGATGTAGTTACACAATCACAAAGAAGCAAGACTGGAATACCAGTGAGCAGACACTGTGGCTCCTTCCATGTCACACCCCTGTTTTGGGAAAACAAACAAGCTCTGAACTTTAAAAGAACTCCTATTGCTAGGGTGCAGGTAAGAATTTAGGCAATACTGAGAGGCTAGATTGCACATGAGTAACATTGTTTCTTTGGAATGCCCATAAGTATAGATGCTTTTTATGTGGCAAACAGGAGAGATAGAGGGGGGTGTCTTTCCTCCTCCTCTCTCAGTGGAAAACATCAGCTGTCCCAGTCCAAGTTCGCCTCTCCGACAAAATTATAGTGTGAACCCTTGCATTCATGTTTTATTCTACCGATCCCAACTGCTTATCGGTAGCTGAACCCCAGGATCAATCAAACTCTAAGATCCCTGCTTCACATATACGACTTGGAAAGAGAAGTGTGAAGATCTTCAGGGATCCACATTGCAGCAAGAATCTCACATCTAATTGGGGACTTGCTTTGACAGCTCTAACCAATGTTGTACCTAAGGGAACAAATATTTACAGAAATCAGGTTATATGATATCTTAAACTTTAAGCACTCTTGGGGGTATGTTTACTAAACCATCTTAATGTTACTGGCACTAGTTGCAGCATTAATGTGAAGAATGCCATATAAGGGAGTGGGCGTTCCGGCAGCAAGGCAGCAAGAATCTGTATTGCGCGATAGTGGGCGCCGTGGCACGTTAACACGCGTTAACCCTAAGTGCATGCCAGCGCAGTGTTAGAAGCTATAAAGAGGTAGCCCACTGGTTACTGCAATGACTGTGGAGGCAAAGGTCATGGGTTTGATCACACAGTGGTGTTATGTAAGAAGGCTGTCTGAGGCATTTCCTTTTAATTTAAATCAGTGCTGCCAGCAAAAACACCCTCATAGTGCTGTAACCTAAGGTGTCGCATAAGGCACCCTATAGGGCACTCCATAGGGCACATTATAAAGTGTCCTGTCTGCCAAGGCACCTTATAATGTGCCCTATAGGGCGCTTTATAGCGCGCCTTATGAGGCACCTCAGGCTATGGCCTGTGAGGGTGTTTCTGCTTGCAGCACTGATTTAAATTAAAGAAAAAGCCTCAAACAGCCTTATTAAGCAACACCACTGTGGGATCAAACCCATGACCTCTGCCTTTGCAGTCATTGAAGTAACCAGTTCGCTACATCTCTATAGCAGCTAACACACCACTGGCTGGCTACAGAAAGACAGCAGGTCACCACACAAACTGTCTGCTGTGGTTACCAGAATAGGGTAAACCCACCCGTACCCATGATGCATTGCACATGCAGTTCAGCAGTCTACATCCGATCACAAGATGGGGTATGTGCCTCTATAGCACCCCAGCCTGGTAGGGGGAAATGACCGTGTGTGTTACTGGCACAGAGTAGCTACAGACCATGACATTGTGTGGTTCCTGTGCTCACCCTGAGGGTGAGGTGGGGCGCCCAGCACCAGGTCCGCAGCACCTGACTTGGCTGAGCTGCAGGTCCCCATCAATGCCAGTGTGTGATAAGTAGTCCTTGCAGGCACACCTGTGTCCATCTGTATTTCCCAGTCAAGTCTAGCCCTTGTGGACTATGATGCACTCAGAATAGTGCATATCCTGCGTGGTTGCCATGGTCACATGTTATAAGTGAAGGGTGGTGTTTGGACCCATAAGCGGATTATGTAGCACCACCCAACCTGCCCTTTGTGGGTCAGGGTGGGGGACAGGATCTCCCACCAACAGATCCACATTCTACATCTCTGTAATGGTAGTATTAGAGGGGGACCATCAACCCCAGTCCTGCTGGGGAATAGGCACCCCTTACAGGGCAGTCAAAGCAGATCTGTACACATCACATAGGGCACTGGCCAATAAGCAGTAGGCCTGGAAAAGCTCAGTTGGCCCACCACCACCACTACCTGACATTCACCAGCAAAGGGCACAGTCAGTCTGCACCCTGCAAGGTGTTCCAGCTGTACCAATGCTAACAGCAGACAGTCTGCTAGCTAGCATATAGTGCATGCTCCTGGAAGAACTGTGTGCACCCAAAAATGGGATGTAAGTATACACACCAAGCAGATATGTCAGTGACTAGGCCCCCAGAAAAGGGGATTCATAGATATCACCTGAGAGAAATGCTGCATAGCACTATGGCGGAACCTAGCTATGCCATGGTCACTGCTCAGTCAGGTTGAGAATGACACCCCCCCCTCCCCTCCCCAGCATGACATGCTGTGGCCACCCTGTCCATGCAGGTGGTGGTCGAGCACTACAATGTCCCAGCCATTGCCCTATGCCCTGTGCAGATGCATCCTGCCCAGGCCTCCCTGTCCAGGCCATACCCACAGTACCTTGCTCCTCATTATGCACATTGGCAGGCTAACACTAGAAACAGTGCAAGCAGTGTGGGCTCAGTAAGGTGCAAGCAGCCACAAAACACTGGATAGACGTACACACTCCCACAGCTATGCCAGCATTGTGCAAATATATAGGTTTTTGGCAGCCCTGGCCGCCACACCAGTCCTGGGCATAGTTCAGGCATTGCTATGGTACTCAATACTGTTAGGGTCACTCCCCAGGGTGGTAAACACTGTCAGAAACAAAAACTGAAACACACTCCACAGATATCAGAAAGGTTGCTATGACGAATCTCTGTCAACAAATTGTATTTAACTTAGGATTTGTTATCTGACATTAATCATAGCAACCTTTTGATATATATGTAACGTGTTCCCAAGTTTAAGACAGCATTGCTAAGGTATGCAGTTGCTAGTAGTGGTATATGCTGCTCGGTGCAGGGCCCAACAGCCTGACTCTCCATGAGGCTTTGGATAGTGCAGAGGTACTCAAATCCAGTCCTGGAGGGCCACAAACCAGTCAGGTTTTTGAGATATCCCTAATGCATATGTATGTGATATATTTGCATGCACTGCCTCCATTGCATTTGAATCTATCTCATGCATATTCATTAGGGATATCCCAAAAACCTGACTGGTTTGCGGCCCTCCAGGACTGGATTTGAGTACCTCTGGGATAGTGGAACCTGTGGGTGTGGGTGTTTGTGCCCCTGTTGGCCGCTGCTCTAGGGCAGAGGTTCCCAACTCCGGTCCTGGTGGGCCAAGCACGGTTCAGGTTTTCATGCTGCCCCTAATGAATATGCATGAGATACATTTACATACAATGGGGGCGGTGCATACAAATGCATCACAAGCATATTTATTAGGGACAGCATGAAACCTGAATGGTGTTTGGCCCTCCAGGACTGCAGTTGGGAAACTCTGCTCTAGGGATTGCACATGTTTAAGCTCAGATGACAAGACTTCGCCTTTCATACTTTGGACACATCATGCGAAGAGAGAGATTATTAGAGAAAGACATCATGCTTGGCAAGATAGAAGGTCAACGCAAAAGAGGAAGGCCAGCAATGAGATGGATTGAGACAATAACAGCAGCTACGGGTACCAGTCTGTCAACAATGAGCCGCCTGACTCAAGACCGAAGACAATTTAGGATAGCTATCCAGAGGGTCTCCATGAGTCGACTCCGACTCGACGGCACTTAACAACAACAGTGGTGTCTGTGCTCTGTAGGGTAAAATATAGGCGTTTATGGCGTGTTTATTTTATCTGAAATAAAGGTTCTGTCTTTATTACCATGGTTTAGTACTGGGTAAAATAAAGGAACATGGTTTGCAGGAGCCACAGCTGGGACTTGAACCTGTGACCTTTTGCCCCTGAACACATTGGCTGTGTGTACTGCACCAAACTGTTGCCACAGAGGCAACACATTCCCTGGGGATACCATGACTGTTTGTCAGACAGACCTTGTCTGTTGCAGTGCATGGCACCCACCTAAACGGGGCTTGGCCGTGGTCTGCTGTGGGCAGATGCCACTGCCCCCTCCGCCACCAGCACCCCTCCGCCACCATGCTGACATGCCCTTGTGCCAGTGGTGCGCAGTCCCAGGCCATACAGTGTGCCGGTAGGCGGCTGCCTATGGTGTGTGATATGGGGTAGGGGTGCCTGCATAGACATCCACGCTTCCCCCCGGCACCGCCTGCCAATGTTATGTGCCCTTTGGTGTACTTGTGGGGTACTGTCCCCTGGGACACTGTGGGACACACACTCGTGGACATGTTTGCCCTTGGTCAGTTGCTGTCTTGCTGATTTTCCGCTTCTACAATCCTATGTGTCACCTAGGCATCTGCCTAGTCCACCCTGTGCCCCAACTGCCCCACTGCATGTGCCACCTGCAGCCCCCTGTACCCCATTTGCAGCCTCACCGTAGTGCCCTCTAATACTTGTGCACTATGATGTTGCTGCACATGTATCACTACTATCACTACTATCACTTTCTTGGTTTCCTTGCCTTTGCTGCACATTGCTGACTGAAATGGTCTCTCTCCCCTGCAAATGTGCCTGTAGCGTGAGGTTTTCACTGGCATTAATTTTCACACATTCATTTCACGGCATTAGTGTGCCTGGAGCCTCTCCCTGCCCACTCTCTACCCATTGACCCCTTATCTCCGCCCCTAGGGAGCCTTACTCCGCCCTCTGGGGAGCCTTATTCCACCCTCTGTGCACCTTAGCGCCGCCGGAGACGTTAGCACTGTTTAGTAAACATACCCCTTGGTAGTCAGCTGCAGTGGCTAGATTAAATCCATGTAATCAATGCCAGCATCTGGATAGCGGCCGGTGCAGAATATCTGGATACTGCGGTCAGCACTCTCAGCATTGCCCCTATTCTGTCTCTGCTCAGCCCACAGACCATCCTAGCACCATCTGAATACTGCTGAGGTGGCCAGACAGAATAGTCAGCAACACTATATAGTGCCACGGAATATCCGTCTCACCAGCACTTATCCGATTAGCAGGTGCTGCCAACAAGGGAAAGGGCTTTCGAATATTAACCGGTATATTTTTGTGTTTTTAGCATCACTACTCACATCAGCTTCCTAGTTACTTTGAAAACCCTGAGTTTCTCCCTCCCTCATAAAATAATCATCTTCTCCTGGAAACCACCTTTTCCTACTGATTTTTCAATTTCCTAATGGAAATTTATGTCAGGGTCAATGAATCCTGAAATAAAGGACAACTACCCTCAGGGAGAAATGCTGTGGTATGCCTGAGTCAGCACAGGCTGAATAATCTGTTTGCTTTCTCTGGGCAGGGTTTGGAGAATGAGAGCAAGACTGGAGCCTCTCCTGGTTAGGGCCAGCTGAAAAACCTTCAGAATGAAGACAGCTTACAAGGTCAGTTGCAGGTTTCTGGAGAAAGCTATCTGACTGGCGACCAAGGTGAAAAGCACCAGAGTCACGATGCTGCTGAGAAGAGCAAAGGGGCAAAGATAAACTAAGGACGACCTTGAACAGTTTCCCGGAGCAGAACTCCTAGTGGAGGGGAGTAATTTGGTGCTTGCCTCAATCAAGTTTGTTCAGTAAAGAGGAATTTCAGTTGCACATCAGTATGCTGTGGATGTTATTTCCAAAAATCCCCTCATTGAAGAATGGAGTGCTGTGGCAGTAGGGTCACTGGGTGCCTCAGAGACTGAGTCTTTCTCTGTTCCATGAGAACCCAATATAAAATCAATTTTATGTAATGCCAGAATCCGCCTCAATCAACAGGGAGTTCAGTGGGGGTCACCTTACTTATGTTACTTTACTTAAATACAGTGCAAGTGAACACAATTTAAACTCAGTCATTTGTGGAGGGTCTATATTTTACCTCATGTGAGAAGAGACTGTCACAGTTGGTATCAGCAATGGGATAACAGCCCTGACTGGATCAAGCAAGAAGAATTCTACTACTACTACTACTACTGATCATTTCTGAAACTTCTTTTATTTCACCGTTTGATACTAGCTCGTCCTGAAATGGAGGCAAACTGTTGAAATGGCTGGCTGAAAAGCAATAGATTATGCCACACCAGCAGCAGCAGCAAAGTCGAAGAACGGCAGAGCAGCAGCAGATGGATCAACAGCAGTGTTCCCATCGATGGATGCCATAGCAGCAGGACCCATGGCAAGAGGAATATAAACTGCTTTCTCAAGTTTCAATATTCCAGCTAGCCCGCAAACAAACTTACCACAAAATTGGTGTGGCGTGACAGTGAAAATATTTTGTTGAGAGAAGAGCAGAAATTCGTTTTTAAATTTAATGCAATGTGCCCATATGAACTGAACCAGGAGGTTGGCTGTAAGGTTTTTCTTTGACTTTTTATTTTCCTTTCCTCTTTTTTCTTCTCTCCTTTCTTCGTCTTCCACTCCTTTCCCTCTTCCCCTTTCCCCTTTTTATCTCTCCCCTCTCCCCTTGTTCCCTTTTTTCCTTTCCTCCCCCTTTTTTTCTCTTGCACCCCCATCCCTTCTTTGCCTTTCTCCAGTATCCCATTATAATTTAACAGAGTGGAGGAGTAGCCTAGTGGTTAGAACTGCAACCTGTGATCACAATAAAACAGCATTCAAATCCCACTTCCACTCCTGGTGGCCTTGGGCAAGTCAATTAACCTTAGAGTGTAAGCTGGCAGGAAAATACCTACAGTGTCTAATTGTAACTCCCCTTGGTCATACCCACTGGGAAGGTACAAGTTAAATACTTTGTTTAAGTTCTCTGTTTGTCATTATTCCATTTTATATAAGATATTGCTTGAAGATTACAATTTTTAAATTTGACTTTTGAGTGTTAGTTTTATATTTTTAAGTTCTCTTTTTTGTACTGTGTTTGATATATATCTTGCAGTTGTGGTTAACATTATTGGCACCCTTGCATTTTAGGTATGTTGTGTACAATATCTTGAGAAATAATTGGAAATATTCAAACTGTATGTCATCATAATATTTTAGTAGTATGTTCCAATGTATACAAACAAAAAAAAGATGTCTGTGCAACTTAGACGCAGTAATTTCTGAGAGAAAAAACAAAATATGACCTGCACGGGGTTAATGGCACTCTTCACTAATATTTGGTTGCATAATCCTTGGCAGCGATAACAGCCCAAAAAATGTTTCTTATAGCCTTCTATACATTTCGTACATCTGTCTGCTGGTAATTTCTCCCACTCTTCAGGTGCGATTTGTTTCAGCTTATAAATGTTTCCAGGATTCCTTTTGCTAATGGCAGATTTTAGCTCTTTCCAAAGGTTCTCAAATGGATCGAGATTGCTGGCCAGTTTAAAACAGTTCATTTGTTACTTTTTAACCATTCTTTTGTACTTTTGGATGTATGTTTTGTGTCATTGTCCTGCTGGAGAACCCATGACCATCGAACCAGATTTCTGACACTAGGTAGCACATTTCGCTCCAAAATACCTTGGTAGTCCTCTGACTGCATGATTCCTTTAATACATTCCAGATCTCCAGTTCCTGAGGTAGCAAAATAGCCCCACAACCTCCACAATATTTAACTGCAGGAAGGATGATTTTTTCCTTATAAGCTTCATTTCTTCGCCTATAAATGTATCACTGGTCTGCATTGCCAAAGAGCACAAGTTTGGTTTCATCTCCCATAGGACATTTTCCCAGAAGGAATGTGGTTTCTGAATGTGGGTTTGGGCAAAGATTAGGTGTGACATTTTGGGGTATGTTTACTAAACTGCGTTAGTGCGATTCGCGTTAGGAGCCGTGGTAGAGACAGAAACCCCAAATAAGGACAAGGCGCCATAAATGAATGAGTGCTACAGGGCACGTTACCGCGCGTTAATCTTAAGAAGGCGCGCAGTCATACAAGCACAGCAACAGAGCTGTAGCACAATGGTTACAACACTGACTGATGGTACAGGGGTCATGGGTTTGATTCCCCAGTGGGCCTAATGTATAAGGCTGGCTGAGACAGCACCCTTTACATTTAAGTAGCATTTGTTGAGGCATGTGACATGTATTTTAATTAGTGCTGCCAGCAAACACACCCTCACGGTGGCATAACCTAAGGTGCCGCATAAGGCACTCCATAGGGCACATTATAAAGTGTACTGTCTGCCAAGGCACCCTATAATGTCCCCTATAGGACACCTTATAAGGATGTGAACAAAGCCCTGGCTGGCTGCAGAACTGCACGTCACCACACAAACTGTCTGCTGTGGTTACCAGGATAGGGGTAACCCACCCGTACCCATAATGCACTGCACATGCAAATCAGCAGTCGAGAGATGGGCAGAAGATGGGGTATGCACCCCCACAGCACCTCGGCCTTGTAGGGGGAACAGACCGTGTGTGGCACTGCCACAGAGTAGCCACAGACAGTCACATTGTGCGGGTACAGTGCCCACCCTGAGGTTGAGGTGGGGCGCCCAGCACCAGGTCCACAGCACCTTTCATAGCTGAAATATGCCATGCTGCATGTGCCCTATCAGTGTGTGATAGGTAGTTCAGTTAGACCAGTGGTTCTTGAACCCCTAGGCCAGTCAGGTGTTCAGGATAACCCTAATGAATATGCATGAAATATATATACATTAGAGATATCCTGCCAACCTGACTGGTTTGTGGTCCTTTAGAGCTGGATTCGGAGACCCCTGCCTTACATCTCTGTCATTTCAGAATGTGAGTGGGCAAGGTGCAGATCTCCAAAACATCAAAAAGGTTAGATAGAATTTGTCACATGCCTCTTTGCTTCTCACCACCACCAAAATATTGTCTATTAGACAACGTTTTGGTGGTGGTGAGAATTGAGGAGGCATGTCACACATTCTATCTACCCTTTTGATGTCTAGGACATCTGCACCTTGCCCACTCACAATCTTAAATGACAGAGATGTAAGGCAGGGGTATCCAAATCCAGCCCTAGAGGGCCACAAACCAGTCAGGTTGGCAGGATATCTCTAATGCATATATATCTCATGCATATTCATTAGGGCTATCCTGAACATCCGACTGGCCTAGGGGTTCAAGGAGGACTGGTTAAGAACCACTGAGTTAGACACACCTAGGATACATCTGTGTCCTGCTGTATGTCTCGGTTATGTCTAGTCCCTATGGGCAATACTGTACCCAGAATAGTGCATATACAGTGTTGGTGCCATCGTTACCTGCTGTAGGTGAAGGGGGGGGGTGTATGGACCCATAGGCAGATTATGTACCACCACACAACCCACCCTCTGGGGCTCAGGGTGGGAAACAGGACCACCCACCAATAGATCCACAGTCTACCTCCCTGCAATGGCAGCAGTAGAGGGGACCAGCAACCCCAGTCCTGCTGGGGAACAGACAGAGCGGTACACATCCATAACACAATAGCAGACAGACAGCAGGCCTGGAAATGCTCAGCTGCCCCCCCACCATTATCTGACATTCTCCAGCAGCACACCTCCAGCCACTGCACCCTGCAAGGTGTTCCAGCAAGACACATACTAGCTGCAGACAGTCCGCCAGCTAGTCCATAGTGCATGGTCCTGGAGGAGATGCATTTACCCAGAACAGGGATGTCAACATACACACCAAGCAGACAAGTCAGTGATTGGGCCCCAAAAGGAAACCCATAAAAATCACATGAGAAAAATACTATACAGCACTATGGGGAAACCTAGCCATGCCATGGTCACTGCTCAGTCAGGGTGAGAGTGACCTTCCAGCAGGACATGCTATGGCCACCCTGTCCGTGCAGGTGGTGGCCAGGCACTACAATGTCCGAACCATTGCCCTATGCCGTGTGCAGATGCATCCAGGCCAGGCCACCCTATCCAGGCTATTCCCACAGTACCTTGCTCCTCATTATGCACATTGGCAGGCCAATACTGGCAACAGTGCTAGCAGTGTGGGCTGTGGAGGGTGTTGGCAGCCACCACACACTGGATAGACAGACACACACTCCCCACACCTATGCCAGCATTGTGCAACTATAGAGGTGTTGGGCAGCCCAGGCCACCACACAAGTCCTGGGCACAGTGCAGGCATGGCTATGGTACGCAATACTGTAGGAGTCACTCCCCAGGTTGGTAAACACTGTCAGACACAAGACCTGTAGCACACTCCACAGACATCAGAAAGGTTGCTATGATGCAGCTCACTCAGAAAAGTGTATTTAACCTAGGAATTGCTATCTGCCAGTACTCATAGCAACCTTTTGATAGATGTGTACCATATTCCCCGGTTTAGGATGGCATTACTAAGGTATGCAAGTGCTAGTATTGGGAGATGCACACAGAGCCCAATGTCCTGCCTCCCCAGGAGGCTTTGGATAATGGGGCCTGTGGGTGCGGGTGTGTCTGCCCCTGTTGGCTGCTGCTTTACGGCAGAGGTTCCCAACTCCAGACCTGCGGTGCAAAACACTGTTCGGGTTTTCATGCTGTCCCTCATGAATATGCATGAGATACATCTGCATACCATGGGGGTGGCGCATAGAAATGCAGCACAGGCATCTTTATCAGAGGCAGCATGGAACCGGAATGGTGTTTGGCCCTCCAGGACTGCATTTGGGAGGCTCTGCTCTAGGTAATGTGCAAGTTTATGGTGTCTGTGCTCTGTAGGGTAAAATGTAGGTGTCTTGGGCATGTTTACGTCATCTGCAATAAAGGTGCTGTCTGTATTAGCACGTTGTAGTAGTGGGTAAAATATAGAAACTGGGTTGGCGGGAACCACAGCTGGGACTTGAACCTGTGACCCTCTGCTTCTGAATACACTGGTTTTGTGCACTGCACCACCTTGCTGTCACAGAGTCAGTACATTCCTTGGTGATACCATGACTGTTCATCAGACGGGGCCCATCTGTTGCAGTACACGGCACCCACCTACACAGGGCTAGGCCACAGTCTGCTCTGGGCAGCTGCCACTGCCCCCTCCACCACCAGTATCCCTCAGCCACCATGCTGACATGCCCTTCTGCTGGTGGTGCTGGTGGTGCGTAGTCTCAGGC
The DNA here is from genome assembly GCA_033557465.1 of Ichthyophis bannanicus. NCBI lineage: Eukaryota > Metazoa > Chordata > Amphibia > Gymnophiona > Ichthyophiidae > Ichthyophis > Ichthyophis bannanicus. The sequence goes on from CM066031.1 coordinate 954,017,083, forward strand.
CATCCAGTGTGCAGGTAGGCGGCTGCCTATGGTACGGGTTCTGGGGTAGGGGTGCCTGCATAGGTGTCCACGCTTCCCCCCAGCACCGCCTGCCAATGTTCCGTGCCCTTCAGCAGTTGCTGTCTGGCTGCTCTGCTGCTTCAGCATTCGTATGGGCCACCTAGGCATCGCCCTAGTCTGCACTGTGGCCCAGCTGCACCACAGCATGTGCCGCCTGCGGCCCTCTGTATCCCCTTCTCCGGCATCTGTCCAGTTGCCATTCCGACATGCCCGCCCTGATGTTTCGGGACATGTGCACGCCATAGGAACCCTGTCCGATGGTGGGGAAAACCCTGAGCGCGCTATTTCACTGTGGGCTCATTCACCTTGTATGGGGACGTATTATAGACCCTTCCACAATTTATATCTGTTCTATGGAGCTTACTTGGGGGGGGAGGGGTTGATGTTTCTCATTGATACCACTATTGGCCAGCTTGGTTATGTTTTTTTTCCAGTTTGTTGGGGTCATTTTCAGTGTTTATGCCCTTTTGTTCTGTGCAAATGTATCACACTTATCACTTTTTTTAGGTTTCCCTGCCTGGTCTGTACATTGCTGACACTGAAATGGTTTCTCTCCCCTGTAATGTGCATTTAACGGCAGGTTTTCATTCGCGTTGGAATTGAGCTCTTCAGATCAGCGCGTTAGTGTGAAGGGAGCCTCTCCCCGCCCACTCTCCGCCCATTGACCCCTTCTCTCCGCCCTCTCTCCACCTTCTGCGGTGTTTTACCGCGCCGCAGGGCATTACGATCGTTAGCGCATCATAACGCGCGTTATGTAATGTTAACGATCGTAAGTGCAGCATAACGCACGTTATGATGCGCTAACGATTGTTAACGTTACATAACGCGCGTTATGTACGATTACCGCGGTTTAGTAAACATACCCCTTTATGTCTGTCTCTGAGAGGTGGGATCCTCCTTGGCCTTCGCCAATGAAGTCCTCCTTTGTTTAGTGCGTGGCATAGGGTGCAGGTTGAAACCCCCACTCCAGATTGCTCCAGGTCAACCTTAAGCTCTTTGGATGTTTTACGTGGTGTTTTTCCAACAGTTCGCACTAACCTTCGAAGACTTCTTGGATTAATTGTCCTCTTCCCACCACGTCTTTGGAAGTTCTTGACAGTTCCATGAGCAGAAAACTTCATAATAACATTGCAAACTGTATACACAGGAATTCCAAGGTCTTTGGAGATAGCCTTGTACCCCTTTGAAGTTTGATATTTGATGATAATGGCTTTTCAGACAGTCTCAGGCAGCTCTCTTGTCTTCACCATAGTGAAAATGGAACAGGGAGTGAATGTGGCCATTTTAAACATTAGAGCCATCATTCATTGGTTGATTCAAGACATGTGAGTTCTGACAATTGATCACAGGTGATTCTTCTGTTCAAACTGATTAATTGTTTATAAGGGTGCCAATAATCATGTTTTGGCAATGTCCCAGTTTTTATACTATTTCCTACTATTTCCTTTTTGAATTGGTCTTGTTTTATTTGCTTCTTTTATGTGCCAAATATGTGTACATACTGTATATAATCCCAAGACATTTCACTGGCCACTTTTTTTTTTAGATATTGGACATTACGAGATTGAACTGCAAGGATGCCAATAATAACCACAACTGTAGATATTTTAGTTCTAGTTGTCAATCAATGCAAGAGGGATGGAACTAGCCTTTTATGTTTCTTCCTGGCAGCCATGCAATTTCCGTAAGACATTCTTTACTCTTCACAAGAGAGTGATCAGGCTGTAAGGTAAGATGTGGGTTTCCTCCTCCCCTCCCTCTTTTTTTTTGTGAACAGATTAGAATGCACCTTCTCAGTTCTGACCTCCTTATCAGATAAGGTTTGCCTTGGGGTGTTTGTCTTAATGGCTGTACTGTAACCTTGATGCCATTTTGAACCCTTGTTTCTTTTGAGCCATATTTTTTTATCTCATTTGAATTAAGCATTTCATTCTTCTATATTTCCGCAGGATTGCCATTTGTCAGCAGTAAATCGCTTATAAACAGTGGCAGTCAGCATTTTTTAGTGGTGATCTTTAATATAGGAGCATTTGGATTATATAATTTCAACCTGTGAATCCTAAACGATCTTTGTTTATTTCATATGAATCGTGGTGCATACAGGAGCATTTGCACTTCTGATAATAGCTGTAACGCTTTACCAACATATTTTATGTATGCTGACAGTATGGGGCCAGTATGTTTTCTAAACTGGGCTAACGGTTAGCACATGGGACCTAGTTACAAATAGCACATGCTAACCGTTGGCTCAGCTTAGGGGGTGCTTCTATTAAAGCAGGTTAGGCTTTTGTAGCTAACGTGGCATAAATGTGCAGAAGCGCCGCGTTGACCACAAAAGTCATGCAGTATCTTTAGGAGGCATGCACACGCTTTCCCCAGCAGATAACATATCAACATTACAAAGAATGAGGCCCAGCAGCATCGTGGATGCAACTAATGCCACCCATTGAAAAGGCATTAATTGCATTTGCACTGTCTTCAGCTTTGACAGTTACCCTGCACTGCTGATGTTTGAAGAAACCACCCACTGACGTCATCCCACTCTCTGCATGACCCTGCCCACTCCAGCAGTTAGCGTGAGATTTACAGATAGTGCAGAAAATCACTGTGCTATGTTAGCATAACCCAATAGCACATGCTATTTGCTGCGTTAACAGCGCAGCTTAGTATGGCTATGCCCATGGAAGTTGGTGTATACAATTTAGGAATACTTCTAGTTTGCTTTTATTTATTGGTTCATAAGTTGTATATTTATGTGTTTATTAGCCCTGCTCTCCCCCTCGCCTTCTCGACAGTGAGGCTGTAGCTAATTTTGTTTAAATAGCAATTTAATTTTAATGGCTTTAGGCTTTCTTGAGTATCTTGTTGCAGTGAATCATATGGAATGATTTAATATTTGTTTTTTCATAGCCAATAGGTTTGCTTTATGCATTTTTTATCTATTCTTTATTGGCAGTGTTGTTTCACAATTACCTTAGATCCTTTGCTAAGTCTCTGTGGATATGTTGATTTAATATCCTTTCTCTCATATTTTCAAAGAAAACCTTATCAATTGGACATTTTCACAAATACATATAAGCATTTACATTCTATATTTTTTTCAATATTTAATGATAGTTTTTTGGAAGTGCTTTTATTATTTAATGATGTTTTACCCCCTGTTATTTTCTCCTTTTTGTCTTTCTGTTATTGCTTCTGTGTTCCTCTTTTATATAAAAAATGTTTATATACAATTTTGTATATGTGGGGTATATTTACTAAGCCCTGCATGTGGGCCAAGACACTGCAGGGAGGGACATGTACAGCCATCCCTCTGCAGTTAACGCACATCACTACTGTAAAAGCAGCTGCACTGCAGCTAATGCCACCCACTTAGGTAGCATTAGTTGCGCTTGCACTACCTGCACTGAATGTTGGTAGCGTGGGCTCCAAATGCTTGTGCTAGTTGCAAGGCAGCAGGAATGTCCCCATTCTGTTTAGTTGCCACTCAGGCTCACACTACCAGCATAGCCTGGGATTTTTTAAGTATGGAGCCCTGCGCTATTTGCCAGCATTAGTGAACATGCCCCATGTGTTTTATGTAATTACGTACCTTGCCCTTTTTAATGTATATGATTTTATTGATGTTTTTTGCTATTTTGGTATTTTTATATGGATTAGTGTATTAATTGCCATTTTTCATAAATTACCCCTGAGGCAGGCATGTTTTCCTGAAGCATAGCCATGCTGGGTTGTGTCAATTAATTTATTTATACCCTTGGAGTCTTGATTATTCCCTTGCTGTGGTTTCTCCACTTGCTGCTTTAGAATCATTGATTCTCTCTTTTAAGCTCATGGTAAAAAGCATCCGCATCTATGCCGCTCACCTTACTCCTTTGCTACACCCTTCCTTCCATTAACAAAATCTCGCCTTACGTTTTTAAGACAGGATTAACATGCATTGGTGGTATTTACCAATTGCCATTTGGACATCCAGTCTTCCAATTTATCAAGGTCCTCTTGCAATTTTTCACAATCCTTTTATGTTTTAACAGTTTTGAATAATTTTGTGTCATCAGCAAACTGGATCACCTCACTCGTTATTACCATTTTTATGTCATTTATGAATAAGTTAAAAAGCAGTGAGCTCAACACAGATACCTAAGGTACTCTACTATTCACCTTTCTCCATTGAGAGAATTGGCATTTTAGCCCTACTCTCTGCTTTCTATCTTTTAACCACTTCCTGATCCATAATAGTACTCTGTCTCCTATCCCATGACTTTTTAATTTCGACAAGAGTCTCTCATGAGGGACCTTGTCAAAGGCTTTCTGAAAATCCAGAATATCAACTGGCTCACCTTCATCTACCTTTCTATTCATACCTTAAAAAAATATAACACGTTAGACAAGATCTTCCTTGGCTAAATCCATATTGGCTTTCTCCCATTAAACCATGGCTATCTACATGTTCAGTCATTTTATTCTTTATAATGGTTTCTACCATTTTCCTAGTAATGATGTCACACTCACTGGTCTGTAGTTTCCCAGTTCACCCCGGAACCCTTTTTAAAAATTGGCAATACATTGGCCATTCTCCAGTCTTCTAATACTACAGATGATTTTAATGATAGTTCACAGATTACTAATAGTAGGTCTGCAATCTCATATTTCAGTTCAACATAATCTGATGTATACCGTCTGGTCCAGGTGATTTGCTACTCTTCAGTTTTTCAAATAGTTGTAATACATCTTCCTGATTTATCGATAATTCTTTCAATTCTGCCGATACTTCACCTTTATATACCATTTCAGGCACTGGTAGCATCCCTACATCATCTTCAGTAAAGACCGTAGTCTCTCCACTATGGCCTTGTCTTCCCTTAGCGCCCCTTTCACCCCTCTATCATCTAAAGGTCCATCTGACTCTCTCACAGGTTTTTTACTACAAATGTACTTGCAAAAGTTTTTATTGTGCATTTTTGCTTCCCTGGCAAACTTTTTTCAAATTCTTTTTGTCTGCCTTATCAATGCCTTGCATCTAAGTTGCCAGTGCTTATGTTGTTTTCTGTTTTTGTCATTTGGCTCCTTTTTCCATTTCCTGAAAGATGCTTTTTTGGCAACAACAGCCTCTCTGACCTCCCCTTTAAACCATGCTGGCAGTTTTTTGGCCTTTGTTCCACCTTTCTTAAAACATGGAATACATGTGGTCTGGACTTCCAAGATAGTATTTTTAAACAACGCCCATGTTTGATGTAAACTTTTAACCTTTGCAGCAGCTCCTTTTAGTTTTTTCTTAACTATTTCCCTCATTTTATCATAGGGGCTTGTTTACAAAGCCGCGGTAGCGGCTTCCACTCGATATCGGAGCCGCGGCCCCATTGAATTCAATGGAGCCGTGGCTCCGATATCGGGTGGAAACCGCTACCGCGGCTTTGTAAACAAGCCCCATAGTCTCCCTTTTGAAAGTTAAAAAGTAGTACTGTGGATTTCCTTGCTATCCTCCCTCCGTTTATTAAATGGAAATGTAATCATGCTATATTCATTATTGCCAAGTGGCCCCGCCACAGTTACCTCTTGTACCAGATCCTGTGCTCCATTAAGAACTAGATCAAAATAGCTTCCCCTCTTGTCGGTTCATGAACCAGCTGCTCCAAAAAGCAGTCATTTATTTCATCTAGAAACTTTGGGGCATGTTTACTAAAATCCGCAAAAGAGCGCGCCGCAAAATAGCGCACGGCAACGCGGCACTGAAACGCGCAGAAACGCGTTTAAACGCCCCGCACACGTGCGTGTCACCCCCGCACAGGTACGCGGCTCACTAACGGGCCCCGTACAAGTGCGGGCCCGCAAATGTCCGATAGAGGCGTGGAACGGCGAAAGGAGGGCGGAGGAAGGCTCCGGAGGGGCGGAGGGACGGGGTCAATGGGTGGAGAGTGGGAGGGGAGAGGCTCCCCGCACAGTATCGGGCCCGAATTTCCATGTAAAAACTAGCGCGATTGAAACACTCGCGGTAGAAAGCATTTAAAGGGAAGAGAAACCATTTCCGTCAGCAATGTACAGGAAAACCGGGGAAACCAGCAAAACGTGAGCAGTGTGATACATGTGCACAGCACAAAAGTGAAAATAAACATAGAAAATGACCACAACAGAACTATTAAAAATAGTAATTCAGCTGGGGAACAGTTATAGTGATGGGCAAATACAGAAATCACACCCAGCAAAGCTCCAGAAACAAGAAATGAATTTTGGAAGGGTCTACTGAGAGGAGACTCTTCCAAAAAACATTTCCACGTTTTGGAGCTTTCCTGGGAGTGTTTGCTATGGTTGCCCATTAATATCACTGTTGCCCAGCGTGGTGATATTCTGTCCCACATTTCCCGTGGTCAGTTCCGGGGTTTATGTGCACGTTTGTCACCAGACAGGGTGCATATGCCCACAGTAGACTTGCGTAGAGCAGGGATTGTGACTACATCCTGCCAGGCTTACTGCCTCCAGGGGCTGCACTGTCTCTGTGGCCAAAGTGTGGTACAGCAGACAGAGTCATTACCTCTAGGACCAGAGGGCAGAGGTTCAAAACCCAGCTGGGGCACCTGCCAGCCCAGTCCCTATATTTTACCCACCACTAAATAAAGATAGCGCAGACACCCCTGTATGCATGGGGAAAACACCCATATTTTACCCAACACCGCACACACACCACAACAATGGGCATTACCTACAGCCAAGTCCCCCAAATGCAGTCCCATACTGCCACAGTGCAATCAGGTCAACTGCTTTTTCTGAGAGAAGGTCATGCCAGCATGTTGGCGGACAAGTACATGTGGTGCAGGGGGCAGTGGCTGCTAACCACAGAAGACAGAGGCCTAGCCATGTGCAGGCTGGCACAGTCCACTGCAACAGACAGGTCCTGCCGGATCCACAGTCATGGACAGTCCAGGGAATCCAACCAATCTGTGGCTACACAGTGGTGCAGTGCACACAGACAGTGCATACAAGAACAGATGGTCACAGGTTCAAAGCCCAGCTGGGGCTACTGCCAATCCAGCCCACATATTTTTCCCACAACTAAACAGTGATAGTAAGGACACACCTTTCATGGCGGGGACATATGCAATGGTAAGACATCTATCTTTTACCCCACTGAGCACAGACACCATGAACAGGGGCAGTACCTAGAGCAGAATCACCCAAATGCAGTCCTGGTGGGCCACACACCAGTCAGGTTCCATGCTGACACTCATACAAATGCCTGTGCTGTATATCTATGCACCACCCCCATGGCATGTAGATGTAGTCCATGCATATTCATGAGGGATAGCAGGAAAACCCGAACAGTGTGATGCACACCTGGACTGGAGTTGGGAATCTGTGCCGTAAAGCAGCAGCCAGCAAGGGCAGACACACCCACACCCACAGGCCCCATTGGCCAATGTCTCCTGGAAAGGCAGAACATTGGACCGTGCATGCAGCACCCAAAACGAGCACTTGCATAACTTACCAATGTCACCCTACACCTGAGGTATACGGTACACAGCTCGGAGACGTTTGCTAGGAGCACAGGCAGGCAGTTATCCATACGTTACGTACATACTGCTAGTTGGCCCCATCCAAACAATCTGTTAGGTGTTTGCGGGGCATGCTCCAGGCCTGGCCTCTGACGGTGCTTACCACCCTGGGGAGTGACCACCAGCTGTAATGCGTACCATATCCATGCCTTGCCGTGCTCAGGACCGGTTTGGTGGGCAAGGCTACTTACCCCCTCAATCGTAGCACCATGATGGCAGAGGTGTGGAAGTGTGTGTCTGTCTATACAGTGGGTGTTGGCTGCAAGCCCCTTCAACAGCCCGCACTGCCAGCACTGTTGCCAGTATTGGCCAGTCAATGTGCATAATGAGGTGCAAGGTACCATGGGTATAGCCAGGGCAGGGTGGCGTGGCCAGGATGCATCTGCACTGGGCATAGGGCCCTGGCAGGGACATTGGCTGGGATATTGTAGTGTCCGGCCACCACCTACACAGACAGGGTGGCCAAAGCATGTCCATCTGGGGGATCACGCTCACCCTGACTGTGCAGTGACCACAGCATGGCTAGGCCCCCCCATAGTGCTGTATAGTAGTTCTCTCATGTGATAGATATGGGTTTCTCTTTGGGGCCCAGTCACTGATCTATCTGCTTGCTGTGTATGCAGACAGCCCAATTCTGGGTGCATGCATCTCCATTGGGAACATGCACTATGGACTAACCAGCAGACTGTTTGTAGCTGGTAAATGTCTTGCTATAATGGCTTGCAGGGTGCAGTGGCTGTTGGCTTGCTGCAGGGGAATATCTGGTGGTGGAGTGCAGCTTACCATACCCTGGGCTTATGTCTGTCTGCTATTGTGTTATGGCTGTGTATGGAGCGAGCTGCCTGGGGGGGTGGTGGTGTTCCTCAGCAGGACTGGGGTTGATGTTGCCCTCTACTGCCACCTTTGCAGGGAGGTAGAGTGTGGATCCCTTGATGGGGACCATGTTTGCCACTGGGGGGGGTGCCTGATGGCGGCAGACAGGGATATCCATGGTGTTTGTGCATAAACTAGCTATCTTACACATTAACACTGCTTTGGAATGCCCGCTTGGCCTCCATCAGCCACGGCAGGTGTTGTTGACCTGGTCCTGGCCACCTCATTGCACACTCAGGGTGAGCACAGTACCCGCACGATGTAACGGTGTGTGGCTACTCTGTGCCAGTAAAACACCCGGTCAGTGCCCCCTACTAGGCCAAGGTGCTGTGTGGGTGCACCCGGTCACTTCCCCCAACAGGGCCGAGGTGCTGTGGGGGTGCATTCCCCATCTTGTGTCCATCTGCGGACAGCTAATTTGCATGTGCAGTGCATCATGGGTACGGGTGGCCTAACCCATCCTGTTGACACCAGCAGACTGTCTGTGAGGTGACGTGTAGGCTATCTGCAGCCAGCCAGGGGCCTGCTTACAGCTATGGAGCTGTAGCGCAATGGTTACATCACTGCCTGTGCAGCCAGAGGTCATGGGTTCAAACCCACAGTGGGGCCCTTTGGTAGGGCTGTCCACAGCTTTATTTTTATTTACTGTACATATGTCTATGCCGGCAAGACCACCCTCAGCTTACTATACCCATTAGGTGCCTCTGAGGGTGCTTCATAGGGCGCCCTGTAGGCCACCTTATGGTTGCCATCCCTATAGGGTGCACTATACATTATCCTGTGTCGCAACATACATGCTGCCCTATAGGGGTCATTCAAGGGTGCCTTGGCGAACAGTGCACTGTAACATGTGCCTTATGGGCCGCCGTATGTTAACATGCTGGGAGAGTGCGTTTGCTAGTAGTGATAACAAAATAAACTTATACAGCCTCCTACAGCACTCCACAACATAATACATACTGCCTCAGCAGGCATTTTTCACTGGGCATTGTGAGGAGTTGAACCCCTGATCCCTGCACCATTGGTCAGTGTTTTAACCATTGTGCTGTGGCTCTGTTCCTGTGCTTGTGCATCAGCGCGCCGCCTTGTGCCTATCAGCGCGCCGCCTTCTGCCACCCAAGGGGACCAGTGCGCCGCCTTCTGCTGCCCAAAAATAACTGTGCGCCGCCTTATGCCGTTCCAAATTAATTTGCCTCCTAAAACAATGTTAATCATTACAGTTACTGCCTCAGCTGACCTTTGTCATTGCGCACACTGGGGGATTGAACCCATGGCCCCTGCACCATTGGTCAGTGTCTTCACTGTTGTACCACGGCTCTGTTGTTTTGTATACTCAGCAGCGCGCCACTTTGCCTTTCCACGCGCTAATGTCGACCCCCGCACATTAGCGCGACGCACACACGTCCGGTTGCTTACTACCGTTTTTTTTCTATTTTCTGCCTGAACCGCCCACTCCTTATATGGCACAGGCACACTAGCACGGCCCCGCACGTTAGGAATGTTTAGTAAACATGCCCCTTTATCTCCTTAGCATGTCCTGCTGTGACACTGATCCAGTCGATACCGGGGTAATCAAACTCATCCATTATTATTACTGTGTTGTAACTTTTGTTAGCTTCCCTGATTTCTTTTAGCATTTTGTCATTCATCTGTTCATTATGCCAGACAGACGGGTAGTACACCCCCAACTGCCGTCACCTTCCCCTTTTTACATGGAATTTCTATCCATAGAGATTCTACAGTGTGCTTTGTTTCCTGCAAAACCTTTATCCTGTGTTACTCAGTGCCCTCTGTAACAGAGTGCAACCCCTCCACCAATTTAATCTACCCTATCATTGCGATATAGTTTGTACCCAGATATCATGGTATCCCATTGGTTACCCTCCTTCCATCAGGTCTCTGAGATCCCAATTATATCTAGCCTTTCATTTGGTGCTATATATTCTAACTCTCCCATCTTATTTTTTAGACTTCTAGCATTTGTATACAGGCATTTTAGAGTTTGTATTTTATTTTATTCATATGAACAATGCATAAAATAAAATATGCAGAAAAAGATTTTGTGCAGAATGTAAGAATGTAGGAATCAAAAACATGATTACCATACAGTCAATGTACATCTAGAAACTATAAGCAAAACTGGTATAACGTTGTTGCAAAGAATAGTCACAATATAGGAAAACAGTGACAACATTAATATATTGCTGATTTAAACCACATGTGTTAAGCAGGTTTCAATGACAAACCAATAAATCCATGCTTTCCCCTTGTGGGGTCACAGGATGTGTTTTGATTTCTTGATCAAGCTTCCAGCTTTCTCTCGCTCTAGCTTTAGGGTTGCCAGCTGGCTCCAGATGCACCTGACAGGCTTAATCCAGTCCTGGGTTTACCCCATTGCATGCAGCGACTTGTAGTTTTTCTTTTCTTATGGAGTACAATGGATAAATCAGAACTACATATCCCTGCATGCAATGAGGTAAACCCAGGACTGGATCGAACTTATTGGGCGCATCTGGAGCCAGTTGGCAACCCTAGCTTCCTACTGGCAGTAGGAAGTAAAGCTGGAGCGACAGAAAAGCAAAATAATATGGCCACTTTCCGGCCGAGCCAGGGAACAAGTTTTTAGGATTTTTTTCCCAAAATTATACTTTTTCCAGAGTGAGGTGAGAGAAAGAGCTCTTACATGCAGGGATCTGCACTGTTGGCAGAAATTAACATAATGGCTGTGTGCAAGTAGTGTGGGTGCAACTAATGCCATCTCAATGGGTGGCTTAGTTGTTCCTGCAGCCATTTTCTCAAGCTGAAATGTGGTAACTGCAGAGGGATGTAACTATCTTCCTGAATTTAGCTATGGCCCTTCACCAGTAATATAAACCAAAATATAAACAACAATAAAATTGAAAAAAGACATGCTCCATGGTTTAATATAATCTATCAAAACATTAAAAAGACAACTAAGAAAAGAGGAAAGGAAATGGAGACAATCAAAATCATTAATAAATCATGAGAACTACACTAATACACTACAAATTTATAAACAAACAATAAACAACTCCAAACAAAATTATTATTCTAATATAATCTCAAGAGCCACTAATCGCCCAAGAGAACTATTCTGTATAGTACAAAAACTAACAAACAAAACACTAAATTCTGATGAAATATCAATTGATATCTCCCCACAAGAATTAGCTCAATACTATATCAATAAAACAAAGCTACAAATAACACCTCTACATATTACTCAACCACAAATTCAAACACAAACAAAGCAAGCTACATTTGATAACTGGACCAACTTCAACTTAATATCAAAATCTACTCTCAAAACTACAATAACTAACATTAATACAACAACCTCATACCTTGATCCATGCCCAGTTGATTGGATAAAGAAGACTTTCTCAATACTCTCTTCTTTCATTCTACCCTTAGTGAACCTATCCTTACAAAAAGGCTACTTACCACCATCTCTCAAACACGTTCAAATACGACCTATACTTAAAAATAACACATTAGATAAATTATCCCCAAAATCATACAGACCCATATCAAGTATTCCTTTTATGGCCAAACTTATTGAAAAAATTGTACAAATTCAACTACAAGACTTTATTGACACATTAAACCTCCTTGATGAACATCAATATGGCTTTAGACCCTTCCATGGAGTAGAAACCTTGCTAACGATCCTTTATGACACAATATTAAGAGGTATTGATAATCCTAAACAAGCCTTTATTCTTGTTTTCCTTGACATATCAGCTGCATTTGACAGTGTTAATCACTTAACAATGTTAAACAGACTTCAACAAATTGGAATTACATCTACTGTTTATAATTGGTTCAAATCATATCTATCAAACAGAACTCAAACAGTAAGAATCCACACCCAAATTTCTAACACCTTCAAACAAACTCAGGGTCTCCCGCAGGGTTCTGCATTATCTGCGCTATTATTTAATATTTACTTACAACCAGTTTGTAACATCTTTAAACGTCACAATGTTTATTATCATATCTACGCTGATGATATAATGTTCTACCTCCCATTTGAAATCCCACACCCACCTCTTCAAAAAATAACAGAATGTTTCAATGAACTAACTGAATGGCTCAAAGAACAAAATCTACTTATCAACTTTACTAAAACTGATATATTATTCATCACTAAAAATCAAACATACATACCCCCAAACACGATCACACTAGATACTCATGAAATAAATACAAAAAAAGAAATAAAATATTTAGGTGTAATACTTGACAATAATCTAAATATGGATTCACATATAAAATATCTAACTAAAAAAATACATTACAAACTCAAAACACTAAAACAATTAAGACCATTGATTCATCTACAAGACTTTATTAATATAATTCATGCTATCATCACCCCACATTTTGATTATGCAAACACAATACTTAATGGCATTTCAAAACAAAATATTAAAAAGATACAAATAATTCAGAACATAGCTGCCAGGATGATTATGAATATAAGCCCACTTGAACATGTTACACCAATTTTGGCTGAACTTCATTGGCTACCTATTTACTCCCGAATCAAATATAAAATTCTTGTCACTACATTTAAACTTATAAATAATCTTGCACCATCGGCACTCAATACACTGATTAATATAGACATCGATAAACGATCCCAAAGAAGCAGAAACTTAAATACCTTAACAATACCAAAAGATTTCACAAAAGCCAGAAAACAAACAAATAAGAGAGCTTTCTCACACTCTGCTCCAATTCTTTGGAACAATCTACCTGACAACATTCGCCTGCTATCTGATATAAAGGAATTTAGAAAAAAATTAAAAACTCACTTATTCATATTACACTACAATACACCCTCAGAACAGAATACTCAAATAGATACAGGCTAACATTTATACATTATTATTACATACTCTATTTTCAAAATAAATATCACTAATACACTATTAACCATACCACACTCTCATTCACATGATGATTATAGATTTAAACTAACAATGTATATGTTCTAATATGTTATACCTTTAATGTTACAACATTCCTTGTAAATTATAATTATCTGTTCTATGTAAACTGACTTGGTATATTACATACCAATTAACCTACTGTTCCATGTAAACCGCACTTGATACTAGGGAAAGAGCGGTATATAAATAACTGTTAAATAAATAAATAAAATAAATAAATAAATGTGACCCACACATGTGTTACCATTACAGAGATTAGGAAACAATCTGCTAACTGTGCCAAACATCTAGAGGGGCTCAACAGCACCAATGCAGCAGCTCCCACTTCCACAAAAGCAATGAGAGAAACTTGGCGGCCTCAACACGGCATTTTCCACCTTCACAAAAACAAGAGAGTCTCAGTGGCCCATACACAGTATGTCCTATCCTCAGAAAAAAAAGTGGGGCTTTGTGATCCCAGCACAGCACTTCCCACTCCAACATAAATAGCAAGAGGGGCTTGGATCTCCAACATAACTCAAAACTGCACACTGGACCAGTACAGTGTTAATGCAAATATAAATATCTAGCAAAAAACAAAGGAAGTGCAAGAAGTTTGCACATCAAGGAACTAAAAAACAAAAAGTAAAAACCACAGCATAGTATATAACACCAAGGGGTATGTTTACTAAACTGCGGTAAACGTAAATAACGCGCGTTGTACGAAGTTAACGATCGTTAGCACGCTATAGCGTGCGCTATAGCGCATTAACGATCGTAAACGCGCTATAGCGCGCGCTATCACACGCTAACGAGCGTAGTGCTCCGTGGCGCGGTAAAACACCGCAGAAGGTGGAGAGAGGGCGGAGAGAAAGGGTCAATGGGCGGAGAGTGGGCGGGGAGAGGCTAACGTGCTGATTTTCAGAGCTGAATTCCAACGCGAATGAAAACCTACCGGTAAAAGCACTTTAAAGGGGAGAGAAAACATTTACGTGTCAGCAATGTACAGCCTAGGCAGGGAAACCAAAAAAAGGTGATAAGTGTGATACATGTGCACAGAACAAAAGGGCACAGAAACACCGAAAATGACCCCAACAAACTGGAAAAAAACCAACAACCAAGCTGGCCAATAGTGGTAGCAATGAGAAACATCAACCCCCCCCCCCCCGCCCCGAGTAAGCTCCATAGAACAGATATAATTTGTGGAAGGGTCCATACTCCGTCCCCATACAAGGTGCATGGGCCCACAGTGAAATAGCGCTGCTCAGGGATTTCCCCACCATCGGACAGGGTTCCTATGGCGTGCACATGTCCCGCAACATCAGGGCGGGCATGTCAGAACGGGCAACCGGGCAGATGCTGGAAAAGGGGATACAGAGGGCTGCAGGCGGCACATGCAGTGGCGCAGCTGGGCCACAGTGGGGACTAGGGTGATGCTCAGTTGTCCCATAGGAATGCGTAAACAGTAGAGCCAGACAGCAACTGAGCACGAGTGTGTTTCCCAAAGCGTCACAGGGGAGAGTACCCAACAGCAACCCCCAAGGGCACGGAACACTGGCAGGCAGGGCTGGGGGGGAGCGTGGACGTCTATGCAGGCACCCCTACCCCAGAACACGCACCATAGGCGGCCACCTACCTGCACACTGGATGGCCTGAGACCGCACACCACCAGCTCCACCAGCAGAAGGGCATGTCAGCATGGTGGCTGAGGGATACTGGTGGTGGAGGGGGCAGTGGCAGCTGCCCGGAGCAGACCGTGGACTAGCCCTGTGTAGGTGGGTGCCATGCACTGCAACAGACAGGCCCTGTCTGACCAACAGTCATGATATCACCAGGGAATACACCATCTCTGTGAGAACATGGTGGTGCAGTGCACAGAACCACTGTATTCAGAAGCAGAAGGTCACAAGTTCAAGTCCCAGCTGTGGTTTCCGCCAACCCAGTCCTCATATTTTACCCACTACTACAACGTGCTAATACAGGCAGAACCGTTCTTGCAGATGACGTAAACATGCCCAAAACACCAACATTTTACCCTACAGAGCACAGACACCATAAACATGCACATTACCTAGAGCAGAGCCTCCCAAATGCAGTCCTGGAGGGCCAAACACCATTCCAGTTCCATGCTGCCTCTGATAAAGATGCCTGTGCTGCATTTCTATGCGCCACCCCCATGGTATGCAGATGTATCTCATGCATATTCATGAGGGACAGCATGAAAACCCGAACAGTGTTTGGCACCGCAGGACTGGAGTTGGGAACCTCTGCTGTAAAGCAGCAGCCAACAGGGGCAGACACACCCGCACCCACAGGCCCCATTATCCACAGTCTTCTGGAGAGGCAGGACTGTGGGCTCTTCGTGCATCTCCCAATACTAGCACTTGCATACCTTAGTAATGCCACCCTAAACCGGGGAATATGGTACACATCTATCAAAAGGTTGCTAGGATTACTGGCAGATAGCAATTTCTAGGTTAGGTACAAGTGTCTGAGTGAGCTGCATCATAGCAACCTTTCTGATGTATGTGGAGTGTGCTACAGGTCATGTGTCTGACAGTGTTTACCAACCTGGGGAGTGACTCCTACAGTATTGCGTACCATAGCCATGCCTGCACTGTGCTCAGGACTTGTGTGGTGGCCTGGGCTGCCCAACACCTCTATAGTTGCACAATGCTGGCATAGGTGTGGGGAGTGTGTGTCTGTCTATCCAGTGTGTGGTGGCTTCCAACACCCTCCACAGCCCACACTGCTAGCACTGTTGCCAGTATTGGCCTACCAATGTGCATAATGAGGAGCAAGGTACTGTGGGAATAGCCTGGATAGGGTGGCCTGGCCTGGCCGCATCTGCGCTGGGCATAGGGCAATGGCTCGGACATTGTAGTGCCCAGTACCACCTGCACAGACAGAGTGGCCACAGCATGTCCTGCTGGGAGGCCACTCTTGCCCTGACTGAGTAGTGACCATGGCATGGCTAGGTTCCCCCATAGTGCTATATAGCATTTTGCTCATGTGATATATATGGGTTTCTTTTGGGGCCCAATCACTGACTTATCTGCTTGGTGTGTATGCTGACATGTTCTGGGTACATGCATCTCCTCCAGGACCATGCACTATGGACTAGCTGGTGGACTGTCTGCAGCTAGTATGTGTCTTGCTGGAACACCGTGCAGCGGCTGGAGGCCTGCTGCTGGGGAATGTCAGATAATGGTGGGGGGCAGCTGAGCATATCCAGGACTGCCGTCTGTCCGCTATTGCGTTATGGATGTGTACCGCTCTGTCTGTTCCCCAGCAGGACTGCTGTTGCTGGTCCCCTCTACCGCTGCCATTGCAGGGGGGTAGATTGTGCATCTATTGGTGGGTGACCCTGTTTCCCACCCTAAGCCCCAGAGAGTGGGTTGTGTGGTGGTAGATGATCTGCCCATGGGTCCATACACCCCCCCCTTCACCTACAGCAGGTAACCATGGCGCCAACACAGGATATGCACTATTCTGAGTGCAACATCGCCCATAAGGACTAGACATGACCGAGACATACAGCAGGGCACAGATGTATCCTAGGTGTGTCTAACGGAGCTACCTATCACACACTGATGGGGACCTGCAGCATGGCGTATCTCAGCCATGAAAGGTGCTGTGGACCTGGTGCTGGGGGCCCCACCTCAACCTCAGGGTGGGCACTGTACCCGCACAATGTGTGTGTCTGTGGCAGTGCCACACACGGTCTGTCCCCCCTACAGGGCCGAGGTGCTGTGGGGGTGCATACCCGCTCTTGTGCCCATCTCTCGACTGCTGATTTGCATGTGCAGTGCATCATGGGTACGGGTGGGTTAACCCTATCCTGGTAACCACAGCAGAATGTGGGTGTGGTGCCGTGCAGTCCTCCTGTAGCCAGCCAGTTGTTTGTTAGCAGCTCTAGCCCACTGGTTACTACACTGCCTGTGGAGCCAGAGGTCATGGGTCCTAAACCCACAGTGGGGTTTATCAATAGGGCTGTCTTAGGCATTGTCTGTTTTTATTGTATATTAGTTCTGTCAGCAGGACCACCCTCAGGGTACTGTCCCCTTAGGGTGGCTCATAAGGCACCCTATAGGGCGCCTTATTCGGCGCCCTATAAAGCGCCTTATAAGGTGCCTTATATGGTGTCCTATAGGGGACATTATAGGGTGCCTTGGCAGACAGCGCACTTTATAATGTGCCCTATGGAGTGCCCTCTAGGGTGCCTTATGTGGCACCTTAGGTTACGCCACTGTGAGGGTGTGTTTGCTGGCAGCACTATTCAGGTACACGTAACCTTCCTCACAGCCCACTACTTAACCCTTTCCAGGCCAAGCCCAGTACTTTCGGGATCCAAACCTCTGCCTATATATTCCTATCAAATGGTATAGCATACATGACCATGCCAGAGGGAACGTCACTATTGGAACATATTGGATACGACGGGTACAATTTTCCTGACATGTGCAAACATTAACCCAGCTGCAGAATGTGGATAAAATATTATAGTAGGCCTTCAAAGGGTTGCACATGATGCCTCAGCCAGCCTTCTTCATTAGGCACACTGGGGAATCGAACCCATGACCCTTGTACCATCAGTCTGTGTAGTAACCATTGTGCTGCAGCTCTGTTTCTGTATTTGGGTGTCTGCGCGCTGTTTTAAGATTGCACGTAGTAGCGCGCGCGCTGTAGCGATCATTGCTGCGCGGCATGCAATACCGCGCGCAACTGCGCGTTATCGGTTACGATGTACCGCCCATGTCCTTTTTTGGCTTTCCTTCCACTAACGCGGCTCCTAACGCGAATTGCACTAACGCAGTTTAGTAAACATACCCCCAAATTATAAAATTATAACTCATTTTATGTTGTTATAATAAACTGCATTATGATTCTTGCTTTTTCTTTTTGAACATATATTCTGCATCCACAGAACCCCCTTCCTCAACAATGGATGCAAAGCAGAACTAGGACATTTACCCACAGAAATCAATATCTAAAAAAAAAAAAATCTGATTCTGGTCATCTCATTAACAACAACATACAGTAAACATTCTCCAGTACCAGGCATATTGTAAACTAATTCAAAACCCTACAAAAGTCACTGAGGATATACAGAGCAAATCTACCATATCATACCAGTACCATTTTCCAAAAGTCACATTAAGGAGCCTACCCAAGAAAGCAATACTTTAAATACTGCAGCAGGCCCTGGAACAGCCAGACATCTATTTGAAAAGCTGAACAATTCAGATTACTACAGTACAGATCCTTATGTACAAACTCCATGTTAACAGAACACCACTCTATAGAGAGTTGACAAACATCCCCAAATATTCCATCTCCTGAGAGGAACTGAGGCTGCTCTTCATGTAATTTATCACTAGCCCCAGCTGTTTGAGCCATTGAATCATGAGAGCTGTGTACTGTCTCAATTTCTGCAGGAAGCCTGAGTAGGTATGGCAGTTGTCCATATATGGGTGAATCTGGATCCCCTGCTTGTGCAGGAATGCTGCCACCACCACCATCATTTTTGAAAAATCTAAGCCAAAAGACAGAGCCGAGAACTGGAAATAATGGCCAAGGAGGCAAAAGCAGAGGAACTGCTGATGCTGTTCCCTAATGGGAATATGAAAGCAGACATTGGCTAGATCTAGGGAAGTCAGGAACTCCCCTGGCTGAATGGACGCAATGACCAACCAGATTGTCTCCATACGAAGATGGGGAACTCTGAGCTTGGCATTGATCACTTTTAGGTCAAGGATAGACCCAAAGGAACTGTCTTTATTGGGCACCACATGCATGCAGACGCTGTAAGTTTTCTGTGACTGCTGTCGAATTGAACGAGGAGCTTCAGGTAAACTATATGAAGGCATCCCCTTAGGCTCTGCAAATTCCAGTGCATACCCATGACCTAGTCCCTCAAGAACCCATTGATCTGATGTTATCTGGGTCCATTCCAAGAGTAACTGCTGGAGCTGCCCTCCTACTGGCTGTACCTTGGAAGGGACTCACTGGGTCTCATTGTGAGGGCTTTCCATTTCCAGTAGCTGCCATAGAAAAGACTCAAGATTGCTGGGAACCCCAAAAGGGATGACCTTTCTGGGGCCTGAAACCTTAAGGGGAATAAGCTGGACCAAGGCTTTTGGCTATTCCTGGGCATCTCCAAGCTACGAGAAGTTCTCTGAGAGGCCAAGCGGGTGCCTCTAGGCCTGTCTTTTGGCACAATTTGAGGACAGGACTCACCCAAGTCTTTCACCAATTTTGAGCTCCTCTCTTAAAAGGAGCTTGCCCCTAAAGGAGAGGCTGCTGAACTACAACTCAGAGGCAACATTCACTGCCTAGTTGTAAAGCTAGAGCCACCATTTGGCTACAACCACTACCACCATGGACTTGGAAAACATTCTAATTAGGTCATATAGAGCGTCGGCCACAAACACGGCTCCTGACTCCAGTCTGGCTGTTGTTGAACTCAACGCAATAGCTCTCTGGTCACTAAGCCTGCACAAAAGGCTGCTTGGGAACCCAAGGCCAATGTTGCGAATGCATTCTATAGGAGAATCTCTACTCTCCTGTTGTGAGCCTTCTTAAGTGCAGCTTCTCCTTCCATTGGAATAGTCATGGACTTAGTGACCACCGAGACATGGGCATCCACTCGAGGGAGCCCGAAGGGCTGATCCGTCTTGCCTTGAGGCAGGGGATATAGGCTCGCTAGAGCCTTATGATTCTTGAGGCCCAACCCTAGATTCTTCCACCCACTGAGATACAAAGAATTGCTCCATGGGCTGTGGCAAAGGGAAAAAAACAGAAGGACTTCTGATCCCCTCCAGGATAGGATCTACCTGAGATGGTGGAGCTGCTGTACACTCCTTAATTCTCAAGACCACCATAGCATCCCAGTGAAAAAGGTGCATTACAGAGATCCTCACCCTCCCCTTCCTTTCAAGACTCACCTTCAGATGGAGCTGAATCTTCATCAGCATCCCAGCTATCTTCTATAGGGGATAAGGCAGGACTCCCAGAGAAGTGCTCAGGCAAATGTGCAAGAGAAGGGAGTTTTGCTCTCTGTGTGGCCGTGGCAGAGCCACCTAAGGGCCCGGATTCCCCCATAGGAGAGGTTGAGGCCTGCACCCCTGCAAAGATGGTTGCCATGCATCTAAAAAGGGCTGAAAATGGCCTGAAAGCTGTTTCAGCAGCTGCGGCTCAAACCCAATTGATAGAGTCCTCTGTGACCCCAAGGGCCCCATGGGAGCCTGCTGGCCTGAGACTGAAGTTTTCTTGGCCCTCTGCAAGGCACTGATGGCCTTCGCTGCAAGGACTGTCCACCCTTCGGATGAGGCAGGTGTGGAGGAAGAGGACCCAGAATTGGGACAGGATTCCAGGCCCCTCATGGGAGATCCTGATGATGCCAAAAAACCTGGGTCCCTTACATCCCCATCATAATGGGTACAAAAGGAACCTGCTGCGGAGCTGATCCTGCACATACCACATGAGGCACAACAGTGGGCACATGGCATACTTGTCCTGCTCCATGCACTTCTCAGGGAAACAAACCATGAAAAGCCACAGCTAAGGCATGTTGAAAAAAAACAGCACCAGCTGCGAAAAAACCCGCCAAAAAAAACCCCAGCAGAGCATATTCTAAGAATCCCAAATAGGAATCTTAACACCTGGAAGGCTGGTTGGGTAAATCCAATCTGAGCTTCCCCAAATGTCTACACAGGCTCAGGAGGCCCTGCTACCAAAGAAGGCTTGATTTGGTTTTCAAATTGCCTTTATCAAGCAGACAAAAGAGCCAAATGAAGCCCAGTGATGATCAATGGGTAAAAATAAAGGTAGGAGAAAGGTGGAAAAAAATACTTGCATGCAGATAAGAGACAGCAGGAGGGAAGGGGGTCCTGACCCAACTTAGTGGCACCCCTCAGGGCCCCTCCTGCTCCTCTTCAGCACTCCAAGCACTAGTAACCCATGGGAAAAGTGCTACATACAGGGCAGCTGTCAGCTCAAGCAAAGTTACCAGATTTTTTTTCAGGCAAATCTGGGACACTTATTATCTGAAGCAAGGGGGAAGGGGGGAGAGAGGGATGCCTCAGTTCCAGGTTTGAGCAATAAGACGTGGAATGCATTTCCCCCATACTGTGCAAAACATAAAGATAATGAATGTCAATTCTGAAAGCTGACACATGCAAATTACTACTGTAAATTGAAAAAAAAAAAAAAAGTTTTTTTCCAGCCCTTCGATCCCCATTGCTGGAATCAGGGAAACGAGGTTGCCAAACAGGTAGGAGTTGGGGACATAACTCTAAAAATGGTGGGAACATCTGGTAACCTTAGCTCAAGAAGTCAAGGGCATACCCACAGTTCAAGCACCCTTGGGCCCTTCAAGACTCAGGGGTATGTTTACTAAACAGCACTAACGTCGCAGCAGTAATGTTATCGTGCGATACGTGACGTTATCGCGTGATAACCGTGCGATAACATCACGTATCGTGCGATAACGTCTCCAGCGGTGTTAAGGTGCACAGAGGGTGGAGTAAGGCTCCCCAGAGGGGGGAGATAAGGGGTCAATGGGCAGAGAATGGGCGGGGAGAGGCTCCAGGCACACTAACGCTGTGAAATCAGGGTCTGAAAATTAACGCCAGTGAAAACCTTGTGTTAGAGGCACATTTGCAGGAGAGAGAAACCAGTTCAGTCAGCAATGTACAGCAAAGGCAGGGAGACCCAGGTAAGTGATAGTAGTGATACATGTGCAGTAACAAAACATGCAAAAACCAGAGAGATAATGACCAGAACCAAAATAGAAATACAAAACACTGAGCTGGCCAATAGAAAAAACAATGATAAACAGAAATCAACACTACCCATAAAGAATAAAAAGGAAGATGTCACTTTTGGAAGGGTCAATTCTGATTCCCCCTACAAAGTGAATGTTCCAACATTGATAGTGTTGATGAGGGTTTGCTGTGGTGTATATTGGGCAGCTTGCTCATGTGACCTTCACATGTGCAGCAACAGCAGAGTGGCCACGTAGGAAAGGGCACTATGGTGATGGTAGAAATTGGGTACAGGGGGCTGCAGGCGGCACATGCAGTGGACCAGCTGGGGCACAGTGTGGACTAGGTAGATGCCTACCTGGCACATAGGAATGCAGAAATTGAAAAGCAGCAAGACAGCAACTGACCAAAGGCAAACATGTCCACGAGTGTGTTCCACAGTGTCCCAATGGACAGTACCCAGCAGGTACCTCAAAGGGCACATAACATTGGCAGGCGGTGCCAGGAGGAAGCGTGGATGGCTATGTAGGCACCCCTATCCCGGATCCGACACCATAGGCAGCCGCCTACCAGCACATTGGATGGCCTGGGACTGCGCACCACCAGCACCACCGGCATAACGGCATGTCAGCATGGTGGCGGAGGAGTGCTGGTGGTGGAGGGGGCAGTGGCATCTGCCCACAGCAAGGCCAAGCCCTGTTTAGGTGGGTGCTGTGCACTGCAAAAGACAAGGTCTGTCTGACAAACAGTAACGGTATCCCCAGGGAATGACATGCCTCTGTGGCAACAGTTTGGTGCAGTACACACAGCCAGCATGTTCAGGGGCAGAAGGTCACAGGTTCAAGTCCCAGCTGTGGCTCCTGCAGACCATGTCCTTATATTTTACCCAGTACTAAGCTGTGGTAATAAAGATGGAACCTTTATTGCAGATAAAATAAACATGCCATAAACGCCTATATTTTACCCTACAGAGCACATACACCATAAACATGTGCAATCCCTAGAGCAGAGTTTCCCAACTGCAGTCCTGGAGGGCCAAACACCATTCAGGTTTCATGCGGTCCCCACTAAATATGCCTGTGATGCACCACCCCCATTGTATGCAAATGTAACCATGCATATTCATTAGGGACAGCATGAAAATCTGAACCGTGTTTGGCCCATCAGGACCGGAGTTGGGAACCTCTGTCCTTGAGCAGCGGCCAACAGGGGCACAAACACCCACAGGCTCCACTATCCAACAGCTCAAGGAGAGCCAGGCTGTTGGGCCCTGCGCGAAGCATTATCTACCAATACTAGCACCTGCAAACCTTAGCAATGCCGTCTTTAACTTGGAAACACGTTTCACATATATCAAAAGGTTGCTATGATTAATGTCAGATAACAATTCCTAAGTTAAACACAATTTGTTGACAGAGATTTATCATAGCAACCTTTCTAATAGCTGTGGAGTGTGTTTCAGTTTTTGTTTCTGACAGTGTTTACCACCCTGGGGAGTGACCCCAACAGAATTGAGTACCATAGCAATGCCTGCACCACGCCTAGGACTGGTGTGGCGGCCAGGGCTGCCAACCACCTCTATATTTGCACAATGCTGAAATAGGTGTGGGAGTGTGTGTATGTCTATCCAGTGTTTTGTGGCTGCCTACACCTTACTGAGCCCACAATGCTTGCACTGTTTCCAGTGTTAGCCTGCCAATTTGCATAATGAGGAGCAAGGTACTGTGGGTATGGGCTGGAAAGGGCGGCCTATTCCACAGCAGGACTGGGGTTGATGGTCCCCTCTATTACCACCATTGCAGAGATGTAGAATGTGGATCCTATCCCCAACCCTGACCCACAGAGAGCAGGTTGGGTGGTGCTACATAATCCGCTTTTGGTTCCAAACACCACTCTTCACTTATAACATGTGACTATGGCAACCACACAGGATATGCACTATTCTGTGTGCATCATAGTCCACAAAGACTAGACGTGACTTGGCAATACAGATGTACACAGGTGTATCCTAGGTGCATCTGCAAGAACTACCTATCACACACTGACACTGATGGGAACCTGCAGCACATCTTATCTCAACCAAGCCAGGTGCTGCGGACCTGGTGCTGGGCACCCCACCTCACCCTCAGGGTGAGCACAGGAAGCGCACAATGTCACGGTCTGTAGCTACTCTGCGCCAGTAATACACACGGTCAGTTCCCCCTACCAGGCCGGGGTGCTATAGAGGCGCATACCCCATCTTGTGATCAGATGTAGGCTGCCGATATGCATGTGCAGTGCATCATGGGCACGGGTGGGTTTACCCTATCCTGGTAACCACAGCAGTTTGTGTGGTGATCTGCAGTCTTTCTGTAGCCAGCCAGCGGTGTATTAGATGCTATATAGATGTAGCCCACTGGTTACTGCAGGGGTGGGGAACCCTGGTCCTGGAGAGCCGCAGACCAGTCAGGTTTTCGGGATATCCCTAATGAATATTGTCAGACGGCTGCCTAGGGTGAGAACTTACACAATCTTGACGATGCATATATTCATATGATTCTTGCAAGGTATTGTGGGTATTGTAGTTCATTCACTCCCAAACACAGCTGATGACAATAATTTGAGTTGTGAAACCAAGTGGTAAGATCAATAAAATACTTCTTTTATTGATGGGGTTTAATTCACCCAGCACATGTATGCTTGATAGCACTATAAATGAGGTTACTTGCTTGCAGTGTTTAAAATGGATAACAAAAAGTCACAAAGTAAACCAGAAAACAACCTTCAGCTTGTCAGGCAATTAGCTAATGTTTTCTTAGCAAGTAATTACCAAATACAAAGGCACAAAGTAAAGAATAAACTTTGCTGGTTAGGTTAACTTCTGCTTATTTTCCACGCCGATCTCAGCAGTGATTCTCCCTTGCTCACACACACAATCAGGTGCAGCCCTAATTACTATCAATGAACCAGCTGAAAGCCTTTAGCT
Source organism: Ichthyophis bannanicus (assembly GCA_033557465.1). Taxonomy (NCBI): domain Eukaryota; kingdom Metazoa; phylum Chordata; class Amphibia; order Gymnophiona; family Ichthyophiidae; genus Ichthyophis; species Ichthyophis bannanicus. Next base: position 954,042,254 of record CM066031.1, read on the forward strand.
GGCTGGCTGCTACTGTGTGAGCCCAAATCCTGCTTTAAGAGCTGTTTGCAGTGGAAATAAAGAACAAAGTTAGGTTTCTTTGTGATGGCTGATGTGTTTGCTCATAGAAAACTAGCAATAGCATTTAGATAAAGAACAGTCCATGTAAATAGTTTCATCTGCTGTATTTCCCCCTGCATCAACAATCATAGGGTCAATATCATACATTGGCACAGATGAGTCTTTCATTAAGGCACTATCATGAGAATGCTTATTCCCTTGCTGCCATTCTCTATTATAGATAGGGTCTGGATCAGTGTTCATACCTGAGCCTCTCCTGCTATCATTATTCCTCTCTGTATAGCCTGGCCAATATGTAATCCAATTCTGATGTCCAGCCTTCCAATCTTGATCCCTGGACGCTGGATCTTCTCTCACATACCTTCTGGCCTTGGTCTGAAAGTCCCTTCCACATGCAGTCTTCTCTCTTCCAGGTAGCCACTGGTGATTCCTATCTCTGCCACTCCATTCCTCTGGCTGAATCCAGTCCAATGGACTCTGCTGGCTTTTGGAATACCTCCCAGTATGAGTACTGCCTTGGAATCTCCCAGACCTTCCAATGGCCTTTCTTCTCTTCCTTCCAGAGAGTTTCCTTCTCTCTCTATCTGCTTGGCTTGGCTTCTGTTTCTCCAGGTGATACTGGTGCTTGTAGCCGTTGCTGTCTCTGTATCTCTTCCTCCCTCTGTAGCTGTTATCTGAAGAATAAGCTCTATTCTTATCCTGTTCTAATGTGTGCTGCTCCCTAACACAGCGCAGCTGTGTTGAATCAGGCCCTGCCCTTTGAGATGAGTGCTTAGGGATTACCTCATAGCTCTCTTGATTGCACACACATTCTCTCACTTCAGCCCCTCTCATGGCTGCTGGAAACCTGGTGCATTCTGGGACTGGTAGTCTTTTATGTGAAAATTCTGTTTTCTCACTTCTACCAGAACTGACAGGTTGCTTGTTCAGAGTCACATCATCTTTTCTATAGCTCCTACCTGAGCTATGATAAGCTTCCTTATCACAATATGCATGAGATATATATGCATTAGAGATATCCTGCCAACCTGACTGGTTTGTGGCCCTCCAGGGCTGGATTTGGAGACCCCTGCCTTACACCTCTGTCATTTAAGATTGTGAGTGGGCAAGGTGCAGATGTCCAAGACATCAAAAAGGTTAGACAGAATGTGTCACATTCCTCCTCGCTTCTCACCACCACCTAAATATTGTCTATTAGACAACTTTTTGGTGGTGGTGAGAATCGAGGAGGAATGTGACACATTCTATATACCCTTTCGATGTCTAGGACATCTGCACCTTGCCCACTCACAATCTTAAATGACAGAGGTGTAAGGCAGGGGTCTCCAAATCCAGCCCTGGGAGGGCCACAAACCAGTCAGGTTGGCAGGATATCTCTAATGCATATATATATCATGCATATTCATTAGGGATATCCCGAAAACCTGACTGGTCTGCGGCTCTCCAGGGCCAGGGTTCCCCACCCCTGGGTTACTGCAATGACTGTGGAGGCAGAGGTCATGGGTTTGATCCCACAGTAGGGTCATTTAATAAGACTGTCTGAAGCTTTTCCTTTTAATTTACATCAGTGCTGCCAGCAGAACCACCCTCACAGTGCCGTAGCCTAAGGTGCCTCATAAGGCACCCTATAGGGCACATTATAAGGTGCATTGGTGGACAGGGCACTTTATAATGTGCCCTATGGAGTGCCTTATAGGGCGCCTTATGCGGCACCTTAGGTTATGGCACTGTGAGGGTGTTTTTGCTGGCAGCACTGATTTAAATTAAAAGGAAATGCCTCAGGCAGCCTTCTTACATAACACCACTGCAGGATTGAACCCATGATTTCTGTCTCCACAGTCATTGCTGTAGCCAGTGGGCTACATCTTTACAGCGTCTAACACTGCACTGGCATGAACTTAGGGTTAACGCACGTTAACGTGCCACGGCGCCCACTATCACACAATACCAATTCCTTGCAACCTTCTCTCCGGACCGCCCACTACCTTATATGGCATTCTTCACATTAACGCTGCAACTAGTGCCGGTAACATTAAGACGGTTTAGTAAACATACCCCTCAGTCTCAATAACCACTGCACCTTAGTGTGGGCTAGGAGAGTCAGGCCTCTCTGCACTGCTGAACTAATTCACATATGTTGCCACCTGCTGGAGGCAGACAGTTACTGGCTTCTCTCAGTGCTGCACCAGTGGTTATACCTTCTGATGACATCATTGAAAGATACTCAAGTCTGCCTCCACCTGCTAGCAAGAGAGCATAACCCACTTATCTGGATCGGATAAGGAACAAGCACTTTTTAAAAATCTGTACATGCCTCTGAACTGGTGCAAAACCCGATGGTGAAATGTGTTTGAAAATATGTTTATCCCCAGTGTAAGGTGGAGAACACACATATAAATTTTCAGCCCACCCAAATGGACCCTTGAAATTTCTGCATCCTGGGGCTCTCCATTTGTAAATAGTCATTTTCTGAACTCGCCATTTACGCGTGTGTGTGTGTGTGTGTGTGTGATCTACACATGTAACTGCCACTGTTTACACATGAGATGCTTTTGAAATGACCCCCAATGTGCTTGTTCTGTACATTGCCAGGGCTGGCTCAACCATTAGGCAAGACTAGGTGACTGCCTAGGACAGCAGCTTCTGAAGGGCAGTGAATGAGTATATCGAGTTATTCGCAAATCTAATAGCATGTACATCTGCTATATAAGGTGTTATATTATAGTTTATTTACGATTTTCAAAATAACTACATTTTTCTTTTGTTTTGCTGTTTTTATTCAATTTCTTTCATCATTACTTAAATAAAAGGATCCATTTTGCTGAAATATATACTTTATTCTACTTATAATCTATTATAATGTACCACTGTTTCTGCCATTTATTTGCTAATTGTTCCTTCCTTCCATTAAGAATGAATTTGTTAGAGTTATATCTTATTACATTAAGGGATTTTTTTAGATTCACATGTACAGCTTTTAGCATACTTTCCCTTTATTTCTTTATTTCCCTTTAAAACTCTTTTTTATGTCCAGACAGCTTTCCTGCAACTTTTATGTTTACGTTATGACCTAGTCATTTGTAGACACGTATACAGTCCATTTCCCATTCTATCTCATATGGTTTATCGGAGTACTAGACTTGTTTTATTTAGCTTGGTATTTCATTTACCGGTCACACTCCTATTGGTCTTCATTGATGCACAAAAGACTCTATTATTACGGAGTTATTTCAAAAGTTCATCTAATTTTACCACTGGCGTTGACAAGGCTACTTACTAGCATATAAATGACTCAGCTGCATTGCCCTACAACATCAGACAGAGGCTGCAGTTAAACCTAAGATATTTCCTTCCACAATGAACATATTTTTCCTGCCATGAATACTCTGCATAAAGACACTGTTATTTCCTGGACAGAAACTGACTTTGTTTGGACTCCAACTACAAATGACCGGGTCAATATTTAAACACTGCGGTCTGCGTTTTTTAAAATGCCAACCGCAGTAGTTAAATACAATGAGCACATTCAGCACCATTTTCCACAGAAGTAGAGGCGCTGAATGTCCATCTAGGAGCATGATTACTAACATGAAGAATCGTAGCACTTATTATGCCTCAGAGTTAGCACAGGAAGTGAAGTAGACCTGAACTAACTGTTGGTGGCGTGCCTGTACTTTGCACCATCCATCGTTTCCTTAGTCTTAACAAGCTCCGTCTCTGCTGCTGCCACCACCATGCTTTACTATAGGGATGGTATTAACAGGGTGATGTGCTGTGCATTGTTTACTCCACACATATCACTTAGCATCGAGACCAAAAAGATCCAGTCTGGTCTCACAGCACAAAACCTTCTGCCACATGAATGCATGGGTCCTGTCAGACGGCTGCCTAGGGTGAGAACTTACACAATCTTGACGATGCATATATTCATATGATTCTTGCAAGGTATTGTGGGTAATGTAGTTCTTTCACTCCTAAACACAGCTGAAGACAATAATTGAGTTGTGATACCAGTGGTAAGGCCAATAAAATACTTCTTTTATTGATGGGGTTTAATTCACCCAGCACAAATATGCTTGGTAGCAATATAAATGAGGTTACTTGCTTGCAGTGTTTAAATGGATAACATAAAGTCCCAAAGCAAATCAGAAAACAACCTTCAACTTGTCAGGCAATTAGCTAATGTTTTCTTAGCAAATAATTACCAAATAAAAAGGCACAAAGAAATAAATGAACTTTGCTTGTTAGGTTAACTTCTGCTTATTTTCCACACAGATCCTGCAGTGATTCTTCCTTGCTCACACACACAATCAGGTGCAGCTTTAATTACTATCAATTGTCCAGCTGAAACCCTTTAGCTGGCTGGCTGCTACTGTGTGAACCCAAATCCTGCTTTAAGAGCTGTTTGCAGTGGAAATAAAGAACAAAGTTAGGTTTCTTTGTGATGGCTGATGTGTTTGCTCACAGAAAGCTAGCAATAGCATTTAGATAGAGAACAGTCCATGTAATTAATAGTTTCATCTGCTGTATCTCCCCCTTCATCAATCAGCATAGGGTCACTATCATACATTGGCACAGACGAGTCTTTCATTAAGGCACTATCATGAGAATGCTTATTCCCTTGCTGCCATTCTCTATTATAGATAGGGTCTGGATCAGTGTTCATACCTGAGCCTCTCCTGCTATCATAATTCCTCTCTGTATAGCCTGGCCAGTATGTAACCCAATTCTGATGTCCAGCCTTCCAATCTTGATCCCTGGACACTGGATCTCCTCTCACATACCTTCTGGCCTTGGTCTGAAAGTCCTTTCCACGTGCAGTCTTCTCTCTTCCAGGTAGCCACTGGTGATTCCTATCTCTGCCATTCCATTCCTCTGGCTGACTCCAGTCCAATGGACTCTGCTGGCATTTGGAATACTTCCCAGTATAGATACTGCCTTGGACTCTCCCAGACCATCCAATGGGCTTTCTTCTCTTCCTTCCAGAGAGTTTCCTTCTTTCTCTATCCGCTTGGCTTGGCTTCTGTTTCTCCAGGTGATACTGGTGCTTGAGCTTGAAGCTGTTGCTGTCTCCTTTCCTGAAGCTCTTTCTGTAGCTGTTATCTGTAGAATAAGCTCTATTCTTATTCTGTCCTAATGTGTGCTCCTCCCTAACACAGCGCAGCTGTGTTGAATCAGGCCCTGCCCTTTGAGATGAGTGCTTAGGGATTACCTCATAGCTCTCTTGATTGCACACACGTTTTCTCACTTCAGCCCCTCTCATGGCTGCTGGAAACCTGGTGCATTCTGGGACTGGTAGTCTTTTATGTGAAAACTCTGTTTTCTTGCTTCTACCAGAACTGACAGGTTGCTTGTTCAGAGTCACATCATCTTTTCTATAGCTCCTACCTGAGCTATGATAAGCTTCCTTATCACATACCCCCCTGCTTAAGTTATTACGGACTGGTTTTACTGGTGAAACTGCTTCTCTACAGTCCGTAATACCTACAAGAGTGTTATCTTCTTGAAGCTCACTTACTTCCTGACTGGGTTCAGGGTCATTATTTACAGACCTCTCCTTCCAAGACTTAAGTACATTAATATGGTAGGTCTGCCTACGCCCTCTTGTATTTTCTACCATATAAGACACTGGGCTCACTTGTTTAACAACCTCCCATGGCCCTTTCCACTGTACCTCAAATTTTGGAGCAGTTCCTGCTATTTGAACCAAAACCTTTTCACCAATGCTTAATTGGCGGCTTTTGGCCTTTCTAATATACCACCCTTTCTGGCGAACTTGACTGTCCTGCAGGTTCCTCTCAGCAACCTGCGACGTCCTTTTCAAACGTGCTCTCAAGTCACGTAGAAACAGTGGCACCTCCTGACTTCCTGGTTCAGGATCAATCCATTGTTCCCTCAAAATATCCAACAAACCCCGTGGAGCCCTACCATACATCAACTCATATGGAGTTACACCTAGGGACACTTGAATTCTTTCCCTGCAGGCATATAAGGCAAAGGGTAATAACATATCCCATTCTTTTACCTCTCCTGCTAACCCCCTTCTCAACATTTGTTTGAGAGTTTGGTTGAATCTCTCCACCAAACCATTTGATTGTGGATGGTAGGCTGAGGTTTTCACGTGACGTATGCCAAAGGCATCCCAGACCTGGGCCAAATATTTGGATACAAAATTGGACCCTCGGTCAGTCAACACCTCTCTTGGGAATCCCACTTCACAAAACAATTTTACTAGCTCTAAAGCTATTGTTTTTGCAGAAACATTCCTCAATGGTATGGCCCAGGGAAACCTTGTTGCCTGATCTACCATAACTAGGATGTATTGGAAACCTCGGGGCGTTTTGACTAATGGGCCTACAATATCCATGGCAATGCGACCAATTGGGTGTGATAATTGGCATGGGGATCAATGGCACCACCGGTGGGTGAGCCGCTGTAACTCGCTGACACGCTGGACATGCAGCACAAAACTGGGCAGTTTCTTTGAAGATACCTGGCCAGTAAAAACGCACAAGTATTTGATCCAGCGTTCCTTGCATACCTTTATGACCTCCCACTGGATGATCATGTGCTAGTCTAAGTACTAGCTCTTTGAAAGTTGTGGGTACCACCAATTGTTTACGTATGGCACCATTTCTGGGGTCCTGACTCTCTCTATATAATATGTCATTATCTAGTCTGAATCTGGGCAATTCCTCCCTGACCTCCTGAGCATACTTAAAAGCTCGGGTGAGAGCTTGATCAGCTCGCTGCTCTTGTGGAAAGTTAGGAAACTTTGCCACCAACTCAGCTGGCACCCAGGGTAAACTTTGACCAGCTAACATCTCAGCCCTACCCTGTGCTCTGCAAAGTCTCTCACGCCTCTTTTGTGCTTTCAACTTTCTTACTTTACCAGATGATGGGGTTATTAAATCATCATGAGAGGGTAAGTCTCCTAATAACTCTGCCTGCTCCCCCTCCTCCTTCTGCTGGCTCTCTAACTTAGCCTGCGAGCGGGTGGATACAAGGCCCCTCTTATTACCCATAGTTTGGCCTTCTGGAAGCTTAACCATCTTTTTAGCTAGGGACTGAGGACTTCCAAAGAAAGGCCCGGGAGCTATTTCCATTATTAACCTTCTCCCTCCTTCTTTCCTAGCCCTTTCACTAGTTCCTGCTTAAATTTTGGCCAGTCCTTCCCTAGAACCAAATCAAAGGGTAGCCTAGGCACTACTGCTAATAGGACTTCCTCTTGTTCCCCTAGGCACTTAACCTTAAGCCTATAGGTGGGATATGATGTTGCAGCACCATGAATGCATCTGATGTGAACTTGGCTTTCAGGGGTTCTAGGCACAAATCTTTCTTGGGCCTCTATCCTTTTCCAAAGCCTTTTTGACATCATACTCTGGTCTGCCCCAGAGTCTAATAAAGCATTTGTGGTAATTCCCTGCACATCAACCATCAAAAGAAATCCTTCCTTGGGCTGTTTTAAATCCAGACCCATTAAACTAGTGTGTGTCTGGCATCTCTTCTCTAAGTGTCCCACTTTTCCACACTTGAAACATTTCTTTCTATTCCACTGTGTCATCTGGTTTGATACAGTACATTCATTTTCAGAAACATTCTTAATTATTCCCTTTTCTGATACAGCACATCTAGCCTCAGCATCCATCTTTAGAGGGCCACCCATTCTATGGCAAGCCTGTGTGGCTTCCAAGAATCTCTCTGCTAGCATGGTTGCCTCTCCAAGATTTTGGCAATTTTGCTGTATAAGAAAAACATTCAAATCTTTAGGTACCCCAAGCATAAATTGTTCCAGCATTATAATATCTAATAACATTTCTACTGTCTTTTGCTCAGGCTCCAACCATTTTACAGCTAAACTTCTGATTCTCTGACTCAGAGCCCTGGGTGTCTCACCCACTTTCAATGTAACAGCTCTAAACATTCGCCTATACTCTGAAATAGACAACCCTAGGCGATCTCTAATAGCTGCCTTTACATCCTTATAATTCAAAGCCTGGGCTGCTGGCATTGCTCTGTAAGCTGCAAGTGCCTCTCCGGTTAATGAGGCTGCCAGCCTTACTGCCCACTGGGTCTCTGGCCACGCTAAAGCCTGTGCCACTCTTTCAAAAGACTCTAGAAAATCATCAACATTATCATCTGGAGTTAATTTCCCAAAATTAAATGCCCCAATCCCTTGATTGAGTCCCACACTGTCCACATGTGGTGTACCAGTACTAACTGCTGGTCTTGCATCTGTTCCACTTTGGCTCTGCAGCTGAACTAGAGCTTGCACCAGATCAAGCACTGGTTTCTGCTGTTCCATTAAGGCCTTCATAGCAGTGTCCTGGGCCTGCTGTGATAGCTCCTGCTGCTTGCTAAATTGGGCTGCCATCCACTGAGCCATCTCCCTCGGATCCATCTTGACCCCTGCAAGAAATAGAAAAAAAAACCAAAGTGCAGCACCTTCCAACCAGGTGTGTTTTTTTGTTTTTTTTTAACTTTTTTTTTTTTTTTTCAATTACCCCCTGTGCTTACACACATCCACCACTAGACATGCCCAGGTACATATTACCTTGTCTCAGTGATGAATCCAGCTTTGCACAGGGTCTTTTCATCTGGGACAGCTTCCTGGAACAACCACTTCTCCTCCAAAGTGCAGATGAGGGAAAAAAATCTTCTTTCAGCTTCAAACTTGAATTTTATTTGTAATCCACAGCAAATAAATCCTCTTGGTGCAAAAGCAATCCGAAAAACTACGCCATTTGTCAGACGGCTGCCTAGGGTGAGAACTTACACAATCTTGACGATGCATATATTCATATGATTCTTGCAAGGTATTGTGGGTAATGTAGTTCTTTCACTCCTAAACACAGCTGAAGACAATAATTGAGTTGTGATACCAGTGGTAAGGCCAATAAAATACTTCTTTTATTGATGGGGTTTAATTCACCCAGCACAAATATGCTTGGTAGCAATATAAATGAGGTTACTTGCTTGCAGTGTTTAAATGGATAACATAAAGTCACAAAGCAAATCAGAAAACAACCTTCAACTTGTCAGGCAATTAGCTAATGTTTTCTTAGCAAATAATTACCAAATAAAAAGGCACAAAGAAATAAATGAACTTTGCTTGTTAGGTTAACTTCTGCTTATTTTCCACACAGATCCTGCAGTGATTCTTCCTTGCTCACACACACAATCAGGTGCAGCTTTAATTACTATCAATTGTCCAGCTGAAACCCTTTAGCTGGCTGGCTGCTACTGTGTGAACCCAAATCCTGCTTTAAGAGCTGTTTGCAGTGGAAATAAAGAACAAAGTTAGGTTTCTTTGTGATGGCTGATGTGTTTGCTCACAGAAAGCTAGCAATAGCATTTAGATAGAGAACAGTCCATGTAATTAATAGTTTCATCTGCTGTATCTCCCCCTTCATCAATCAGCATAGGGTCACTATCATACATTGGCACAGACGAGTCTTTCATTAAGGCACTATCATGAGAATGCTTATTCCCTTGCTGCCATTCTCTATTATAGATAGGGTCTGGATCAGTGTTCATACCTGAGCCTCTCCTGCTATCATAATTCCTCTCTGTATAGCCTGGCCAGTATATAACCCAATTCTGATGTCCAGCCTTCCAATCTTGATCCCTGGACACTGGATATCCTCTCACATACCTTCTGGCCTTGGTCTGAAAGTCCTTTCCACGTGCAGTCTTCTCTCTTCCAGGTAGCCACTGGTGATTCCTATCTCTGCCATTCCATTCCTCTGGCTGACTCCAGTCCAATGGACTCTGCTGGCATTTGGAATACCTCCCAGTATAGATACTGCCTTGGACTCTCCCAGACCATCCAATGGGCTTTCTTCTCTTCCTTCCAGAGAGTTTCCTTCTTTCTCTATCCGCTTGGCTTGGCTTCTGTTTCTCCAGGTGATACTGGTGCTTGAGCTTGAAGCTGTTGCTGTCTCCTTTCCTGAAGCTCTTTCTGTAGCTGTTATCTGTAGAATAAGCTCTATTCTTATTCTGTCCTAATGTGTGCTCCTCCCTAACACAGCGCAGCTGTGTTGAATCAGGCCCTGCCCTTTGAGATGAGTGCTTAGGGATTACCTCATAGCTCTCTTGATTGCACACACGTTTTCTCACTTCAGCCCCTCTCATGGCTGCTGGAAACCTGGTGCATTCTGGGACTGGTAGTCTTTTATGTGAAAACTCTGTTTTCTTGCTTCTACCAGAACTGACAGGTTGCTTGTTCAGAGTCACATCATCTTTTCTATAGCTCCTACCTGAGCTATGATAAGCTTCCTTATCACAGTCCCCTATGTGTTTCCTTGCAAACGCTATGCAGCACCTCAGAAGGCTTTTCTCTGGCAGTACAGTCCATCCTTCTTCTTGCCACCTTCCCATACAGAACATTTGTGGAGTGTTCTTGAAAATGTTGAACAGTCAACATTTTTCCCCAGTCTCAGCCAGAGACAGGCCAAAAACTCATCTCTTCTAGGGTGCTTTTGGATTCTGACCCCTTTATTCTCCTGTCTGCACCCATGTGTATTTTCATCATTTTCCTTAAGAATTCCCTAGTCCTCTGTTCTGTTTGTTTCTCTTAGCAGACAGTAAGCTCTGTGGATCAAGGACAGGTTTATGTGTATATGTACAGCACTGCATATGCCTCGTAATGCTATATAAATAAAAAGTAGCAGTCTTTTAATGTCATTTTAGGTCTCACAGAGACCTTCCACAGCAATTTACTTAACCCACCGCTACTGATTTTTGATATAAGAATATGAGTTGTACCATACCAAGTCAGACAAAGGTCCATCAAGCACAGCATCCCATCTTCAACAGTAGTCAACGCAGCAGCATCCCAAGGAATAGATAAGCAATGGCTCTCCTTCACTTCTAAGGCTGATGATAGTGGTTTATGAACATTTCCTCCAGCAACACTAGCTTTCTGCTAAGGGTTTCATAGAAACATAGAAAATTATGACAAAGACCATATGGCCTTCCATATGAACTACTAAGCTCTACAATCCCTACCTCACCCTCAGAGATCCTCTGTACTTGTCCCACCCTTTCTTGAATTCAGATTCAGTTCTCATCTCCCCCATCTCAACTAGGAGACGGTTCCATGCATCCACCACCCTTTCCATAATGAAATATTTCCTTCTATTACTCCTGAGTCTATCCCCTTTCACCTTCTTCTCATGATTGCTCGTTCCAAAGCTTCCTTTGCATCTGTACCATGCAGGTATTTAAATGTCTTTATCATATCTCCCCTCTCCCGCCTTTCCTCCAAAGTATTTATTTTGAGATCTTTAAGTCTATCCCCATATGCATTATGATGAAGACCATTGACCATTTTAATAGCTGCCCTCTGGACTGACTCCATCCTGTTTTTATCCTTTTGAAGTCATCGTCTCCAGAATTGTGCACAGTACTTCAAATGAGGTCCCATCACTTCCTTTTTCCTGCTGGCCATTAATTTTCCATGTGTACCTAAGCATGTTTGCCATCACCTTTTCTACCTGTTTGGCCACTTTAATATCATCCAAGATGATCATTACCCCCAGGTCCCATTCTTTTTACATACGACTATTATTGAAGGGCGGTCAAGCAAATGTAATAAACATAAACACAGTACCGCTTGTTTATTTTTCAGCCCAAATGCACAACTTTGAGTTTTTAGCATTAAATCTGAACTGCCAAATTCTCGACTTTTGCGGTCTTCTTCCATTCTTAATCTCCTTCCATCTCTGAGAAAGAAACAAAAGCACCTGGAGCACTTCACAAACAAAAAAAAAGTATATTCCCTTGTGCACCATCCAGTTAGGAGCTTTCTCCCCGATATATATCTTGCCAACTGCATGGTGGAATGAACCACAGGGTCTGTAAACTGAGGGGAAAGAGAATACACTGAAATGGTCAGGTGTTAGCAGATATATAGCCTTCAATATACTCTGTTCTGTGTTTCTATGACTAAGTTCTTTTTCCTTTGGCATAGTTCTTGTCTTCTGTGCAGCGCTGCGTACATCTTATAGCACTATACAAATGCTCAGTAGTAGTAGTAGTAGTAGTAGTTTGCCTAGGAAAATCAGGAGCCCCAATCCACATGGTACCATCCGTTTCTTTTCCTGTGGTTGCCATTGCTCTTGTTGTGCAGGAATGCCTGATTGGAGCAATGTTTTCTTGGTGCCAAATTGTTTGCACTTTGAAATGATGGATCTGACAGTGAACACATTGAAATAGCTTTCTCCCAGTCTGTTCTTTTGATTAATTTTAACCCAAAGTTCCTTCAGCAGTTCTATGTTTGCTATATTTAGACCTTAGTCTCACAATTCAATTCATACCACAGAAACTGAATACTGCATCCAGGAGCATTCGGATCAGCTCAGTACTGTGATTGGACACAGGTGGGCTCTATTTATCTTATCATGGGCCTAATTTGGTTTTAGTGAAACTCAATTTTTATTCGTACCATGTAACCCATCACAAATACTGCAGAACTCTGTTTCCCCCTCTCTCCCCCTCCCCCCACCCCTCCCCCTCCTCCACCATTCCACCAACACCCATGACCCATACACAGTAGGATAATGACTTGATAAACTGTACAAAATATTCAAGCAACTAGACACAAGCTTTCCATTATAAGACAGACATAATCCCACAACCCTCCCCTCCTTCCCCCCTCCCCTAAACATCCCCCCCCACTAACCAACCCTTACCCCCCCACCCCCAGCCCAATCCCTTCCTTAGCATAATCTCCGGACCCCAGGCTAGGGGGTGGGTCTTCTCCCCCACCCAGCGCCCGCTCCCTCAGTCCGGTATGGTCCTTAACATCCAAGGGTATAGGCCTAATTTGGTTTTATTATGACAAAAAGAGTGAAGACTTATGCAACCCAGACCTTTTGGTATCTTATTCTTAATTTCTTTTTGAATATGCCTAAAATTGTTCTTTAATCTTGAAAGTATAGAGTTTGTTGTGTTCATAGGAAGACGCATTTTGAACTGTATTGTTTAAGCAGCAGAATGTGAAAATTGTACAAGGATTTGAAGGCAATAACAAGGCATTGCACATACACGGGTACAAAATAAGGGCAATTTCCAAAGGCCATTTACCTGATAAATGACTATTTATGCAGATAAATGGGCTTTTTGAAAATTGTTCATACTCCCTCTGGGTAAAAGTATACACCAATAGTTCTCTGAGTTTGTGCAGTTGTCAAGACCTATTATTTTGCTTAGACTGTTGCAGCTGTTTGTTGCACCTCACAAAAGTTGTTGTCTAGGATGGCTTTCTGGTCTGCCTAATGGCTAAGCTGGCCCTGTGGTTAGAATGTAACATTCTCAGATTTACAGCTATTCCTGGCAAAAATAACCAAAAAAATTGTTCAAAGACAGCTCCAAGACCATATTGACGAAAATGCTCCACTAGATCCACACCAGCACGGATTTCGTCCAAATCACAGTTTTGAGACACTCCTCATACATCTATTCAATAACATAATCAAAAGAATAGACAAGATAAAGAAGGGCTTCTTACTAATTTTTATTGACATATCATCCACCTTCAACACAGTCTCCCATCACATCCTACTGAAGCGCCTAATGGAGATAGGCCTCCAAGACACCGCCATCAAATGGTTTCAATCGTACCTTGAAGACAGACATAAGAACATAAGAACATAAGATATGCCATACTGGGTCAGACCAAGGTCCATCAAGCCCAGTATTCTGTTTCCAACAGTGGCCAATCTAGGTCATATGTACCTAGCAGTTTCCCTAAGGGACACAGGTTCCACAATGCTTGTATTGGTTCAAGCATTGATATCCTGGGTCCCTTCTTAATAATGGCTTATGGACCTTTCCTCCAGGAACTTGTCCAAACCTTTTTTAAACCCAGCTACACTAGCCTTTACTACATCCTCCGGTAACAAATTCCAGAGTTTGATTACACGTTGAGTGAAAAAATATTTTCTTTTATTAGTCTTAAATAGTTTACCCTGTGGCTTCATTGCATGTCCCCTAGTCTTTCTATATTCTGATAAGGTAAACAATCGATCTACGTTTACCCGTTCCACTCCGCTCATTAATTTATAGACTTTTATCATATCTCCCCTCAGCCGTCTCTTTTCCAGGTTAAAGAGCCCTAACCTTTTTAGCCTTTCTTCATAGGAGTATCCTTCCATCCCCTTTACCATTTTGGTGGCTCTTCTCTGAACCTTTTCTAATAACTCTATATCCCTTTTAAGATACGGCGACCAGAATTGCACACAATATTCAAGGTGCGGTCTCACCATGGAACGATATAGAGGCATTATAATATCCTTTGTTTTATTTTCCATTCCTTTCCTTATCATACCTAGCATTCTATTTGCTCTCTTGGCCGCCGCTGCACACTGGGCCGAGGGTTTTAACATGGTATCCACAATGACGCCTAAATCTTTTTCCTGGGTGGTGGTTCCTAATGTGGAACCTTGCATCGTGTAACCATAGTTTGGGTTGTTCTTCCCTAGGTGCATAACTTTGCACTTGTCCACATTAAATTTCATCTGCCATTTTGATGCCCAGTCTTCCAATTTATCAAGATCCTCTTGCAATTTTCCACAATCCTCTTGGGTTTTAACAACTTTAAATAGTTTTGTGTCATCTGCAAATTTGATAACCTCACTCGTTATTCCACTTTCCAGGTCATTTATGAATATGTCAAAAAGCAGCGGACCCAGCACAGATCCCTGGGGTACACCACTATTCACCTTTCTCCATTGGGAAAATTGGCCATTTAGCCCTACCCTCTGCTTTCTATCTTTTAACCAGTTCCTGATCCACAATAGTACACTGCCTCCTATCCCATGACTCTATAGTTTTGCCAAAAGTCTCTCATGAGGGACCTTGTCAAAGGCTTTCTGAAAGTCCAGATACACAATATCAACCGACTCACCTTTGTCCACCTGATTATTCACTCCTTCAAAAAAACATAACAGATTAGTAAGACAAGATCTTCCTTGTCTAAAGCCATGTTGGCTGTCTCTCATTAGTTCATGACTATCTACATGCTGAGTAATTTTATTCTTTATGATGGTTTCTATCATTTTTCCCGGTATTGACGTCAGGCTCACCGGTCTGTAGTTTCCCGGATCACCCCTGGAACCCTTTTTAAAAATTGGTGTTACATTGGCGATCCTCCAATCTTCAGGTATTAGAGATGATTTTAATGATAGTTCACAGATTACTAATAGCAGGTCTGCAATCTCATATTTCAGTTCTTTCAATACCCTTGGATGTATACCATCCGGCCCAGGTGATTTGCTACTCTTCAGCTTATCTAATAGTTGTAATACATCTTCTCGATGTATCGATATTTCCTTCAATTCTTCTGCACCTTTAAATACCACTTCAGTCATGGGTAACATCTCTACATCTTCCTCAGTAAAGACTGAAGCAAAGAATTCGTTCAGTCTCTCCGCTATCGCCTTGTCTCCTCTTAGTGCTCCTTTAACCCCTTTATCATCTAATGGACCAACTGACTCTCTCACAGGTTTTTTGCTACGAATGTACTTGAAAAGGTCTTTACTTTACTTCGCGTTTTTGCTTCTGCAGCAAGCTTCTTCTCAAATTCTCCCTTTGCCTGCCTTATCAATGCCTTGCATTTGACTTGCCAGTGCTTGTGCTGTTTCCAGGTTTCGTCATTTGGCTCTTTTTTCCATTTCCTGAAAGATGCTTTTTTGGCAACAACAGCCTCTCTGACCTCAACTTTAAACCATGCTGGCAGTTTTTTGGACTTCTTTCCACTTTTCTTAAAGCGTGGAATACAGCTGGTCTGGGCTTCCAAGATAGTATTTTTCAACAACAGCCAATCCTGATGTACGTCTTTAACCTTTGCAACTGCTCCTTTTAGTTTTTTCTTAACTGTTTTCCTCATTTTATCATAGTCTCCCTTTCGAAAGTTAAAAGGTAGTACTGTGGATTTCCTTACTATCCCTCCTCCACTAATTAAATCAAAGGCGATCATGCTATGTTCACTATTGCCAAGTGGCCCCAACAACCTTATCTCTTGCACAAGATCTGGTGTTCCACTAAGGATTAGGTCTAATATGGCTTCCCCTCTGGTCGGTTCATGAACCAGCTGCTCCAAGAAGCAGTCATTTATTTCATCTAGGAACTTTATCTCCCTAGCATGTCCTGACGTGACACTGACCCAGTCGATACCGGGGTAGTTGAAATCACCCATTATTATTACTGTGCTGTAACTTTTGTTAGCTTCCTTGATTTCTTTGAGCATTTCATCATCCATTTGGTCATTCTGGCCAGGCGCTCGATAGTACACCCCCACTGCCATTGCCTTCCCCCTTTTACATGGAATTTCAATCCATATAGATTCTACAGCAGATTTTGTTTCCTGCAAAACTTTAATCCTTTCTGACTCAATGCCCTCTCTAACATAGAGAGCAACCCCTCCACCAATTTGATCAGCTCTATCATTACGATATAGTTTGTACCCAGGTATCACAGTGTCCCACTGGTTGTCGTCCTTCCACCATGTCTCTGATATTCCAATCATATCTAACCTTTCATTTAGTGCTATATATTCTAACTCTCCCATCTTATTTTTTAGACTTCTAGCATTTGCATACAAGCATTTTAGAGAATGTATTTTATCCATATTAATTTGTCTGTTAGACATGAGTAATTTGGGATCTTTAAGCTCTGTCTGCTCCATACTTGAGGGCATTTGGGCTACTTTACTCTTTTGTGGAACCTCTCTGCTTTTGGTAGTATCCTTCAAAGATACATTCTTCCGAACCATCTGCTCTTGGGCGACTGTCGGCTTTCCCCTAATATCTAGTTTAAAAGCTGCTCTATCTCCTTTTTAAAGGTTAATGCCAGCAGCCTGGTTCCATCCGGGTTAAGGTGAAGCCCATCCCTTCGGAAGAGCCCCTCCTTTCCCCAGAATGTTCCCCAGTTCCTAACAAATCCAAACCCCTCATCTCTGCACCATTGTCTCATCCACGCATTGAGACTCCGGAGCTCTGTCTGCCTTTTGGGTCCTGCGCGTGGAACAGGAAGCATTTCGGAGAATGCTACCCTGGAAGTTCTGGATTTCAACTTCCTACCTAAAAGCTTAAATTTAGCCTCCAGAACCTCCCTACCACATTTTCCTATGTCATTGGTACCAACATGTAACAAGACAGCAGACTCTTCCCCAGCACTATCTAAGACCTTATCTAGGTGACGCGTGAGGTCCGCTACCTTGGCACCAGGCAGGCATGTTACCAGGCGATCCTCACATCCACCAGCCACCCAGCTATCTACATGCCTAATGATCGAATCACCAACTATAACGGCTGTCCTAACCCTTCCCTCATGGGCACATGGCCCTGGAGAAACCTCCTCGGTGCGTGAGGGTTTTACATCACCTGGAGGACAGGTCCTAGTTACAGGATCACTTCCTGCCACACCAGGGTGATGCTCTCCTGTCACATGACCTCTCTCCTCCATGGCAACAGGGATGCTGCCAGACTGGAGGTGGGACTTCAGGACTATATCCCTGTAGGTCTCGTCTATGTACCTCTCTGTCTGTCTTATGCTTTCCAAGTCTGCTACTTTAGCCTCTAGAGAACGGACTCGTTCCCTGAGAGCAAAGAGCTCCTTGCACCTAGTGCACATGTAAGACCTCTCACCAACTGGGAGAAAATCATACATGTGACACTCAATGCAAAAGACTGGAAAGCCCCCATCCCGCTGCTGGACTGCTGTCTGCATCTTAGTTTTAAGTTTGTGTTTAGATCTAAGTTCTTTACTTACTAAGGGTTGCTATGGATATTTATACTAATAAAACTGAACCTAATACGTGTAATATACCTTGTTCACCTGAAGCTTAACTAATCTCAGGTCCTTAGTGTATGACTGATTTGGGTAATGAGCTTCACCTGAGAGCACCTCCTGTTTTTTAAGATGTGTAAGTACCTATAAAGCTACGATTATCCCAGGGGTGGGAGGGAATTAACACTTATTAAAAGAGGGCTGCTACACAGTACCCTGTCTTGTGCTGCTGAGGTAAGCTATATTCTGATTTGATTTAAATTATAGTTCTTAGCTGCTGCTAGGCTCTAACTTCTTATGAAATTTAAAGTACAAGCTCTCTGCTGGGTTCTAAATTTAACCAGAAAGCTCTTTTCTGTGTTGTAAATTTAAGCTAAAAGAACTTTGCTGATGCTAGGCCCTGAGTGACTATTAAATGTAAACTACAAGCTCTCTGCTGGGTTCCAAATGTAACCAGAAAGCTCTCTTCTGTGTTTTAAATTTAAACTAAAAGTACTTTGCTGTTACTAGGCCCTGAGTGACTATTAAATTTAAAGTACAAGCTCTCTGCTGGGTATGAAATGTAACCAGAGAGTTCTCCTCTGTGTTTTAAATGTAAACTTAAACTGCTGCTACTAGGCCCTGACTGATTTAACAAAAATAGTGGATCACAGATTAATTAGCTTTAATACAGAGAATTCCTTTTAGAAAATTACCAGAAGTAAATACTCACAGTTGCAGATCTCCCTCCAGAAGCAACAGTCCCCCTTACCAGTGTTTCAAGACAGCAGAGAGTAACATCCGATAACCTCACATCAGCACCCTTCCATACAATTCAAGGCGTGCCCCAAGGCTCCTCACTATCTGCTCTTCTTTTCAACATCTATATTCAGCCCAAATGCAAAATATTTAACAAATACAAGATACAATATGCCATATATGCCGACGATAACATGGCATATACCCCTATATAACTGGACGCCCCAGACTACACCAATATATCAACCTGTATTCATGAAATAACAACCTGGCTTACTAATAACAACTTAAACATCAACATAAAAAATATCTGAAGCTATCTTCATTACAAGAGATTCCACATTCTCTCCTCCTACCTCTATCAACATCTCAAATACACCGATTACAATAAGAGACGAAGTTTGATATCTTGGAGTGATTCTAGACAAACAACTTACTCTCCAACCACATATCAACAAGATATCCAAATCAGCTTTCTTCAAACTAGCAATGCTCTGGAGACTAAAACCCCTCATCAATAAAGAACATTTCCACACATTATGCCAGGCCATCATTACACCTGTGCTGGACTACTGTAATCTCCTTTACCAAGGTCTACCTAAACAATCCACTCATCCCCTTCAAATAGTCCAGAACACTGCTGCCCGTATCTTTGCTGGCGCCTCAATACAAGACCATATAACTCCCATACTACATGACCTGCACTGGCTGCCAATCTCTTCATGGGTAAAATATAAATCAGCACTCACCATCTTCAAAATTAAAAACAACACATCAACAGGAATACTACAAGAGCTCATCAGAACCAAAGAAAGCAAAAGACCAGATAGAAACAGAACCAAAAACACTATACCAACCCCCAGTCTCTTCACAAGAACCAATAAATCAACATCCATGCAAGCCTTCTCTCTTGCTGACCCTGCTATTTGGAATGTCCTCCCAGAAAATCTAAGATCAACAACTGATATAAAAGATTTCCAGAAGTTGCTCAAAACCACTCTATTCATGGAACAATTCAACGAAGACCCCCAATCACACTAACCACTCCACAAGCCAATTTACACAAGCAAAGCCATCTACACCAGTCAACCTTCCTACCACACTGACTAAGATGTACATAAGTAGAGTTGATGCTAAAAGAGAATGTTTAAGTTTTTCGAAGTCTCGATGATACTGCCTAAAATTGCAAGTTCTCTGTTACTGTTTAAATTTTCAAACTCTTTGGGGTATGTTTACTAAACTGCGGTAACGTTACATAATGCGCGTTATTTTATTTATTTATTTTTATTTATTTAGCAAGCATTTGTATACCGCTCCTTCCAGCGATCAGAAGTGGGGAAGATTACATGGATAAAGCTGTCGAATCAAGACAGAATAATTTTGATTTGTACATAAAGATTCGAAAGGTTAGCACGTCACGCAGAAAATTATCTACTTCTAACGCGCGTTATGTAACCTTAATGATCGTTAGCACATCATAACATGCGTTATGATGCGCTAACGATCGTTAACGTTACATAACGCGCGTTAACCAACATTAACGATCGTAAAGCTCCGCAGCGCGGTAAAACACCGCAGAAGGTGGAGAGAGGGCGGAGAGAAGGGGTCAGTGGGTGGAGAGTGGGCGGGGAGAGGCTCCCTGCACACTAACGCGCTGATCTGAAGAGCTGAATCCAAACACGATTGAAAACCTGCCATTAAATGCACATTAAAGGGGGGAGAAACCATTTCAGTGTCAGCAATGTACAGCCCAGGAAGGGAAACCAAAAACAAGTGATAAGTGTGATACATGTGCACAGAACAAAAGGGCATATAAACACTGAAAATGACCCCAACAAACTGGAAAAAAAAACATAACCAAGCTGGCCAATAGTGGTATCAATGAGAAACATCAACCCCTACCCCCCCCCCGAGTAAGCTCCATAGAACAGATATAAATCGTGGAAGGATCTATACTCCGTCCCCTTACAAGGTGAATCAGCCCACAGTGAAATAGCGCTGCTCAGGGTTTTCCCCACCATCGGACAGGGTTCCTATGGCATGCACATGTCACGCAACATCAGGGCGGGCATGTCGGAACGGCAACTGGACAGATGCCGGAGAAGGGGATACAGAGGGCCGCAGGCGTAACATGCTGTGGTGGAGCTGGGCCACAGTGCAGACTAGGGTGATACCTAGGTGGCCCATACAAATGCTGAAACAGCAGAGCAGCCAGACAGCAACTGCAGAAGGCCCAACATGGGCACGAGTGTGTTTCCCACAGTGTCACAGGGGATAGTACCCAACAGCTACCCCCAAGGGCACGGAACATTGGCAGGCAGGGCTGGGGGGAATGTGGACGTCTATGCAGGCACCCCTACCCCAGAACCCGCACCATAGGCAGCCGCCTACCTGCACACTGGATGGCCTGAGACTGCGCACCACCAGCACCACCAGCAGAAGGGCATGTCAGCATGGTGGCTGAGGGATACTGGTGGTGGAGGGGGCAGTGGCAGCTGCCCAGAGAAGACTGTGGCCTAGCCCTGTGTTGGTGGGTGCCATGTACTGCAACAGGCGGGCCCTGTCTGACAAACAGTCATGGTATCACCAAGGAATGTACTGACTCTGTGACAACAAGGTGGTGCAGTGCACAAAACCAGTGTATTCAGAAGCAGAGGGTCACAGGTTCAAGTCCCAGCTGTGGTTCCTGCCAACCCAGTCCCCATATTTTACCCACTACTACAATGTGCTAATACAGACAGCACCTTTATTGCAGATGACGTAAACATGCCCAAGACACCTACATTTTACCCTACAGAGCACGGACACCATAAACATGCACATTACCTAGAGCAGAGTCTCCCAAATGCAGTCCTGGAGGGCCAAACACCATTCCGGTTCCATGCTGCCTCTGATAAAGATGCCTGTGCGGCATTTCTATGCACCACCCCCATGGTATGCAGATGTATCTCATGCATATTCATGAGGGACAGCATGAAAACCCGAACAGTGTTTGGCACCACAAGACTGGAGTTGGGAACCTCTGCCGTAAAGCAGCAGCCAACAGGGGCAGACACACCCGCACCCACAGGCCCCATTATCCAAAGCCTCCTGGAGAGGCAGGACTTTGGGCTCTGCGTGCATCTCCCAATACTAGCACTTGCATACCTTAGTAATGCCACCCTAAACCTGGGAATATGGTACACATCTATCAAAAGGTTGCTATGATTACTGACAAATAGCAATTCCTAGGTTAAGTACAATTTTCTGAGTGAGCTGCATCATAGCAACCTTTCTGATGTCTGTGGAGTGTGCTACAGGTCTTGTGTCTGACAGTGTTTACCAACCTGGGGAGTGACTCCTACAGTATTGCGTACCATAGCCAATGCCTGCACTGTGCCCAGGACTGGTGTGGTGGCCTGGGCTTCCCAACTCCTCTATAGTTGCACAATGCTGGCATAGGTGTGGGGAGTGTGTGTCTGTCTATCCAGTGTGAGGTGGCTGCCAACACCCTCCACAGCCCACACTGCTAGCACTGTTGCCAGTATTGGCCTGCCAATGTGCATAATGAGGAGCAAGGTACTGTGGGAATAGCCTGGATAGGGTGGCCTGGCCTGGCCGCATCTGCACAGGGCATAGGGCAATGGCTCGGACATTGTAGTGCCCGGTACCACCTGCACGGACAGGGTGGCCATAGCATGTCCTGCTGGGAGGTCACTCTCACCCTGACTGAGCAGTGACCATGGCATGGCTAGGTTCCCCCATAGTGGTATGTAGTATTTTTCCCATGTGATATTTATGGGTTTTCTTTTGGGGCCCAATCACTGACTTATCTGCTTGGTGTGTATGCTGACATCCCCGTTCTGGGTATATGCATCTCCTCTAGGACTATGGACTAGCTGGCGGACTGTCTGCAGCTAATATGTGTCTTGCTGGAACACCTTGCAGGGTGCAGCGGCTGGAGGCTTGCTGCTGGAGAATGTCAGATAATGGTGGGGGGCAGCTGAGCATTTCCAGGCCTGTCGTCTGTCTGCTATTGCGTCATGGATGTGTACCGCTCTGTCTGTTCCCCAGCAGGACTGGGGTTGATGGTCCCCTCTACTGCTACCATTGCAGGGAGGTAGACTGTGGATCTATTGGTGGGTGATCCTGAGCCCCAAAGGGTGGGTTGTGTGGTGGTACATAATCTGCCTATGGGTCCATACATCCCCCCTTCACCTACAGCAGGTAACCATGGCACCAACACAGGATATGCACTATTCTGGGTGCATCATCGCCCATAAGGACTAAACATGACTGAGACATACAGCAGGACACAGATGTATCTTAGGTGTGTCTAACGGAGCTACCTATCACACACTGATGGGGACCTGCAGCATAGCGTATTTCAGCCATGAAAGGTGCTGTGGACCTGGTGCTGGGCGCCCCACCTCAACCTCAGGGTGGGCACAGTACCCGCACAATGTGACTGTCTGTGGCTACTCTGTGGCAGTGCCACACACGGTCTGTTGCCACTACCAGGCCGAGGTGCTGTGGGGGTGCATACCCAATATTGTGCCCATCTGTCGACTGATGATTTGCATGTGCAGTGCATCATGGGTACGGGTGGGTTAACCCTATCCTGGTAACCACAGCAGACAGTTTGTGTGGTGACGTGCAGTCCTTCTGCAGCCAGCCAGGGCTTTGTTCACAGCCTTATAAGGTGTCCCATAGGGGACATTATAGGGTGCCTTGGCGGACAGTACACTTTATAATGTGCCCTATAGAGTGCGTTATGGGGTGCCTTATGCGGCACCTTAGGTTATGCCACCGTGAGGGTGTGTTTGCTGGCAGCACTAATTAAAATACACGTCAAATGCCTCAACAATCACTACTTAAATGTAAAGGGTGCTGCCTCAGCCAGCCTTATACATTAGGCCCACTGGGGAATCGAACCCATGACCCCTATACCATCAGTCAGTGTTGTAACCATTGTGCTACAGCTCTGTTGCTGTGCTTGTATGCCTGCGCGCCTTCTTAAGATTAACGCGCGGTAACATGCCCTTTAGCGCTCGTTCATTTATGGCGCCTTGTAACGCGCGTTATCGGTAACGATGTACCGCCCATGTCCTTATTTGGGATTTCTGTCTCTACCGCGGCTCCTAATGCGAATCACACTAACGCAGTTTAGTAAACATACCCCTTTGTAAAAGTTAACATTTAAATGTTTAAAATTGCAAGTTCTCTGTTATTGTTTACATTTGCAAGTTCTTTGTAAAAGTTAATGTTATTGTAAACCGCCTTGATTAAATGAAAAGGCAGTATATAAAAACTGTTAAATAAATATTTAAAAAGTATCCTAAGAGGTGCAGTATCTACTGATATTTTGATTCTAAATATTGCATTAATCTAACCAACCTGACTTTCTTTGAAAAAAAAAATCCAGAATCAGATTTGAATCTGAGTAAAACATTAGCAAATCTGATTTTCTATTCTTCCATCGCTAGTGTACAAATGGGAATCTAAACCTGAGATGCCATAAGCTTTATTCACCATGCCAGGAAATTTAAGCCCTTCACCCTGTCTAAACATCTTCCTTCTGCAGCTCTGGAGATTCCATAACGCTCCTCTTGGAGCCTGTCAAATAGAGACATTATGCCTTTTAGTTGGATGAAATTATGACAGGGATTGCAAGTAGAACAGTCCTCCGAGCTGTGGCCAATGCAGGGAACAGAAGTCAGGTCAAGAAAGTTGACCTAGGTCTCTTGCATAGGCAGATTGAAAACAGTTGAAAAATATAAGGATTTCACTTGAGAGAGACGGAGCGGGTGCTCTCAGTGCAGCCCCATGCAGAGAGAGCCAGTGACAGCAATTCTGCACATCAGCCACCCAGGCCTTGAACCAAGAAATGAGCACCAGCTGCCACAGGGAGATAGCAGTAGGGAGAAAAAGCAGAACCATGAGCTATGCACATGGCAGGATTAAAGAGAATAGTTGTTGCTCAGATGCAAGCTATGGAAGAAAGACCGAAGGATCAACAGAAAGCAGTGGACAGACTCAGGGACA
The DNA here is from genome assembly GCA_033557465.1 of Ichthyophis bannanicus. Taxonomy (NCBI): domain Eukaryota; kingdom Metazoa; phylum Chordata; class Amphibia; order Gymnophiona; family Ichthyophiidae; genus Ichthyophis; species Ichthyophis bannanicus. Next base: position 954,066,869 of record CM066031.1, read on the forward strand.
GCCTAAAGGGATGCAGAGGGAAGTGAGGCTATGTGCAGAGACTGATGGCGGGGCCTTATTTACATAAGTCAATAGGGGCTGAAAAGTGGGGCCATGTGTAGAGAACACAGTCGCTCAATGGTAGGGCCGGCCCTGGACAGTCTACGCACTAGTCAGAGTGTGCCAGCAGTCATAGTACCCATAGAGAAGATCTCCAACTTCTATGGATATCCTACCAGCGCAAATGATCTGTCCCTAGTTAGAGGAAAGCAATATTGAAAAGTCTGTGAGAGCCCACTGAAGGCCAAGCAGAGATGGTGAAAGACCATCTCTGCGCAGAGAGCTTCCTTAAACTTACTAGAGAACCTTCCAATCTATGGGAAAAGAGAGGTCTTCAGCCTCTCTCCAGCAGACTTTCCCTCCAAAATTTGAATTTGAATTTCCTTCCTCAATCTCACTAAGCCAGTTTGAGGACTACTATATACTTATCTATTTATTTATTTGACTGATTTTTTTTATACCGCTTTTCACCGGGGCAAAGTGGTGTACATTACAAAAACAGAGTGCTACAGTGAACAGAGAAACTTATATACAATATGAATCACATGAGTAATAGGTATTTACATGATTATTAACTATTAAAACTTATCTTCATGAACAGTTGTTATCTACATGAGCTAGCTAGAAGGGAAGATGGATTATGTGACAGAACCAAAGTGTTCATTAAATAGATATGTTTTGAGGAGTTTCCTAAATGTGTATAGGATATTGGAAGATCAGAGGATTCCAGGTAGAGAGTTCCAGTGAGTTGGAGCATATAGTTCAACTATAAAAAAAACAGACATCCATTGCTTAACAACTTTACCCTGAAGAAAGCCACAGTATGATGGCTGAAATCTTGGTTCCAGTTACAAAGAAGCAGTAGGACCCGGAAAACTGCAAATATCATCATACTAGCTGAGGAAGCCCAAGAACATGGTGAAAGACCACTTGAGTGCTCAAGCAAAAGACATGGTGAAGTACTCTATGTCAGGAACCATTGATTCTGTAGAAAAACAATTTTCGATCTCCTGATGCAAGTGTATGGAAAAATTCCCTTGAGTGTCTGGATCAGGATATTCTACAATGGCAGCCAAGAGAAGTTAGCAGAAATATTCAACAGAGATACTCTTCAAGTTGAGAACATAGAGATGATGCTGAAGGAACAGTTTGTACTTTGGTTGACTTATAGAGAAATGAAGAGACATTTAAAAGAAGTGATGTGTTTTTTGCCTATCTTTTTGGCTTAAGCTCCTTCAAGTTGGCTGAGTATGATCTATGGACTGCAGTCTTCAAGTATTGCCACAAATATTCGATTGGATTCGGATATGGGCTTTGACTGGCCCACTCAAGGACATAAATTTTTTTTGTGCTTTTGCTTTGCATTTAGAATCACTATCTTGCTAGAAGATGAATCTTTCAATTCCTTCAACCCTGGGATTCAGTAATGCTCACTATAATTGCTGTTAAATGGATAAATGATACTACAAGTTTTATCCATTTAAGTAAAGGCCCGATTTTCGAAGCCCTAAACACATGCTACATGTGTAAAAGTTGGCCTTATCCAGATAAAATTGCCATAACTGACAAAAAGGCATCTTGAATCGGAAAATCCCAGCTACCTGCACAGTGCCAAGCGCCAAGGCTCAGGGGTGGAATAGGGGCATGTCATACTGAAACCCGCATAAAGTGGATTTCGGAAAGCCATGTGCACTGACATTGCATGTCACTAACCACGTAAGTCTACGTGACATTTTCTGGTGCATACGACTGCTTAAGGTATGCGGCAAACCCGTGTAGTGGCATTACAGTGCATAGTACAGTGAGGAGAGTGTGTTTAGGCCTGTATCTAAACAGTGCAGACGTAAATTGTGCTGGACCAGCTGAGAAGCCATGTGGGCCTTCTACAGGATGTTCCAGAGATGGAAACGCACCTATTGTGCCTGGGCACAGTGGAGGATGCGGCAGGCAGCGCAGATCCATCAGTAGGTAGTGGCCCAGCACCCAAGATGCAAGTACCATGCCCCATGTGTACACAGGCCCAGGGTGAGCTACCTGCAAGTGACGGATGCGGTGGTCTACCAGAGATACAGACTGGATGGGGCAACAATAACTGAGTTGTGCACCATTCTCAGAGGGAACCCAGAGCCCTCCACTGCCAGAAGCCAGGCCCTGCCAATGGCTATGATGTTGAACACTGCCCTGAGATATCTGGCAACTGGCAGCTTCCAGTATGTGATTGGGGCGACTGTGGGAATCATGCAGTCTACTGCCAGCCACTGCATAAGTGCCTTCACCAGGGCTCTGCTGCGAAGGATGTGCCACCTCATAGCCTTCCCCCAGACACAGCAGGTGTGGCATGAGACCATGCAGGCATTCTACAATGTGGCTGGATTCCCTTTCGGTGCTTGGAAGTATAGACTGCACACACATTGCACTGCGGGCACCACAGCTGGAGCAGAAGGCATACCAGAACAGGCATAATTACCCATCAATGAATGTGCAGGTTGTAGTGGATGCCAACAAGACCTTTACTGATATGTGTGCCCACTACCTGGGGTCCTGCCATGATGCATTTGTCCTTGTCCAGTCCAGCCTTGGACAGACAGCAGCTGGAGGTCAGCTCAGAGATGCATGGCTGCTAGGTGAGTGTGCACATATGTGAGCCCCAGGACATGGCCAGAACAAACAGTTGCTGTAATATGATGCTATGTGTAATGCAAACATGTGGGGATATATGTGTTTTGTGCGTATTGCAACTCATGATGACCACTGTGTGCACATATGCTGCTGTTCCGCAGATCCATGCGCACAGCAGACCATGTTGCACATTGTGGAGACAACCAAGGGAAGCCCCATGGCCAAGAGCAGACAGCACACACCAACATGTGGCATGAGGAAGAGCATGGACTGGTACCATGTAGTGCAGCCACATGACAGCAGCCCATGTAGGGCACATCTATGTCTGCCCCATCCCCCACCAACCACATCTCCGTGCCATGCCCCTGCTCCCCCTTTCCATCAGGCTAGTCCTAACCATCACCTCTCATTGCCCTGCTCCACATGCCTGCCTGCCGCACAAGCTATATGTTGGTGTCCTCTCAATGCCACGGTGTCTCTGATTGTTTGATATTGCACCACAACCTCCTAATAGATGGTGTGTTGTATGATGTCCGTAACAGCCCATAGATCTTAACCAACACATGTCCCATGCATATGTGCATATCTTACATAGCCCCCACAGGCAACTGTGGATATCCCTTGAGGACCTGGCTGCTGACCTCAGTGTGCCAACTCAGGAGCCAGAAGGAGGAGTAGTACAATGCTGGGCGGTTATGGAGTGAGTAATAGGGGTGGAACACCTCTACAGCCTGGAGCCTGTATGCCTATTTGCATCGTATTGCATACTCCACAACCTTGCACAGATGCAGGGATTGCCAGACCCAGGGCCCAAGGTTGCGGAGGAGTGGGAGGCTGCAGAGGCAGCAGATGGTGACAACGCAGAGGCTGGGAGCCAGCAGCAAGCTAGAACACTGGCCCACAGTGTGCAGCAGTTACGGGACACTTTCTGAGGTGACTGCCCCACACCATCACCTGGGTAGGATACACACATTCACCAATAAAATGCCTGAAATGACATTACATGTGCAGAGTGTTTATTTCCCCCCACCTGTGTCCCCTGCCCCCAGGATCACAGCTGGCCTTCGGCACTTGCTGATACGTGCACTGCAACACGGTGGAGCGATGTCTGATGATGTGCTGGCAGTATCATCACCCTCCCCAGCAAGGCAGGCTGCTATACAAGGTTCAGGTCTACCAGGTCACTGGCGCTTTCAGATCTTGATTCAACTGATGCCCTTCTGTTTCCTTACCATTACCCCTAGATGAATCCCTGTCTACACCTACTGTGTTGTCTGTCTTGACTAGACTGTAAGCTCAGATGAGCAGGGGCTGTCTCTTACATGTCTGTGCAGCACTGCATACATCTTGTAGTGGTATACAAATGCTCAGCAGTAGTAGTGGCAACCCCAGCACCCACCTCCTGGGCCCACATGAGGCCCACCAAACTGTACAGGGAACCTTATCAGATGCAAGTGTCCCTCTAGATGGTGCTCCACTTACAGTTGGTGTTCCCGTCACTTCTCAAAATCTGCCTCCCTCGCCTGTGTTGCTGCCTGCAGATCCCACTGGATGCCATTCAGCTCAGACTGTATGCTCTTGCTGCACGTCAGTAGGTGTGCACCATCCTGCAGTAGCTCCTGGTCCACATCAGTGCCCTCTGCGTCCACAGGGTCATCAAGGATGGTGAACTGTAGCTCGGTCAGTGGTGCATCATCTGTCTCCATCTTCCCAGCCCTGGCAGACACACCGGCCTGCTCTACTGTCCTGGGAGCTGTATTGTCCTGCTCCTCTGCCTTGGGAGCTACATCAGCCTAGTCCTCTGCCCTGGGTGTCACACTGGACCACTCCTCCACCTTAGGAGCCTCACCGGACTGCTCCTCTGCCCAGCAGGCATACCAGTCCCAATAGCTATGCTGCATCCTGGCTGTGCACTGGCATCATCAGCAGTGGGCGGTGAGGCTCTCTCCCACACATCTGTTCCAGGCTGTGAGGATTGGATCCCTGGCAGGTCTGTGGGAGAACAAAGGAGGCAGAAAGTAGTGCCATGGGTTGCTATGTTGGCCTATGGGGTGCCACCATGCTCGCAATGAAACAGGCAGGGGGATCCACAGTCCCAGGACTGCTGCTACCTGGTAAGCCAGGTAAGTGCAGCAGGAGGGTGCCGGCAGCAGGGGGGCGCCGTCACTAGCTGCCTGCAACCCACTGTTTCAAAAAAGAAAGCAGCCGCGGGAACATTTCTCTGTTCCCGCGGCTCTGCTTTCTTTCACACTGCTGGACCACGGCATTTGCAGCAGTAACAAGCATTTCCTGTTTCTCATAAGAAATAAGAAATGCTTATTATTGCCTTTAGAAACTCCATGACCCAGCAGTGTGAAAGATAGCAGAGTCACAGGAACAGAGAAATGTTCCTGCGGCTGCTTTCTTTTTTCAAGGACAAATCAGAGCAGACACGGGGGCTGGAAGGGAGCAGATATGGGGCGTCTGGAAGGGAGCAGATACTGGGGAGCTGGAAGGGAGCAGACACGGGGGTGAGCTGAAAGGGAGCAGATACTGAGGAGCTGGAAGGGGGCAGACATGGGGGGATGAAAGGGAGCAGACATGGTGGGCTACAAGAAGCAGACCCTGGGGAGCTGGAAGGGAGCAGACACGGGGGGGGGGAGCTGAAAGGGAGCAGGTACTGGGGAGCTGGAAAGGAGCAGACATGGGGGGAGCTGAAAGAGGGCAGATACTGGGGAGCTGGAAGGGAACAGACATGGGGTAGAGCTGAAATAGAGCAGACATGGGGGGACTACAAGGGAACAAACACTGGGGAGCTGGAAAGGAGCAGACATGGGGGGCTGAAAGGGAGCAGACATGGGGAGCTACAAGGGAGCAGACACTGTGGAGCTGGAAGGGAGCAGACACAGGGGGGAGCTGAAAGGGAGCAGATATTGGGGAGTTGGAAGGGAGCAGACATGGGGGGCTGAAAGGGAGCAGACATGGGGGCTACAAGGGAGCAGATACTGGGGAGCTCTGAGGGAGCATACACTGGGGGAGCTGAAAGGGAGCAGGTACTAGGGAGCTGGAAGAAAGCAGACATGGGGGTGCTGAAAGGGAGCAGACATGGGGAGCTACAAGAAGCAGACACTGGGGAGCTGGAAGGGAGCAAACACAGGGGGGAGCTGAAAAGGGGCAGATACTGGGAAGCTGGAAGGGAGCAGACATGGGGGGCTACAAGGGAGCAGACACTGGGGAGCTGGAAGGGAGCAGACATGGGGGCTACAAGGGAGCAGACACGGGGGCTGGAAGGGAGCAGACATGGGGGGAATTGGAAGAGAGCAGACACTTGGGGATGGGTCTGGAAGGTGCCTGTGTAATAGGAGGGGGTTTGGAAGAGAACTGACAGGGGGAAGGTAGGGGCTAGAAGGGAGCTCACATGGAGAGTTGGGAGGGAGCGGGAAAGAGAGGAAGGAGGAGACTGGAGGGATGGTAGGGGCTTGAAGGGAGCTGACACCTGGGGATGGCACTGGAAGGCAGATGGACAGAGGAGAGGGTGACTGGAAGGGAACTGACAAGGGAGAGGGCACTGGGACTGGAGGTTCGCTGATACCTGGGATGGTATTTGGACTAGAAGGGGCTGGACAATGGAGAAGGAGGGGGGACTAAAAGAGAATAGACACCAGTGGCACTGCTGGGACTGCAAGGGGATTTATTTATTTATTTATTTGAACAGCTTTTATATACCGCTGCTTCCAAGGATCAGCAGCGGTTTACATTACAACAAAAGTCAAAACAGATACATAGAACATTATAAACTATATTACATTATAACATGAATTGTATGGAACAAATTAATGTATTGGATTGATTGATATTGGAAGGTACTGGGAGGGGAGCGTGTAAAGGGGCTGATACTGGGGAGGGTTACTGGGACTGGAAAAAGACTGATGGAAGAAAATGAAGACAGCAAAAGGAGAGACAAGAAATGGCAGATGGACTATAGACCATAGAAAAAGAGCTAAGAGAAGACAGAGGAAAATAGAAACCTCAGATCAGGACCAGCATGATCAAAAATCATCAGACAACAAAGGATAAAAAATAATTTTATTTTCCATTTAGTGATTGGACTTTGCGCTATCTTTAAATTTCAAACAGTATGGGGAACTGCATCTCTTATCTGGTATGGCACCGCATGCGGAGTCTGGCTTCTTGGGGTTTCGTTTTAATTTTTGTCTACATATTTTTATTTTTACTTTAGGTTGCTGTCACTTATTCTGTACTTGGTGAGGGTCTGTTTTCTGAGTGTGTGACCAAGGCCAGGTGTTCTGTTAACATGGAGTTTGTACGTAGGGATCTGTACTGTAGTAATTTGACTTGTACAGCTTTTCAAATAGTTGTATGGTTGTTTTGGGGCTCATTGCAGTATTTGTAGTGCTGCTTTTTTTCTGGGTAGGCTCCTTATTGTATGAGCTTTGGAAGCGTATGCTGGTATTGTATGGTAGATTTGACTTTGTAGATTTTCAGTGACTTTTGCAGTGTTTTATATTAGTGCACAATATGCCTGACACTGGAGAATATTTATGTTGTTGTTAGTCAGATGACCAGAATCAAATTTTATTTTTAACTATCACAGCCTGTTTGTATGATGCTAAGTATTTACTACTAAGTATTTTTATTTTGGTTATGCATTTGCTCTTTTGCTGCAATTTTCTTACAATACTGGATCTGAAGGAGAAATACTAATATCGCTTGAAAAGAGTTCACAAAGTGGTTTTGGGAAAAAGGAGGGTAGGGTGCAGCCAACATTAATAATAATGAGATAGAGGCACTGATTTATAGGTTGCAGGGGGGTGCTAGAAACCCTAGCATCGGCCCTGCCCAGTCTGCACTGTCCCCAACCCCCACATCACCCAAGGATCGACAGATAGACAGGCAGGCCCTAGGTGGATGGAACCATGGTTTACACACATACATGGCCATCATGGTGCCACCCAGGCCACAGGGCAAAACCTTTTCAACCTCCTGTGTGCCTGGGGTGGAACTGTCAAAGCCTGCAACCCCTGAGATGGAGATCTCCTCTACAAACTGCAGCACCTGTTCCACCAGAAAGGTGAGTCTGCGCTGGCATGCAGGTGGCAATTTGCAGTTGCCGGCCCTTTGCTCCTTCACAGCCTGCCGTATCATCCACCACTTCTTCTTAATATCCTCCATGTCCCTGTTGTGGTGGTAGAGGGCATTGACTCTCCTGACAATGTTATGCCATGCTGTCAGCTGTGAGCTGGCAGCCTCTGCTGTAAAGAGGACAGCATGCTGCTTAAGGATGAGCCCCAGGGCCATAGAGGTCTCAGAGGGTGTTCAGTTTGCCTTCCGGGTTTGCTTTGGCCCTTTCTGCACTGTGTCTTCCATTGTGCTGCTCAGGTGCTATGGCAGTGTTAGGCTACCCACATAGGCCCTTTAACTCATACGCAGATACAATGCGCAGCCATGCCTCATCCCATTCAATTACATATCCGGTACCCATGGAGGATCCTGAATGCTGACGGGATGAAAATCTGTGTGACAGCTATCTGCCATAGGATGCCATAGCTGCACACCACAGCAAGAAGGCGCATGCATGCATGGACACCCAGATGGTAACACCCATGTATGACAGCACAGTATGCAAGCATGACCACCGCAGCATGAGGATTGGTCCACGGCATCCCTCTTCTTGTGTGCCCTCTCGGAGCAGGGGGCATTCTGCACATGTAGCACCGCTGTGCTACGCCCGTGCTGAATGGCAATAGCACACACACCTTGCACCGGTACAGTGGTGGTGCTGCCGCCCATTCTGCATAGATATGGTACAGTGGCGCTACTCACGCCAGGCGGTAGCTGTGGCTGCTCTGCACGTATATGGCACAGAGGTGCTATCCATGCAAAGCTGAGTCCATCACCGTTCTGTGTGTGTAGCGCCTCTGTGCCATACCTACACACAAAGACATGACTCACAGGGCACACACCCCATGCCATAACCCCTGGGCCCCCTCCCACAGTCCCCTGCACTACCCACACAGACCACAGCCCTGCCCTCACAAAACTGACAACACATTGTAACTGCAAATCGGGAACATTTTATTGCACACCTTGTAACATTTACAACACTAGCATTATCTGCAGTATACAACAACACAGATCTGTTATCGGTGCCATCATCACACCCCATCTTGACTTCTGCAAAATCACACTTCAAGGTCTACCTAAACAATCTATAAGACAATTACAGACAGCCCAGAATGTAGCAGCTAGGATAACCTCAAACATTAACTTAACTGAACACACTACACTAATATTATACCAACTTCACTGGCTTCCAATCCACAGCCACATTCACTACAAAATACTCATAACTACTTTCAAGCTTATCAAAGACATTACTCTTTCATACCTCTCCACCCACATCACTAAGGACAATAAAATTCATAACCAACGAGATTGCAACAAAAACAAACAAATTATTCCATCATAATTCAGGAAATCCAGAAAAACAATCAACAACATAGCCTTCTCCCATTTCTCCCCTGCTCTATGGAACAACCTCCCAGTTAGCATAAGATCCATAGATGACCTATCCACATTCTGGAAAAAACTCAAAGCACCTCTGTTTTCTCTACATTTCGGAAACATAGATGAAGATGAAAGCCCTGAACACAACCACGCCACCACCTGAATAAAACTCCTTCCGCCTTCCACCTCTCCAATAAAAGATAAACAAGATGCCCAAACCGAGATACAGCCAAATGGAAACAAAGTAAAACATTGGAGAAATAATTGTACATAATTTCAATGTTATCTACACCGACGCTCCATGTAAATGCAATTGTACATAGTTACTTGTTACTATACCATTGTATATAGTTAATTGTTCTATATAACTGAATATGTACTGTTCTGTACAATTCAATGTTTTGTTCTCTGTAAACCACATTTGATCTGTTGGAAAATGCAGTATAAAAATTTAAAATAAATAAAATAATCCCCACATCAACAGGGACATTGAGCATCCTTGGCCAAGCGGTCTGCCCTATTACGGCCCAAGGGAGGCGTGGCCTAGTGGTTGGGGCAAGGTACCTCAGGCCGGAAGGTCGGGGGTTCAAATCCCACTAGAGGACAGCAACCTTGGGCCAGAAGGACTGGGGTTTCTAGTCCCACGGGTGCTCCTTGTGGTCTTGGGCAAGCCACTTAACCCTCCATAGCCCATGTTCCCTGTAAGTATTAGTGTATGTGTCTCATATCCCTCATGTTAAATGTATCCCCCAATTGTGTTGTGACCACTTTGATTGAAGGATAAGGTGGTATACAAAACTGTATAAATAAATAAATAAACACAGGGCAATCCTGGCATGGAGATAGCCTATGGCGCAGGGGAGCCCTGCCTGTGCCCTGTCAATGCAGCAGTGAGGGTATCCAGGTGCATGCTGATTGCCTGTGCTGTTGACCGCACGTCCTCCCTGAGAAGCCACACCTCTGTCAACAAGGTGCTCAGAGTCTAGTCACCATATGGCTGAGTGGGTGGTGGTGCAGAGGGGCCTGGTATGGCATGGCCATGCCGTGCCCATGGGTGTTGGGGTGGATGTGGGGGCCCACTGCTGTGAAATGTTGCCCATGGGTCTGCTGTACATCATGCATGATCGTTCCAAGTTCTGAGGTGGACTCATGGCACCCTGGGATGGATATCGGCAGGCATGGCTGTGGGGTGCAGGGCACAGCTGAGGGGGTGCTGCTCCTCCACTGCCCCCCCCACTGGGTTTCTGCTGGCTGTGCAATGCACTGCACTGCCATATCTGGGGCACTTGTAGAGTGGTGACCACTTTCCCCCTGCAACCCCCTCGGGGCACACCTCTGCCTCGGATGCAAGGAACAGCTCTGATCCTGCTGCCACCTCCTCCTCTCTGGTCTCCCCTGCCTGCCTCTGACCCTCTGAGCCCTCCTTCTCCCTGGACTCCCCTGCCTGCACCTGATCCTCTGAGCTCTCCTCCTCCTTCTCGGATTCCCCTGCCTGCCCCTGCCCCTCTGAGTCCTACTTCTCCTCAGGCTCTCCTGCCTGATCCTGTCTCTCTGAGCCCTCCCCCTCCTCAGACTCCCCATCCTGCTGCTGTGCTGTGGGCTCCTAACTGTCCTCCCCTCTGTGGTGCTGCCACTGGACCCCTCCTCCTCCTCCCCATCACTGCTGGATGTCCTCCTAGGAGATGCATCTTCGGACAGCTGTGCTGGCACTAGACCACTGCTCCAGTTTGGTGCCTGTGGTGGTCTGGCATTGTCTGTGGCCTCCCTGGAACTGTCTGTGGGGAAAAAGGGAGGGGGGATTAACTGTATGCTCTTGTGTGGCCATGGGATGGGACCGGCACATCTCTGGGGGACCTGTGCATGCATTGCACAACCCACCTTCAGGCCATGGAGGTGTGCCATCCACACTGCATGCCCTCCCCTTTGCCCACCTCCAGCCATCTCCATTCTCCCCCACACATGCCCAGCTGTGGCATGTTGGCCCTCCTCAGGAGACAGACCTCACAGGAGGCAGTGTGGCCAGATGTGCAATATGCATCTGGGTCACACTGGTGTGTGCCCCTGTATCACCATTCCATGCCATGCCCTGGCCATGTGTGTGCACATCTACATGTATTGGGTGCTGGCTGGTGTACACACAGGATAGTGGCACTAGGGGATGGCAAGGCTGCCCCAAGCACATTCCCATCATTGCTTACGGGAGATCCCCCACCGGATGGTCTGCCTGTACCTGTCTGGCAGCCATGGTTGCCAATCCCTGTGTCTGATGGGGTCCACTGTGTACCTCACTGACCTTCCTCAGCTCTCAGCCACTCCCTGATGTACTGCAACTGGTTTGGTCGCTTCCAGCGCAATGTCCTATAGTGACACTTGAGGGCTTCCAGGGTGTGTCGCATGCCATACTCACTGTGATAGAGAGGGAGAGAGGACACACATGGGCTCAGTTGTGTGTTTCCACATCATCTATTGTGCATACCTGTATCCTGCCTCCACCTGGTGGCCTGCCCATCATGGGGGCAGGGGCATATCCATGGGTATCAGGTGAGGGGTGCATCTTCTGGTACACTGGCATCTAGGACCAGATTCATTCCCACCGCTCCCCTAGGCCATTGACAGGTGCCCCATGTCACTACCAACAGTGCCATCTGGGCCACTTATTCACCTGTGTCACCCGTCTGGTCCCTTCAGCCACTTCTGCAGTCCTTCCCCCTTTCCTTGTTCACATCTGTTGCATGCAGTTTTGCCTTGGCACCATGGTACATGGTTGTGGACTGTGAGTGGCCTTGACTGTAGTCAGGTGTCATGGCAAGGGGCATCCACTGCTTCAGGGGCCACATCACTGCATGGGTTGTTAGGCGCCATGTAGGACAGGGTGTTGCAGTTTGTGCATGCTCGCCATTACACATCTGTCATTACTTGTGGCATCATATTATTGACATGCTGCCGCAGCCCCCAACTGCCACAGCTGCCAGACAGAGGGTGGCGGTCAGTGGTGGCTAATCTGCTTGCAGGGACAGATGGACAGCACATATGTGGATACTGCCATTGGCCCTCTCCGACCCCTGGGTCAGGGTCACAGGGGCGGGGGGGAGGGGCACGTGTCCGAGGCATTCGCACTGGCCAGTGGGTTCCTCTGGGGCTTGCATCTCAACTCACAGCTCCTCATGCACAGGGCAATGCCTTTGCTATGCCAGCCCTGTGGTGTTGCTGCCATACACCACCAAGGAGTGCAGCAGCCTCCACATCTGCTGTGTCTGGATATGCCTACTGCTGTGGGCAGCCAGGGATGCATCTGTACCATTCATGGCCCGTCCCCCCGCTGTTACCTGTTCTGCTACCATTGGTGCTGCCACCAGCATGTGGCTGGGCCCCACAGCCCTGTCTCTCTGTGCAGACACAGCTATGCCTTTCAGGATGTATATGGTCTAGCATGGTCCTCAGCCCCCCCTCCCCTTGCCCATTCATGTCTCCTTACCTGTGCAGGCAGAGTTGGATGGCCCTCCATATGGCCATGGATAGCCACAGGTTTGGCCACTGGCTCCCCCTGGGGTATAGTACCCCCTCATACTGCAGCATGGAACGGGCAAGGGCCTTGGACTCATTGGGGCAGAAGATGACTGTCCTCGCCACCATGCCACTGGAGTCTATCTGCCCAGTCACAGGGGACTCCTGCACAGACAGCTCGCAGGGCCTGCATGATGATTTTTCTATGTTTCTATAGGTGTAGATAACATGTGGAGGGATCTAGCTAAGCTTGAAGAATGATCTAGGATTTGGCAGCTGGGATTTAATGTTTAAAAATGCAAGGTCATGTATTTGGGATGCAGCAATCTAAGGGAGCAATATAGTATAGGGGGTGAAGTATTTCTGTCCACTAAAGAAGAGCGGGACCTAGGCATGGTTGTGTCTGATGAGCTTAAAGTAGCTAAACAGGTAGAAAAGGAGACAGCAAAAGCTAGAAGGATGCTTGGGTGCATACGGAGAGGAATGGCTAGCAGAAAAAAGGAGGTGATAGTGCCTCTGTATAAGTCTTTGGTGCGGCCTCATTTGGAGTATTGTGTGCAATTTTGGAGACCGCATCTTCAAAAGGGTATAAACAGGATGGAGTCAGTACAGAGGGTGGCTATCAAAATGGTTAGTGGTCTTCATTATAAAGCATCTTAATATGTACACCTTAGAAGAAAGGCGGGCTAGAGGTGATATGAATACCTCCATGGCATAAATGCACAGGGGGAGAGCCTCTTTCGATTGAAAGCAAGTTCTGCTATGAAGGGACATGGGATGAGGGTGAAAAGGGATAGATTCAGGAGTGATATGCGGAAGTATTTCTTTATGGAAAGAGTGGTGGATCCGTGGAATAGTCTCCCAGTGGAGGTGGTAGATTTGAGGACAGTATCTGAATTCAAAAACACATAACCTTATATGCAAACAAATACAAAGATTCATATGCACTAAAGTTCGCATTTCTTCATGGACCTAGATTAACAGAAGCACATGCTTCTCTCTATAGATAGGATTTCAGAATTTTACCTGTTGGTCTCAACTATTCCAAAATAGGTCAGAGAGGAATTTAAGAAATTTCACTTTGGGGGAAGTTACCATTCTTAGCTCTAGATCAGGGCTCCACAAACTGCAGGTTGGATGTGGCTCTTGGAACAAGTTTTACTAGCCCTCCATGCTTTATCCGTCACCACATTACATCTGTCACCTAGATGTAAATAGTTACCCCAGTTTTATCCAAGTTTTAGTACCTGTTCTTTGTAAACACGGATCAGCTTGCTGCACTGTGCTAGTCATTCTGTTTCATGTAAACCGCACTGATGTTGAATAGCGCGGTATAAAAGAGACTGTAAATAAATAGATAAAGCAATAAAGCATGGGACAAACACAGAGGATCTCTAAAAGAAAAAAAGGGGACTGTTGTAGTTGTTGATATGGAAGGACTGACTAGATAGCCCATGTGGTCTTTTTCTGTTGTCATTTTTCTATGTTTCTATGGTGTCATCACTGCACAGCTACACCGGATGGTTTCATGCACACTTGCTGTCCCACTTATCTGCCCGCTGGTTTGGACCGCTATACGGGTATTGCGGACTAACATTTCTTTAGATGCCAAGTCTGGGTTCTGCCCCTCCACGTACCCGTCTATGCCACGCTAGGCACCTGCCGCTGTGCTTGGTTTGTGCTGCATTTTTGAGGCTTGGCCATTTTGGAGGCACCTGACTCACAAGTCAAGCACTTTTCCTGAGCTGGTATCTTTTTGCAGGTATGGCATGCTTCGGTGCATTGTTGAAAATCGGGCCCTAAATTTATAAAGGATATTTTGTGTGTAAAAGGGCTTTTATAAAATTACCCCAGGCTTTAGGTGCCAAGATGGCACATACTTTTTGCGACTCATGTATAAGTGTATTCAGAGATGGAGTTTGGGTGGAGTGTGGATAGAGTCATGATTTATACACATTCAGACCAATATTCAAAGGGGGGATAATTCAAAGGCATTTACATGGTGTGCAGACTTGTGTAAATGCCACTCTGCGGGATATTCAGAGGCAGTAACCTTGTTACTGCCGCTGAATATCTCTGGGTGCTGCCGCTACATAGAAACATCAAAACATGACAGCAGAAAAAGACCACATGGCCTATCTAGTCTGCCCTTCCATATCAACTACAATAGTCTCTTTTTATCCTTTTGAGATCTTCTGTCTAGGTCCCATGCTTTTTTGAATTCAGGTGGAGGCCAATTCCAATCGGGGCATGTCTGGGCCATCCGGATGTCCGAAATCTGGATGTCCCAGATATGCACCTGATTCTGCTCCTGTGGGATCTAGACAGCCCCAAGGGAGCAGAATTGGGGCACAGGGCCTGGACATCCCAGACGTGCCCTGATTCTGGCCCGCTGGATGTCCTGGATCCTGCCTGGCTAGCCCAGCCTTGGCTCCTGCATGGATCCAAGGTGTCATGGCGTCCTGTTATCATGGCACCACGGCTCCAGGCAGGAGCCCCAATCACCCGTACATCTCCAAATTGTGTCTTTCCCCATCACCTGACCTCCGATTGGGCCTTCTGGAGCCAGGATCGGGCTGTGAGGAACCCCTCTCCTCCTCACCTTGTCCTGGGGTCCCGGCATCAATGTTCTCCACCGTCGGGGGGCTTAGTCCACCTCCGAGGTGGAATAAGTCCTCCATCTAGATCACCGACCCCAGACATACAAGGTCAACACTGGAATCAGCCCTGTACGTCTGGGGTCAGGGTCCCACCTACTCCCCACCCTCACTTCTCCTCCAGCCTGCCCCTTCCCGCTACCGTCCAGAGCTCCCCGCGCATCTCTGCAATATGTGCAGGCAGCTCTGTGAGTGGAATCGGCATCCTGGCATTTATCAGGGATATACATCCAACCTGGACATATATCCCCACTAAATGCAAATCAGAATGACCCCCATACTGTCCTCATCTCTACTACCTCCACCGGGAGACTCCCACGCAGCTATCATTCTTTCCGTAAAGTATTCCCAATGCTAATCAGTTAGCATCGGGGCATGCAGGGGCATTCCAGGCCAGCACCTGTCACTAACCAGGCAGTGGCGATATTGAGCTGCTGCCCAATAAGCAACATGTGGCGAGTCAGGTGCAGGAAACCCTGGCCTAACCTTTGCCGCAGAAGCTAACTGGGCAGTGGCTGAATATCTCTGCTGCCCATTTAGCTTCACAGTAATCTGGGCAACCTGGATATTTAATAATAGAGCCCGGACATAGTCCTGACATTGACTATTCGGGCTTAAAGTTCAGCATCTGCGGCTAGCAACTCTAGTAGTACTAGCCACTGGATTGAATATTGAGCCCAAAATGTTTATCTGGGTAGCAGGTCCTGTTAACTGGGCAAACCCCAGCAAAAGGGATATTTGGCAGCACTAACCAGGCAGTACTACCTAATTTTGCTCAGTGTAAATATCTCATGTATATAGTTCACCCCTGTTATCCAAGTTTGTACTCCTGTTCGATGTAAAACCAAACAGCATGTTGTTGTGGTCGTTATGTTATAATGTAAACCGCGCTGATGCCGAATAGTGCGGTATATAAGAAATTGTAATAAATAATAAATAAATGTCCCCTCTGACCACCGTGGCACTGTCTGTTCAGTGCGATGGGTGGTCCATGGACATGGTGAGGATGGTCCTGGTGTTTAGCTGGTTAGCAGTAGTTCTCAGTCTGCTAACTGGCTTAAGAATCCACATAAATTTAAAACAGGTTGGTGGCTGTCCTAATTTTATGTGGTGTGGCTATCCGGACAGTGGATGAATATCATCGCTGTCTGGATTGTTGTGCCGGTCGCTGCTGACTCCAGATATTCAGTGCCGGAGAATATCTGGGTTTTGGTGCTGAATATATCTGGTTACACTTTCAGTGGCGGCAGCCTGCCACTTAAACAACACTGACTAGCACAGCTAAATATTGACCTGATTATTTATAAAATATGCATATATGTGCATACATTACAAATGAACATGTTCACCTGCAGCTTCAATCTAGGTGTGCTTTTCTGCTTTTGACCAAGCATTTTATAAAGATACATAGGTGCTTACGTGTCATTATAAAATAAGTTTAAAATAAGCACCTACTGTCTAATACACATATGGGGTCTGTTATAAAGTTACCCTTTATGTGACCCCATCCGCACGTAAATGGGCTGTTATGAAAGTCCGACCAGCGTAAAAGTGTGTATATTGACATGATAGTACATGTGTATGGGGTGTAGTTTGGGAGGAGCATGGACAGGGTTTGGCAGTATGCATGTAAATTATAAATAGGTTAATCTATTATGTACTTACATCTAGGCACAGACATTTACCCCTGCTCTCAAGCTCCCTGCAATGTAGGCATGATTTCCATCACTTAGGCTTCTATTTTATAAAGACACTTAGGTAACTAAAGGCCCGATTCTGGGAGTCAACTTGCGGGATGTGCAGCCCCGCAAGCCATCCTGACCATATTCCCCCTCCGACTCTCCCCACATGGCCAGAGCAGCAGTACAGGAAGAGTCGGCAGGGAGTGGGAGGGGGCAGAGTGAGGATTGGATGGGGGCGAGTCAAGGTGGCAGGACTTACAGGGCCAATTCAGGTCACGGCCCTGTACGTTCTGTGGGATCAAGGGGAACGTGCTGCTTATTCCACCTGGAATGTGGAATAAACAGCTTTGACCGGGCCATCGGGGTTGGAACCTCTCCCCCCCAGAGGCCAGGGCAGGTAGGTCCCCACCGCCCTATCCTAGCCACGGCTGCCCAGCCTTGGGTTGGGCAGTGGAGAAATTGAGGGTCAGCACCACAAGGTCAGGGGGACCTGCAGGGAGGACGTCTCTTTGGGTATGCAAGGGCACGCTGGGCCATCCTCGGGCCCGATTCTGAATGATGTAGGAACAATTTGCTCCCGCGTTTCAGAATCGGGTCCAAATGGGCCCATTCTTCTCAGAGCCATCCAAACAGCCCGGACGTACCCCTTCCTGAATCGGGCTCCACGTGTCTTCATAAAATAGCACATAAATAGACACCTACTTGCCCTCTTAAACTAGGTGCCTCCTTATAAAATTAATCTCTTTGTGTTTGTAGTAAAAATGCTTAGTGCATATGGACCAAGTTGTCCTGCTTTTGAGTTCTAGAAATATTTGACACAAATATAAATGAGAAAGGATGTATGTTTCACTACTTCTGCTCAGAACTGTCAGTACAGCACTCTAAATCTGCTAGGCAGCTTTCATGCACTTGGGCTGGTAGCTCAAAAGCAAAGAAAACGTCAGAGAGAGTGAAGAATGTCTCAAGACACACTTGGCACCAGCTCCATGGGTATAGTTGGAGCTTGAGTATCCCCAATACTGAGCAAATTCCTTCACTGTGTCCAGGAGGGGTAATTTGTGTTGGATTGTCACCCCCGGTCATTTAAAAAAATTGGCTCGTATGGTAAGAGTATGTGGGTTTTATTAAAGAGTATTTCAACAGAACATTAATTGTTAGCCTTTCTACAAAGGACTCTATTCATTAAAAAAGATTTTCACTTACCCACATAACACATGGCACAGAGGGTCACAAATCCTGGCACCCTGGCAGGCTAAGTAATTCATAGAGCATTTGGCCAGACTTTGGAAGTCTACACTGCATTAGGTGCACGCGTCTGAGTATGGAAACCAGTGGAGGGGGGCGGGGGGCACAGTGCAAATGAGGCTCTGTCTTCTGACTTCATGGCCCTTTGCCCGATTTTTGCAACTACTGTAGTCTTGCCTTTCCATTACTGCTTTGTTTCCAAGTTATATGACGCTGACGTTATCAGAAAGCAGGATGCTGGAATCTGTTCAAGTTAAATTTCTTAAAAGCCTATTTTTTTTTATACAGAAAATATATCCTTCATGTATTGTATGCATGGTAAACTACACAGCAGTAAGCTGGCTCAGTGGTAGTGCTCTTCAACACTGTGCATGACTTCCCTGGTTCAATCTCTTGGTTGGGTCTTCCACTACCTGGGAGGACCGGGGCTGAGGATGCTGTAACTTCTGGGATGGTTATGGCCATTGTTTAAGGGTAACACCTGGTGGGCAGATTCAGAGGGCATGATTGCAGTTTCCTGGAAGGAGTCTTGATGTATGACCCCCTGTCCCAGGATCACCAATGCAATGGCTAGACTAAATATATCTGGTAAGGATATGAGTTTTGCCACTGAACCTATTCAAACAATATCTAAGGGAAGTTCTCAGTGTTCCTGTGGAGGCTATTCACTCTGGGGGTCAATCTGGGGCACGAATAGTGGGGATGGACGTCCATCCCCGCGATTCATGCCGGCTCTTGCCCCTGTATAGCTTCCCCACTGGTTGTGCAGGGAAGTTATACAGGGGCAGGGAAGGGGCGGCACGGGGGCGGAGAGTAGGTAGGCAGTGGGCGGTCATCGACCCTGAACGTACAAGGCCGGTTCTGATATTGGCCCTATACGTCCAGGGCCGGCAAAATGTCCAGGGAAGTTATTCCATCCCCTGGGGTGGAATAACTTCCCTGGACATTTCTTTGGGTCTGCATCAGGGCGCAGAAGGGGCTGGGGGGTAAAGTTAATTCCCCACAGCCCGACCCTGGTCTTAAGAGGCTGGATCAGGGGTCGGGCTGTAGGGAACTAACTTTTGTAGCAGGCGGCTGGCATCGCGGCTTTTAAATGGAGCCACGGTGATATGGCAACATGACACCATGGCACCGCAGCTCCATTTAAAAGCCCTGGCTGAGTTAGCCGGGCAGTGCCTGCATGTGCAGGTTTGTTCGCGATTCTGTGCTGAGACCTGGCTACCCAGCTGCCTCAAGGTTTTCCTGGCAATGTCCCACCAGAAGTAGATTGCCAGGATATTTCATATGAGGCAATAGAGGATAAAGTGACATGACCAAGGTCACAAAGTGTATTAGTGGTAATCAAACCCTTGATCTGTGGGGTACCAGGCAGTTGCTCTAACCGCTAGGCCACTCCCCCACCAAAAACTGGTATCCTATGCCGAACTGTGAATGCATCCCATTAAAAATGCAAAGCTGCAGTCAAAGGGGATCATCACAGGCCTCATGTTAGCGAACAATGACATTAGGATATGTTGCATGACCATCACTGTGTGGCAATTGCCACTGTATCTATAGAAATGACTGAGTGTTGCAACACGGACCACACATGCAGAACATTAACCTGTAGGACACATGCCGCGCACTGACTGACTGAGAACCATTTACATGTACAGTGAGTTTAAAGACATGCTGCCATATATCAGTAATATCAACCCCCCAGTACCAGCTGCCTGGTACATGACACCTAAACCCAGCTCAACTGGACCCATTTCAAACCTGCTACATCAGAACAGAATTACCAGGACTCACACAGAACCTAACCCAATTATCAATAGGTAGTACAACAAATAAGACACCAAAACCTCACATTCTCGGAAAACAGAATAAGTGGGTCCACTACACAGCAACTAGATGAACAGCATAGCACAGGTCTGTCACGCAGGTTTGCTCCCAGGAATCCAAGGGCTGTGATCACCTTCACATAGACAGGCACGGCTTCCTGTCTGCTGGAGAGTGCAGCAAGGTGGGGCTCAGGCTCCTGGTACAGGACATGGATGGCTGCACAGTCAAACTGGTCCCTGGTCACACACAGTTCATCAGTCAAGTCCAGGTATGGGCACCTAAGTGCTGCCCTCCGCCATTCCCAGTCAGCACACTGTAGCAGGGCTGTAGCAAACCATGAGTTGATATCCTTCATGATTCAAAATAATGAATTTGTGACTTAGTTTAAGTTCAAAGTTCCATAGGGATATTGTTGAGCATACACATTTATAGTTGATTTTTACTAGGAATTAAGCGCTCAGAGAAAGACCAGTTAACGAGTGTTTCATCACAATCATGAATGGAAAATACAACTTCAACACAGTATGGCAGTCCAACTCAAAAGCAAAACAAACAAGCAACGCTATCTGTTCAGTCACAAGATCCAGGGAGTTTTTCAAGACGCTAGTAAGATCAAAGGAACTCTGCTGGCTCTGGGTTTGATCCACTCTAGTCGCCCTATGGACAAATATTGCACCTGAAAAATCGGTGGCAGATTGTCTGATAGTAACTTCAAAATCTCTTTGAGATATTTTCTGGCCATCTCAATAGGTGACACCAATGGAAACTTGTGAAAGTTAAAAAGCATAAATAGTCCATCTTCCAGGATAGCACAAAGGAGTCCTTGACCTGTGCACACTTGGTTTCCTGCACATCCCTTAATCTTGCTTCCAGAATAGACAACCCCGCCGCTTGCTGACTTTGTTCCTGAGAGAACCTAGACAAAGATTCCGTCATCACAGAGAGCTCATTAGAAAAAGTACCTGCAAGTGCTTGTAGAGAGGAATTTACTGAGGCTATTGCCCAGGGGTGGCTGAAGGCAACCTGCTGCCTGAGACAAGGGATGAGATGGCGCTTCCCCTTCCCCTGGAGCAGGGGGTGGCTTTCTCAAAACTTTAGTCAGGGATTGAACCAAACTAAAAAGCAGATTAGATAATGTGGAGGAAACGAAAGATGTTTGCACAGCAAGGAACTAAAAGAAAGAGCGAGAACCACGGCAGTTTATAAAACCAAATTATAACTCATTTTTATTTTATTGTTATAAACTGCATTATGGTTCTTGCTTTTTCTTTTTGAACATATATTTTGCATTCACAGAACCCTCTCCCTCAACAATGGGTGCAGAGCAGAACTAGGACATTCACCCACAGAACGCAATATCTAAATAAAAGAAAATCTGATTCTGATCATCTCACTAACAAACATTCTCCAGTACCAGGCATATTGTAAACTAATACAAAGCCCTACAATAAAGTCACTGAGAATCTATAGAGAAATCTACCTTACCATATCAGCACCAACTTCCAAAACTCACCGTCAGTCGTGTGATCAAATCTTAAAAGGAGACAGGATCCATCTCGTCTAAACGAAAGGGAAATTGGGGTCATAAGAGGAAACCCACACCCAGAGATGACAACTATGTTCTCAGGGAAAGTTGAAAAGACCCTTGGAAAAGCGACGCATTAAAAAGAGATTTAGAAGAGAAAGGTATAACGGTCAGTTCTTCCACAATTCGCAGGTGACTTTTGGAAGTTGGTCAAAAAGCAGACGACCTCTGAAAAAACAACTTCTGACAAAGGTTATGAAAGAGAAGCGCTATAAATGGGGACTGAAACATAAAGACTGGACTAAAGAAGACTGGAAAAAAGTAATATTCAGGACCAAAGAAGCCAACATGTTCGGTGTTCACCTGGAGAAAAGATTTGTAATTCCCACATCAACCAGAACGTGAAACACCCCCAAAAGAAGATGTTCTGGGAGTGTTTCAGTTATTATGGAGTCGGCAGCTTGCATCCAGTCAAGGGAATGATGCGTTCACAACAATACGTCAATGTTCTCCAAAAAAGAGTTATTCCAGAGCTACAGAAGACATTTCCTGATGCATCTGGCATCTTTCATCAGGCTCTTGCCCTGCTGCTACTGCCCTCTGTTTTCTCCATAGCGGCACTGGCAGCAGGGAAAAAGCAGAAAGGACTGGATGGAGGTGGGGGAGAGGTTGTGCACCCGATGTGCAAGTCACTGGCACTTTAAGCAGATCTGTTCCTCCGTGCTCTCACGTCACGTCACAGGAAGGAAGGACCAACCTGCTTAAAGTGCTGCGAAAAGGCTTAGTTGCACATGTCGGCTGCCTGCTGTTGCACTGCTGCCACTGAGAGAAGAAAATGTAGTGGAGGCAGGGCAACAGCAGGCAGCCGACATGCGCAACTAAGCCTTTGTGTCCTGTGCGGCTGCACCACTCGCACAGGGCTAAGTACGGTACTGCTCTCTATTACTACCATGTCCAGCATCTCTCCATCTCTTTCTCAACCTATTTACACTGTATCCATCTTCTCCCCTCTCAGACTCCCATGTCCTGCATCTCCTTCTCCCCTTATTACCCCATGTCCAGCATCTCCCCTCTGTCTCCCTCTGTCGCCCCCCTCCCCAAGTCTAGCATTTTCCCATGGTCACCCTATAACCCCCTGGCCAACATCACCACTCCATCTCCCCTCCTTGCTTCTCCCTTTGCACCATCCATGTTGAGTATCTCCCTTTATCTCCCTAGTCCCCCCTTCTCATTCTTATCCTCGCTGCCTCCCTATTTCCCCTCCCCTGCATCTCCATTCTGACTCACTGTGCCCATCCACGTCCACCTAACAATGCCCCTTCATGTCCACTCCTTGTATGTACAAGGGGCAAAGCCTGCCTGCGGAGCAGCATGTCCCATGGACAGAGGTTGTGCAAGCAGTGATCCCAGCCCAGAGAGAGGGTACAATTGCTCTTGCACAACCCCTGCCCGTAGAACATGCTGCTCCTGCAGGCAGGTTCTGATCTCTGGGCCACAATCACTGCCTCCCACACCCTTCTGCCTGTGGGAGCAGCATATCCTTCACGCATGGGTTGCGCAAGTCATGACTGCAGCCCTAAGAAACAGAGCCTGTCCACAGGAGCTGGCATCAGGAGGGCACCATTACTGTCTGCCTGCCCCCACTCTCCAGTCAGGATGACCTGCGGAGCGTGGCAGTCTAGTGGAGAGCCTCCTGACATTGGCACCTCCCTGCTGCATTTACCCAGCTTGCTGGTTAGCACCGACCCCGGTCCAGCATTTGTCTTCTTGTTCCCTCCCCCCACCCTGTTGTCCAGCATTTCTCTTCCCACTTCCCCCCCCCCCTCCCATCCAGCATTTCTCTTTCTGCTCCTCCCCTCTGTCCAGCATTTGTAACAATATTTATTATTTATTATTTATTTAATGTTTTTAAGTTTTATTTTAAATGTGTTATAGTTTTTATGGTTTTGTATTTGCAGCAAACCTGTATCCCCTGATGAAGTGACAATACGAAACACGGCCTGTGTCGGGCTCTCAGGTTTTTTAGAATAACAAATAAAGTATCCTTGTTTTACCACCTCCCCTGTTGTCCAGAATTTATCCTCCTGCCCCCTCCCCTGTTGTCTAGAATCTGTCCTCCTTCCCCCCCTCCCCGTCCCCTGTTGTCCAGCATTTGTCCTCCTGCCCCCCTCCCCATCCTCTGTTGTCCAGAATCTGTCCTTCTGCCCCTTCCCCTCTTCCCTGTTGTCCAGAATTTGTCCTCCTGCTCCCTCCCCTATTGTCCAGAATCTGTCCTCCTGCCCCCTCCCCGGTTGTCCATGTTTCGTCCTTTTGCCCCCACCCCTGTTGTCCAGAATTTGTTCTCCTGCCGCCCCCCCCCCCCCCCCAGCATCTACTGTCTACCTTCACCTCTCTTCCTGCCACCGCCGCCAATGCTTCTAGGTGGCAGGAATGCAAAAGCATGGGATTTTAACCTTTGGCCAAAAAAAAATTTAATTGAAAAGCATGGAATTTTCAAGCTGACAGAAACTTGTAAGTCCTTGCTGGTTCCACCCCACATCTGACGTGAAAACCATCATCATCTTCTGACCATCTCAGACTTATCGCTGGCCTTTCCTCATCTACTAATTGCAGGGGACTTTAATCTCCATCTCGACTCATCCTCTTCCTCTCGAGACCATTCCTTTATCTCTCTTTTACAGGACTTGTTCCTAATCCAGCATGTCACCTTTCCCACTCACTCAGTGGGACACACCCTCGACCTGCTTCTTTCTCCAGCTTCCTCCCCTTTTATTTTACAAGGTCTTCACGCTACACATCTACCCTGGACAGATCATTATTCTTTGACCGGTTATTATTTTCTGCCTCCATCTGACAATGCTTCCTTCTCGCAGGTAGCCCATCCTCCACCGTCTTCCTCTCTGCGCTACTCCCGTCGTATCACCCTTCTTAGTCTTCAACAGTTTCCAGCCGCCGGGGACCTCTTGTCCTCAGAGTTCCCATCGCTCTCCCCTGATTCATAGGTCTCTCACTGGTCCTCACATCTTTCTGATGCTCTTGATACATTGGCTCCTTTACAATCACGGCCTTTGCATCATCGTCCCTCACATCCCTGGTATCACAGTGGCCTTCGCCTTCTTCGCACCCACCTCTGTCATGCCAAGCGGCTATGGCAGAAAGCACCCTCAATCACCACGCTATCATCTTTCAAATCTCATCACTCCCATTATTGTTCCCAAGTTCACAAGGCCAAACAAAATTATTTTTCTGTCGCTATCTTCACTGCCCCAAACCAAACACATCATCTCTACTCTGTTCTCAGGTCTCTCACAACACTCCAGCCAGATCCCACTTCTGTGTCAACCCAGTCAACTCCCTCCCCTTCTCAGCTCGCATCTTTCTTCCATACTAAAATTCTGGACCTCAGGGCAACTTTGCCTTACTAAAAGTACTTTGCTGATGCTAGGCCCTGAATGACTATTAAATTTAAATTACAAGCTCTCTGTTGGGTATGAAATTTAACCAGGAAGCTCTCTTCTGTGTTTTAAATGTAAACTTAAACTGCTGCTACTAGGCCCTGACTGATTTAACAAAAAATAGTGGGTTCACAGATTAATTAGCTTTAATAGAAAGAATTCCTTTCAGAAAATTCCCAGAGGTATATACTCACAATTGCAGATCTCTCTCCAGAAGTAACAGTCCCCTTTTCTAGTCCTTCAAGACTGAGGATCACAGAGCTCTGGTTGAGCTATTTATGCCTGTGCTGCTGAGGTAAGCTGTGACCAACTTCCTGGATGATTAACAGTCCTTGCTTGGATAGAAGGAGTCTTTCAAAATGGCCTCTTGACCTGCCACCTGGTGTTAACACCTATTGAAGACGTTTCACAGGTCTCTTGCCCCCTAGGTAGAAGGCCTCTTGTAAAGGTCTCTAGAAGACTATTTGCTGCTCAAAGAGTACTGACCCTGTTTTGCCTTTTGTGCTAATCTATATTCTTATTTGAGTTAAATTATAGCTCTTTGCTGCTGCTAGGCTCTAACTTATTATGAAATTTAAACTACAAGCTCTCTGCTGGGTTCTAAATATAACCAGAAAGCTCTCTTCTGTGTTTTAAATTTAAACTAAGGGGTATGTTTACTAAAACCCCGGTAATGTGCGGGCCGCGCTAGTGTGCGGGTGCCATATAAGGAGTGGGCGTTTCTTACTGAAAAAGCAAAACCGGGATTTAAATATGCGCTAAGGTGCGCGGCGCCCATGTGCGCCCCGCACATTAGCGCATGAGAAAGCTGCGCGGGAGGCATATGTGGCGCGCTGATGTGCAAGCAAAAGAGTAGAGCCACAGCACAATAGTTAAGACACTTACCAGTGCTGCAGGAATCAGGGGTTTAATCCCCCACAGTGCCCAATGAAGACAGCTGGCTGAGGCATTACTTTAGGAGCCAGTTTAATATTGGGCGGCATAAGGCGGCGCGCTGATGGGCATAAGGTGGCGTGCTATTGCTTTAGGAGGCATTTTAATATTGGGCGGCATAAGGCGGCGCGCTGATGGGCAAGCACAGGAACAGAACCACAGCACAATGGTTAAGACACTGACCAATGGTGCAGTGATCAGGGGTTCAATCCCCCATAGTGCCCAATGAACAAGGCTGGCTGAGGCATTACATATTATGGGGAAGATTGCTTTAGGAGGCATTTTATTTTTATTTAATTATCACTACTAGCAAACGCACTCTCAAAGCGTATTAACATAAGGCGCCCCATAAGGCACATTTTAAAGTGCACTGTCCGCCAAGGCACCCTAGAATGTTGCTTATAGGGCGCTTTATAGAGTGCCGTATGAGGTACCGCAAGGTCAGAGTACTGTTTTTGATGGCAGCACGGTGCAGTTTAAGGAATGAAAAGCATAAGTAGGTGCGCTGACATGCAAGGAGGAGCAGCAGTGGAGCACAATGGTTAAGGCACTGACTGCTGATACAGGGGTCATGAGTTTGCTCCCCAGTGTGCCTAATACGTAAGGCTGGCTGAGGCATCAGCTTTGCAATGTATGTTTTGTTTCCTGCAGCACTTTATTTTTATTTTATTAATTGCTGCCAGCAAACACGCCCTCACGTGCCGTAATTGAAGGTGCCGTATAAGGCACCCTATAAGGCACTCCATAGGGCACATTATAAAGTGAACTGTCTGCCACGGCACCCTAAAATGTCCCCTAAAGGGCACCCTATAAGTTGTGTCACAGGATAATGTATAGTGCACCTTATATGGACGGGAACCATAAGGTGCCCTATAGGGCGCCCTATAAAACGCCCTCAGAGGCACCTTATGGGTACAGTACGCTGAGGGTGTTTTTGCTGGCAGCAAAAATGTACATTAAAAGAGATAATGCTTTGGGCAGCCCTATCAAATAACCCCACTGTGGGTTTGAACCCATGACTTCTGGCTTCACAGGCAGTGAAATAACCATTGGGCTACAGCTCTATAGCTACTAGCAAGCCCCTGGCTGCCTGCAGAGAGCCTGCACGTCACCACACAGACAGTCTGTTGTGGTCACCAGGATAGGGTTAGCACACCCGTACCCATGATGCACTGCACATGCAAATCAGCTGTCCACAGATGAACACAAGATGGGGTATGCACCCCCACAACACCTCGGCCTGGTAGGGGGAACTGACCATGTGCACCCCCACAGCACCTCGGCCTTGTAGGGGGTACAGACCGTGTGTTTTACTGGCACAGAGTAGCTACACAACATCACATTGTGCGGGTACTGTGCTCACCCTGATGGTTGGTGAGGCGCCCAGCACCAGGTCCACAGCACCTTCCATGGCAGAAATAGGCCATGATGCAGGTTCAAAGCAGTGTTAATGTGTGAGATAGGTAGTTTCTGCAGAAACACCTTGGATATATCTGTCTGTCTCAGCCAGGTGTACCCCCCAGGAGAATTATGTACCATCACCCTCCTTCTCCAGGGCTGAGGGTGGTAAACAGGGTCTCCCATCAACAGATCCACATTCTATCTCCCTGCAATGGTGGCAGTAGAGGGGACCATCAACCCTGGTTCTGCTGTGGAAAAGACACCCTTCAGGAAAGTCAATGCAGCTCTGTACGTATCCATAACACAATAGCAGACAGACATTAGGCCTGTATATGCTAAGCTGCACCCCACCACCATCTGATATTCTCCTGCAGCAAGCCTTCAGCCGCTGCACCCTGCAAGGCGCTCCATCAAGACACATACCAGCTGCAAACAGTCTGCTAGTTAGTCCATAGTGCATGTTCCTGGTGGAAATGCATGCACCCAGAACTGGGATGGCAGCACACACAACAAGGAGATAAGTCAGTGACTGGCCCCCAAAAGGAAACCCATAAATATCACATGACAAAAATACTATATAGCACTATGGGGCTGCCTAGTCATGCTGTCGTCACTGCACAGTCAGGGTGAGAGTGATCTCCCAGCAGGACATACTGAGGTCACCCTGTCTGTGTAGGTCAGGGGTAGGGAACCCTGGTCCTGGAGAGCCGCAGACCAGTCAGGTTTTCGGGATATCCCTAATGAATATGCATGAGATATATATGCATTAGAGATATCCTGCCAACCTGACTGGTTTGTGGCCCTCCAGGGCTGGATTTGGAGACCCCTGCCTTACACCTCTGTCATTTAAGATTGTGAGTGGGCAAGGTGCAGATGTCCTAGACATCGAAAGGGTATATAGAATGTGTCACATTCCTCCTCGATTCTCACCACCACCAAAAAGTTGTCTAATAGACAATATTTTGGTGGTGGTGAGAAGCGAGGAGGAATGTGACACATTCTATCTAACCTTTTTGATGTCTTGGACATCTGCACCTTGCCCACTCACAATCTTAAATGACAGAGGTATAAGACAGGGGTCTCCAAATCCAGCCCTGGAGGGCCACAAACCAGTCAGGTTGGCAGGATATCTCTAATGCATATATATCTCATGCATATTCATTAGGGATATCCCGAAAACCTGACTGGTCTGCAGCTCTCCAGGACCAGGGTTCCCTACCCCTGGTGTAGGTGTTGGCCAGGCACTAAAATGTCCCAGTCAGTGCCCTATGCCCTGTGCAGATGCACCCTGGCCAGGCCACCCTGTCTGGGCTATACCCATGGTACCTTCCTCCTCATTATGCACATTGGCAGGCCAATACTGGCAACAGTGCTGGCAGTGTGGGCTGTGGAAGGTGTTTGCAGCCACCACACACTGTATAGACAGACACACACTCCGACACCTATGCCAGCATTGTGCTACTATAGAGGAGTCTATCAGCCCTGACCACCACACTAGTCCTGGGTACAGTACAGGCATGGTACGCAATACTGTTGGGGGGCACTCCCCAGGGTGGTAAACACTGTCAGAAACCAGACCTGAAGCACACACCACAGACATCCGAAAGATTGTTATGATGGAGCTCAAACATCAAACTGTGCTTAACGTAGAAATCGCTATCTGGCAGTAATCATAAAAAATGTTTGATAGCTGTGTACCGTATACCCAGGTGTAGGGTGGCATTGCTAAGGTATGCAAGTGCTAATATTGGGGGATGCACGCAGGGCCCAATGTCCTGCCTCTCCAGGAGGCATTGGCTAATGGGGCCTGCGGGTGTGGGTGTGGGTGTGTCTGCCCTTGTTGGCTGCTGCTTTATGGCAGAGGTTCCCAACTCCAGTCCTGGTGTGCCAAACACTGTTCGGGTTTTCATGCTGTCCCTCATGAATATGCATGAGCTACATCTGCATACCATGGGGGTGGTGCATAGATATGCAGCACAGGCATCTTTATTAGAGGCAGCATGGAACCTGAATGGTTTTTGGCCCTCCAGGACTGCATTTGGGAGACTCTGCTCTAGGTAATGCACATTTCTATGATGTTTGTGCTGTGTGGGGTAAAATATAGGTGTTTGACCCATTCTTATGTTTTCAGCAATAACGGTTCAGTCTTTACTACCATGTTTTCTGCATAGGTAAAATAAAGGGACTGGGTTGGCAGGAGCCCCAGCTGGGATTTGAACCTGTGACCTTCTGGTCCTAAAGGCACTGGCTGTGTTCGCTGCACCACTGTCTTAGCATGACAATAGTGCATTCCCTGGGGAGTCCATGGCTGTTTGTCAGACAGGGCCTGTCTGTTGGAGTGCACTGCACCCATGTGAAGAGGGCTAGGCCACCGTCTGCTGTGGGCAGCAGCCACTGCCCCCTCCACCAACGGTACCCCTCCACCAACATGCTGACATGGCCTTATATTGGAGACAGCATCACAGCTGAATGATATGTGGCCTTCCAGGACTGCATTTAGGGGACTGTGGTCTAGGTAATGTGCATGTTTCTGGTGTCTGTGCTCTGTAGGGTAAAATACAGGTGTTTGGACCATGCTTATGTTCTCTGCAAAAAAGGTTGGTCGTTACTATCACGGTTTAGTGGTGGGTAAAATATGGGGATTGGGTTTGCAGGGGCCCCAGCTGGGACTTGAGCTGCTGACCTTTGGCTCCTGAACACACTGTCTGTGTTCACTGCACCACACTGTGGCCACAGAGACAGTGCAGTCCTTGGAGATAGGAAACCTGGCCAAAGAAATCAGAAACCCTGCTCTGCACAATTTCACTGTGGGCTCATTCACCTTGTATGGAAACAAAAGGGCAAATAAACATTAGAAATGGCCTCGAAAAAAAGGGAAATAAAACATAACCAAGCTGGGCAAAAGTGATATCAATGGGCAACAGTAAAAAACACTCCCAGGAAAGCTAAAAAAAAAAAGAGCTTTTTGAAAGGGTCTACGGAGCGTAGACCCTTCCAAAAATCATTTCCTTTTTTTGGAGCATTCCTGGGAGTGTTTTTTATTGTTGCCCATTGATATCACTGTTGCCCAGCTGGATTATCATTTTTTAGAATTTTGGTGTGGTCATTTTCTATTTTTATTTGCTATTTTGTTCTGTGCATGTGTAACACACTGCTCACGTTTTGTAGGTTTCCCTGGTTTTGCTGTACATTGCTGACAGAAATGGTTTCTCTTCCCTTTAAATCGGCTCTACCGCGAGGTTTTCACTCGCGGTATTTTTTTAGTTGAATTTCAGCCCTGCTCCTGTGCGGGGAGCCTCTCCCCTCCCACTCTCCATCCATTGACCCCGTCCCTCCGCCCCTCGGGAGCCTTCCTCCGCCCTCAGAATGCCTTTCCACGCCTCTATCGCACATCAGCACGCCGCGCACTTGTGCGGGCCCGTTAGTGCAGCGCGCACGTGTGCGGGGCACAAAAAAGCACTATTAGCGTGCGCTAAGGTACCTTAGCGCACGCTCAAGTGCACCCCGCACAATTGTGCGGTTTAGTAAACATACCCCTAAAAGTACTTTGCTGATGCTAGGCCCTGAGTGACTATTAAATTTAAACTACAAGCTCTCTGCTGGGCTCCAAATTTAACCAAAAAGCTCTCTTCTGTGTTTTAAATTTAAACTAAAAGTACTTTGCTGATGCTAGGCCCTGAATGACTATTAAATTTAAATTACAAGCTCTCTGTTTGGTATGAAATTTAACCAGAAAGCTCTCTTCTGTGTTTTAAATGTAAACTTAAACTGCTGCTACTAGGCCCTGACTGATTTAACAAAAAATAGTGGGTTCACAGATTAATTAGCTTTAATAGAAAGAATTCCTTTCAGAAAATTCCCAGAAGTATATACTCACAATTGCAGATCTCTCCCCAGAAGTAACAGTCCCCTTTTCTAGTCCTTCAAGACTGACATATAAGTTAAATGCCGACCACAATGACAAACGTATTCCATATTTTCAGTGTCAACATATGCATAAGCAGCAGCAATGAAAGCATTATTTATTTATTTATTAGGATTTATTAACTGCCTTTATGTAGAAGTTCACCAAATGTGGTATGCAAGAGCTATAACTTCACATAAAGAACTTACTTTGTAGAAGCAGGCATTAAATAGTAGACTGTCCAAATTGTCAGCATAGTACATAGAACAATGTGGTAAACTTGGAGAGAGTCAAATGAAATCCTACTTATAGCACTTATATGAAGCAGTGTCAGTAATATACACATAAAACAGCACAATATAACATTCATATAACAGTATCAAAGCTGCATCCTTGGTTTCTGTTGTCTTATTCTTATGAACCATTGGTATCACAAGTCTCTCACTCTCCCCCTCCAAGGAAAGCCAGTATTTGTCCACTTCTGTTTTGTTTCTTATAGTTCATATCTATTGCCCAACACCACTGATTGTATATTGCGACTGCTCAAGAAAATTGGTTTGCATGCTATAAAGATAAAATGGCTAAATGACATCTAGTCAACACCAGAAGCACCAGAAATTCATGGGGGAGGGGAAGAGACAAGGAGGAGGTCATCTGAAACTTAGCAGTTCTCAAAATTGGCGCAATCATTTCTCAGTTCAAAACTCTGCTATCACCATTGAAGGTCAACAGTCCAGCATTTAACAAGGAACAGGTATGAAAGCTAACACGTGACCATTTCACAAAGCATAAACGGAATACAAGAGAGAAGGATGAGGCTTCAAGGCCCATTTGGTTTATTCTTTTTCTGATTCCTAAAAAGAACTGATCTGATTTCTTTGCTTCCACAGCAGATTGCAATGAGCTACCATTTTATTTGCATTTCTGGAAGCAGTTTAGTCTTTAGAATTTCAGCAGTCCTGTGGAACATGTGAAGCATCTGCTGATCCCCTTATCTGAATGCAGTTCATGAAGAGTTGCCTCTTAAGCAGCGCCTTACCTAGGTGAAAGCGGTGTGGCCGCAGAGGGCGCAAAGAAATAAGGGCAGATTTGCGGGCCTCGGCTCCCCCCCCCCCCCCCCCCAATGCTGCTGCCCTTCCTCCACCGCTGTTTTTCATGTTTCCTTGGTGTTAGCGGCAGCAGCGGAGTGGACAGCAAATTGAAAAAAAAATGTGTGTCTTTCCGATTTTCTGCTAGCATGCAGGTCCGATCCTACCCTCCTCTGATGTAGGACCGCGTCAGAGAAAGGAGGAACTCCACGCTTGAATGGCCGATCTGGTCCCCCCCCCCCCCCTCCTCTGACACAGGCATACATCAGAGAAAGGAGGGATATTATTGACCATTTTTGAAAGGTAAACCCGCTGCAAAGCCTAAATACGAAACCTATTACTGTCTCTTTTAGGTCTCATTTATTTCAATAAATTTTGTCACCACACTGGCGCTATGGACGTTTAAAGTTATACACTATGAACGCACATAAGTCATGTATTTTCAATGACTAGCACATGTGGATGGCCTTTACACCCGTTCTTTGAAAGACAGCCGGTCGCTATTCTATAAGTATGGGCGTCAGGCCAATGGTACATACTTTCACAGTGGCTGTGCACAGAAGCAGAGCTTGGGCAGAGTGTAGGCAGAGCGCAAATCTACGCATGTTATAAAGAAATGCCATAACTTACGCATGTTCCTTAAAAATCTAGATGGGGGCATTTACACCAGTCCCAGGGTTGGTATAACTGATTGCATCTAAATTTGCTCTGCATATCCTACCACTTACACCCTTCTTTTATAAAGTTAAGTACAAACGTGCTTGACTTTATAAAATAGGTGCAATAGATGCGCAACAACTCACATATTAACTAGACGCAACTTTATGAAATCACCCTTCATATGTTTTGGCCTGCTATCCAGCAAAGCCTGGACAAAACATGTAACTTATCCAGACAGCGGCTGAGTACTCTGCCTGCCCTCACTCCACCCTGCCTCTGCCACTTTCCTATATGGATAGTATTGAGTCATTAAGATGGATTTTCCACCCAATACTATCTATATAAGGGTTAAAACTCCATGGAAAAGGAAGTTATGGGGGTCATTTTAGAAGCTCTATTCAAGATTTCCATGTCTGAAAATGGCCATTCAGACTTGCACATCACATTGACACCCCAAGAGCCACTTTAGAAAGCCCCAAATTGATTTGTGTCTGGCACGATCATGTACATGCTGCATGGGGCCCTGGTGAAGGCATGCTTGGGTGTTTCTAAAAACATTTATGTGTGCGTCTCATTTTAGAATGTCGCTGCATGTTGGAACTCGCCCGTGCACATGTCCAAGTCTACACCTGGCCCCCGGGCATAAATAGACATCAGAAAACTGTTCCTTTTGGCAATCTGTGGAGAGAAAAAATAGCCCTCTCATTCCCAGCACTTTTCATTACACCAAAAAAGAATGCAGGCAAATAAAGCATCAGTGTTTGTGGCTGCTCTGCCGCTGACATCTCCACTTACAAAATAGCAGGCCAAGATGTCTACGTGGTGTCAGCTAGACGAGTCCGTTCTGAAATGTCATCGCAGGAGGAAACTTGCACATGTCTGGCCCATCATTCTGCAAGTTCCCTTTATCTGGAGACATTAATATTTAAGGGTGGAGATGGGCCAGTTTTAGGATGCACTTCCACGTACCCACCTTCTCTGCTGTCCCTCCCATGCAATTTCGGACGTTCTGATTTGGACATCCCAGATTGCATCTACATGGCTTTTCTAAAATGTGACTTCACATGTTTACCAGCTACTCGTGAATATATAACTTATTTTCAGTATTAGCTCAAACTAACATCTGCATTCCATACGCAAATCCACTTGTTTATACAGCTTCACAAGTAAGGCATAATTGTATCTAATAATAGAAAATCTTATTTCTCCTAAAACTTACCAGCGCGGCAAAAGCAAAATGAAAGCACCATACAAATATATCCAACTATGATAACGTGGCAGAAGGCCAAAATTTTGTTTTCTCTCTCTGCTGTTACCTTTCTCATGAGAGATATCTCGCTACCAGAGGCATCTCCTACAGGAGTTATTTAAATTTACAGTCAGGCTTATCTTCCTGATCTTTTAGTCTTCAGACTGGGTAAAGCATACATTTCTCCACTCTACAACCAGAATGAAACAAATATCTCAGGAGTGAATTTATCTATAATTTATCAGTTCAGGGTAGATGTTTAATAGTTACTTTATTTTCCCCGTGTTGGTAACATACTCTTAATAAAACAGACATGCTGGTGAAAAGAAAAATGTTACCAAGGAAAGAACAAGTCTTAGAAATAATGTAGGTAAAGGGGTAAAGACAAAGAAAGGAAAAATTATGACTATGCATAATTCTTTAGAAGGCCCGGATTTAGGCAAAGGCAAATGCCTAGGGCTGCAATTTTTGAAGGCACTAAATGGGAGCCTCATTCTGCTTGTTTAGGGCACCAACATCTTAAATCTGGTTCTGTTCTCAAGCTAATTGTTTTTTCTGAGTACCAATCAGCCTATTTTCACTCAGAAAAACTAAGCTTAGGGGTATGTTTACTAAAGGGCGCTAACATCGCAGCGGCGGAATTAGCACGCGATAAGGTACATTATCGGGCGATGAAGGTGTGTTATCGCATGGTAACGTACCTTATCGCGAGATAACACACCTGCAGCGTTAAGGCACCCTAACGCCGTGAAATCCGGCACTGAAGGGCTGAGGAAGGCTTCCCAGAGGGCAGAGAGAAGGGGTCAATGGGTGGAGAGTGGGAGGGGAGAGGCTCTAGGCACACTAACGCTGTGGAATCCGGGTCTGATCACTAACGCCAGTGAAACCCTCGCTTTAAGGCACATTTGCAGGAAAGAGAAACCATTTTCGTCAACAATGTACAGCAAAGCCAGGTAAACCTAAAAAAAGTGATAGTTGTGATATATGTGCACGGAACAAAAGAGCAAATAAACATGGAAAGTGACCTGAACGAAATGTAAAATCACCATAACCAAGCTGGCCAATAGTGATATTAATGGGAAAAATAGAAAAACACTACTGAGAAAGCTCCAAAAAAAGATATCATTTTTGGAAGGGTCTATGCTCTGTCCCCCTACAAGGTGAATGATCCCACATTGAAATAGCGCTGATCAGGGTTTTCCCTTTTTTGGACAGGTTTCTTATGGCATGCACATGTTCGGCAACAGCATGGTGAGCATGTCGGAAAGGGCAACTGTACAGATGCTGGAAAATGGGATACAGAGGACTGCAGGCGGCACATGCTGTGGTACAGCTGGGGCACAGTGCAGACTAGGGAGATGCCTAGGTGGCACATAGGAATGCTGAAACTGTACAGCAGCCAGACAGCAACTTATGAGGGCCCAACATGGACACGAGTGTATTTCTCACAGTGTCACAGGGGATAGTACCCAGCAGGTACCCCCAAGGGCACAGAACATTGGCAGGCGGTGGTGGGGGGGAAGCGTGGACGTCTATGCAGGCACCCCTACCCCAGATCCCGCACCACAGGCAGCCGCCTACCAGCACACTGGATGGCCTGAGACTGCTCACCACCAGCACCACCAGCATAAGGGCATGTCAGCATGGTGGCGGAGGGGTTACTGGTGGTGGAGGGGGCAGTGGCATCTGCCCACAGCAGACCATGGCCTAGCCCTGTTTAGGTAGGTGCCGTGCACTGCAACAGACAGGCTCTGTCTGATGAACAGTCATGGTAGCCCCAGGGAATAACCTGTCCCTGTGGCAACAGTGTGGTGCAGTACACACAGCCAGTGTATTCAGGAGCAGAAAGTCACAGGTTCAAGTCCCAGCTGTGGCTCCTGCCAACCCAGTCCCCATATTTTACCCAGTACTAAACCGTGGTAATGAAGACGGAACCTTTATTGCAGATAAAATAAACATGCCTGAAACGCCTATATTTTACCCTACAGATCACAGACAACATAAACATGTGCAATCCCTAGAGCAGAGTTTCCCAAATGCAGCCCTGGAGGGCCAAAAACCATTCAGGTTTCATGCTGTCTCTAATAAAGATGCCTATGCTGCATTTCTATGCGCCGCCCCATGGTATGCAAATGTATCTCATGCATATTCATTAGGGACAGCATGAAAACCCAAACAGTGTTTGGCCCACCAGGACCGGAGTTGGGAACCTCTGCCCTATAGCAGCGGCCAACAGGGGCATAAACACCCACACCCACAGGCTCCACTATCCAAAGCCTCATGGAGAGTCAGGCTGTTGGGCCCTGCGTGCAGCAGCATCTCCCAATACTAGCACTTGCATACCTTAGCAATGCCGCCCTAA
Source organism: Ichthyophis bannanicus (assembly GCA_033557465.1). Classification (NCBI taxonomy): domain Eukaryota; kingdom Metazoa; phylum Chordata; class Amphibia; order Gymnophiona; family Ichthyophiidae; genus Ichthyophis; species Ichthyophis bannanicus. Next base: position 954,103,523 of record CM066031.1, read on the forward strand.
ACCTGGGAATACGTTACACATATATCAAAAGGTTGCTATGATTAATGGCAGATAGCAATTCCTAAGTTAAGCACAATTTGCTGATAGAGCTGCATCATAGCAACCTTTCTGATATCTGTGGAGTGTGTTTCAGTTTTGGTTTCTGACAGTGTTTACCACCCCGGGGAGTGACCCCAACAGTACTGCGTACCATAGCCATGCCTGCACCGTGCCCAGGACTGGTGTGGTGGCCAGGGCTGCCAAAAGCTTCTATATTTGCACAATGCTGGCATAGGTGTGGGAGTGTGTGTCTGTCTATCCAGTTTGTTGTGGTTGCCTACACCTTACTCAGCCCACACTGCTTGCACTGTTTCCAGTGTTAGCCTGCCAATGTGCATAATGAGGAGCAAGGTAATGTGGGTATGGCCTGGACAGGGCGGCCTGGGCAGGATGCATCTGCACAGGGCATAGGGCAATGGCTGGGACATTGTAGTGCCCGGCCACCCCCTGCATGGACAGGGTGGCCATAGCATGTCCTGCTGGGAGGTCACTCTCACCCGGGCATGAATAGACATCAGAAAACTGTTCCTTTTGGCAATCTATGGAGAGAAAAAAAGCCTTCTCATTCCCCAGTATTTTTCATTACACCAAAAAAGGATGCAGGCAAATAAAGCATCAGTGTCTGTGACTGCTCTGCCGCTGACATCTCCACTTACAAAATAGCAGGCCAAGATGTCTACGTGGTGTCAGCTAGACGTGTCCATTCTGAAATATCATCGCAGGAGGAAACTTGCACATGTCTGGCCCATCATTCTGCAAGTTCCTGGTTGCTTTTCTTTATCTGGAGACATTAATATTTTAGGGTGGAGATGGGCCAGTTTTAGGATGCACTTACACGTACCCACATTCTCTGCTGCCCCTCCCATGCAATTTAGGACGTTCTGATTTGGACATCCCAGATTGCATCTACATGGCTTTTCTAAAATGTGACTTCACATGTTTACCAGCTACTCATGAATATATAACTTATTTTGAGTATCAGCTCAAACTAACATCTGCATTCCATACGCAAATCCAGTTGTTTATACAGCTTTACAAATAAGGCATAATTGTATCTGATAATAGAAAATCTTATTTTCTCCTAAACCTTACCAGCGTGGCAAAAGCAAAATGAAAGTGCCATACAAATATATCCAACTATGATAACGTGACAGAAGGCCAAAATTTTGTTTTCTCTCTCTGCTGTTATCTTTCTCATGAGAGATATCTCGCTACCAGAGGCATCTCCTACAGGAGTTATTTAAATTTACAGTCAGGCTTATCTTCCTGATCTTTTAGTCTTCAGACTGAGTAAAGCATACATTTCTCCACTCTACAACCAGAATGAAACGAATATCTCAGGAGTGAATTTATCTATAATTTATCAGTTCAGGGTAGATGTTTAATAGTTACTTTATTTTCCCCATGTTGGTAACATGCTCTTAAAAAAAACAGACATGCTGGTCAAAAGAAAAATGTTAACAAGGAAAGAACAAGTCTTAGAAATAGGTGAAGGGGTAAAGACAGAGAAAGGAAAAATTATGACTATGAAGTCCTATGCCGGATTTAGGCATAAGACTACAATTTTTGACGGCACTAAATGGGAGCCTGATTCTGCTTGTTTTAGGACTCATCATCCCCCACAGCAGAACCAAATCAAACTAGCAGGCATGCAAAAGAGCCTCCGAACTCTACGGACCTTCCATATGGAACAGACTACCGGACCAGCTCAGGAACATCACGGACCTCAAGACTTATCTGTTTACAGAACACTTCAAGAAAAGCAAATAATCCACCCCCTAAGAAGAACAATGCACAATCACCTAGCATTACTGTTGTATATAGTCAAAATTTATATAGTTAAGAGTCAAAAGCTCTTTAATTGCATGCTGTACATAGTTCGATACCACTGTTTCAATGTAAGTTACTTTTGTTCCATGTAAACCGCCTTGACCTGGAGAAAGGCGGTATATAAATAAATAAATAAATATCTATAGGCACCACATCTTAAATCTGGTTCTGTTCTTAAGCCTAATTGTTTCTGAGTACCAATCAGCATATTTTCACTCAGAAAAACTAAGGGGCATGTTTACTAAACTGTCTTAACGTGCGCCCAGCATTAGTGTGCAGGTTGCCATAAAAGGAGTGGGCATGTCAGTCTTAAAGCAGCAAAACAGGATTATCGCGCGATAATGCGCGCTGCTGCGCACATTATCGGGCGAAGCGCCGCTAAGCTCGTTAACACGTGGTAATCTTAAGTAGGCGCCCAGACATACAAGCATAGAAACAGAGGTGTAGCACAATGGCTAATACACTAACTGATGATACAGTGGTCATAAGTTTGATCCTCCAGTGTGCCTAATGCATAAGGCTGGCTGAGGCATCAGCTGTGACATGTAAGTATTGTTTCTTGAGGCATTTTAATTATTGCTGCCAGCAAACACACCCTCACGTGCTGTAACCTAAGGTGCCGCATAAGGCACTCCATAGGGCACATTATAAAGTGCACTGTCTGCCACAGCACCCTATAATGTACCACGTAGGGCACCCTATAAGGCACTCCATAGGACACCTTATAAGGCACCTTATATGGACTGTAACCATAAGGTGCCTCAGAAGGCGCTTTATAGGGCGCCCTATAAAGCGCCTTCTGAGGCACCTTATGGTTACAGTACTCTGAGGGTGTTTTTGCTGGCAGCACTAATGTACAGTAAAAAAAGACAATGCTTTGGAAAGCCCTATCAAATAACCCCACTGTGGGTTTGAACCCATGACCTCTGGCTCCACAGGCAAGTAAGTAACCAGTGGGCTACAGCTGCTAACAAACCCCTGGCTGGCTGCAGAAGGACTGCACATCACCACACAAACAGTCTGCTGTGATTACCAGGATAGGGTTAACCCACCCGTACCCATGATGCACTGCACATGCAGATCAGCAGTCTACAGATGATCACAAGATGGGGTATGCACCCCCACAGCACCTCGGCCTGGTAGGGGGAACTGACCGTGTGTGTTACTGGCACAGAGTAGCTACAGATCGTCACACTGTGCGGGTACTGTGCTCATCCTGAGAGTGAGGTGGGGCGCCCAGCACCATGTCCACAGCACCTGGCTTAGCTGAGACAGGCTATGCTGCAGGTCCCTATCAGTGCCAGTGTTTGATAGCTAGTCCTTGCAGATACACCTGTGTCCATCTGTATTTACCAGTCAGGTTTAGCCCTTATGGACCCATAGGCGGATTATATGCCACCACCCAACTCACCCTACCCTCTGGGGCTGAGGGTGGGAAACAGGGTCTCCCACCAACAGATCCCCATTCTACCTCCCTGCAATGGTGGCTGTAGAGGAGACCATCAACCCCAGTCCTGCTGGGGAACAGACACCCTACAGGGCAGGCAATGCAGAGCTGTACACATCCATAAAGCAATAGCAGACAGACAGTATGCCTGCAAATGCTCAGCTGCCCCCCACCACTATCTGACATTCTCCAGCAGCAAGCCTCCAGCCACTGCACCCTGCAAGGTGTTCCAGCAAGACACATACTAGCTGCAGACAGTCTGCTAGCTAGCCCATAGTGCATGGTCCTGGAGGAGATGCGTGTACCCAGAACTGGGATGTCAGCATACACACCAAGCAGATAAGTCAGTGATTGGTCCCCAAAAGGGACCCATAAATATCACATGAGAAAAATACTATATAGCACTATGGGGGAACCTAGCCATGCCATGGTCACTGCTCAGTCAGGGTGAGAGTGACCTCCCAGCAGGACATGCTGTGGCCATGCTGTCCATGCAGGTGGTAGCTGGGCACTACAATGTCCGAGCCATTGCCCTAAGCCCTGTGCAGATGCAGCCAGGCCAGGCCACCCTATCCAGGCTATTCCCACAGTACCTTGCTCCTCGTTATGCACATTGGCAGGCCAATACTGGCAACAGTGCTAGCAGTGTGGGCTGTGGGATGTTGCAGCACCTGGATGATACATGCTGCTGCCTGATGCACCTCTGTGGCCATGCCTCCTTTTATGAGCCAGTCTTTGAGGTAGGGGAAGGCAAATACCCTCTGGAGATGGAGGAAGGTAGCTACTACTGCAAGGCATTTGGTGAAGACCCTGGAAGCAGAGGCCAGGGCGAAGGGTAGTATCCTGTACTGTTGGTGACTGCCCCCCGCCATGAAGCAAAGGTACTGCCTGTGGCTGGGGTGAATAAAGATGTGGGTATAGGCATCATTCAGATCCAAGGAGCATAGTCAGTCTCCCTGCTGGAGTTAAGGCAGCAATGTTCCAAGAGAGAGCATCTTGAACTTCTCCCCCACCTGGAACTTGTTCAGGTTGCGCAGATCCAGGATGGGCCTTAGGCCCCCTGTTCTTTTTGGCATGAGGAAATACCTGAAGTAGAACCCCTTGCCCCTGAGATGATGGGGTACTGGTTCTACCACTTTGTCCTCAAGAAGGCCTGCGAGTTCCTTCAATAACAGGTCCCGATGAAGGGAAGACCTGGGGGCTCTCCCAGGAAGAAAGGAGGCGGTATCTGAGACAGGTGGAGGAGGTAGCCCTCCTTGACCACCTGGAGTGCCAAGAATTGGTGGTGATGGCTGGCCATCTGTGGGCATATAGGATTAGACGTTCTTCTGTGGGCTGCTGTCCTCCTTGGGGTAGAGAGGCTATGCTGAAGGAGTCAAAAGCTCCCCCCTGACTGTGTTGGAGCCAGGGCCTGTGGCTTGGAAGCCTTCTGCTTACGAGGGCCTTGCCCATGTCCCTTGGCCTGCTAACCCTGTTTGGGAGGCCTGAAAATGTGGGTAGCTTTTGTAAGAAGCCCCTTTCCTCGGGTAAAAGGGCTTTTTACCAGAGACTTCCATCGGGGAGGGGCAGCAGTCTTCTTGGAGAGCCTGGTCCTCTTCATGAACTCAGACTCCAACTCGATGGCCTTTTCCATCATGAGTTTGCCAAAGAAGTTCTCCCCTTGACATGGGGCATCAACCAATTTGTCCTAAACCCATTGCTTGAGGTTGGAAGACTGTAGCCAGGCCTGGCATCAGGTATCAATGCCCGCCACAGCTACTCTAGTCGCCAACTCAAAGTCATCATAGGCTTCTCGAGTCATGAATTTGGAGCACTGCCGGATGGCCATGGACAGGTTTCGGAACCGCTGCAGGGGTTCCTTGGAGAGCCCAGCCGAGAACCTGGTGAGTTCCTTCACCAGATCTCTCAGGTACATGCCCAGATACATCTGGTAGGCATGGATCCAACCGATGAGCATTGAACCCTGGTAGCACTTTCTGCCGAGGGCATCTAAGGTGCAGGCCTCCCTACCCAGGGGCACTGAGGAGTGCGTCTTCTGGCTCTTGAGCCAATGCATGGCCAACTCTGCCACCATGGAGTTGTGTGGCAGCTGTGACTTCTGGAAGCCCGGGCTCCGGCGGACCCAATACATTGAGTCAAGCCACTTGCTCACCACTGGCACCAATGCCAGTGTCTCCTACATATGGAGCAATAGCCGTTCCAGGATGGGTGAGATGGGTACTGTGAACGATTCCCTCGGCGAAGCCTCATACAGAGGATTTCTAATTCTTTCATCCAAGGGTCCTCCTCCGATTCCATTGGAAATGCGAGGGCTTTTGACACATTCCACATGAAGTCAAGAAATGCCATGTCCTCAGACGGGGACCGATGACAGGGCTCCGAGCGTGTCGAGTCCAAGGGGACATCGTGGTGCTGTCGGGTGTCCGGGGACTCCTCGTTCTTGATCTCCCACTCCAAGTAGTTGGAGGAAGAGTCAAGGGAAGAGCAGCTTGCAGGCTCAGGGCCAGAGTCCTGCCTGCATCCCACGGAGGCCCCGCGGCTGGTGCCATCAGCACTAGCCAGGGAAGACCTCAGTCCCATTGAGTGGGACCCAGAGCAAGACCTAGGCCAAGGATCAACTCGGGGCCATATACTGTAGTCTCGAGGATCAGCTTGGCCTCCGGGAAAGTACTTGACTTTGAGGGCCCGGTGGTCTGGGCGAAGGAACCGGTAGTACCAGACAGCAATGCCCACTGCTGGTCCATGATGGCAGTCAGACTCCACTCCAGGACCCCCATCCTGGATTCGAGCCCAGAAGGCTCCATTGCCATTGTTGCAGGCACCAAGTAACTCAGGTCCAGCACTGGTTCCCCCAAAGAGGAGTCCTCAATGAGGATAGGCTCTGGTGACCAAGACCGATCTGCAGTTGACTCCTTTCAGGCAATCTTGGTAGGCTGCTCCCGCTCCAATCCCTCCGACAGCCATCGTAGACTGCGGGACTTGGCCCTGGGCTTACCCAACTCTTTGGAGCCATCCAGAGTTGCTGCCTTAGAGGGTGTCTTCTTCTTCTTGTGTTCCCTCAAGGGAGACCCCTTTCCTGAAGAGCCACGGCGTTGACCGGGGTCCGCAATGGCGTCATGGGATTCCGCAGCTTCAGCAGGGGCCTTGGCCTTCGGAGCTGGGAACTCTGAGAAGAACTTGTCATACTGCTGCTGACGGCTCTTGAGGGCCTTGGTGGACATCTTTTTGCACAGATTGCAAGCCATGGGGTTGTGGTCCGGCCCTAGGCAGCACAGGTAGAAGTCATGTGCGTCGATGAGGGACATTATCTGGCACACCGATCGCACTTCTTAAAGTCACTGGTAGCCATGGGGGGAAAAAGTACCCCAGCGGTGCTGCCAGTTGGAGAAAAAAGGGTGCGAAGGCATCAAAAGGAAGTAAAAAGCATAGGGACCCGAGACTTGATCACGGGGCAGCAAGTTCGTGTGGCGGGAAGAGTACCGGCACACAACCGGATAGAGTTTGAAACTCAGGTTGAGAAAAAACAACTTTTTCCAGAGGAAAACAGACAGATGTCTGAAGGGCTCCATGGAAAAAGGGAGACTGAGCAAGATGGCACCCTTGGGCGGGAAGGGTACCATGCAGGCGTGGTGGCACCTCCCAAAGGCTTTCTTTGAAAACTGGGGAGATGCTTCTGCGAGGGCTCTGTTGGCACTGACGTCACCCATATGTGAGGACTGACTTTCTGCTTGTTCCCGGAGAACATATGAATTACTTTCTCTCCTTTTACTTAGTTGTATTTTTAACACTTCACTTTGAGTGCTTTCCTCCTGTTGCTGGGCTGCCTCACCCAGACTACTCAACCCTTCATTTGTATTTCTCCTTGCAGTTACCCTGAGTGGGAACCTCTTTCTTGTTAATACTGCATCTTTCCATGTACCTGGAGCTGGTGGCTTCTACAGATGCAGATCGCCCCACATACTTGCAGAACCTTTATATCTTTAAGAGCACCTCTGCATGCAGCATTATAAGAGCTGAGTGCCAGCTATGTGCCCAAAGACATGCTATTTATACTAGAGCCGTTAAAATCATAGTACTGCCATGTTTTTCCGGCAGACTTTAAACAAGCGAATTGAACTGAACCAAACTGGGAACTGAAAACAGAACTTATGCATTTACTTCTTGAAAAATTGGATCTGTAGCAACCCACAAAAAAGCCTTATTTTATTCCTAATACTATTTACACCCCAGGAAATTATGCCCCCCAAAAATAAAATTACCAAAAAAATAAAAATTATGTAACATTATGCAAAAGCAGAGGCTATAATTGTTTATACAATTTAATTAAATGGAACACTATTTAAATATTCTTTGAAACATGTAGTTATTTTAAGAACTTACAACAATATGATGAGGCTTATACGTATCATTTCAGATACTTCTGGGAGCTAATGTCCCAGCCCAGTTATACCCAGTTTACCTGTCACATGTGCACACAAGCATACACATATGTCTGCTATAAAGATAAATGTAATCAACTCTTTCACGCAGTTCTGCACTCTATCGCTGCAGTTCAAGATTAAAATCTTCTGTTGCAACAAGTGAAAATTCTGTAGCAAATGAATTTTAAGTAACATGGAATAAATGTATATCCTTTGTGTCTAGTGTATTTTTATTTGTCTATATCCTCCTCTCTCCCCCCTCCCTACTGCTTCTCCTCTGTAAATAGCTTTCCCTCTTTCCCTCTCATCCTCAACTCTCTCTCTCTTTCCCCCTCCTTCAGCTCATCCATCCTCAATTTACTTTCCCTATTCCCCAGCTTATCCTCCCTTCAATGCTATCTGTTCCCCTTCCCCAGCTTCATTTCCAAATATCCCTCCTTCGACGCTCTTTCTTCCCCTTTGTCAGCTCATCCCCCCTTCAATACTCTCTCTCTTCCTCTTCCGATTCACCCCTGCTTTAACATTCCTTATTCATCCCCGCCCTCTCCCCCAGGTCATTCCTCTTCAATATTCTCAGTTCACCCACCTCCAGTCCCCTTAATTCCTATTTCCCCCAGCAAGTCCCCTCAGCAGCTTGTCTCTTCCTTACCATCTCACCTGTGGACTTTGTCTTTCCTCACCCCCTGAGCTTGCAAGAGCCTCTTCTAACACAGTCTTCTTCCTGCACATTGCAGCTCTCGCAGGACTTCAGGCATCACGAGATTGACATGCTGAGGGAGCCATGTGCTGTAGATAGAAGACTGCACTGGCTCCTCTTCATTGGCAGAGCATTGCGGTATTTTTCCCTCCTCCTGCTGGCTTGCCACTCTCTCCTATGTGGGCCCTTCCTAATTATGTGATTATTCGCATGCTCATGAATTATGTGCAACATTCTGCACACACATAATCACTTAATTCCCCTGACTGTAACTATTTACTACTGCAGAGACCCCTAGGGTCTTGCTTTCTGCAGGGTCCTCTAACGGCTCTATCAGAGAATATGTTTCTGAGCCCTCTGGCCCCCATCCTGTTTCTAGGACAGGAGGAACTGTTCTTGCCAATAAGGTAACAATCTGCCCTAGTAAAGTAATGCTGGGAAGGTCCTTGGCAGAAGTGAAGGAGGAGGAGTTGTAAAATTGGAGTGAATTTTAAGAGGTATAAAGACCAAATGCGAATTCAATTTCTGTTCTGTCTGAGACCACTTAGCCCAAAGCATCGCAGGGGTCTTCTCAGTGGCCTCTGGGAAAGGAAGCCAGGATCAGTTTAACTGAGAAGTGAGCTAGAGCATTCCAGGGATTCTAACTCAAGGAGTGTACAACTGCTGAGGGGGAACAGAGCCTGAAGCTCTTTCAAGCTTCAGAGGACTGTGTAATTGCTGCCTGAGAGGAGAGGGAGGAATTCAGATAAACTGTCACAGTGTCTTATGGTTCGTAAGACACTGTACATTAACACTCCCACCTACCTCTCTGATGTTTTGCATTTCCATACCCCTCACCGTGTTTTACATGATATACATCTCAATCGTCTCCATTTACCATCAGCATCCCATGCACGGCTTGAATCTACCCTGTTCCTCTGCTCTCTACTTCCTTAGCCCCGCACTTTGGAACTCCCTGCCCCCGACCTTCATCTAGAGTCTTCTTTCCTACAGTTTAAGTTTAAATTTAAGACACACCTTTTCCAGTAGACTTCAATCTCCCCCTCCCTTCTTCATAATGCCTTCTCATTTTCCTGATGTTCTGTATTGGGTTTTCTTTTGTGTGTATGTCTGGCTTTCCTGTTAACTCATGATGTTCTTTTAATTTTTCAGATTTTACTTTGTAAACTGCCCTGCTACCTGGTTAAGGAACAGAATAACAAGTTTTAAATAAACATAAACACCAAGGGGAAAGTCCAAGGACTTGGCTTGCGATGAGAGTTAAGAGACTGTAAGTGGATTGCTCCTATCTTGTTTGAGAGTTCTAAGTAAATGCAATGTGTGCCTTCATCTTCAGTTTAAGGGAAGACCTCCTCAGTAACTTTCTCTGTGCCTAAAATGCACTTTTGCATCACATTTATGTCCTTTTCATACTTCTTCAATTTTGCCTCCATTTCCTCCACTCTAACCAATTTTACTCAAATTGGTCCATAGCTCCTCCAGACAGCTTTGGATGTAGCCTCTCAAACTCATGATTTTTCATTTAATTCTGTCTAGCCGTCCACAGAGTTCTGTGTGGCAAAGTGGCTGATTCCCCTCAACCATGCATCAGCTCATCTCACCGCACTCTCTCCTCCATGGCTACACAGCCTAACTCCTGTGCTGCCATTTTGTGCTCTGCCCTCAAAGGGGTATAAATACACGAGAGTCAAAAATCACGCATTTTCCTCTTTTATGCCATCTGTAAACACCTCAAGCGCTCACCAGCCAATTTCTATCCCTCTAACTGTGGTAGGGCTAACAACAGCTATTTTTCTTAGGGGGTCATGGCAGAACTTGCTTCTCAAGCCACCATCTGATGTGATATCCTTTCCTTGAACTGTTAGAAAAAGAAACTAGTTCTATTGAAGCCAATAGGACACTGTGAGAACTATAGTGCTTGGCTGCTATTGGAACTTCTGCAGAGTTTTCACCTGACAGTAATGGGGGCAGGTTATGCATAGAGAAGGGATCAAGTCCATGGGCTTGGCAGGACATTTGGAGCTAGACATTTGAGGGATGAGAAAATGGAACAGAGTTCCAGCATAAAAAACTCTGCATTCTTTATGCTGGAAACGAGGTCAACCTGAAGGTTCCCCCACTCCCAAAGATGGTTGATAGGACTGAAATATGTAGGGACCACTTGTGAAGCTATAGGATTCTGGTGAGTTTGTCAGCTATATGCTTCTGAACCTCAGAATTATAAGCAGTTCTTATTTAGATGGGATTGGCTATGACAAAATCCCAATCCTTGTTGCTTCTTGACAGAGATGTAGGGAGGATATAGTAAACACTGTTAGTGTAGTTGGGTTTAAAAAAGGTTTGTTTGGGTTTAAAAAAGGGGGAGGAAGTGACGTCACCCACTGGCATGGCTGTGTGAGAGGAGAACTCCGGACCCTACCCTGAGAAAAGTGTGATTTTCTGCCCTTCTTGGAAGCGGAGAGTGGTGGAGGAGATCGAAGTGCCCAGAGTAAAGAGTGGGGCCATGGCGACTCGCAAAAAGGCAGCAGACCTGCGCGACTATGCGTTTTGTGTAGCGAGTGCGAGTGGGGGGCCTGCGGATGGAAAAATGGCAGGAGAAGAATGAGCGAGGAGCGAGCAGGCCGCGAAGCAGGGAGCTGACCTGGAACGAGGGCCGGGAGGCGGTGGAGAGTCGGCGGGCCCGGTGGTGTCTAGAGAAGAGCTGAAAGAGTGGTTTGCAGAGGTGAAGGCAGAGGTACAATCTGCAAAGAAGGCATTGGGGGAGTTGACGAGTGGCCTGAGAGAGGAGGTGGGGGAGGTCACCATCCGAATGGGAGACCATGAAAATAGACTGCAAAAGCTGGAACTGGAGCTGGAGGAAAGGGAAGCACATCGAAAGCAGGAGGAGGATTGGAAGGAGCAAATGCAGCTGAAGTTGGAGGATCTAGAAAACTGCTCCAGGAGAAACAACTTGAGAATCAAGGGGGTGACAGAGGATCATGAATTTCGTGATTGTGCTAAGGTGGCAGTATCTATATGCCGGGAGGCCCTGCAGCAAGGAGGAGAGGAAATGGAGGAGCTTGATATTCAATTGGACAGGGCTCACCGGGCATTGGGGCCTATATGAAACAACAGGCCCAGGGACATTGTAATTTGCCTGAAAGACTATAAGCTGAAGGAGAGGATTGCAGCGAAGATGAGGGGGTTGAGTACCTTCATCTGGCAGGGGTACTCCATGGCCATTTACGCTGATTTGTCCCTTGGAACCCTGCAGAGGAGACAAGCTCTGGCCCCTATTACAAGTCAGCTAAGGAAGATGGAGCTGAGATATCACTGGCTGTACCCCTTCAGTTTGGCGTTTACAAAGGGGGAGAGGACCTGGAAAGTGCACTCTCTGGAAACGGCGTATACAGCGTTGAAAGCGGCCGGGGTGGCAATTCCAGCGGAGGCGGAGCCCACGGAAGGGGACCAGCAGGACCAGGAGGAGGAGCAGAGGGATCAGCGTGGAAAGGAGCTCGGAGAGCAGTTGGAGGAGGGGGAGCGTGACCAGCAGAGGCTGTAGCGGAGAGGGGCCAAGCGTTGACCAACAGGAGGAGAAGTGTGAACCTGATGTATAATGTTGGACAGAGGATGGTGACACTAAGATATCAGGTCTTAGTGGGGGTAATAAGGGTTGCAGTGGAGGGAGGGGGAGGGGGGAATTTAAGGTTGAGGGGGGGGGGGGAAAAACAGGAAAACCGAGGAAAAAGGGGATGGAGGATAAGGGGATGGGGGATAGGGGTGATGGAATGGGCCGGGAGAGGTTGGGGTATTAGGGGTGAGGAATGGGGAGGTGTGTTGGGGAGTGCAGTAGAGCATTGGAAGAAGGGTGAGAGGGGGAGTTAAGTGAGGGGAGGTCTGGGAGAGGCAGGTGGGGCACGACTCCAAGATGGCCTCGAGTAGGAGCGAGGGGGCGAGGGGGTGGGAAGGGGGGAGGGGGGAAGGGAGGGGATGGGGGCGGGGAAGAGGGAGGGATGGGAGGGGGGATAGGGAACAGTTGGTGGTGGGGACAATGAATGTTAAGGGATTGCAAACGTGGCGCAAGCGGCGCCTGCTGGAGCGGGAAGGGAGGAGGTTGAAGGCAGACTTCATGTGTATTCAGGAGATGCACCTGAAGGTGGGTCAGGAGGGGTTGTTATGTTCGGAGCAGTACCCTAGGGTGTTGTTGGGGGGGCAAAGGGCACAGCCCAGGAAAGGAGGGGTGGGGATCATGATTGGGAGGGAGTACAAGGATGCGGTGGTGGAGGAGAGGAGGGACAAGCAGGGGAGGTGGGTGGCGGCTCGGATCAAGATTCAGGAGGAGCAGGTGTGGGTAGTAAGTTTGTATGCGCCTAATGTGCAAAGGGGTGAGTTTTTTGATAGGCTCTGGGTAGAGATGGCGGGGTGGGGTACAGTGCCTTTGATTATGCGGGGGGGGATTTTAATATAACGGTGAAACCCAAACTGGATAATATGGGAGGTGGTGGGGAAGGGGGGGGTCAGATAGAAGAAGCTTATTCCGCATGAGGGAGGAGCTAGGCCTGGTGGATATGTGGAGAAGTAGGCACCAAGGGGAGAAGGGGTATACCTTCTATTCACCATCGCACGGGACATATAGTAGATTGGATATGGTGTGGGTAACTAAGGAATGGCAAGGACGGACGAGGGGGGTGGAAATTGGGACTAGTACTTGGTCTGATCGTGCCCCGGTGCACATAGTGTTTGCCTTAGGGGAGAAAGATACAGGTATTAAGTTTAGGAGGCCGAATGAGGGACTTTTGGCAGAGAGAAAACATGTGGTGAGCCTGAGGGGGGTTATTCAGGAATATATAAGATACAATTTAGGGGGGAGGTGCCACTGGGGATAGCATGGGATGGTCTGAAAGCAGTGGTGAGGGGGCATCTCATAGGTCTGGGAGCACAGGCCAAGAGGAAGAGGGAGCAGACGGAAGCAGAGTTGGTGCGGCAAATAGGGGTATTGGAGAGGCAACACCAGGGAAGCGCAGATCCTAGGATACTGGTGCAGTTGCATAAATTGAAGGGGAACCTGTGCCAGCTAGGGGCAGCGGAAGTGGCTCATAATTTGGCGAGGTTAAAATGTGGGTGGTATGAAGGAGGGAATAAAATAGGGAGGAGATTAGCTAGACGGTTGAAGGCAAGGCAGGCGAAAACTCATATTGCAGGAATAAGATCTAAGCAGGGGGTAATGGTGTATCAGCCACGGGAGATTCGTAAAGTCTTTGTAGACTATTATGAGCGGCTTTATAGTAGTGAGGTGAAGGGTAGGGGGGACAGGGGGGAGGAGTTTTTGGCAGAATGTCAGTTACCGCGGTTAACAGCCGAAGAGGCGGAGGAATTGAGGTGCCTGGTGGGGATAGCAGAGGTAGGTAGGGCAATTAAGTCCCTCAGGGAAGGGAAGTCACCCGGATTAGATGGACTAATGGCGAGATTTTATAAAACAATGCAGGGAGAGCTTCAGGGATTCCTGCAGAGGGTGTTTAATGGGGTGTTAGGGGGTGAGGAGTTGCCCCGATCTATGGCTGAGGCAGGTATTACGGTCCTTCCCAAGCCAGGGAAGGATGCCACGATCTGTGGAGCCTATCGGCCGATATCCCTCATTAATGTAGATGTGAAGCTGCTAGCTAAGATATTGGCAGCGAGGCTACAGAAATACATGCAGAAATTGGTGCATAAGGATCAGACAGGGTTCATTAAGGGGCGGCAGGGTGGGGACAATATCAGAAAGTTGTTGAATATAATTTGGGAGCTGCAGAATAAGGGGAGGGAAGCGGTGTTCCTCACGGTGGATGCCGAAAAGGCATTTGATAGGGTGGAGTAGGGTTTCATGTGGCAGGTAATGGAGAAAATGGGATGGGGGGGGGTTTATGGGATGGGTGCAGGCATTATATAGGAGACCGAGTGCCCGAATACGGATAAATGGGGGCTACTCAGACAGTTTTGGCCTGGGTAGGGGCACGAGGCAGGGGTGCCCGTTGTCACCCCTGTTGTTTGCGCTAGTTATTGAACCCCTGGCGGCGTTTATTAGGCATCAGGTAGATATTGAGGGTGTGCGGGTAGGAGAGCAATGTAGCAAGGTGGCGCTGTTCGCAGACGATGTGATCTTCACCTTGAGTAGGCCGTTCTGGAGTTTGCCAAATTTAGTAAAAGCGATTGGGAGATATAGTGAGGTGGTGGGGTATAAGATGAATGCTAGTAAAACAGAACTTTTGGGGTTTAACTTGGCAGAGGAATTGGAGCACCCATTAAAGGCGGCCTTTCCTTTTAAGTGGTTACAAGGGAGTTTCAGATATTTAGGTATACAGCTAGGAAAAAATTGGAGTAGTGTAAATGACTGGAACTATCAGCCTCTCATAAAAAACCTCAGACGGGATCTGGCTAGATGGCAGGGGATTCACCTGTCATGGTTGGGAAGGATAGCCACAATAAAGATGAATGTCCTCCTGAGGATTTTGTTTGTCTTCATGGCATTGCCGAGTCGGGTCCCGAGAAGGATACTTAATGAGCTTCAGGATATGATCATGCGCTTCATATGGGCGGGAAAGGCCCCTAGAGTAAGTCGGGAGATGATGTTTAGGGCACGGGAGGATGGGGGGTTGGGGGTCCCTAATGTAGTGTCTTACTACAAAGCGGCGCAGCTGAGGGCCCTGTTTGCTTGGAGAGACAGGGAGGAAACCCCGCAATGGGTGTTTATGGAGCGGGAACGGGGGGAAAATTTGGAGGCGAAGGTTTGGGGGAGTTTAGGGGGGGGAGGAAGAGAAGGGATAACCCACTAACAGAGTTAACTTGGGAGATTTGGGAAAAGTGGAAGCGGATTTTGCTGAAGGGAAAGCGATGGTCGCGGGAGATGCATTTGCGCTGTATGCCAGGGTTTGAGGCTGGGGCAAGTGGGGGGACTTTTCAGGAGTGGGTAGGGAAGGGACTGGTCCGGGTTGGGCAGGTGGTGGATGGAGAGGGAAAGATGGTCCCATACTCGGTGTTGAAGGGGAAGTTTGGGGTGACAGATAGAGGGTTCTTTGCCTATGTGCAGCTGTGGTATTATCTACAGCATGGGGAGGTGAGAGGGAACCTGGCTCGGAAGAGTACGGCTTTTGATGAGCTAATAGAAAAGAAGGAGGACCTTAAAGGTCTGGTCTCCAGGATGTATCAAGTATTAAACAGCAAGGAGGGGGGGGAAAGTGAGATGGCAGGAGAAATGGGAGGTAGAAACGGAGGGGCCTTGGGGGGAGGAGAGATGGAGGGAGATTTATGAAAGAGAGAGGAGATTAGGGTGGGGGACCATGTTGGTGGAGAACTGTATCAAGCTCCGGCTGAGAATGGTGTGGACGCCGGCACGTCTTAGGGTAGCGGGGAAGGAAGGGGAGGGTAAATGTTGGAGGGGGTGTGGGCAATGGGGAGATTTGGAGCATATGATCTGGGGTTGCCCGAAGATGCAGAGGGTATGGAAGGAGGTGGGGAGGTTCTATCAGGAAGTGACAGGGGTGCGGATAAGGCTGGGATGGGGGGCGGTGGGATTGTTAGAGGGACAGGAGGGGGGGACATGGGATGTACCAGGTTTTGGCATTATTGTGTTGTGGCGTGCCGGTTGGCAGTGTTGCAACGTTGGAAGGGGGTGGAGGGACCTAAGATGGGGGAAGTCCTGGGTAGAGTAGAATATTTTTGGCACATGAGTTTAGTGGGGCTTATAGCAGGAATCAGAGGGAGAGACACAGGGATGTCTGGCAATCCTACAAGGAATGGAGGGAGGGGGGATGGGAGGGATGGGATGGGGTGGGATATTGCGGGCGTGCAATGAATATATAGCTTCAGTTGTGGGAGTGCTATTTTGTTTATTTTGTTTGTTTGTTTTATTAAGAGGGGGTATAAAACCATGGCACAACTAGCATTAAAGAATGTGTTGCGACGGAACTGCCAGTTCACAGGGTGGGGTATTAATATGCGGGGTGAGGGAACGATTAATACAAATTTAAATTACAAAAAAAAAAAAAAAAAAGTTTGTTCCTGGAAAATAGCTCCATAAACCATTATTAAAGATGACCCAGGAAATCCACTGTTTACCCCGGGACAAGCATTGTGGAACCTATGTACGTTTTTGGGAACCTGCCAGGTACTTGTGACCTGGACTGGCATTGTTGGAAACAGGATACTGGGCTTGATGTACCTTAGTCTGACCCAGTATAGCCTTTTTTATGTACTTATGTTAGGGATGTTAGCCATCCTTACTTGTCATAAAACATCACCACTAGGTTGCCTGTGAATTAAAAGTGATCCACCATGAAGCAAATGCAGAAAGACTCAAAGGGCATTGGCTTTGGAGAAGCTTCTCAGTCTTTGAACACTTTCCCTGCCTGTTGTAAACCTTGATATGAGCTCTTCACTAATTGGTATTGCAATAGAACTAAAGGAAACCCCTGCTACAAGTTGGTTCTGGATGTCTACCACCCCACAGCATAGCTCGGAGATGAGTGGAAGGATGAAGAATTGCTGAAAGAGGATGAGAGAGTAGATTCCATTGGAACATGAAGTCTCATCAAAGTTGCCTCATTTCTAGACAGGCTAGAGGGAATCCATGGATGACTAAAGCCCTGTGACCAAGCATTTGCAATTAGGCCTTGGTTGTGACCATCAATGCTGCTTATATGAATAGAACATGCAAAGTTATAGTCTGCATTCTATCCTCTGGCAGAAAGGCCTTTGCCTGAATTGCCCCTTTGGAACTCTCTGCCAGACACAATAAGGAATATCACCAACCTCCCCTCCTTCCGCAAACACCTGAAAACCTTCTTATTCTCTGAACACTTTGGACCCACCACTAACACCCACTTTGAGATGACACCAACAAGACAGAATCTGCACTTGTAAATAGTTAAATAATATACCATCTGTGTATAGCTCTCCTATTGTAAATGATCAATGTTCAATGATTACAAATAGTTTGCTATTATACATACTATATAACTAAGGTGTTATTTGCTCCAAGTACCTGTTTTAACTGTGTTACTTACTCTCTAAGGTGTTATTTGTTCTACTGTATGTAACTAATGTTCTGTTCACTGTAAACCGTTTTGACCCGGTGAAGAACGGTATATAAACCTAGCTAAATTAAATAAAATAAATAAAATTGTACTTAGAAAAGTCCCAGACAAGAAATGGTGTTTGTAGGGTGCAAAATCAATTCTTATTTTTTAATTGATGATGCAGATCAAGCTCTGGGGAAGACACTGTCTCCTTTTCTTAAGAAATGCCACTTGGACTTCCAAGGAAATTGCTAGAAGCCATTCATCAAGGTATGGAAAGATTAGGTGATTATGTTGGAGAAGGTGGGCAACTGGCACTACAAGCCATTTTATGAAAACTCTGGGAACTGATAGGCAAGAAACAAATAATTATGAATGAATGACACAAAAAAGGGGGGACAACCCCTACCAATAAAGGTTCACAACAAAAAGAAAAACAAGAAGGGGTAATTTAAAAAGTTGCAGAGCAGATAAATAGCCACAGGAGAAATTTATTCAGCCCAATTCGGCTGTGTTTCGGCATGGTCTGCCTGCAACAGGGGCAATGAATGCAATCCCTAATTATATATAGAATCAAATCTCAGCATTAGCAGTAACAGACTGCACAACAAAAGTTACTGTTAACCCCGAGATTTGGTTCTATATATAATTTTGGATTGCATTCATTGCCCATGATGCAGACAGACTGTGCTGAAACACAGCCATGTTGGGCTAAATAAATTTACCTTGTGGCTATTTATATGCTCTGCAGCTTTTTAAATGATCCTTTCCTGTTTTTCTTTTTGAATGAATGAATGAGCCAATGGTAGGCTGAATGGAAGGGCCATATATTGAAAAAGTTCAGATTGAAGAATACATCTGAGATATTTTCAGTAGCATGGATTCATTGTTATATGTATATACACATCCTTGAGATGTAGGACATGCAGCTAGTCTTCTTTCCATAACAACAGTAGAGTAGAGAGAAGAGTATTCATTTTGCATGTCTTGTGAAGAAAATGGTTCAGGCCTCTGAGATCCAGAATGGGATGCAAGCAGTCAGGCCTCTATGAGCACTGAGTAGAAATACCTATTTCATTTGTATGACAGGACCAGTTGTATGACATTGGACTAGAATATAATAGAGGCTTCTTTTTGAAAACGTTTGGCATCATTTCAAAGTGAGTGCAGCATAAGGGGTCAAATTGGAGGCTGAGTTAATCGGAAACTGCATTTTATTTTAATGAAATTCAAAAAGCATGGATCTGTAATGATGTTTTTCAAGCAATTAGGAAAACGTGAACTCTATGTCCTACAAGAACGATGGATTGCATATTGAAACAGAGGTGATGGCTCTGGCAGGTGATTGTAGTCAAGAAGAAGGCTGCTACTTTAATTGTGCTTTTTTCCCTTTAACAAGGCTTGATGAAGGCAGGGGGCATGTTTTTCTGAGGCTGCTTTTATCTAGTGGAATTAAAAATATCTGTGGTACCGATCCAAAGAGATGTGTCTTGAAGATGACAAAGATGATGGAGGGTGATCTTTTATAATGCCCACAGTTTCATTTACCAAATGAATCCCCTGAACAAGGGGCATCTGTCAGTTTGGAATGGATAGTGTCATACACTCGAGATGACATTTGGCTTAACCCGACAGTGGCAATCTGGTTCAGATGTTGCCAAGACTTGAGAAAGGAAAGACATTGCAACTGCTGATAGCAATGAATTGGGTATTTTTTAAGGGAATTTCCCATTCAATTAGCCAAGCACGAAGAGAGGGTAGAAAGGGAAATCCAGAAGAGCATCAGAGGTATTCTATTCCATGCACAAATGAGAATCACACTCATAATAGGAACCATAACCAGAAGGGAAGCTTAGCCCTGCAATAGACAAAGTGAAAGAAGGCATGCTCCTTTCGGCTGAAGAGTCAACATATGATTTTTGTTTTACATATAACAGTAGTAAAACTATTTACATAATAAAATTGGAATATTTATCAAGACTTGTAATGCATTCACTTGTTAAATATTCCAGTTTTACTTTGGAAATAGTTTTACGACTGTTATATGTAACATGTTTCATTATCTGTAAACCACCCCTGATCTCTGGAAGGGGCGGTATAGAAGAATTTAATAAATAAATAAAAAGGTAGCTATGAAAGGAGAAGTGATCATGCTGGGTGACTTTAATCTACCAGATGTGGATTGGAGTGTTCCTTCTGCAAATCTGAAAAGAAGTAAAGACTGTGGATGCCTTCCAAGAAGCATTGCTCAGACAATTGGTGATGGAACCAACCAGGGAAAGTTTGATGCTGGATTTAGTACTCATCAACAAAGATAGCATGTTGAATGTCTAGGTGGAAGCCCATTTGAGCAGCAGTGATCATCACACAGTGTGGTCTGTGGTAAAAGCCAAGGTAGAGTCCAATCACAGCAAATTCAAAGTCCTAGACTTCAAAAACACTGACTTCAGTAAAATGGGAAAGTACCTGAAGGAGAAATCGGAAGTGTGGGAGGATATAAGGGAAGTGGAATTGCACTAAAACTAAAACTAAAAGAGGCAATAAAAGGGGCAATGGATATATACTGTATGTAAGCAAAGTAAATAAAAACAAGAGGAAAAGAAAACCAATATGGTTCACCAAAGAAGTGGCTGCACAAATAAAGGCAAAAAACACAGCTTTCACAAAATTCAGAAGATTACAAAAAGAGGAACAGAAAAGAATACAGGATAAAGCTAAAAGAGACAAAGAGAGAAATAAGGATAGCAAAAGCAAAAATGGAAAAAAAGATGGCTAAAGATGTGAAGTGTGGAGACAAAGCTTTCTTCAGGTATATTCAGAAGAGGAAGATCAGAGGTGGAATTGCAAGACTCAAAAAATGCCAAGGATGGCTATGTGGAAAGTGACATTAAAAAAGCAAAAATTCTAAACAAATACTTCTGTACTGTATTCACGAAAGAAAATCCTGGAGAAGGGCCACGTAAGATTGATAAATATAAAATGGGAATGGAGTAGGTACCACACCATTCACAGAAGATGATATTTTTGAACAGCCTGCAAAACTGAAAGTGGACAAGGCCATGGGACCAGATGGGATACATCCCAGGATACTGAAGGAGCTCAAAAAGGTTCTGGCAGGGCCTTTAAAGGATGTTTTTAATAGATCCTTGGAGATAGGAGAGGTTTTGCTGGACTGCAGAAGGGCTGATGTGGTACCTCTTCACAAAAGTGGTAATAGCGAAGAGGTGACAAGCTATAGGCCAGTAAGCCTTACTTCTGTGGTGGGAAAAGTAATGGGGGCACTCTTGAAAGAAAGAATAGTGGACTTCCTGGAAACCAATGGATGGCATGATTTGAGGCAACATGGTTTTACTAAAGGAAGATAATGCCAAGCAAATTTGACTGAGTTCTTTGACTGGGTGACCAGAGAACTAGATCAAGGGCATGCGATGGATATAATATACCTAGATTTCAGCAAAGCCTTTAATACTGTTCCTCACAGGAGACATCAATAAACAGAGCAGCTTGGGGATAGGTCCCAAGGTGATGAACTGGGTCAGAAATTGGTAGACTGACAGATGACAGAAGGTAGTGGTAAATGGAACTCACGCAGAGGAAAGGAAGGTGTGTAGTGGCATGCCTCAGGGATCGGCCCTGGGACCAATACTGTTTAATGTATTTGTGAGTGATATTGCGGAAGGACTGAATGGAAAAGTCTGCCTTTTTGCAGATGATATGAAAATTTGCAACACTTCTGGGGTGGACACTTCTGAGGGAGTGAACAACATGAGGAAAGATCTAAAAACACTGAAAAAACGGTCTAATGTTTGGCAGTTAACATTTAATGCGAAGAAGTGCAGAATCATGCGCTTGGGATGCAGAAATCCAAAGAAATCACATGCGATAGGGGGAGAGAGGTTGGTGTGTATGGACCAAGAGAGGGACCTCAGAGTGCTAGTATCTGAAGATCTCAAGGTGACGAAACAAAGCGACAAGGCGGTAGTCAAAGCCAGAAGGATGCTGGGCTGCATACAGAGAGGAATAACCAGCAGAAAGAAGGAGGTATTAATACTTCTTTACAAGTCATTGGTGAGGCCTAACTTGAAGTATTGTGTTTAGTTTTGGAGACCATACCTCACAAAGGATATAAAAAGGCTTGAAACGGTTCAGAGGAAGGCAACCAAAATGATATGGAGCCTATGCCAGAAGACATATGAGAAAAGACTTAGAGGAGAGGAAGAACAGAGGTGGTATAAGCAGCATTTTTAAGACAATCAGGGCATGGCAGCCACCACCAGGGCTGGGGCCGGGTGCGGGGGGGTTTCCACTGCCCAATCCGGAGCCGCAGATGTCTGGGGTTCCTGTGGAGAGGACATCTGCACAGGCAGGAGGGACACACCGGGCCGTCCTCAGGCCTGATTCTGGCTCCTGCGGGAAGGGAAGGAGGGACCTTACCTGCCTACAAATGCGGGACTGCCTCACTGCTGCTGCCATGGCCTCCGAGAAAACAAAAAAAGTGGCAACAGCAACAGGGAAATGCGGAGGGGGCAGGTGGGGGAAGGCAACCAGTGAGGGGGCATGGCAGATGTGCAAATAACACAGAGCGCAATTATGGCTTGGTACGACCCTGCATAGTAGATGTGCCACTAATTTGCTTAAGTGTACAGGCATACATTTAGCCACATGACAAGTCAATCTCAGCGCCAGACTGAAGTTGTAAACGTCCATAGGCATAGTGTGGATGAGAGATCTTCTTCCTGCTCCCACCCTGCTGCTAGCGCTGCCCAGATTCTCTCCCTCACCTTTAGGCCTTGCATTTCTCATGACTTTCCTAATGGCCACAGAGAGCTCAAAGAAAGAAATGAGTCCTAGCCTATCTGTCTTCACGCTCTGACAGACCCTGCAGCACCATATCTTCCCCCTGCATGGCTTTCCTGTTACCATGGAAACCTATGCAAGGCCTGTCAGAAAAAAAAGGTGAGCAGGCCACTGGAAAAGCCATAAGAAATGCAAAGCAAACCCAGAGGGAGGCAGAGTGGCAACACTCAAGCACCTATCAAAATTTGGCATCAGAGGCAGTTGCCTATCTTGGATAAAGGCTGTTAAAGCAGAACTAGCCCCGATGATGCTCAACATAGTAAATCAAATCCCTCCACCATGGCATTATGCCCGATGCACTCAAACTCTCTGTCATTCGCCCAATATTAAAGAAAAACCTCAACAAAAATGATCCCACTGCTTATAAGCCAATAGCCAGTATCCCGTTTTTAGCAAAAATAATAAAAAAAATAGTTCAATCTCTGCTACAAGACTTCATCGGTACAAGCGCACTATTAGACACTCACCAGTATGGTTTTTGACCATACCACGGAGTGGAAACCCTACTTCTAGCATTATCTGACACTCTTATCAGTGGCTTAGATAACACAAAACAAGCCTTCATCATGATTTTCCTAGGCATATCATCTGCATTTGATAATGTCAACCACTCTATCCTCCTATCGAGACTAACTCACATAGGCATCACTGGAATTGCACTAAAATGGTTTCAATCATACATATCCAACCACCAGCAATACGTAATAATAAATCAGGAGTCATCCACCACTTTCTCCCAGGAACAAGAAATACCCCAAAGTTCAGCCCTCTCTGCCCTCCTGTTCAATTTATATCTTCAACCGATATGTGACATATTCAACAAACAGAAAATCAATCATCACATACAAGGTGTGACAAAAAAGAAATGAGACAAGCCTATAAATGTTTTATTACAAAATCTACAGAGAAATTACGCATTGTCCCCTTCAAAGTAATTCCCCTCAGAGTTAATTCACTTCTGCATTCGCTTCTGTCATGTATGGAAGCATTCGGTAAAGTCCTCCTCCTTGAGGTCCCTCAGCTCCCTCGTCACAGTGGCCTTGATCTCTTCTACAGAGGCGAAATGAGTTCCTTTGAGCACAGTCTTCAGCCTGGTGAAGAGCCAGAAGTCGCACAGTGCGAGATCTGCAGAATAAGGAGGGTGGTCGAGAGCTCTGATCGGTTTGTTGGCTGAGAACTGCCTCACACTGAACACGGTGTGTGCGGGTGCATTGTTGTGGTGGAGCAGCCATGACTTGTCTCTCCATAGAGCCCACCTGCTGCGCCGAACCCAGTCATGGAGACAATTGAGGACCTGCTGGTAGAAGTGCTGGATGACTGACCCTCAAGCACAAACTCATGATGGACCACGCCCTTCTGGTCGAAGAATGCGATCAGCATGTTGATCCTTGATTTGAACATGCGCGCCTTCTTGGGTCTGGGTGACAGTCGAGTCTTCCACTGCAGGCTCTGTCTCTTGCTTTCAGGATCATACTGGAAGACCCAAGTATCGTCTCCTGTGATGACTCGGCCAACAAATTCTGGTTCTTCTCTGATCTTCTCTAGCAAGTCTCAACAAACATTGATCCGGTGCTCCTTCTGGTTGTCCGATAAAAGCTTGGACACCATCTTGGTGCACACCTTCTGCATCTCCAGCTCCTACACCAAGATGGTCCGCGCTGACTACCTGTTCAAGCTGAGCTCCCCAGCTATCATCCGCACCATCAATCTGCAGTCACTCCACACCAGCTGGTTCACTCTGTCAGTGTTCTCAGCCGTCTTTGTCGTGGAAGGCTGTCCTGACTTGGGGTCATCCTCCACCTCCTCGCGGCCAGTCTTGAAACATTTGTGCCACTCGAAGACTTACGGCCTTGACATTGCATATTCTCCATAAGCCTTTTGGAGAATTTGGAGACACTCAGTTGGGCTCTTCTCCAGAAATTTCAAGTTGATTCTTTGCTCCATATTTCTGCCACCTCCAGTTGCGTGACAAAGCGATGGAGCAGTGTGCTACAAAAAAACCTGAAAAAGAAAACAGAGTGAGAGAGATGAAAAATATTATAGCAGAATAGTGGCGAGATGTTGCACAACACAGTGACATAAGTGGTTAGCTAATTGGTTTTGAGTCATGGGCGTGGCTGCCACAGTCTCGTTTCTTTTTTGTCACACCTCATATATGCAGACAATATAATGGTTTATGCGCCAATAGACATAAAAACCCTCAATTTGGCAAAATAATTGACTGCATACATGAAGCTAAATACTGGCTAAACAAAAACAACTTACAAATCAACTACAAAAAATGGAAATTCTATTTGCTACAAGGAACCAAAACTTCACACCCCCTACTACTATCAAGCTACACAATACCATTTTACCAGTCAAACAAGAAATACCTAGGGGTTATAATTGATAGAGCCCTCAATATGACATCCCAAATCAAAACATACTGCAAAAGTGATTCTCTACAAATTAAAAACCACACAGCACCTCAGACCAATTCTAGACCCCATGACTTTAGAACGGTAGTCCGAGCACTAGTCACACCTCACTTGGACTACTGCAATGGAATCCTGCAAGGTCTGCCAAAAAAAACCATTCACCCACTTCAACTTGCACAAGATGTAGCTGCCCAGATAATAACCAAAGCAAATTTAACAGACCACATTACCCCAATTCTATTCAAACTCAACTGGCTCCCTACAGCAACCAGAATAAAATATAAACAAATAGTCACCGTCTTCAAACTACTCATAATATCTCCCCCTCATACTTATCCTCTATGATACACTCACAAACAGATACCAGAAGCAGGTGAAAAAATATGCAAAACCTCCTAGTAATGCCACCTGCAATATGCAAAACTAAGCAGTTTACAAGTAATAGAGTGTTCAGATATACAGCTCCCACACTCTAGAACGCTCTCCCCGACCCAATTAGAGCAATCAAGAACATCCGCATATTCCACAAGGAATTAAAAACACATCTTTTCTCGGAATACTACAATACCTCCGACACCAATAATACAACTCATACACCCATCTCCTCACCACCATCTCATACCTCCTGAACTCCCCCCTCCCCTTTCCTCCATCGCATACCCCCTGAATTCCCCCTTTCCCCTACCTCAAACCCATTGTAAACAGCTAAGAGAACCAGCTCACTATGCATAGGTATAAGTGACCACTAGTATGTATATAGTTCATTGTTTACCCAAGTCCTTAGTTTTCAATGTAAAATAGTTGATATGTTCCATGTATCATCACGTTTAGAGTTCATTGTAAACTGCCCCTGATCGCAGGAAGGGGCGGTATAGAAAAACTGTTAAATAAATAAATATGCCTAAATCTGGGCCTGGTCAATCTTCAAAGACAATGCATGCAGGGTTTGTGAGAGTTAAACTATAGTATATGCATTGTTTTAGTTAGGAATCTTTGAAATTTACCTTTATCTGATTACTTCCTCCTTCCAGGTGGCAGAACTGCCAAGTTACTCAGTACCAAGAGGGAGATCTTTTGGCCAATCCTGGTTTTGAACTTACATCCCTAGACAGTAAGGACCCGATAATCAAAAGGCATTTACATCGTTTACAGCCCTGTAAACCGTATAAATGCCACTTAGCGGGATATTCAACGGCACTAACACAGCTAATGCCGCTGAATATTCCCGATCTTTTCCACTACATGCCCCAGTGCTAATCGCTTATCATCGGGGCGTGTTGTGGGCATTCCAGGGAGGAGCAGAGGCAGCAACAGTCACTAATCAGGCAGTGGCGATATTTCATGCTGCCTGGTTAGCAAAAGCTTGCCTATCTTTTAGCCACAGGAGTTAACTGGGCAGCATGCAATATCGCCACTGCCCAGTTAGCTACTGCGGCTGGGAGACTGTACGGAAAACCCGGATATTCAATGCCAGGGCCGAATTTGACCCCAGCATTGAATATCCGGGGTTAAGGGTCGGCGCAGATAGCTATTTGCACCATCATAATTCAATATCGGGCCCTATGATATTTGTAGTTCCTGCAAAACCATTCAGTCCCGCAGCACTGAAATCAGTGCTGTAGCAGGGGCAGCCTAACAATTTGGCATATTAGATAGCCACCTAGGGCAGTGTTTGTCAAACCAGTCCTTAAGTACTCCTAAGCTAGTCTTGTTTCAGGATATCCACAATGAATATGCATGATATAGATCTGTATGCACTGTTTCCATTGTATTCATATCTATCTCATGCATATTCATTGTGGCTATCCTGACGACCAAACTGGTGAGAAGTTACTCCAGGATCAGCTTGAGAAACACTGGCCTAGGATGGTAGCTTCTGGAATGTAGTACTTAGCAGTTTCAGAAAAAAAAATAGGTCAAGAATCATCAGTGTATACTCTTAACCAACAGAGAAGGTCAGTAGTAGCCTAATGATTACAGCAGCAGGTTAAGAACCAGGGAAGTCAGTTTCAATCCCACTGCAGCTCCTTATGATTTTGAGCAAATCACTTAACCTTCGATTGCTTCAGATACTCCCAGGAAGACTACCAAGAGTTTAAGCCCTCTGGAGATAGGAAAATATTGAATGTAACTCACCTTGAACCTCTGAGAAAGGCAAGAGCTCAAAAATCCAATTCCCTTACTCCAAGGCCCAACTTACTTACTAAGGGTCTTGTTAAGCCACTTTTTGGAAACAAGCAAATTCGGGTTTACTATGACAAAGAGTAAAGACATATACAAACAAAACATTTTGGTTTCTTATAATTAACTACTTTTTGAATATTTCGGTAATTGTTCTTTTACGTTGACCGTGTAGAATATGTTGTGTAGACCAGTGAAATATACTCCTACTTTAATGGATTTTTAAATTGTATGTAGACATCTAGTGGCTCTACCAGATGAATGAGTTGATAGTTTCTAAAAGAGGGAACTTTCCAGGCTAGGAAGGATTCACCACTGTTAAGGTAATGATAGGAGAAGTCCCTGCTAAAAAGGAAGTGAAGAATGAATCTGTAAATATTGTAACTCAAGGGAATTTCTTGTCTGGTTGGCTAAGCCAATACACCATCAAGGTGTCTTGAGAAAGGAGAAGGAGCCTGAAGGAGAAGGAGAAGAAGCATTTCTGGTCCTGGTAAAGAAGCTGAGGACCCAGAAGAAACTTCACAAGAGTTGGATCCTGGAGGATCAACATCCTGGATTGAGAAACGACTGATTCCTGAGTGAGATCCATCTCCAGCTTAGAGGTACAGTGTCTTTGGGAAGAAGCAAGGTGACTGATACTAGGAAGCTAAACAGTGACTTTTAATATTTTATGTTTATATCTTCCATTAATTTATAACTTGTCCAAGTATTTAAAGAGTTAAACTTTTATTAGTTCAGAACAAACACTTGGAATGGAATGGAACTTTTGGAGAAAGAAGCAAATGAATCCATGGGTCAGCAGCCTCCCAGCCCTTGCTGCTCCTATCCCATGAAACCTGTGTCCCAGGAGTTGCAGCTCTAGCAAGCAGAAAGCTACCTCCCCTGAATTATGTCCCCCTGATCTCCCCACAGAGCAGCCAATGTAAGAAACCATGCATTAGAATTGTATGTCGCCTTAAAAGATATGCACTGACAGAAAACACAGGGTGCATTGCCATGGCAACATGCTGCCATCTTCTCCACTGGGTGAAAGTGTTTTTTCTTTCTTCTTTCCTGTCAATTCTTGAGTCAATCCCCATTCAGTATTCAGTAGTGAATGAGAATTGGCTAACACACTGACGGGAAAGGAAAAACAATGGCATTCCCCTGTAAAGAGGCTGACAGATCTAGGTCACCAAAACTAGGGAACCCCTAGCGCCAGCATTCCTAGCCAGGGCACTTGGCATAATGAAATCATTGATCAGAGAGCTCCTGGAAATGTGGCACCCCCATGGACCAACAATACTTATTTGGTCCCAGGAAAGAATCCAGTGGTGTCCTCTTCTTGTTTCGCCATCTTGAAAAATGGTGGCATCTGACCAATAGAGTTATATTGGAACATGCCACTCTGGGTTGGTCCTCAAAGTAAGAAACACCCTCTTATTTGTCAGGTTGGCTCCTAGCAGTATGTTCCAATGTGCCACTAGGGATCATGCATCACTGTTTTTCAAGATGGTAGCACTGGAAGCAGGAGTGAGAGGGTATTCCTATTGCCGAAAGCTGGGTTGGGGGGCAGGGAGAGAGCAGAGTCTTCAGGGCCCAATTGGGCCACCAGGATTTTCTTTTGGGAGAAAAGCTTTGAGGCTCACTCATGCCATCATGGATTTCTTTTGGGAAGAGGAAAGAGGCACTTTAGGGCCCATGGGCCACCAGAGGTCTACTGTGAAAGGTTGAGGAGGGCTTTTGAGCCTACTTGGGCCACCAGAGACCTTTTCAGACCAGCATCATCTGAGGTGAAGTGCTACACTTAACCTTACATGACCCTTTTACTCCTGCACTACAATCTTCTACAACACATGGTTGTAGTAAAGATTCTACACTAAAGAGAAAGTAAAAAAAAACATGCAAAAATTTAAAGTAATTTTTTTTAACACCGGGATCAGTTTCCAGTTCCGCCTGTTTACATGCATTTTGAATGCTGATTCCACTACGCTTTAGCCCAATAGTTTTAATGGGGATTTTTCTGTGCTAAAACCTTTACTATTTTGGATAGTAAGATTAGCACAAGAAAATCTAGAGTAAACTGCCGTGCTAAAGGATACAGACAGCTTATTACATTGGCTCCAGACTGAAGGGGTAACAGATAATGGCTACCTAATGGGGTGTCAAAAACCGTGGATAGCAAGGAAGGAACTTTTTATTAGAACACTCTCACTTATTTAGCCAGGCCCGACACAGGCCGTGTTTCGCTTATGCCTTCATCAGGGGCTTTTGGCTGTGTGTTCTATATCTGGTACCTTGCCACACTGTATATACTCTTCCTAGCAGCAAAACTAAAACTTTAACTTTCAACTGCCAAGAATGCTTTTTTTGGATATCGACAAATGCTTCCGCGATCCAACTTCTCTTCACAATGAAAATTTTCCCCAGCCAGTCAGCTTTTCAGGATATCCACTATGAATATTTATGAGAGAGATTTGCATATACTGCCTGCACTACCTCCTGTATATTCGTTTTGGATATCCTCAAAACCCCAACTGGCTGGGGAACCCCCCAGGACAGATTTGGGAGCCTCTGCCCTATTGATTCCTAAGAAGAGGGGCAAATAAGTACTGTAGGGCAGTAGTTCTCAAACCTGTCCTGGGGGGACCACCAGCTCGTTGGGTTTTCAGGATATCCGCAATGAATATGCATGAAAGAGATGTGCATATAATGGAGGTAGAAGGCATGCAAATCTCTCTCATACATAGTCATTGTGGATACCGAAAACCAAACGGGTTGGTGGTCCCCCAGGACAGGTTTGAGAACCACTGCTATAGAGAATATATAAATGAGATAGGCTTGTGACTGAAGTGTTGGCAGCCATTTTTTACTCCTTACCTTTACTTCGCACAGACATCTTGGTTGATGCATGCTTGATGCGGTCTCCTCACCTTTTTCTGTTGGAAGCCGGTTTCACTGGAATGAATTTTCATGTCACAAAGGGGTAGATGAGGTTCAAACATATCATAATGAGACTGGTAATGCTCAAGAGCCTGCCAGACCAGTCCCAAATGCCTCATTATACTTTGCCACTGCCTCTAATGGGAAGAATCAAGCTCTCTGTGAATTAGTACAGAATGGATATGATTTATTTGTTTTGAATGCTGATAAACTGGTATGCTATTTAGCAGCAATGAAACTTTAAGCAACATGCATAACCTACCATAAGTGACAAGACAGCAGATGTTCATCTGTAGGCCTCGATGCGGTAAAGCATCTCACTCATTATCAAACAGAACATATGTAAATAATTCTGCAATTGTGTAAAACTGAACAAGATAGCTCATAAAGAGACTGACATAAGTGCTTTGCTTGATGATTAAGTCACGGTTTTTTTGCATCAATAAAAGCTGCCGATCCTCACAGTAAGGGAGAAATGCCAACTGCAAATCAGAAATTCATATTCCTGTGTCATTATGGTAGGAAACTGTTTGGTGCATAAACAAAATATTTGGTAAACTAAAGCCCTGGGTGAAATTATTGCGATTTTTCTGCAGATACTGTACTGAATTTAGGATAAGGGATACAAATCACATCTTATTTTATTGTAATTGTGATCTGCAAACATCTAATTGGTGAGTTGTTGGGGGACAAATCTCTTCTGTGATTCTTGATTTTTGGTGTGAAAGAGTCATCGTATCTGCCTGACTTGAGTAGCAGGTGGAACACATGAATAACTGCAAGGAAAGTCCAGGAAAGCAAAGATGAAATGAGAAGAGCAACTGGTTTCACATTCCTCAGGATCTTCTACCTTTCCTAGCCACAGAAATCAGAAATAAAAAAAACTTCCTATTTTAGCTCCTTCCATTATGCATTTTGACTACCCTTTAAGACAAGTTGACTATTCTGGGGATTAAGTTAGACTCTTCTTCTTGACTTCAGCAGTCATATCTCCATTCCAATGAAAACAAATCTTTTTTCCTTACAGAATTTGTATTTCATGAATTTGTGTACTATGGCACCCATTGGTTCTTAGCCATCTTAACTACGGAAATATTTTTCAGGTATTTCAGATGGAAAAATTTTACAAACCTACTAACTCTATTTCCTTGAATCCTGCTCCCTTGCCAGCAGGTGAAGGCAGATTTGAGTAAACTTTCAGTGATTTTAGCACTTGGTATATCCTCTGGTGCAGCACTGAGAAGAGCTAGTAAGAAACTTCCCAAGCAGTAAACAAGACTGAAAAAAAATTTAAAAATTCAGAAATGCTTAATGTTATCAACCAAAAGAACAAATTTGCAGCAAATAACTTGAGCAAATATTTATGTCTTTGCATCAGACCAAGGTACTGACTAGGCATTCTATGGCAGCAAGACTCCCAAACCTGCAGAAAAGAGCCTTCCAGAGTAGGTCCTGGAATAGTCAAATAGAATTCAAGAAAAAGAATTAGCAGATATGAAATTTTTTTCCTTCTTTATAGTCCTGCTAGACCAGTCCAGACATATGGGATGTACTAAGGCAATCAGGACCCAAGGTGGGAGGAAAGCCACGCACAGGACAGGTTTACCTGCCAAAGGCGTTATCTACGCAAACCCCTAAAAGCAACCTATAGTGCTTCACAAAGGTACTCAATGAAAACCAACAGCCCTACAGGTATCCTCTGGAGACACCAAAGTGAACTCTGCCCAGGAGAAAGCCTGTGTCTGGTGGAGTGAGCTCTGACACACTCCAGCACATGCTTACCAGTCAAAACATATACAGACCCAATGGTCTCCTTATGCCAGTGGGCAATAGAGGATTTCATCACTGTCAGTCCCATCCTCAGACCACCAAGAAGGACCAAAGATAAACTAATCAGTGGAAAGAACTGCTGATTGCTACATATCTGATTAATACCCTTCACACATTCCACAGATGCAGCAAGGGGTCCTTCTGAAGATCCTTCTCTGAGAAAAAAGGCAGAACAACTAGCTTCCTTTCCTGCCAGACTCCCCTAATCTGCCAGATTCACTCCTCACCAGCGTCCCCCCAACAGTCTAGATTCCCTAGCATCCGCTCCACTCCCCCATCCCTCCCCAATTTACCTATCCCCCTTTCCTACCCCATCGTTGTCACAAAGTAGTCTATCGGTGTTATGTTGTCCACTGTGTTTCATGTTGTCCGCTGTTTCGTCCGGTTGTCCGTCACTTGATTTGTCGCTTTATTATTCTTTTCTTCCTGTTTCTCCATTGCTTTCCTATCCATTTACTGGCGTTCCTTTCTACCTTTCCTTAAGCAGTTCTAATTTTTTTTTATTGTACACTGCCTTAACACTCTGGTATTAGGCGGTATATCAAGTGTGTCAAATAAAGATAAAGGTATATAAAACATACCAATAAAGGCGGTATATGAAACATACCAATAAATAAATAAATAAATAAAAATAACAACAATCTGATCAAGGTGAAAAGCTGAGAACAACACCTTTCAGAAAGGGATGGCATAGTCTGTCAGGAGAAAGAAGCCAACAATATAGCCAAGAAGGGTTCTCTGCAAGACAAGGCTTGTGACTCAGACACCCACCCAGTAGACACTATAGCCCCCAGGTAACCTTAAGAAATAAACCCTCAAGAAATGGAGGGGCCCTTCTACTGTCTTCGACACCCAAGAGAGAGACTACTGAGGCAAAACAGGGCACACAGGTAGACAGAACTGCTTACTCTTCTGAGGAAGCGGGAAACATCAGGTACACCACCAGTGAAAACCCTCTGAGTCCTTAACAGGATATCTACTACCGTTCCAGAGTAACCTTTCTTAGAGAATCTATGGGCCGCAAGTGCCAAGGCATAAGAGAGAAGGGATGGGGAACCTCAATTACTAGGAGCCCCCACCGCAGTAGGCCCTTCTCTTGAGGTACCAAGAAAGAAGGTCATGTCCACTGGATCCAGAAATCTGCATAAGCCAGTGGTCTGTAAGGCCAGTCCCCCTACCACATTACCTTCTGAGACCATAAGATTCACAAAGCTAATCAGAGTCGCTTTCATGGGTAATCTACAAAAGAACTGAATGCTACAGAACATTGTGCTTCCAGTACTGTAAGAAACACTCTTTCTTATGAATCATAGAAATCATAAACTGATGACATGTCCAGAACTACAAAGTGTGTGTGGGTGTATCGCCTATTAATGACTATATGAGTTTTCTCAAAGAAGACATATTAATGCTGATGGTATGACTGAATTCTAACAAAAGTCACAGCAAAGTAGTAATAATGGGTGATTTCAATTACCCCGGTATCGACTAGGTCAGTGTCACGGCAGGACATGCTAGGGAGATAAAGTTCCTAGATGAAATAAATGACTGCTTCTTGGAGCAGCTAGTTCATGAACCGACCAGAAGGGAAGCCATACTGGACTTAGTCCTTAGCGGTACACCAGATCTGGTGCAAGAAATAAGGGTGTTGGGGCCACTTGGCAATAGTGATCATAGCATGATCGTGTTTGATTTAGTTAGTGGAGGAGGGATAGTAAAGAAATCCACAGTACTACCTTTTAACTTTCGGAAGGGAGACTATGATAAAATGAGGAATATAGTTAAGAAAAAACTAAAAGGAGCGGTTGGAAAGGTTAAAGACTTACATCAAGCTTGGGTGTTGTATAAAAATACTATCCTGGAAGCCCAGACCAGCTGTATTCCACGCATTAAGAAAAGTGGAAGAAAGTCCAAAAAACTGCCAGCATGGTTTAAAGGTGAGGTCAGAGAGGTTGTTGCTGCCAAAAAAGCGTCTTTCAGGAAATGGAAAAAAGAGCCAAACGATGAAAACTGGAAACAGCACAAGCACTGGCAAGTTAAATGCAAAACATTGATAAGGCAGGCAAAGCGAGAATTTGAGAAGGAACTTGCTATGGAAGCAAAAACACGGAATAAAGACTTTTTCAAGTACATTCGTAGCAAAAGGCCTGTGAGAGAGTCAATTGGACCATTAGATGATGGAGGGGTAAAAGGGGCAGTAAGAGGAGATAAGGCTATTGCGGAGAGACTGAATGAATTCTTTGCTTTGGTCTTTACTGAGGAAGATGTAGGGATGTTACCCAAGACTGAAGTGGTAATTAAAGGTGATACGGCAGAGGAATTGAGAGAAATATCGCTACACCGGGCAGATGTATTACAACTATTTGATAAACTGAATAGTAGCAAATCACCTGGACCGGATGGTATACATCCAAGAGTGTTGAAAGAACTGAAATATGAGATTGCAGACCTGCTATTAGTAATCTGTGAACTTTCATTAAAATCATCTGTAATACCTGAAGATTGGAGGATTGCCAATGTAACGCCAATTTTTATAAAGGGTGCCAGGGGTGATCCGGGAAATTACAGACCGGTGAGCCTGACATCAGTACCGGAGAAAATGGTAGAAACCATCATAAAGAACAAAATTACACAGCATGTAGATAGTCATGGCCTAATGGGAGACAGCCAACATGGCTTTAGACAAGGAAGATCTTGTCTTACTAATCTGATATGTTTTTTTGAAGGTGTGAATAAACAGATAGACAAAGGTGAGTCAGTCGATATAGTGTATCTGGACTTTCAGAAAGCTTTTGACAAGGTCCCTCATCAGAGACTTTTGGCAAAACTAAAAAGTCATGGGATAGGAGGCAGTGTACTGTTGTGGATCGGGAACTGGTTAAAAGATAGAAAGCAGAGGGTAGGGCTAAATGGCCAATTTTCCCAATGGAAAAGGGTGAATAGTGGAGTACCCCAGGGATCTGTACTGGGTCCACTACTTTTTGACATATTCATAAATGACCTGGAAAAGGGAATAACTAGTGAGGTTATCAAATTTGCGGACGACACAAAACTGTTTAAAGTTGTTAAAACCCAAGAGGACTGTGCAAAACTGCAGGAGGATATGGATAAATTGGAAGACTGGGCATCCAAATGGCAGGTGAAATTCAATGTGGACAAGTGCAAAGTTATGCACCTAGGGAAGAACAACCCAAACTATGGTTACACTATGCAAGGTTCCACATTGGGAACCACCACGCAGGAAAAAGATTTAGGAGTCATCGTGGATAACATGTTAAAACCCTCTGCCCAGTGTGCAGCGGCGGCCAAGAAAGCAAATAAAATGCTAGGTATCATAAGGAAAGGAATGGAAAATAAAACAAAGGATATTATAATGCCTCTGTATCATTCCATGGTACGACCGCACCTTGAATATTGTGTGCAATTCTGGTCGCCGTATCTTAAAAAAGATATAGTGTTATTAGAAAAGGTACAGAAAAGAGCCACCAAAATGGTAAAAGGGATGGAAGGCTACTCCTATGAAGAAAGGCTACAAAGGTTGGGGCTCTTCAGCCTGGAAAAGAGATAGCTGAGGGGAGATATGATGCAAAATGCAATGTGTGCCTTTGAGTCAGTACTGACTCCTGGTGACCCAGAAGCTCCTGGGTTTTCTTGGCAGTGTCACTGGAAGTAGATTGCCAGGCCTTTCTTCTGAGGCAATGGAGGGTTAAGTGACTTGCCCAAGGCCACAAGGAGTGCTAGTGGGAATTGAACCCTGGTTGCTTGGTTACCAAGCCAGTGTTCTAACCACTAGGCTACTCCGAGGGGAGATATGATAGAGGTCTTTAAATTAATGAATGGAGTGGAACGTGTAAACGTAGATCGATTGTTTACATTATCAGAATATAGAAAGACTAGAGGACATGTAATGAAGCTACAAGGTGATCTATTTAAGACAAATAAGAGAAAATATTTTTTCACTCAATGTGTAATCAAACTCTGGAATTTGTTGCCGGAGGATGTAGTAAAGGCTGTTAGTGTAGCTGGGTTTAAAAAAGGTTTGGACAAGTTCCTGGAGGAAAGGTCCATAAACCATTATTAAGAAGGGACCCAGGATATCAATGCTTGACCCAGTACAAGCATTGCGAAACCTGTGTATTTTGGGGAAACTGCTAGGTACGTATGACCTAGATTGGCCACTGTTGGAAACAGGATACTGGGCTTGATGGACCTTGGTCTGACCCAGTATGGCATATCTTATGTTCTTATGTTGCTTGTGTAATCTAACTTACTGACACCCCCTCCCACTATAAAAATGACCTAGTAGACTATTGGTCAGCACAGTGGGTTCAGATGTCTGTGCAGCGCTGCGTACGACTGGTAGCTCAGTAGTAGTAGTAGTAGAAGAATCAGGGAAACCAAGGTTCCATTCCCCACTGTTGGCCCTTCTGATCTTGGGCAAATCACTTAACCCTCTATTGACTCAGGTACACACTTAAATTGTAAGCCCCTGTGGACAGGGAAATACCTACAGTACCTGAATGTAACGCGCCTTGAGAAACTACCGAAAAGGTGTGAACTAAATTGAAACAAATATAAATGTTGCTCCCTCGTCTGCTATTTCTTAATTTAATTGAAAAATTGCTCAATTTTCGATAATACAGGCTTACTGTACAATCTACAAGAGAAACAAAGAGGAAGGCCCAATTCCTACTAGCAAACCTTCAATTGGTATTCTGCAACAGATCACGTTCAAGCCCCTCCTTTTAATATTCAACACATTTCAGCCTATGTGGTAATAAGAAGGGAGGCTGCAAATGCCAAATCCGGATGTTTTTTCTTGCAGATGGTGCTTTCTGAAGAGATTTGCAGTCACAAAAAGGACTTCTTATGTTGCACACTGATGGAAAAACAAAACAGTCAGATTTACTAATGAATATTACCACATGCTACCATACATTAATGCACATTATTTATCTCCGGTCCTGTCTTATGCTATGGGCCTATTTACTAATAAGGTGCATTAATAGTGTTAGCATGCACTAAAGCAATAGTGCACAACAGTAAATCTCACCCAAAATGTGCCCTTTGTTAAACCTGAAGTGCTAAGAGCTGTTGTTGACATGTAATCCTACACTATCCCTTATGTGATGCTGTGTAAAGCAAATTTGTACAAGTTATAGCTAGTTGCCGATGATGGTCAAGCAGATGGTATAGTGGACCATGCTCCGCTAATCTAGTGAATATTGTCTGTAGGATTAATTCAGAGAGCAGAGCTTGAAATGGAGGCCAAGAAGGTGATGAGAACATGTGTAGGTCAAAAGGAAAGTGAGTAAAAGTGACTGGAAATGATGCAATAATATGCATTGCTGAGAGTCGTAGGATTCGCAAAACCTGAGTATGGGATCATTTACTAACAGCATGCGCTAATGGCGTTAACAAGTGCTGCCTGCCATAGAATCCGTAGAATTAAAAAGGGCCCTGTGGAAAATAGTGCACAATGACAATTAGTAAATGACCTTTACGTTTGTTATAATGACAAAATTTAACACATGCTATTTGCTGTTTTACACAATTTAACAATTTTACTGTAGATTCCCTTTTTTGTAAAGTTTAATGAAAAATCATCACTAACGAATGTGTGATGCAAAATTATACAAAGCGGCTCATTAACTATAAACACATAGGTAAGGTATGGGCAAAAAATGCTTTGCAAATGCCATTACTAGAGACTCTCCATTGCAAAAAAGGAGCAAAACTCTAACAACTGGACTATGGCTGTTGCCAAAGCTGTTGCCACCATTACAGCTTCTTCCTCTGTCCAGATAGACAGCCCAATCCCAGTCGAAGAACGAGTTCCATGTGCACGATGCCTGCAAACTGAAGCCCTCATGAAACAAGTGGAGGAGCTTGGAGAAGAGGTGGCAAGGCTGAGAAGCATCAGTGACAGCCAGAAATGCATTGATGAAATGGTTCTTGAGGCACCCAAGCTCTCCAATAAAGGTGAAGATGGTATGCTACTGAATAAAGGAGTTACCAGAGCCTGCAGAAACAACAATCCAACTCCTCCAGCCCTCAAATTGAAGAATCAATATGCAGGCCTGGAAGTGGAGGAGATGCAAACATCCCAGGAACTGGAAGAACCAGAGCAAAAGTACCACAAAGTTGCAGAATCAGTGACCACAAGGAAGAGAAGGGTAGTGGTGGTTGGTGACTCTCTTCTAAGGGGTACTGAGGCATCAATCTGCCAACCAGACATGATGTCCAGGGAAATTTACTGTCTTCCAGGTACCAAAATCTGAGATGTTGTGGAGAGTCTGCAGAGATTCATCAAGCCTACTGACTATTATCCAATGATACTCATCCATGTCGGCACAAAAGAGATTGCTAGGTATCCCTCCAAGCATATCAAATGTGACTTCATGTCTCTGGGAGAGAGAATGAAGCAGATAGGTGCATAGGTGGTGTTCTCTTCAATCCTCCCTGTTGAGGATAAAGGCTGAGGCAGAGAAGCTCGCATCCTGGAGATGAATGCATGACTGCGTGGATGGTTTCATTGAGAGCATTTCGGTTTCCTGGACCAAGAGATGATTTTCCAAGGGCTGCTGAGCAGAGATGGTGTCCACCTATCCATGAATGGTCAAAGGGTCCTCTGCAGCAGACTGGCTAACTTCCTGAAGAGGGCTTTAAACTTGATTCATTGGGGATGGGTAAAGAAAGCACTCAGGTAACTAGAAGCCCTCAGGTAAGAAACATTTAATACTTCTGTAGAAATGGGTAAAAAGGGCAATGTCTGGAAAGCAGTGTGCATTAATGCCTGTAGTATGAGAAATAAAATCTCAGATGTTGAGGCTTTAATGGAAGATGCTGACTTGGATTTAGTGGTGGTTACAGAGATATGGTTCATGGACAGCCAAGACAGGAATGTAATTATACTGGACTATACTTTATTCAGGAAGGACAGGGTAGGAAGAAGGGGAGGAGGAGTGATACTATATGTAAAAACTCATATTAAAGCTACAGAATTACAGGACTTTCAAGGGCTAAATTGGGATATACTAGAAAGAGGGAATGGGGAATCCATTTGCATTGGTGTGATATACAGATCTCCTTCACAGGCAGAAGTGGACAGAGATTTAATTGAAGACATTTACAGTATTGCCATGAAAGGAGAAGTGCTACTGAAAGGTGATTTCAATATGCCAGATGCTGATTGGTGTATCCTTGCTGTGGTGTCATCTAGAGGTAAGGAGATCCTGGATTCTCTACAGGGAGAATTATTCCAGTAGCTAGTAACAGAACCTTCATGTGAAGAGACCATACTGGACCTGCTGCTTACCAATGGGAAAAGTGTTTCTGATGTTACAGTGGGAAATCATCTCACATCCAGTGAACACCAGATGGTACGTACGGTTCAGTATTAGCACTCGGGCTGATAAAGTCCATTCCAAAGTGAGGGTGCTAGACTTTAGGAAAACTAACTTTGCCAAATTGGGGCAATACATCAAGGTGATGTTAATGGGATGGGAACAGTTGGGGGATGTAATAAAACAAAGGGCAAAACTTAAAGGGGATATTTTAAGGGCAGCAAACATTTTTGTTAGAAAAGTAAATAAATGTAAAAGGAAAAGGAGGCCACTAAGGTTCTCAAAAGAAGTAGCTGAAAAGGTGAAGAAAAAGAGGGTGGTCTTCATCAACTAGAAGAGATCACAGAAAGAGAAAGACAAGCATCAATATTTTGAAAAAAACTTAGAGAAGCTAGGAAAGTAGTCAGGAAAGCAAAGATACAAATAGAAGAAAAATTAGCCAATGCAGTAAAATGGGGGACAAGACATTTTTCAGATATGATAGAAAGGGGAGGATGTGCAAAAGTAGTATTCTCAGATTCAAGGGAGAAGAGGAAGAATATGTAAAAGCTGATAAGGCTAAAGCGGAAATGTTTAACAAATATATTTGTTCTGTGTTCACAGATGAAGAGCCAGGAGCAGGACCTCAGAAAGCACCCACAAATAGGAACAGAAGTGAAGGAGATCTTGAATAATTTTCAGAAGACTGTGTTTTGAGGAACTAACTAAACTAAAAGTAGACAAAGAAATGGGGCCAGATGGCATACATCCCAGAGTACTGAAAGAACTTAGGGAAGTTCTAGAAACTCCACTGTCTGACCTTTTCAATGCTTCTTTAGAACCAGGGGTAGTCCAGGAGGACTGGAGAAAGGTATATGTGGACCCTCTACACAAAAATGGAAGTAAGGATGAAGTTCGGAACTACAGGTCAGTTAGTCTGACCTCTGTGGTAAGTAAATTAATAGAAATGCTGTTAAAACAGAGGACAGTGAAGTTTCTGGAGTCCAATGGATTGCAGGATCTGAAGCAGCATGATTTTACTAGGGGCAGGTCTTGTCAGACAAATCTTATTAATTTCTTTGACTGGGTGACCAGAGAATTGGACCAAGGGAGAGCCCTAGATGTGGTGTACTTAGATTCCTGTAAAGCCTTTGACACCATTTCATACAGACGACTTATAAATAAATTGAGCATCCTAGGAATAGTTCCTAAAGTGACTGGGTTAGAAATTGGTTGAGTGGGAGGTAACAAAAGGTGCAGGTTAATGAAGCTTACTCTGTTATGCCACAGTGATCTGTCCTTGGTCTAATTCTTTTTAACATTTTTGTTAGTGATATAGCAGAAGAGCTATTGGGTAAGCTTTGCCTCTTTACAGATACTACCAAATTCTGCAATATAGTACACACCCAGGAAAGAGTAGATAACATGAGGAGGGATCTCACTAAGCTTGAAGAATGGTCAAGAATTTGGCAGCTGAGATTTAATGCTAAAAAATGCAGGGTCATGCATTTGGGATGCAAAAATCCAAGAGAGCGGTACAGTATAGGTGGTGAAATACTTCAGTCCACAAAAGAAGAGCAGGACCTGGGTATATTTGTTCCTGATGATTTTAAAGGTGGCTAAACAGGTAGAAAAGGCAATGGCAAAAGCCAGAAGGATGTTTGGGTGCACAGGGAGAGGAATGGTCAGCAGGAAGGAGGTGATAGTGCCTCTGTAAAAGTCTGTGGTGAGACCTCATTTGGAGTATTGTGTGCAGTTCTGGAGACCACACCTTCAAAATGATACAAACAGGATAAAGTCTGTGCGGAGGGTGGCTACCAAAATGGTCAGTGGACTTTGTCATAAGGCATATGGAGACAGACTTAAAGATCTCAGTATAGATATTTTGGAGGAAAGGTGGGAGAGAGGAATATAATAATAGAGAAGTTTAAATACCTCTGTTGCATAAATGCACAGGATTGAAAGCTAGCTCTGCATTGAGGGGGCATAGAATGAAGGTGAAGGGGGATAGACTCAGGAATAATATGCAGAAATATTTCTCTATAGAAAGAGTGGTAGATGTGTAGAACAGTCTCCCAATGGACAGGGCCGGTGCTAGGGTTTCTGGCACCCTCTGCAACCTACAGATTGGCACCCCTCCCTCATTATTATTAATGCTGGCTATACCCCATCCCCCTCCATAAGGTGCCTACCTCCAAAAAAGCAGCACTGTAAATACTGCAGCAGGCCCTGGAAAATCCAAACACCTATTTGAAAAGCTGAACAATTCAGATTACTACAGTATAGATCCCTACATACAAAACTCCATGTTAACAGAACATCTGGCCTTCATCGCACATACAGAACACAGACCCTCATCAAGTACAGAATAAGTGGCCACAACCTAAAAATAAAAAATTGAACTGCAACCCCAAGAAGCCAGATTCTGTATACAATGCAACACCCAGAGAAATAGAAAGAGATACATTTCCCTGCAATGTATAAAATATAAAAGATTGAAAATAAAAATTTCTACCTTTGTTGTCTGACCATTTTATTCTCTGATCATGCTGGCCCCAGTCTGAAGTTTCTGTTTTCCTCTGTCTTTTCTTAGCTTTCTTTCTATGGTCTCTAGTCTATCTGTCATTTCTTGTTTCCTCTTTTGTTTTCTTCACTTCGTTCCATCTTGGATATTGATCTTTTCCCTTCAGCTTTCTTCTATTTCTCTCTGTCCAAACTTCACTACTTTTTCTTACTATCCAGTCCTTAATCACCCTCTTTTATACTCCTTCTACCTACCACTTTTCAACCCTCACCCTATTCCTCCCATTCCCCATCTTTTTGCCTGGTCCATTATTTTCTATTCTTACTCACTGCCTCCCCCCCCCCCCCCCCATCCAGCATATCCCATCTCTCTTTTTCTCCCTCTCTCTGTCCTCCCCCCTTGGAAAAAATATTGTGCGACACCATCCCTGGCATTTTCTTTCTTTTTCCGAGTCAGCAGCAGAAAGATCTCATAGCACCATCCCAGCTTTATCTTTCTTTCTCTGAATCAGCACGCAGCAGCCAGTGCTGCCTGTAGCATTCACTTCTGGTGAATGGCCTCATGCACTGGAAGTGAATG
The DNA here is from genome assembly GCA_033557465.1 of Ichthyophis bannanicus. Taxonomy (NCBI): domain Eukaryota; kingdom Metazoa; phylum Chordata; class Amphibia; order Gymnophiona; family Ichthyophiidae; genus Ichthyophis; species Ichthyophis bannanicus. Next base: position 954,145,627 of record CM066031.1, read on the forward strand.
ATATGGGCAGCATTGGCTGATGTTGTTGACTCAGAGAAAGAAAGATGAAGCTGGGGATGGTGCTGCACAATGCTGGAGCTGCATGCAGGATGAGTTGTGCCAGGTCCTGGGCCCACCATCTGAATCCCCACTTTCTCTCCCCATACTCAGCCAGGCTTAGATTCTGTCTTCTGCTTTTCTCCCACCCAATTTTAAAGTCTCCACCTAAGTCCCAGTCCTTTTCCCCAGTATCACCTCCTACGTTTATTTTATTTTATTTATTTAGCAGGGTTTATATATCACATTTTGCCAGGTCAATGCAGTATACATAGAACAAAAGAACAGCAATTACATGGAACAATTAACTATGTACAGTACCATCTTGCAGGCAGCAAGCTGCAGGCAATTAAATATGTACAATATATGCAGCTATATGGGGTGGCTTAGGGGGAAGGTTGGTGATTGTAATGGGGGTGGGAATACATCAGGTAGGGTTGGGGGGGTTGTTAGGGGATGAGTGGTGTCAATGGGTTGGAGTTAGGGTGTTGGGCTAAAATGTTCAGTGATATTTAGTTCAAGGTCTTTCGTTGTTTGCGAAAGGTGTGGAGGTCAGTTATGTTTTGTATTATATCCAGTAGTATGTTCCATATGGATGGTGCGTAGAACTCAAAGGTTCTCCCACATGTTTGTTGGTTATATTTTCTTTTGGTGTGGGGGATGGTAAGTTTTTTCCTTGTGGATGATTTTTTGGTTCTGTTGGACTGAGGAGTTTTGGGTAGGGTGTGGAGATGTGTGGTGTGATGGCAATGGATGGCTTTATGTGTTAGAAGGATGGTTTTGTATTTTATTTGACTGGGGAGTGGGAGCCAGTGGAGTTGTTTGAGGATGGGTGTGATGTGATTGTGTTTTGTGGCTCCCTGGAAGATGTGTGCTGTTGTACGGAGAGCATTGCGAAGCGGGAGTAGGGTGGATTTTGGTAGGCCTGGTAAATGGAGCTGCAGTAGTCGAGATGTGTTAGAATCAAGGCTTGGAGAGCTGAGCGGAAGTCAGATGGTTCTAGGAGTGGGTGGAGGAGTTGCAGGGTTTTGGCCTTGTGGTAGATTGCTCTGGTTGTTTTATTTATATGTGGTTTGAAGGAGAGTTGTTGATCGAGAGTGATGCCCAGGTATTTCACTTCGATCTGAACTTTGATTTGAGTGTTGTTTAAGGTGAGGAAGGTAGGGGAGGGAGGGTAAATGAAGAGTCCTTTGTAATAAATAGAGCTTTGGTCTTCTTTGATATTCACTATCCCTGCCGTTCCTCCTTCTTACCCCAACATTCATTTTTATGCCCCTCCCTCTCAACTGTTCCTGCTGTTTGACCTTTTTTCATCCCTCCCACACAAAATATTTGTCTTCCTCTCCATCCTCAATCCTCCAGCTTCTTTTTTTCTCCCCCCAGCCCCTGCCCCATCCCCTTCCAGTCCTCCCCAAGTATCAGCTCCCTTCTAGTTCCAAACCTTCCCAGCATCATCTCTCTTCCAGTCCCAGTCCTTCCATCTCCCAGCATCAGCCCATTTCCTGCTACCCTGCTTACCGAGCAGTGCTAGCACTGTCTGTGGAGGTAGTAGAGACCAGGACAGTATCTGAATTCAAGAAAGAATGGGACCCCACAGAATATCTCTAAAGGAAAAAGTAGACTATAGTAGTATGTATGGAAGAGCAGACCGGATAAACCATATGGTCTTTTTCTGCTGTCATGTTTCTGTATTTAATTTATCAAAAACTTCTACATCTCAATGAAGTGTGTTTACATTTTTGCAGAAAGATTTGTAGAAAAAGTATGCATGGTATTTTCCAACTGTGTTTACTATTTTCTAGAAGTAATTCAAGGCAAGTTACATTCAGGTATAGTAGATATATATTTCCCTGTTGGTGGAGGACTTACAATTGATTCTTCTATTTATTTATTAATATTTCTTATGTACTGCCTTTCATGATATCAAGGCAGTTTACATTGAACAAAATGAAATTACATTGAACAGGGCATTATAATTTGGAGATAACTATTCTACAGGGAACATCAGCAATGGGGGGTTAAGTGGCTTGCCCAAGACCACCTGTGGGACTAGAAACCCCAGTCTTTCTGGCCCAAGGTTGCTGTCCTCTTGTGGGATTTGATCCCCTGACCTTCCAGCCTGAGGTAACTTGTCCCAACCACTAGGCCACTCCTCCCTCTCTTATCTCCAGTCTCTCTTCTGTGCTGGCAAGGATTGGCTCATGTTATACAGTGGCAGTTTCTCCTGGACCTGGCCCGATCTAAGAACCTGAGTGATCTAACACCTAGGTAATTTCAGTCTTTTCCTATATCTACGCTCATATATGTATTAATATATTCTTTTATCTTTAGACAAGAGAAGCACAACAAAGAATTTTTTAAAGGAGATATCATATAATAAGAGCCAAATCCTTCAATCGTAGTATTTTGACTGGATATCTAAAGGATTTGGCTCTTATTGTAAGATACCCTTGAAAATTCTTTGTTGTCTTTGCCTTGTCTAAAGATAAATAAAGATTATTCATTTTGTTTTTGTGTAGGTGAGTAATATATTAGGTGATATTATACCCTTTATTTTTCTCTTAATACAGTGCACATAGAACAATTCATTATTTGCATATCATTGCTGATAGCACATTAACACATATGCTAAGTGCACCTTAGTCCATTGGCATTTTTGAATGCAAGTGTTACATAGTAACATAGTAAATGACGGAAGATAAAGACCACTATGGTCCATCTAGTCTGCCCAGCAATATGGCAGGAGTAGGTGCACCCCTTCCCATGTCTTTTAGGGAGTAGGTGCACCCCTACCCTTGTCTTTGCTTAGTGGTGCACCCACCAGGAGCAGGTGCACCCCTCCCCATGTCTTCACCCCTCCCCATATCTTTGTTTCTTTGTTTGTTTAGGGGTGAACCCACGGCTCCTCCCCCCATCGCTCCATGTAGGACACCCCTATTTGTTGAGAAATTAGATGGTTCAGTTTATTTTGATTTAATCTTGTTGCTGTAAAGTGATCCACTGTGTCTGTCCCAGGCCACTTTGAATTCCGTCACTGTGTTTGTCCCCACCACCTCCATCAGGAGGGCATTCCAAGCATCCACCACCCTTTCAGTAAAAAAGTATTTCCTGACATTGCCTTTCAATTTACCACCTTGCAGCTTCATATCATGCCCTCTAGTTTTAAAGCTTCCCCATCTCTGGAAGAGGTTTGTTTATTTCTCTTTAAGTATTTAAAGGTCTGAATCATATCTCCCCTATCCCTCCTCTCCTCCAAAGTGTACATGTTTAGATCTTCAAGTCTCTCCTCATTAGGCTTCTGATGCAGGCTCCAAATCATTTTGGCTGCCTTCCTCTGAACAGCTTCCATTCTTTTTACATCCTTTGCAAGATACGGTCTCCAAAACTGAACACAATATTCCAAGTGAGGCCTCACCAGAGACCTAATGTTTGCATAGGTGCTGTAAGTGAGGATGTGAAAACATCACAAATTAAAAAATGTTTATATCTCTGTATTCTTGGGTTCCTCTGAATCATGAATATGTCCTATAACCCCTTGTGACCTCTAAATTCCTGTCCAAAATGAGAATTAATTTTTCCCCAGTTAAAGGTATGAATTCGTAAAGCAGCCCACAGAATATTTAAGAACATAAGATATGCCATACTGGGTCAGAACAAGGTCCATCAAGCCCTGTGTCCTGCTTTCAACAACAGCCAGTCCAGGTCAGAAGTACCTGTCAGATTCCCAAAAAAGGTACACAGATTGCACATTGCTTATCTCAGGGTAAGCAATGGATTTCCTAGGTTCTTTTTAATAATGGCTAATGGACCCGTCTTCCAGGAACTTGCCCAAATCTTTTTTTAAATTCAGCTGCACTAACAGCTTTTACTACATCCTCTGGTAACGAATTCCAGAGTCTGATTATGTGCAGGGCTTACTTGTCCTCTAGGCAGGCTAGGTGGCTGCCTAGGGTGACAGGCCTCTGTGGCCGGCACAGCATGGCGCCCGCAGCAGGCCATGTGCTTCGTTACACAAGTCCTGCCGCTTCTGCCCCCCCCCCCCCCGACAGGAAGTTGTCAGAGTGGGGATAGAAGGGGCAGGCCATGTGGTTCGAAGCACATGGTCTGCCATGAGCTGCTGCTGTTGCTGCACCAAGCCAAGCTGTCCCCTCCCACTGACCCCACCGACAGAACTGGCAGCAGTGCGGCTGGGCGGGGGGCGGTGTGGCCAGGGCTTCTGCCTGGGGCAACAAAAACCCTTGGGCCAGCACTGATCACATATTCAATGAAAAAATATTTTCTCCTATTTTTCTTTAATGGGCTATATTGTAGCTTCATTGCATGTCTCCTCGTCTTTCTACTTTTTGATGGTGTAAACAACTGATCTCCCTTTACCTATTCCAGTCATTATTTTATAGACCTCTATCATATCTCACCTTAGCCGTCTCTTTTCCAAGTTGAAGGGCTCTAACCTTTTATGCCCTTTCTTATACAGGTATCCTTCTATCCCCTTTATCATTTTGGTTGCTCTTCTCTGTACCTTCTCTAATTCTGCTATATTCTTTTTAAATATGGTGAGCAGAATTGCACACAATATTCAAGGTGCGGTTGTTTCTTTTATATCTGGTCAGTTTTGTGCACATTAGAAAAGGTAGCTGAAAATGCACTTACCTGCATATGGCTCACTCAAGCAGGTTAATTCTGAACCTTATATTAAAGGCTGCTTATGTGGTCAGAGACAGCACTGGCCAAACAAGCAGATTTTTTTTTTTTTTTAAATCTGGAACGACTATGCAGATAAATGCCCCTGCATAAATCTGTGTGCACCAGCATTTATCTGAAGGAAAGAGGAACATGCTTAAGAGCAGTCTGGGGTCCAGCAAAACACTTATCTGGAGAGTGGCAAAATTCAGCCATTCCGTGAACATCTTTTATGTCTGTATTAGGACAGGAAAATAACATAGAATCATAGAAACAGGGGCGGCCCAAGGGGGGTGCGGGGCCATGTGCGGAGACTCGGTGCGGGGCCTCATTTGCATAAGGGGCCTCATTTGCATAAATATTTGCATAATGTTACCATACACTAACTTTTAGTAAACATGCCTCTTCATGAGTGTATGGATAAAGAAAGACAAAGATTTCTACATTACTATAATCCAGTGCCAACCGCCAGGCACATTAGGAACTACTACAAACACTGCCCATTTAGAACCCATAGAAAACCCACCGTATCCTAACAGCACTACCAGGACTCATAAAGCACCATACCCTACCTATCAAAAGGCAACACTGCAAATATTAAACCAATACATTTCAGAGAATAACAATACATGACCTACTGGGGAAAGAGAACAAGTGACAATGTCAAATAGGAATTACATAAACAGAATACCTCAGCTCAGTTACACATGCAGAACATAGACCATCACCAAACAAGGAATCACAATTTAAAAACAGGAAGACAATAATTAAACTGGGAACCCTAAAAGCCAAACTTGGAATGTACAACAACAATGTAGAAATAAAACTATAAATTAATTTCCTCTTGTACTAAACAAAGCACAGACATTAATGATGCACATTTCCCAGAGCTGACATATTCCAGTTAATAAATTCAAAATAAAGAGATATCTTTGTACCTTTTGTGCATTTTTTTTTCAGTTGCAATTGTTCCAGCCACTTTCTTCTGGTTTATTTGTGTCTTTTGCTATCTCTCCATCGTCTGCTGTCCATTTGTCCTTTCTTCTCTTCTAGTTTTTTTCCATTCTCTCTCTACATCTGCTTTAACATAATAATCTTTCTCCTTTTGCTCTTTCCTCATTCCTATTTCATCCACTCAAATTTTACCCCTCCATCCTCAATCCCCACTTACCCAATACCCGGCCAATTGTACATTTTTCTTCCCTCCTACACAAAATATTTTTCCCCTCTCCATTTCACTCTCCCAGCCCCATCCCCTTCTAATCTCCCCCAACATCAGCTCCCTTTTAGTTCCAGCCCCACCCAGTATCCGCTCCCTTCTAGTCCCCACATCAGCCCATTTCCAGTCCTGGCCCCCCATCAGTCCATTTCCAGTCCTAGCTCCCCCATCCATTTCCAGTCCTATCCGAGTCCCTTCATCAGCTCATTTCCAATACCAGCCTCCCATTTCTAGTCCTTTCCTAGCCCCACCATCAGCCCATGTTAAATCCTAGCTCCCCTCCACTCAGCCCATTTCTAATCCAAGCCCCCCATGAGCCTACCTCCAGTTCTAGCCCCTCCATGAGTCCATTTCAATCCAAGCCCCCACCACAGCCCATTTCCAATCTTAGCTCCCCCCAACACCCAAGTCCCAGTCCTATCCTAGCCCCTCCATCAGCCCATTTCCTGTCCTAGCTCCCTCCCCTAAGAGCCCATTCCAAGCCCCCCTTCCCATCAGCTATTTGCAGTTCAAGCCCCCTTCCACTCAGCCCATTTCCATTCCAAGTCCCCCTCCCCATCAGCTATTTGCAGTTCAAGTCCCCCACTTCCCCTCAGCCCATTTCCATTCCAAGCCCCGTCCCCATCAGCTATTTGCAGTTCAAGCCCCCCACTTCCCCTCAGCCCATTTCCATTCCAAGCCCCGTCCCCATCAGCTATTTGCAGTTCAAGCCCCCTTCCTCTCAGCCGATTTGCAGTCCTAGCAACCCCCCCAACCCATTACCAGTCCTAGCCCCCCATAGCCCACTCCCAGTCCTAATCCCACCAGCCCATTTCTAGTCCTAATCCCCCATCACCCAATTTTCAGTTTAAGCCCCCCCATAGCCCATTACCAGTCCTAACCTCCCCATCAGCCCACTCCCAGTCCTAATCCCACCAGCCCATTTCCAGTCCTAATCCCCCATCACCCAATTTTTAGTTTAAGCCCCCCCATAGCCCATTACCAGTCCTAACCTCCCCATCAGCCCACTCCCAGTCCTAATCCCACCAGCCCATTTCCAGTCCTAATCCCCCATCACCCAATTTTTAGTTTAAGCCCCCCATAGCCCATCACCAGTCCTAACCCCCCATCAACCCATTTCCAGTCCTAATCCCACCAGCCCATTTCCAGTCCTAATCCCCCATCACCCAATTTTTAGTTTAAGCCCCCCCATAGCCCATCACCACTCCTACCCCCTCCAGTGCCCATCACCACTCCTACCCCCCCTCCAGCGCCCATCACCACTCCTAACCCCCCTCCAGCGCCCATCACCACTCCTAACCCCCCCCCCCGTGCCCATCACCACTCCTAACCCCCCCAGCCCAGCCCAGCGAAAATTTAAAATAAAAAAAAGCTGTCTGCTGCCGCTTCCGGGGCCGCTGCGGCAGAATCGAGTGTGCCGCGGGGCCCCCCCTCTGCCCGGCAGAGCCTGCCCTCCCCTGTATCAGCTCTCTCTTTCCAGTGGCAGTCACACGCGCCGGCTTTCAGAGCGCGAAGGGACTAGTTTCCCTTTCGTGGCTCTGTTAAGCCCGCGGGGGCTGATGGGAGTTCCCATCAGCCCCCGCGGGCTTAACAGAGCAGCGAGGGAGAAACTCTCCCCTCGCGCTCTGAAAGCCGGCGCGTGTGACTGCCGCTGGAAAGAGAGAGCTGATACAGGGGAGGGCAGGCTCTGCCAGGCACAGGGGGGGCCCCGCGGCACACTCGATTCTGCCGCGGCGGCCACGGAAGCGGCAGCAGACAGCTTTTTTTAATTTTTTTCTCATTTTACTTTTGGATCAGAATGTTTTTTGCGCAGGGCCCCCTGAAACGCGGGGCCCTGTGCAAAAAACATTCTCGCTCAATGGACGGGCCGGCCCTGCATAGAAACACAACGGCAGAAAAAGACCACATGGCCTATTTAGTCTGCCCTTCCTTATCAACTACTATAGTCCCCTATTTCTTTTAGGGATCCTCTTTGTTTGTCCCATGCTTCCTTGAATTCAGATACTGTCCTCGCCTCTACCACCTACACTGGGAGACTATTCCATGCATCTACCACTCTTTTCGTAAAGAAATATTTCCGCATATGATCCTTGAGTCTATCCTTGAGAAGTCTATAAATTAATGAACGGAGTGGAACGGATAAGCATAGATCGATTGTTTACGTTATCAGAATATAGAAAGACTAGGAGACATGCAATGAAGCTACAGGGTAAACTTTTTAAGACTAATAAAAGAAAATATTTTTTCACTCAACGTGTAATCAAACTCTGGAATTTGTTACCTGGAGGATGTAGTAAAGGCTGTTAGTGTAGCTGGGTTTAAAAAAGGTTTGGACAAGTTCCTGGAAGAAAGGTCCATAAACCATTATTAAGAAGGGACCCAGGCTATCAATGCTTGACCCAGTACAAGCATTGTGGAACCTGTGTCTTTTGGGGAAAACTGCTAGGTACGTATGACCTAGATTGGCCACTGTTGGAAACAGGATACTGGGCTTGATGGACCTTGGTCTGACCCAGTATGGCATATCTTATGTTCTTATCCCTTTCACCCTCATCCTATGTCCCCTCGTAGCAGAGCTTGCTTTCAATTGAAAGAGGCTCTCCTCCTCTGCATTTATGCCATGGAGTTATTTATACATCTCTATAATATCTCCTCTATTCCACCTTTCCTCTAGTCTAAAGTATACATATTGTGACGCTCGCGCCCCTACCAGGCGGTTGCCTAGTAGGGACGGCTGGCCATCTGTATCCCTTCGAGGGTTGTAGTTGTGTCAATAAGAAAAGCCAAGTGGTTATTTAAAGCGCACAGGAAATTTTTATTCGGTTTCCAAAGTTGGCAAGTGATGAACATAAAAATTCTTTAAGCACTTTTTCCAGACAAAAGAAATACAGGATAATTTCTCCAAATCAAAAAATGTCCAAACAAAACTCACAGCAGTTTCTACTCTTCACTGCACTTGTTTGACACTTACAAAACAAAGGCATTTGTAAAAACTCTTCACAGCTTCCAACCTCGCTGTTGCCACGCCCATACAAACAGTTCTAGCTGTTTGGGCCCTCACCGAAGTTCTGCAGTTTAACTTCCTAAGAGATTCCTAACCTCTTGTCTTCAGGGTTACTCTTCTCTTTCAACTCTTGAAACTGCCTTAACTTGCAACAGCTTCCTTTGGTATTTCACTGTTTTCTAACACACATTACTATTGTATTTTAGTGCACAGCTCACATTCCATCTCAGAGGCTTCTGACTCAATAACACTTTCTTCAGGGCCTACCTCCATGCTCTCAAGTGAGCTACAGCTGGGTGCTCTCTGAAAGTGCTCTGGTGTCTTTTCCTTCAGAGTCTTCACAATGTTAAACAGTCTCTCACACTGCCTGGCCTTGGCTCCTCCAAGCCGGTCTCCTGTGTGTCTCTCCTGCTTAACCTCCCTCCTGAGATACTTCTTGCTGTGCTGAGGCTTCAGGTGTCTGAAAGTCTCCTCTGAGTCAGAGCAAGAACTATTCTGGTGGCACTGCTCATTCCCTGCGTACCTTTCTTGGCTGCCTTTGTAATGGTTCCTCCATTTGCTGCTCTCCTTGGCTGCAAGGGTTTTCCACAGCTTGGCCCCAGATCTCTCCTGTCTGTGCCTCCTGGGAATTGGACTTGAACCTGGGCTAGGCCTTGAACTGCAGCTGCCACTGGTGCTAGCTCCTGCATTCCTCCTGGACCTTCTGCTCACAGCTCCTTCCTCCTCCTGCAAACTCAAACTGTGCCTCTCTCTTTTGTTTGTTCTTCCTCTGTTAACTGTTGAGCTGGGCAACTCCCTTCCTAGCTCCTCCCACTTGGACCTCCTACTCCTCTGCAGGGTTGTCCTGTGGTCTGTGATTGGCTTAGCCTTAGCTCTGCCCTCTAGGTTTCTTTCAGTGCTTCTAGTATGGAGCCTAGGATTTTGTGCTCCCATCCCCCGCAATGAAAAAAAATCCTTCTTTTTTCCAGTTTTCCCTAGCTGGGCTGCACTCACCTCATCACAATATTAAGATCTTTAAGTCTGTCCTCATATGCTTTATAATGAAGACCACTAACCATTTTAGTAGCAATCCTCTGCACTGACTCCAGCCTGTTTATATTCTTTTGAAGGTGCGGTCTCCAGAACTGCACACAATACTTCAAATGAGGTCGCACCAGAGACTTACACAGAGGTACTATCACCTCCTTTTTCCTGCTAGCCATTCCTCTCCATATGCAACCAAGCATCCTTCTGGCTTTTGCTGTTGCCTTGTCTACCTGTTTAGCTACTTTAAGATTATCAGACACAATCATTCCCAGGTCCCGCTCTCCTTTTGTGGACAGAAGTACTTCATCCCCTACATCATACCACTTCCTTGGATTTTTGCAGCCCAAATGCATAACCCTGCATTTTTTAGCATTAAATTTCAGCTGCCAAATTCTAGACCATTCTTCAAGCTTAATTAGATCCCTCCTCATGTTATCTACTCACTCCTGGGTGTCTACTCCATTGCAGGTTTTGGTATCATCTGCAAATAGGCAAACCTTACCTGATAGCCCTTCTGCAATATCACTACCAACGATGTTAAAATGAATTGGACCAAGGACAGATCCCTGCTGCACACAACTGGTAACCTCCTTCTCCTCAGAGTGAACTCCATTTACGTATACCCTTTGCCACCTCCCACGCAACCAATTTCTAACCCAATCAGTAACTTTAGGGTCCATCTCTAGGGTACTCAGTTTGTTTATAAGTTGCCTGTGTGGAACGATGTCAAAAGCTTTACTTAATCCATCTAGGGATCTGCCTCGATCCAACTCCCTGGTCACCCAGTCAAAGAAATCAATCGGATTTGTCTGACAAGACCTGCCTCTGGTAAATCTAACTTATGGCCTTACAGGCCTAACCTATGCACTGAAGAAGCAACTCAGTCACTACTGATGTGCATATTCAGGGGTACAACTTAAACATATCTGGGAAAGATGTTTAGTACATTTGGCCATAAATCTTGGGTAATTTACCCCAAGGTGTCTAGAGTTGAAATCAAGACAATCTCCGTAACTGATAAATACTGTTCAGTCATCACCTCCTTTTGTTACAATTTCATGATCCTTTTAATAACAGTAGGGAGCATATTCAACGGAGGTGGCCAGCAATGTTAAAATGGCTGGCCCATTCCCCGCTTTAAATTATGCCCAAATATTCAATGCCGAGGCCATATCCGGCCAACAGTATTGAATATTCAGGTTGCCTGCTTAGCATTTTGCTAACTGTTCAGAGGTGATATTAAGCCATTGGACAGATAACTAAACCAGCTAAAGTTAGCCCAGGCTTTTTTCTGCCTATCTTTAGCTAGTTTAAGTTAACTGGCCAATGAGTGAATATTACCACTGATCTCTAACTCAAGTGCTGCCACCACAACATCCCTGGAACGTGCAAACCAGTTAGCAGATAATATTCAACATCACTAAACGGTTTGGTGCCGCTTAATATCCCACTGACGCAGGGCTGAATTTAAGCTCTTGGCTCCCATAGGCAGCATCGTACCTAGCCCTGTGCAAGCAGTGCGGCCGTACAGGTGCAAAAGATTAGGGGATCATTTTAGGTTGCTGGCCTCCGCTCCCCCCATGCTGCCTGCCATTGCCGTGCCATCGCCACTTTTTGTGTTTTCTCTTCGGTGGTGGTGCCAGCAGCAGCGGAGCAGACCTGACCTCAAATTAAAAAAAAACAACACGCGGGTCTTTCTGACTCCGAGCTTGCATGCAGGTCTGGTCCCTCCCTCTCTCCCTCCCTCCTCTGATGCAACCTACATCAGAGAAGGGAGGGAACAGAACTGCATGCAAACGCAGAGTCGAAAGACCACGTGTTGCTTTTTTTTCTTAATTGAAGTCAGGTCTGCTCCGTGCTGCCGGCGCCAATGACAACAAGAAAACACAAAAAGTGGCAGCGGCAGAGCAAAGGCGGCACACCAGATGTGCAAGTCTGGGCGTAATTATGACTTGGGTCAGCCCTGCCCATAGGCACAAAATTCAGAAGTGATTGTTTTGGTCAGGAGGGAGGGGAAGAGTATGTGCAGATTACACCCCCTCCCCCATACATTTGTTTAGGGGTTGTACCTGACATTATATTTTTAGAATTGGAAATGTTATTTAAGTTTGCTTTGATTAAAAAAAAATAGAGGGGGGTTACCTGCATATTGCAACAGATACAACCCTAAACAAAAGCATAGAGGGGGCCAGTGTACAAAGAGCAGCAGATACAACTCTGGCCACCTTAAAACTGAAACAAGACTGAAGTAATGTGGTGGGGGAGTAGGACAGGAGTGTGTTTGTGTCAAGAAGAAAGGAAGTTCTTCTTAATTTTTGCCTCTGTGTTACAAGGAACAGCTAAATATAATTAGCAGGAGGCACTGACTTCAAAAGGCTTTCTAAATCTTGGTGCCGGAGTCAACTGCCTCTGTTGCCTATACATAAATCCGGGCCTGCATTGATGATGATTTAACCAGTTGGCAAGGCTGCTAACCGGTTAAATTGCTCTGAGTATGCCCCCCAATGAGCCTAAAACTTTCAAAATTACCTCAGTGTATCTGATTATCTCACACCGCTCCAGATTAAGTCGATGTGCTCTGCGAATATTTCTTATCCTATATTAAGAAGTAATCTTATAAACCATAAAATTACTATTACAGTTAATGAATTCTTATTTGGATATTGGTTACTTAATTTAGATCCTAACCAATAGCAATTCTCTTCATAAAGATTCTACATAACCTTTCAAATCCCCTAGTTAAAAAAATAAATTTTCTTAGTTAACATACAATACGAGGTGCGATCAAAAAGTATCGAGACTTGTACAATAACACAAGAAGTATAACATTGATAGTTATTGAACTCAGTCTCCTTCAAAGTAGTCCATTTCCATTAAAACACAATTCCTCCAGTGTTCCTGCCTCTGCTGGTAACAATTTTTAAATGCCTCTTTCGTTATGCTGTGAAGTTACTGTGTTGAATTTTGCTTAATGGTCTCCAAATTATCAAATCTCCTTTTTTTCAGTGGTAATTTCAGTTTTGGAAACAAGAAAAAGTAAGTCAGGTGATTATGGAGACTGACGGACTTGCTCGATTTGGTGTTTTGCCAAGAACTGCTGGAGAAGATGTGATGCGTGAGCTGGGGCGTTATCGTGATGAAGCAACTATTCACCATTCCTGTGCAACTCTGGCCTCTTATTACGAACTGCATCTCTCAAACGAGTCAGACCTTGGACAGTACTCCTTATTGATGGTTTGGCCTTTTGGAGCACACTCATGATGAACAATACCTTGGTAATCAAAGAAAACTGTAAGCATGACCTTGACATTTCTCCTCAGTGGACGGGCTTTCTTGGGTCTGGGAGAGTTTGGAGTCTTCCATTGTGAGGACTGAGTCTTAGTTTCTCGGTCATAACCACAATCTCATGATTCATCACCAGTAATAATCTTTTTGATGAAATCTGAGTCATTTTTAGTGCATTCCAACAACTCCCTGGTTGCAGACAGTCAATCTTCATTTTGGTCAGGGGACAGAAGTTTTGGCACAAATTTTGCAGATACACGTCTCATCTCCAAATCGACAGTAAGAATGGACTGTACCGACCCAAAACTGATGTCCATGTTGTCAGCAAGCTCCCTGATAGTCAATTGACGATTTGAGCATATTGCAGCATGCACTGCTTCAACTTTGTCTTCATTCCTGCTTGTGGATGGCCTTCCAGAACATTTGTCACTGTCAACACTTTGGGGGGTCCTCTTGGAAATGTTTGTACCAGTCATAAACTCAAGCATTCATTGCCATATATTCACTGTAACTTATCATAAGTCTTTTTGCATGAATTTCCAAGTTTCTGGCAGAATTTAATGCAAATTTGCTGTTCAGTCTTTTCACTCATTGTAAATCTGATGAACTGCTTTTACACAATACCAAACATCATGTGTTTTATTTATTTTGCACTCTTTAGAATCAGTGTGGTTTACATGTATACTAACAGGTACTTGTTATTCCCTTGTCCCCAAAGGGCTCACAATCTAAGTGTACCTGAGGCAATGGAGGGTTAAGTGGCTTGCCCAAGGCCATGGGACTAGAGACCCCAGTCCCTCTGGCCTGAAGTTACTTGTCCCCATGTGGGAATTGAACCCCTGGCCTTCTGGCCTTTGATAACCTGTCCCAACCACTGAGCCACTCCTCCCTCTGTAGGTATAGGTGTGCTACAGTCCTGCTAAACTCTGCACATGCAGAGCACATAACTAGGTCACTGCATGCTTAATAGCATCATAGTGTGACGTATTGCTATATAGCTATACAACAAGTCTCAATACTTTTTGATCACACCTCATACGATAAAAAAATATTTCCTCTTCCATGTAATTTGGAGTACAATTTAAAAAAAACAACAAAACAGATGTATGTTAATTTATGATTATTTGTAATGAAACCATTCCTAAAGCATTGACTTCATGGCAGTTTACAAACCAGCTGAGCCAAGTGGTTTACGGTGCATATAATAATAATGCGCAAATGCAATGTGTGTCTTGAGTCAGTGCTGACTCCTGGCAACCCAGCAGCTCCTGGATTTTCTTGGCAGAGCGACTGAAAGTAGATTGATATCTTTCTTCCAAGGCAACAGAGGGTGAAGTGATTTGCACAAGGCGTGCTAATGGGAATCAAAACCTGGTCTCTTGGTTATCAAGCCAGTACTCTAATCATGAGGCTACTCCTCCAACAATAATATAAAAGGTATAACTTGAAAATATAAATGATCAAACTATGATACATCAGGGCGGATGCAGCACAGGATAACATTCCCAATCTATTACACACTGCAGCATTAGCATAAAAGAAATCAGTGCACAAAAGGTAATGGAAGAGATATTAGATAAACAGTTACATATGAAAGTTGCTAAGATCAGAGATAGTCACTATAGGAACACTGAAATAACAGTGCTTTTACATGTTTCTTTTTTTTTTCATTTATATTTTATTTGTTTTCCATTCTCTTGTTACAGTTTGATTTCTACTTCTCATACAAAGCATAACTAACTCACTGCATCAATAGCCTATTTACATCCAAATTTACTCTATAACTCTAGTACTGTATCAAATGTCAATACAATCCCCCCAATCCCCCCTCCCTCTCCCCCTTCCCCCTGCCCACTTCCATAATCCACGATTCATGATTCAACAATTCATTTGTCTGTTTTACTCCACCTCTTCCTCTTCCCCCATGCTTTTTCAACGCCTTCCACCGTCCATGTTTCATACCATTGCCACACCTTCTTGTGATTTTTAACCTTGTGCTTTCTGTATGCTTCTGTCTCACATAAGCACTACTCTTGCTCCAACTTTCCCACTACCTCTTTTATCGGTGGTACCTCTGCATTCTTCCAGCATCTTAGAAGGCTGTTATTATCCCATACCCCAAAAATGTTGCCAGATCTTCCTCACCTTCTCCCATCCCCTCGTTTAACACTACCATAGCTGAAGTTAGTTTGATCTGTACTCCAGTAATTTCCCCATATAATCTTCCCACTTTTCCCCAATACGCTTGCACCTTTGGACAGTGCCATCACATATGTATTAGATCACCTCTTGCCCCGCATTTCTTCCAGCACTCACTCGAAGTGTCCGGATAAATAGCTTTTAACTTAACCGGGGTCCAATACATCCTTAACCCCACCTTTTTTTTTTTTATAGAACTTTATTTATAAACATCGTGAAACATATCCAGTACAACAAGTAACAGCCGCCCGCCGGGGTTGACTCTTATCCCCAAGCGGAGGACACTCACAATTACAGGTGCATTTTTACCAATGACATAACTCCCCACCCGCTCCCTATCCCCCCACCCCGCCATGCTCAGGACCCCGGAAAGACCTCAAATGGCTGACGCCATCCACGCCACTCAAAACAGGAGCTACTCCCTAACTCCCCTGCTGGAGAATAAGATTGCGGCATCGAGGGCTCAGGACCTGAATGTAGGGTTCCCAGGTCAACTGAAAGTAGGTCCATCATTTGGGATTACCCCTCGCTCCCCTACTCTCCATAAGCATCAATTGATGAAAGGAATTCCGCCATTCCCAAAAGGACAGAGGACTTTGCTCCCGCCATTTACGTAAGAGAGGCCCCTTACCCACCAGACAAGCCTTACGCACTAACCACCTTTCCCATTTCCCTTTGGGACGGTTGGTCTTCAGGTGATCCAAGACAACAAAGGGGGCGTCCCAGGCTACTTGCTGTTCCAAGATGCGCATCATAAACGAGCAGATTCGCAGCCAGTATGGGCGGATAAACTTGCAGTCCCACCACATATGCAGCAACGTTGCCAAGGGGGAAGAACACTGCGGGCAGCTCCCATCCAAAGTCAAGTGGCATCGAAAGGCCCGCCGAGGCGACAAAAATACACGGGTAATAGACTTAAACTGCATTTCACGCCAACGTACGCCATCAACAAGATTCCCGATCCGCCGAAGAGCCAGGAGAACTGTGCCCGAGGGGATCTCTCTCCCCATCTCGTCAGCCCAAGCCCTCTCCACAACACTATAGTCCGGACAGGTCGAAGGGTCTCGAATCGCCAATTCAACACACTAATAGAGGGCGCCTCCTCCGCACCCAAGCTAAAAAACTCTAAAATCTGCAAAGAACGATCACTGCTCAGCTCTGCTGCAGGGAGGGAAGCCACATAGTGAGAGATCTGCATATATACAAAAAAGTGTTTAGTCCCCAATTCATATTCCTGACGTAAAGAGACAAATGACTTACATTTCCCACTAGGACCAACAACATGACCCAGATTGTAAATACCCCTCTCAGCCCAAACACGAAATGCCACAACATCCAAACCGGGGGGGAAACAAAGGTTGCCCTGCACCGTCAGCCAACTCAACACTTTCCAATCGCGGCCCCAAAAGATATTAAGCTGCCTCCAAGTCCGTCGCACCGGGGCCACCAAGGCTCCTTCAGACAGATGTCGGGGGACCACACGACTCTCATGGTGTAACAAAGCTTGCAATGTATGCGGTGCTACATAAGCCTCCTCCATGGCTCTAGGAGTAAAATTCTCAGTACCCCCCAACCAATCACCCAGGTGACGCGCCTAGCAGGCCAGGACATAGCTGCTCAAATCTGGGAGCCCCCAGCCTCCGTACCGCCCCCTTCTGCGCAAACGCCAGTACGAAATACGGGCTCGCCCCCCTCT
Organism: Ichthyophis bannanicus; assembly: GCA_033557465.1. Classification (NCBI taxonomy): domain Eukaryota; kingdom Metazoa; phylum Chordata; class Amphibia; order Gymnophiona; family Ichthyophiidae; genus Ichthyophis; species Ichthyophis bannanicus. Next base: position 954,162,772 of record CM066031.1, read on the forward strand.
CCACAAAAAGTTCCGGAATTCCCTCTCGAACTTCCGAATATCTCGACACAATAACCATACAGGGAGCAGCTGCAGCCAATACAATATCCACGGCAGAATGACCATCCTAATCGCTGCAATTCGCCCCGAAAGCGATAAGGGGAGATGCCTCCAAGACTGCAGCTGGGTCCGCACCTTAAACAGCACCCGGTCGAGGTTGCTCCCATAGAGCTGGGAGACTCGACGTGGAAGCACAATCCCCAAGTACACAAACTGGTCCTCTGCCCATCGCAGAGGGAAATCGCCCGGCCAACTCCCCCTCAGCTGACCGGAAACATCCAGTGCCTCCGATTTATCTTGATTAATGCTAAGACCTGCAAAGGTCCCAAAAAAATGAAATTCCTGCAACAATCGAGGTAGGGATTCACGAGGTGAAAGCAAGTGTACCAGGAGATCATCCGCGAAGGCGGCTAATTTAAACTCATATCCCCCAATATTCACACCCTTTATTTCTCGGGACAGTTCCACTCGTCGTATAAGGGGGTCTAAGGACAAAACAAAATGGAGGGGAGACCGAGGGCATCCCTGTCGGGTCCCCCGCTGCAACGGAAATTCTTCGGAAAGCACCCCATTACATAAAATCGCCGCAGTCGGTAGCACATACAAACTAGCCACCATTTGTCAGAAGGCATCCCCAATACCATAGCACGGGAGTAAATATTGCAGATAGTGCCAGTCCACTCTGTCAAAGGCCTTTTCGGCATCAAAGCTTATAAGCAGAGACGACTGGCACCTATGCTGAACCCATTCCAGAGAGGCTAGAATTTTGTGCAGATTGCGAACAGCATACCGATTTTTAACAAAACCGACTTGGGACTCATGTACCAGTTGGCCCAAAAAACCCGCCAAGCGCTCCGCTAAAATTTTTGCCAGTAATTTAAGATCAAATGGGTCGGTAAGAAGCTGCCTGCAAGGGATCTTTGTTTGGCTTTGGGATGAGAACAATATGTGCATGATTATGTCCCCAACGATAGTAACCCTGCTCCGTCCTCCGATTGTGTACGGCCGCCAGGGTAGGAGAAATCATGTCGCCAAGAATCTTGTAAAATTCTGCCCCAAAACCGTCGGAGCCTGGGGTTTTAAAACAACTCGCTTTCGATATCACTGCTTGCACCTCCTCAACCGTAATAGGCTGATCTAATTGCCTCCTTTGTGACTCCGTTAACCGGGGAAGCTCCAAACCCCCTAAATAATCCTTCATATGCGTGGGAGAAGCCTGGTCAGCCGCATATAGCTTCTGAAAGAAGACCTGAAATATACGGGCTATCTCTGGGCTCTCTCTCCGGACCACCCCGTAGGAATCTCTAAGCGCAGTCACCAATCTGGAACCCCGAGGACCACGCAAACAGCGGGCCAAAAGCTTCCCCGGCTTATCACCATAGCGGTACAATTGATACCGGTAATACAAAATAGTCTTCACAGCCCGCTGGTGTAGGAGCTCATTGAGCTCCACCTGACTGTCCCAAAGGCGCTGCCGAAGCATCCCAGTAGCGTTTCGCGCCAACTGGCGCCTCAGCTTCGTCACTAATTTCTCCAGACAGATGATCCGTTCTGCCATGAGTCTCCGTTTCCTTGCCAAGAACCCGATAATATCTCCTCTTAGAACCACTTTAGCTGTTTCCCAAAGCAGCTCAGGGTCGTCCCGATGGCCATGGTGATCGGACTCAAACTCCTGCCACCTTCTTTGCAAAAAGTGACGAAACTGAGCATCACGATATAGCTCGAGGGAAAAACGCCAAATCCGGGCCCTTGGGTTGGTCCCGCTCAGTGAAGCTCCAGCCACACAAACGCGTGGTCGGACACTTCGGTGGGGCCGATCTGTGCCTCCGTCACCCTAGCAAACAAACCCGTGGAGACCAACACATAGTCAAGGCACGCACTAGAATTATGTGCCCGAGATTGGTGCGTATAATCCCTTTCGGACGGGTGTAACAACCGCCAAGGGTCCACCAAGTCCAGTCTATTACAGAGCTGAACCATAGCTTTCGCCATCTGGAATCTTTCCCGGGGTCCATTCCCCCGCGACGTATCCAACAGCACATCCATAACAGCATTAAAATCTCCACCCAGTATCATTGGGCATTCAGGCAATAACGCAATTTTAGCCGCCACCCAACTGTAAAAATCCAGGTCTAATACATTGGGACCATACAGATTACCCAGTATTACAGACTTCCCCTCAAGAGTACCCTGCAAGAATACAAAGCGGCCGGAGGAATTCGCCAATTCCTTTTCAACCGCGAAGCGAACTCGTCTATGAATCAGAACAGCAACACAACCCTTTTTTCCTTGGGCCGGGGCACCCCATACCTGACCCACCCATTCCCTGCATAGTTTACCATGCTCTTTGGCAGTCTGGTGGGTCTCTTGGAGTAAGGCAATATCTGCTTTATGCCGAGCTAGGGCCCGCAGCACTTTAGACCACTTAATAGGGCTTCCCAGGCCACAAACATTCCAGGAGATTATCTTCAGGTTAGAAGGCCAATATCACAACTATACATTAAGGCTGTCACCAAATTCCAGGGGGGGGGCCCTCCCAGCCTGGGGCTCCCCCCAGCCAACCCTCGAGTGGTACGGGACTAGCATCATCCCTAGGCCCTGAGTGTGACTTTTCCCCCTTCCACCCCCCCTCCCCCCCTTCCCTCCCTTCTCCTCTAGCCCCCCTCCCCCTTGCCCCTAGCAGCTATGCCCTACCCTCCCACTATTGGGTAGCATAGTATTCCCCGTACAGAATCAACTTAGATGCGTGCAGTCTCCTCCGACCTCTCGCTCCAGTTCTCATCCCCATTATACCAAAACCAACCCACTAACCCAGAACGCAGTATAGTAAAGCATTATGAGACCAGGCTTACAACAATATAATAACAGGTAACATAGGCATCACGTAACAGAGCACATGTTAGGTCCACATTTTGCTCCCTGCGGAGGTAAAGTTAAAGTTGATAAAAAAAAAAAGAAACCTGGATCCAGCAACCAACCACCACCCAATAGGAGAGAAAGAAATTGAGAAACAGGGAGGGTAACAGAAAGAAGCCTCCCACACTAATCCCACCCTTTCCCGTTAAGACTCGGGCCTTGTAGGAAGGGCAAGTATATAACTAACCGGGCCCCCAATTCGGAGTAATCAAAAAAAAAACACCCTGATCTAGGACCTGGTTAACAGCGAGACTCCCCCTCCCCCCTCCCCCCTCCCGTCTCCTACAACCCACAAAGCTGAACACATAAGTATAGGAAGAAGATGAACAACGGGGGGGGGGGACAGGTCCTGCGCTCCGCACTGCAACTGCCACTCCACTTGGTAGGCCTGCCACGGGTCTTCATATAAGCCGCAGGAACACAGTCACAGTCTCTCCTGGCCTCCGGTCCTTGTGCAGAGCTTTCTGATCCGATAAAGTTCAAATAGGACACCCCACCTCTTAACCTTGTGTAGCAGCCCACTCCAATCCTCCAGGCCTCGGCTGGGGCAAAAATCACTTAGTCCCTGCATACAAGATTCACCCAGCATCCGGCACAAGGCACCTAGCAATACAGCTCCCCCCAAACGGGTGCCAAGATAACTCAAGGGCCACGCTGATGAAGGCCTTTGTGCTGCACGATCCCATCAATATAGGAGGCCACCTCCTCCGCTGATGCAAATATCCGATGATCTCCGCCATGTAACACGTGCAGCCGTGCCGGGTATTGCACGGAGAATTTTATATTAGCCTCAATCAGCTTTTGGCACAGCGGTGCGTAGGCTTTTCGTCGCTGGCTCAAGGAGACAGAGTAATCTGGAGCCACTCGAATCTTTACATTTTCATGCAGCAGGCCACCTCTCTGACGTGCCGTTCGGAGAATAGCCTCCTTATGTGGGAAATAGAGAAACTTGGCAAGAACGACTCGGGGCCGCTGATCGCGGGGCTGCTTACTTCCCACGCGGTGCGCTCGTTCAATCAACATTTTGGCGCCTCCATCAAGTCCTTCAACCAGCTGCGGGAGAATATCTTCCAAATGCTTTTTCAAATCTTTGTCCGCAATGGAATCAGGTATACCCATCAGCCTCAAATTGTTCCGTCTTGATCTATTCTCTAGATCGTCCAACTTAGAGGTATGGGATTGCACAGTCGACTTCAGGGCTGCCACCTCCTGCGTGAGAGAAAGCACGCTGTCTTCAGCTTTCCCAATGCGGTCTTCTGCCTCTTGAAGCCGGCACCCCAGCGCACTCACCGAAGTCTGCAAAATATCCATTTTTTTGTGCAAGGCTGTGAATTGTGTGGCCAGCGCCATCGCTACTGCACCAGAGACTTCTTCGATATACTCCAGAGTAGCAGGTGAGGAAGGTTGCACATGGCTGTCGGCCATCTTAGACGCGGCCGCCCCCCGTTCCTTCTCCTTTCGTAAAGTCTTGACTGTGGTTGCCATTTCATCGCTACAGCCCGCCGGACACCCCAAAACTCCTCTCCGGCGTAGCGCCCAGTCACAGTTGGATTTTAGGGGACAAGCTGCCCACCAAACAGCACTAAAAACCCGGTTTGGGCCAGCAAAGACCGGAGCACACACAGACCGCGTCTGTTGCCCTCACCGCATCACGTGACTCCTCCTTAACCCCACCTTTAAACTGTTCTCCAGCATTGGGGTCCCCGGCGCTAACTAATATGTTCTTTCATATAAATTTTCCCATCTGTTTGCGTCCCATAGTCCTGGTATTTCTTCCTCCCATCTCCTCTGACTTATTGCCTTTACCTCTCCCTACTGAAGGAGCATTTTATAAAGATTAGATATCACCCCTTTCTGTGAATTCTGTTTTCTCATTAACTCCTTGAATTGGGTGGGCTTAACTGACAGGTTAGATTTTCTCTCTTTTCTCTGCAGAAAATACCATAGTTGCAGGTATGCATAATGATCTGTCTGATCTATTTGGTATTCTTGCTGTAACTCCTCAAATGTTCGGATTACTCCCTCTTTCCCAACCATTTGTCCTAACCTTATTAACCGTTTACTGGCCCATCTCGCATATACCTTCAAGGCTTTCCCCGGCCCGTATTCACCTGCCTCTCTGATAAATGTTTACCTAGAGTATTTTTTACCCCCTAGAAGATGCTCTCTCCATTTTCTCCACACCTGGAACGTAAGTTTCGTAAAGGGATTACTGCCCCCTCCTTCTTTTTCCATCCCTCCGGGTCCCATATCCTTGCTTCCTTGTGTTCCTCTCCCTCCGTCTTTATTTGTACCCAACTCGGGGTGTCTGACTCTTTCCTCCATGCTAAGCGTGCCCTTAGTTGTGCCGCGTCAAAGTATTTGGTCAAACAGGGCATCCCTAAATCCCCCTCTGTCCGCAACTGATACGTAGTGTTTCTTGCAACCTTTGGGAATTTCCCCTCCCAAATGAACTGCATGATTATATTTTGCAACTTCCCCATTTCCCTTTTGGTCACCCTGCAGGGCAAGGATGCAAACAGAAATAATATTCGTGGTAACACATTCATTTTTACTACTGCTATGCGTCCCAGCCACGATAGATGTAGCCCCACCCATTTGGAGAGATCCTGCCTAATGTTTTCTGCCACTGCTTGGAAATTCCATTGTTTAATATTTTCTATTGGTTCCCCTAACTGTATCCCCAAATGCCTAAAATTTGATCAACCCATTTGTACCTAAAATGTGATCTTAACTTTTCCTCCAGGTTCCCTGCTAAGTTAAACCCGAGCACCTCAGTCTTTCTCTGATTTATTTTATATCCGCAATGCTACTAAACTTTTTTATTACTCCCATCAGTACTGGTAATGTAGTTATGGGTTGCTTCAAGGTAAATATAACGTCATCCGCGAATAACGCAATTTTTTCCTCCTGACCTCCAACTCTCACTCCTTTTATATCGGTTTCCTGCCTAATACGTTCTGCCCAGGGCTCAATCGTTAGGGCAAATAATAGTAGTGAGAGTGGGCATCCTTGCCTTGTGCGCCTCTGTAATGTGAATCTTTCAGAGTACCCGCCATTTGTTCTTATCCTCGCACTTGGATGCTCATAAAGTTCCCTTATCCGTTCTATAAAATTTTCCCCAAAACCCATTCGCTCCAACACTTGAAACATATACTGCCATTCAACCCGGTCAAACACTTTTTCCGCATCCACTGTGACTAATACCACCTGCTTTTTGGTTTTCTGAAGATACCAAGCAATAATATCCTTCTAATATTATCACTCCCTTCCCTCCCTTTCACAAATCCTGTTTGATCTCTGTGTATCAAATTCAGTATGATCTCTTGAATGCAACTTGCCAATACCTTTGCTAGTATTTTTGCATCAAGATTAATCAATGATATAGGCCTATAGGAGCCGTACACCCCCTTATCTTTGCCAGGTTTCAGCAATACTGTACAGTGATACTCGCCTCTTCCATGGACTTTGGAATCCCTTCCCCGTGGAGAACCCTATTGAAAACTTGGGTTAAGATTGGTGTAACCTGCTCAACCATCACCTTGTAGAACTTTTCTGTGAACCCATCTAATCCCGGGGCTTTCCCTATTTTAAGGGATTTTATAGCCTCCCTCACTTCCTCCTCAGTAATTTCTTCCCCTATTTTCCTTCTGTCTTCTGGCTCAACTTGTTTCAGGTTGCACTTCTACAAAAATTCCTTTATCTCCTCCTGCCCATTTTTAAATTCACTTTTATATAGATTTCTATAACATTCCTGGAATACCTTGCTAATCTCCCTTATGTGGTGAACAATTGTCCCTTTATTATCCCTAATTCCATCTATGTACGCCGCTTGTCTTTGAGCTTTTAACCGGCTTGATAACATTTTCCAAGCCTTATTACTCCCCTCAAAAAGCTCTTGCTTCAGCACATTCAGTTTATGAACTATTTCTTGAGCTCTTAGTCTACTTAGCTCCGCCCTTGCTTTCAATAGACTTGCGATAGTTACCGGGTCATAGTCTCTCTGATGCTGTGCTTCCAAAGCCTCTATCTTCTTTAATAATTCTACTTCTACTCTCCCCTTCTCTCGTTTGAGTCTCACTGCCAAACTAATTAATGTCTCTCTGATCACTGCCTTTAACCCATCCCACACTGTATTCAGCATTACCTCACTCGTCTTATTAAAATACAAGTATTCCTGTATATCTTCTAAAGTGCTTCCACCTGTTTATCTTCTTCTAATAAGGAGTCATTTAGTTTCCAGAATTGTATCCCCTCGTCTTCCTCCCCTATTTCAAATATTATGCTAACTGGGGCGTGATCTGTCCAAGTTATTGCCCCTTGAGACCCACTTTCCACTTCCCCAGATCATGTCTAGTCCACTATAAGGTCCATGAACATGAGAGTAGAATGTATATTTTGCGCTCTTCTGGGTGCCTACTCCTCCAAATATCTACCAGTCCCAACCTCTCCTGTAACCTCTTCATACTCGGTCTGTCCCTTCTCCCCCTCACTAGCCTGACCTCCACTATTGTCTAATCTCAGATTACTAGTTAAATTAAAGTCCCCTCCCAAAACTATGGGGATGTCTCCCAGTTCTTCCAACTCCTTTGAAATTTTCTCATATGTTTCCCCTTGACCCTCATTGGGCCCATAGATGCTTATCACCCACACCTCTTCTCCCCCAATTCAAAGCCGTACCCCTACCCATCTTCCTTCTTTTCCTCTACCCTCTCCTGTTATTGAGTATCGATATGCCTCCCCTACCAGAATCCCCACCCTCCCTTTACGTGGGTTTAACCTTTGTCCTGCCAACACCACTTTCGGGTAACTTTTTGAGGAAAGCTTGTATTCCTGTCCTACTCAAAGGCAGGGGCAGCCCAAGGGGGGTGCGGGGCCATGTGCGGAGATTAATTGCGGGGCCTCATTTGCATAAATATTTGCATAATGTTAACATGCATTTTTAGTAAATATGCCTCTTAATGAGTGTCTGCACAAAGAAAGACTAACAGATTTCTACGTTACTATATTCCAGTGCCAACCGCCAGGCCCATTAGGAAGTACTATAAACACTGACCATTTAGAACTCATAGCAAATCCACCATATCATAACAGCTCTGCCAGGACTCACAAAGCACCAAACCCTACCTATCAAAAGGCAGCACTGCAAATATTAAACCAATACATCTCAGAGAATACCAATGCATCTCCTACTGGGGAAAGAGAACAAGTGGCACGGTCAGATAGAAACTACATGAACAGAATATCTCAACTTGGTTAAAATGCAGAACATAGACCGTCACCAAAGAACAAGGGATCACAATTTAGAAATAGGAAGACAATAATTAAACTGGGAACCCCAAAAGCCAAACTTGGGATGTACAACAACACCGGAGAAATAAAACTATACATTAATTTCCTCTTGTACTAAACAAAACACAAAAGATGTTAACAATACACATTTCGCAGAGCTGATATATTCCAGTTAATAAATTCAAAATAAAAAAGTATTTTTCTATCTTTTGTTTTTTGTGCATTTTCTTTTTCAGTTGCAATTGCTCCAGTTCCTTTCTTCTGGTTTCTTTGTGTCTTCTGCGAGCTATCCATTTGTCCTTTCTTCTCTTTTAGATTTTTTTCCATTTTCTTTCTATATATCTGCTTTAGCATACTGAACTTTCCCCTTTTGCTCTTTCCCCCATTTCTTTCCTTATTCCTTTATCATCCACTCAAATTTCACCCTTCCATTCTCAATCTCCACTTACTCTTCCAATACCTGGCCCATCATAGACTTTTCTTCCCTCCCACACAAAATATCTTTTCCCCTCTCCATTCTCATTCCCCAACCCTTTCTAGTCCTCCCCCAAAATCAGCTCTCTTATAGTTCTAGACCCACCCAGCATCCGCCCCCTTCTAGTCCCAGTCTCCCAAGCCTCCACATCAGCCCATTTCCAGTCCTAGCCCCCCATATGCTCTTTTCCAATTCCATTCCAGCCCCCCATCGGCCCATTTCCACTCCAAGCTCCCCCATCAGCCCATTTCCAGCCCTATTCCAACTCCCATCAGCCCGCTTCCAGTCCTATTCCAGCCCCCATCAGTCCATTTCCAGTCCTATTCCAGCCCATCACCAATTTACAGTCCACGTTCGCCCCATCAGCCCATTTCTAGTCCTATTCCAGCTCCTCATCAGCCCATTTCCAGTTCTAGCCCCCATATGCTCTTTTCCAGTCCCACATCAGCCCATTTCCACTCCAAGCTCCTCCATCAGCCAATTTCCAATCCTAGCCCCCTTGTCAGCCCACTTCATCCTATTCCAGCCCTCATCAGCCCATTTCCAGTCCTAATCCAGCTCTTCATCAGCCCATTTCCAACTTTAGCCCTCCCATCACAGCCCATTTCCAGTCCTAACCCCCCCACCATCACAGCCCATTTCCAGTCTGTTCCTCCCCCACCACCACCATCACAGCCCATTTCGTCCATTCCCCTCCACCATCACAGCCCACTTGCAGTCCTATACCCCCCACCATCACAGCCCATTTCCAGTCCGTCCCCCCCCCCCACCATCACAGCCAATTTGCAGTCTGTTTATCCCCCCCACCATCACAGCCCATTTGCAGTCCATTTCCCCACCCCCACCATCACAGCCCATTTCCAGTCCGTTCCCCCCACCATCACAGCCCATTTGCAGTCCTATCCCCCCCCGATCACTGCCCATTTGCAGTCCATTTCCCCCCACCACCATCACAGCCCATTTCCAGTCCATTTCCCTCCCACCATCTCAGCCCATTTGCAGTCCTATCCCCACCACCATCACAGCCCATTTGCAGTCCGTTTCCCCCCCATCACAGCCCATTTCCAGTCAAGAAGTTTCCCCCTTATCACAGCCCATCCAGTCCTAGCCCTCCCCCTCCGAAGAGCCCCGCACCGTCTAAGGGGCTGCAGAGGGAGACCGTGCGAGGCCCCAGCTTCCTCTACATAGTCGCCAGCGTGAGGAGTCTTTTCCCTCATGCTGGGGGCTGTATCTGTGAAGCCACGAATGCTGGGAAAGGTTAAAGGGCAACTGGTACGAATGGTCTGAATAAAGTATAGCCTAGTATAGTTACATCACAGTCATGGTTTTCTGTGAACCATGTTTCTGTAACTGACATTAAATCCAAGTCAGCCTCTCCCATTAAAGCCTCAACATCTGGGATCTTATTTCCCATGCTATGGGCATTTATACACACTGCTTTCCATATGTTACCCCTTTTACCCATTTCCATGAAGGTATTTAATATTTCATTTACCTGGAGGTTTTCACTTATCTGGGGGCTTTCTTCACCCATCCCCAATGAATCTAGTTTAAAGCCCTCTTCAGTAGATTAGCCAGTCTACTACTGAAGATGCATCAACATTTCTTGGACAGATAGACCCATTTGTCAGTTGTGATGTCTTCCCAGGCTCCCTTGAAGAAGGAATGGTATCTGCCCACTAGCAGGATCGTACGGGACGTGGCATCAAAAGGAGGGGATGCTTTTCCCAAAACAGGTTGCCAACTGCTTCTGTTGTCGGCAATCTCTTTGGCACGTCTTTTGGTGATGGTACGATTGGAGTTTAGAACGCTGTGATTGCCACTTATAGTAAGGATTATAACATTTTGACACGGAGTATGACTTGTGTTGGTACGATCCCTGTGGCTTTCAGTGGTTGGGATTGTGCTCGAGACCATCCAAGGCCAGGATTTGGAGTGTGGTGTAATGGTCTTTCATGTCATTGATGATCTCCTTGACGTTTCCCCAAAGAGGATGCCCCCCATGCAGGGAGCACCGGTGAGCTGCTCATGGGTATCCTCTTGCAGGCCGGAGGCGATAGCTGTTGTAGCAGTCTGGACTGCTGAGTTGAAGGTATCAAAGGCCGAGTGGATCAAGTGTTTTCTACACTCACCTAGGTCTCCTAGGATGGGTGAGATGATGCCTTTTGACCCTGGAGTTAGCACCTCGATGGCACTCTTGAGGCTATTTAGTAGTGCATTCTGGTACAGGACGTGTTGGAATTGGTGGGAAGCAATTTTTGCACTCAGTAGCACCACTTGGTATGTCCTCTTTCTGAGCTCATCAAGAATCTTATGGTCCTTCTCCCGGTGAGGTGTTGGAATGGCAGCAGGACCTTTTTGCCTGTTTTAGCACAGACTCTACCATGAAGGATTGGTGGGGGAGTTGCGTCTTTTCAAATTCTGAGGCTGGTTGCAAGCGATATTTGGTGTCTTCTGGAGGTGGCAGGTCCAAACGAAGGGAGTTTCCAAATCCGCATGAGGTTATCGAGTAAGAGTTTGTGGACTAGTATGGAAGCTACGGACCTAGGGGCATCAAGATATTTCAGAAGGCCCAGAACATCATTCCTGAGAACTGGTGCATCGACGGGGGATAGCACAAAGCAGGTGGAGAGTTTCTGGAGGAACATGGGGTACATCAGGTCCTCAGGTGGGGAGGACAGTAACAGTGGCAGTGGAAAAGGCTCCAATGGGGTGCCCATGGAGTCAGAAGGGCATTTGTAGCTCCCCGTGGAACCTAGGGCAGCCACTTCTTCACCTTCGCTGTCTGTTGAGAGGGGCCAAGGCAAAAAACCGATGGTGATGGCAATCTCTGAGGTGACGTGTGCGTGCAGGTCATGGTGTTGATGTATCAGTGCTATGCTGCACTTCCTGGGTCCGTGTCTCCTGAGGGGTTGCATGTTGCACCAGGAAGCAGAACAGTAGGTCCAGCATAGCCAAGGGTGGTGGCAGAGGCGGCAGGGTTGGACTCAGTGGGGGCGCATTGGTGTGAATGGAAACAGTGGTGTAAGCAGGGTTCTTGTGCGGGTTATGCTGCACAGTCACTTCTCTGGCGTGTTGGGATGTCGTCAATGCTTCCGGGGGGAGGCAGGGAGGCTGCCTGATGTGTAGCTGGAGGAGAGACTTCTCACCTTCTGGATCCTGCATCTGTGTCGGTAGTTCCTTCCCCTGCTGAAAGAGCTACTGCCATTGCTGTCTGTGCTGCTGCTACTGATGCTGAGCCTCAATTGGCGCTTGTAAGCCGGTTTGCGAGCATAGTGGGGGGATGAGGCGTTTTCCCTGGCACCGGGAGTGGGGGGGTCGAGCCTGTGCTGTGCATGGCTTCCCTTGTCAGTGTGGTGACTGTTGCTGTCGCCATGGTGCCATTCAATTGCACCAGCGATGCATGGAGCCAGCGGGTTTAAGGCTGTTTCAGCACCATAAAGGATTGCTTCGGGTGCTGGGAGCAAGGCCAGAGATGCTGTTGTCTGTGCGGCTGCAGGGGCCAGATCCGGGTGCCGATCAGGTGCTGCTGCCAGGTCTAGGCAGGGGATGGAGACCTTCGGGGATGCATCCTATGCCATCGAGGGGAGCGTGGAGGGTGTTTTTCCAGTAGCCATCTTGTCAGTGGCAATGCGGCTGTGCCTCTTTTTTTCCTTGGGGTTTTCGGCTCAGCAATTAGAAGAAGGAAGATGATCTGCCAAAGTCGCAAGGCCCATGGAAGTAAGAAAATCCTGTAGAACATGGCTGTGGGATCAGTGGGCCCTGGGAGACATGCAGGCACAGTGAGGGCAGTCTTCCAAGTGATGAGACTTCCACAGACACCGGACACATTGGTCATGTGCATCCGTTGAGTTCATTTTCTTCCCGCACTTCAGGCATTTTTTAAAAACAAATTTATGGTTCTTCTTTCTGCAGTTGGACTCTCTTTTTTCTTTCTCCATGTTAGTAGAGATGTAGAGTAGTAGATGAGGAGAGCTGGTGTTCCGTCCTTCTGGCTAGGCGGAATAAGTAGAACTGAGCCAAGTAGAGGCAGACCAGGGGGTAGGGGCACCTTGGCACATACTCAGAAACGTTTTGCCTTTCAGAGCTCTGGGAGAGCACTTCTGTTCCAGATAGCGCCGTCAGATGACATTACCAGGTGTGGCTGACTCATCCTACTTGTCCATGGAGAACTTCAAGATATCTTGCAAAATGCAGAAATTAGAATATCCCTCTAGAGCAGTGGTTCTCAACCCAGTCCTTGATACACACCCAGCCAGCTGGTTTTTCAGGATATCCAAAATGAATATGCATGAGATAAATTTACATATAATGGAGGCAGTGTATGCAAATCTCTTTATGCATAGTCATTATGGATATCCTGAAAACCTGACTGGGTTAAGACCTCCTGCGAGAGGGGTGATACAGGAAACTACAGGCCAATGAGCCTGGCCTCAGTGCTGGGCAAAATCATTGAAACTATGCTAAAAAAAATTACTGGCCATATAGTCTCAGCTTAATGTGAATGAGTCCAGCATAGGTTCAATAAAGGCAAGTCCTAACTTGACAATTTATTAAATTTTTTTGAAAGTATAAACAAATAAGTGGATAACAGTGAGCAGGCTGATGCAGAGGCGCATTTTAAAAAGGACATCTGGCTGCAATTTGGGACTTCCAAGTCGAAACATCCGATATACAGTGGGAGGGGCAGCTGAGAAGGTGGACATATGTAAATGCCTTGCAAAATCAGTCTTTCTCCACCCTGAAAGATAAGCGTATCTGCTGCATAAAAGTGAAAACGGAAATGTGCCGAGTAATGGATCAGATATGTGCCGGATTTTGCCTAATTTCAGAAACTTGCGTCGGATATGGATGTCCTCAGATCTGGGGAGACAAATGTGCATGCGGCTTTTGTTCAAAACATGAGTATGCATCTCTTCCCCTTACACATCGCGGTCTGCCATCTTAAAAACAGGGTCGTACAGCAATGCGAGAGCCAGGATAACTGCCTTTTTTCACTGTCTTGGAAGGAGTGAACAGTATCAGAGGAGTGATTGGGCATTTCCCTCTTCACCTTACAGTTGGTGAGCTGCTGAAATGAGCACTTTTAAGAATCCTACTTGTGCTCTGGAGCAGGTCTAGCCATAGGCTGAACAGCAATTAGAGGCATGCCCTGCTGGTCTAGAATTTTTATCCGCACTATCTGTGTAGTTAGGCTAAACACCTTCATTCAACCCTAAGAGGGACATTTAGAAGAATTTTTGGTAACAGTATCTATTTAATGCTGCTGAAAATCCATGGATGGGAGACTTGAATGTTCAGCAGCTGTCTCTAAACATATAAGTCCCTTTGAATATCGAGCCCTTTCAGTGTAATATTCAACTGCTACTAATAATAATCATTTATATAGCACTACAAGGCGTACGCAGCGCTGTATACACACATATAAAAGACAGTCCCTGCTCATCAGAGCTTACAATCTTAGCACGACAGACAATACAACAGATGAGAATAAAGGTAGAAAAAGGGAGGGTAAGGAGACACAAGGAAAACCAGAGATCAGGATCCAAAAGCAGCCTCAAAGAGGTGAGCCTTCTTGTAGCATGGATTTGAGAAAGGGCAGAAATGAAGCCTGACGTACAGACTCCGGTAGTTTGTTCCAGGCACATGGAGCAGCAAGGTGAAAGGAACGGAGCCTGGAGTTGCCAGTGGAAGAAAAGGGCATAGACAGAAGCAGTCCAGTGGAAGAGCGGGGTTCACGAAGAGGGGTGTAGGGGGAGAGGAGAGAGGAGAGGAAAGGTAGTGGGGAGCAGTAGAATGAATGCATTTATAGGTCAGAAGGAGAAATTTGAATTGGATACCGAAATGGAAGGGGAGCCAATGAAGTGATTTGAGAAGAGGAGTTATATGAGTATATTGGGGCTGATGAAAGATAGCCACTGCCCACACAGCAGAGTTCTGAATAGACTGAAGGGGAGAGAGATGACGCAAAGGGAGATCAGCAAGGAGGAGGTTGCAATAGTTGAGACGGGAGGTGACTAAAGAGTGGATAAGTGTTTTAGTAGTAGATTCAGAAAGGAAGGGATGGATTTTGTTAATGTTGTAGAGAAAGAAAAGACAGGTTTTAGTTATTTGTTGCATATGTGTGGAGAAGGAGAGGGAGGAGTCAAAGATGGCACCAAGGTTGCAGACAGAGGAAACAGGAAATAGAAAAGTGTTATCCACAGAGATAGAGAAAAGAGGAAGGGAGGAGGAGGGTTTAGGGGGGAAAATAAGAAATTCCGTTTTGGTCATGTTCACTTTCAAATGGCAGTGAGACATCCAGACAGCAATGTCAGACAGGCAAGCAGAGATGCGAGACTGGAGTGTCAGAGAAATATTGAGTAGCTAGATAGATCTGAGAGTCATCGGCGTAAAAATGATACTAAAAGCCATGGGAGGAGATGAGAGCACCAAGAGAATGGATATAGAGAGAGAAAAGGAGAGGGCCCAGAACAGAGCCTTGGGGTACACCAAATGAGAGTGGGATAGCAGTAGAAGAGGAACCCCCAGAAAAAAAAACACTGAAAAAGCGATGGGAGAGATAAGAGAACCAGGAGAGCAGGAGTCCCTATAACCAGGTGAGGCCAATGTGTCAAGGAGAAGGTGGTGGTCAACTGTGTCAAAAGCAGCAGAAAGGTCAAGAAGAATGAGGACAGAGTAGAGGCCCTTGGATTTGGCCAGGAACCACAGCAGTCAGAGTTGTTTTTTTTTTAAACGCCAGCACGATGGTTAAACTATATCCAGATATTCAGCATCAGTATCCAGACAGCAGCTGGTATTGAATTTCCTAATACTGCAGTCAGCGGCAGCACCAGAGCTGGCCCAACTATCCGGGACACTAGGCAATCACCTAGGACAGCAGCTTCTGGGGCACGGCAAAGAGCAGGGCATTCACAGCCAGTGGGGGTATAAGGCCTAAGGCTTGCCTAACCCTCGAATACCTTGAAGCAGCTCTGGGCCGGCCCTGACCTGGATCATAACTATGTTCAGTCGCTATCCGCATGTCACTTAGGGCAGCCTTTTTACAGCTCTAAGTTATTCAGATAGCGGTGCTGAAAATCACCGCTGTCCGGAGAAGTTTCAGCTCTGCCGCAGCTCCACCCCTGACTAAGCAGAAGAAATGCATGTCTGTTTCTCTTTCATCACTGTTGCACTGCCTGTGGAATTTGGATACTCAGTATCAGGTTTTCTCTGAACATTTCTAATTTTAAGTCACTTATTCCATGTATACTGAGGATGAGTCTCTGTTCTGCATGTTTGATGGAGGTGAGGTATTAGTAGGTAGTTTCTCTGTGAGATTCATTAGCAGTCTGCTTCTTTGTCCCCAGTAGGAGGTATATTGATGTTCTAGGGTCCAGGGTTGTAGCCTTGAAACTTGGCACAAGTTTCAGACTTACGCCAGTTCACCCCCACCCCATGATGTCTGTCCTTTGCTCTGGAATGTCTGCTTCAGAATCACGCTCCCCGTTCCCCATTTCAGGGAGTGTTCTGTGCTCTGCATGCTCCAGGCTCACCCCCCCCCCCCCCTTTCCCTCCTCTTTCCCACAGGTTACCTGGAAGGAAGGTTCTGGAGCAGAAAGCCCCTGGTACTCACCTCTGGAGTCTGAAGTGCTGGAACAACATTCCAGGCCATTCACCCAGAAATAAGGCCTAAGTAAAACTATTGCTAAGCTTTGTATATAAACCGCCCAGAATAGGAGAGAGCGATCTAAAAATCTTTTAAATGGAAAACTGGTTGGCCACACCAGTGACTAGTTCACTATAGGGTTTATTTTGGCAATTCCCAAAAAACAAAAGAAATGGCTGGCAGTAAAAAAAAAAAAGTATTAACAAAAAAACAACTTCATTTCAGCTTTCCAATGAAAACAAACAAAAGAACAATGCACTTATTGTGTGGAAAATGGTCTTTCACATTGGTTACAGAGATGCTGTGGTAGACCTGTGAGTTGTATAACCTCCTAAACTCTCCAAAGCATAAAGCAGCTGCTCCCTAATACAGGGATCCCTTGAGTTCTTGATTAATGGTTAGTGTCTCTAGTACAAGGATTTCATAAGTAGTTTAATGGGGAAAGTTTAAAACAGGGAATCTAGATTTGGAGATGGAAAGGTGCCTATTTTAAACCTGCTATATAAAGCCACACAGATGTTTATGTGTTTTAATAAAATGCCCGAAATCGTGCCTAGAATCCAAATGCAAACATTACAAATACACTGGAACAGGAGCAAATATTAGCATTAGTATTTTATAAACTATGGGGGAGGGATATTCAATGCAATGAATATGGTAAGCAGATCTACTAACCACATTTAGCGCAGTCACCTGGATATTCAGTAACGCTAACGTGGTTAGTGCTGCTAAATATCCTCGGGTGCCACCACTGCATGGCCCAATGCTAACCGGTGGGCAGAGCTGAGGTGACACCCAGCGATAACCAAGCAACAGCGATCTTGAGCCACTGTCCAGTTATCGCTAAGCGGCAAAGGTTAGGCACCTGAAAGGGTAGCCTAACGTTTGCCATAGAAGCTAACCAGGCAGCGACTGAATATTGCTGCTCCCTGGGTAGTTTCCTGCATCTGCAGTTCACCTGGATATTCAATGCTGGTGGCCGAATATGGCCACCAGCATTGAATAGCCAGGTGTTAGTTTCAGTGGCAATGGCTAGCCATTACAATTGCGATAGCCACCACCACTGAATATATCCCCCCCCCCCCACGTGCATAAATTGCAGCTCCAACCCTGCTCTGGCCAAACTCCGCCCCTGACCATGTATGCACTGACTTGCATTGCACATACGTTTAGGTGTGACCTAATTTTATAAGAGCCATTTTATGCTTGAAAATGTTTATAAAATTATATTCTCAGATACAACTCTAACACCAAGTTTTACAACACAAGTTTAGCATTGACGTTTTGCACAGTGATGCAATTAGCAAACAGCATGCTAATTCCCTGAGTGCAAAAAGTCAGTGCTAAAACAGGAGAGCAAGCAAAATATCTGCTTACCGGGGTCTGCATTAGCAGCCCCTGTATATTGCAAACATTTTGGCATGCTTTCCTGGAGGGTCATCTGAGATGAAGACTGATACTTCACCTCAGATGATCCAGGAATTGGAGAAGAACCCCAATGCCATAGACCAAGGCATCAGAGGAGCAGGTCCCCCCCCCCCTCGGGATACTGACCCCCACGACAGGTACCAAAATCATTGGTAGTCTATGGTCCCCGATCCCCACTCCCCTTTCACAAAACCATTGGTAGACTATGGCTCCAAAGATTCCCCTTCCCCACCCCAGTCTCTCTAAAATGTTATTGGTGGCTTTGTAGGCCTCCAATAACCCCCCCCCCCCCACTACCCTTCCCCTGCAGTACCTTTAACTGAACAGGAGATAGAAACAAAACCCTGTCCCCCCCCCATGGTGCATCCTAGGATGCACAGCATAGGGTCAGGCACTGCCATTTTGAGGAATGGTGATGGGGAGACAGAAGTGTGTGGACATTGCTCCTGCCTCCCATTCAGTTAAAGGTACTACGAGAGGTTGAAGATGGTTACTGGAGGCCCACAGATCTACCAATGCTGTGCTGATATCATCGGGGGTCTTCCCCAGTGCTTGGATCATCTGAGGTGATGCGTCAAACTTCAGCATAGATGATCTCTTTTGCTCTCAGCTGAATCTTTATGCCTGCCCAAAGCTGGCATAAAGAACCAGCACTAAAAGTCATGTAAAAACTTGCGCCAAATTTCAGCACTTGTTTACATTGAGTGCAATAAGTTATGCGGCACTTTGCATGTGATTAACATACCCACTGTGCTGCAGCTTAGTGCAGTGATTTTTCTAGCGATTTTCCCAAGTTAGCTTGCTTTCTGCATTTGAGAGCAAGCCTATCATGGGAAAATCGCTAGAAAAATTCTACTTTAAGGCTTTCTGCATCAGACCCTTATATTGTATGCCCTCTGAGGAAAGCGCCTCGGGTCTAGGGGGTCGATGCAGAAAGCCAGTGCTGAAGTCACATGCTATTAGTTGTGACTGCGTTTTCATAGCGTACAGATAGCGTGAAACCTCAGCACTGATATGCAGCAAGGTGCATGTATGCAAATGAGATATGCGAAACACTTTGGCGTAAAGTTAAAAGGACGGAAGTCAATGCATGTGCAAATAATAGTCACGTTACAAGCGACGGTGTGCACATACATGTGAATTGCAGATACTCATGTTGGCAAAGGTTTATCTGCATGTTTACATGCAGAACCTAAACAAGAATCTGGTACAGGCTGAGGGATAGAAACTCGGGTCTCTCTTGTTCTTCCCATTTCTTTGATGTGAAGCTCTAGTTCTTGCAAGCAGCAAAGCCACTAAAGGATAAGACACAAAAGACATTTCTTCTTGAATGTTGAACGTTCGCTTCTAGGCTGAAAGATACATGCAGAAGATTTCCACGCCGAAGGTAACACTGTTGACCAGTACACATGCTGAAACTGTCTTTTCCTACACAGGCAAGAATTTTACGTCACCTCAGACAAGATGCAGAGATAATGGTGCTCCTGAACTTTACACCAAGTTATGTAATCCTCTGCAGTCTACATGATTCTCTTCATCAGGTGTAGACCTTATTAGCCTTTTATTTTAATATGTGCAGTTCATTTGCATATCATTTTAATATGCCCGGTGCTGCTGTGTTATGCGTGTGTCGATTTTTTCTCTGCATTCGGTGCTGGCGGGACTTGTGCATATATGTTGCATTATCTGAGCACAAAGGGTGTGCTAGCGTTTCTGCATCAGCCTGCTAATTTGCATTGAGCTACTCCTGAAAAAGGCATGAGCTAAATCCCAAATCCTTTCCATGGTGAGGGGTAGGATTTCTCTTGCCCTGAAGAAGAGAGTATCATTTTCCAGAAATGAGTTGCAGGGTGCAGAAATGTAAATAAATAAATAAAATTGGCAGAAAGCAAGAGTTGTCAGTGCCCCTCGTTGATTGTACAGTTCATGCCCTACCCCCATGCGCACCCCATACTGGGGCAGGCTGAGCCACTCACTACTGATGAACCCAAGAAACATGTGCACGGGTTTGGGGGAGGTAAGTATATAGTATATGGAAGGGGTCCCACGGTGGACAACTCATCCCCCGCTTTCTTCCATCTTAGTGCACTTAATGCAGCATGATATGATAGTAGCCAAATTCAGTGAGCTTGGTATTACTTGACCTATTGGTTTGTCTCGTTTTTGCAAAATTGTTCTATGAAAGTCAAATGGAAAGCAGAGTTACCTGACTCTAGGAGAATGAGGCAGGGAGTCCCTCAGGGATCATCCTCCTTCCATTCTTTTTATTAGTTCCTTTGGGACTTGGATGCCATACACTGGTGACATCAAGATTGTTATCCCATTTAGAAAGACACTACATCAAACGTTTGATCTGGTCAATCAGTATTATGGTAGGATCAGGACCAGGATAAGTAAACATCTAATGACGTTAAACTTAGGAAAAACAGTTTTGCTCTGGGTAGGTGGGGGCGGCAAATCTCTGCCACCAATGAGCCTTCCCTTGATGGTGTTTTAATGAAATTAAGCAGTTCAATTCATAGCTCGCCTGTGATGACTCATTCCTTTTTGACCGGATCAACAAGTATGTCAGGCAGCACATAAGACTTTTGCCTTCCTTAGGTTGGTTAGACAAATCAAAGCTTTTATCCCATAGACCCACCTGAGGCAATTGAGTCAGGCACTTGTTCTCTCTCATTTTGATTACTGTAATGTCATCTATTTGGGCCTCCTAAGGCGTTTGATGGCACAATTGCAGAATACTGCTGCCAAGCTAATTTTAAGCAGCATAAGGTTGGAGGATTTAATTCAATTGCTAATGCTTGCTTTAAGAGCATTTCTAGGATGGCGAAACACATGGTGGGTAATTTTGTAACTTCCTGCATTGTCAACACACATCCCCATGTGCATAGCTGCCCTGTTTTGTACAGTGAGGCATGTGTATGCCTCACTTTATAAAATTGGTGCATACCGAAATGCTATACTCTAGACACGTCAGTTACACCTGCCCTAAAGCAGGTGTAGCTGACGGTGCCTAGATTGCCACAGCGACACCATTAAGTCATAGTATTCTATAATGTACTCGTGTCCCTCCACCACACTATACCCCATGCACACTCCAACCTGGGACAGGTGTGCAGGGCACTTCCACACATGCTTACAGAATCCCTCCCAGCCGCAAACTGGGAAAATACAGACTTGCGTGCATAGAGCCGCAGATCTTTCTGTGGCTTCCTTATAAAATCTCCCCCTAAGAATCTTTATTTGCAAGTTCCATTTGTAAATGGTGATTTTATAAAGAGCTAAATTTACACGTGAACACTCCCATAATATGTAGAAATTGAAAGGAGGAATCTTGGGGGCATAGTTAGGGCGGGACTTGGGCAAGACAAAAATCTACGCATGTATTCCCCACGTATATGACCAAAGTTGTCCACCTCTGCTTCCTGGCATACTACATATGGGTTTTTAAAGAGTGCTGGTTTCAGACAATCCTTTACAGGAGAGATTAATCCCCATTGTTTATTTCCCCCTTCAAGTTGAAATTATTTAAAGATAGCAGCCTCTGTAGTCAACTGATCGTATATAAACGCATAGGTTTGTAAAAAGACAAACATGTATAAGTGAGGCACTTACACATGGAAGTTGCCAAGTTGCCTTCATTGAATTTTCATGTGTGTACATTTGTAAAATGGCTCCTCCCACTCTCTGTTTCAGCAAATACACATGCACTCCTGCACATCCTTACAGGTATTTTAGAAAAGACTCCAAATTTAATACTACTACTACTACTATTCATCATTTATATAGCGCTACAAGGCATGCACAGCACTGTACAGACACATATAAAAGAAGATGCCTGCTCATCGAAGCTTACAATGCAATCCAGACAGAAATTACAAGAGCTGAGAACAAGGGTACAAATAAGGAAAGCAAGGGATCAGGATCCAAAAGCAGCCTCAAAGAGGTGAGCCTTCAGCATGGATTTGAAAAGGGGCAGAGATGGAGCCTGACGTACAGATAGTTTATTCCAGGCATAGGGAGCAGAAAGGCGAAAGGACCGAAGTCTGGAGCAGGCAGAGGAAGAAAGGGGCATACAGAGAAGCAAGCCAGTGGAAGAGCGGCGTTCATGAGGAGGGGTGTAGGGAGAGAGGAAAAATATTGAGGACCAATAGAATAAATGCATTTGTAGGTCAGAAGGAGAAGTTTGAACTGGATATGGAAACAGAAGGGGCGTCAATGAAGTGACTTGAGAACAAGTCCAGCCCGTCCATTGTGCGATAATGTTGTTCGCACAGGGCTCCACGCTTCAGGGGGCCCCACGCGAACTCCATTATTGCACAATGTGGACGGCTGCAGAGGGAGTCGGGGAAGCTCGCAAGAGGCCCCGGCTCCCTCTGCACAGCCGCCAGCCTGAGGAGTCTTTTCCCTCATGCTGGCAGCTGTATCTGTGAAGCCGGGAATGCCGGGAGAGGTTAAAGGCAATGCCCTTTAACCTTTCCCAGCATTTGCGGCTTCACAGATACAGCCGCCAGCATGAGGGAAAAGACTCCTCATGCTGGCGGCTGTGCAGAGGGAGCCGGGGCCTCATGCGGGCTTCCCCGGATCCCTCTGCAGCACCTTAGACGGCTGCGGGGCTGTTCGGGGGGGGGGGGTTGGACTGGAAATGGGCTGTGATGAGGGGGGCTAGGACTGGAAATGGGCTAACGAGGGGGCTGGAAATTGTCTGATGGGGGACTAGGACTGGAAATGGACTGATGGAGGCTGCAATAGGGCTGGAAATGGGCTGATGAGGGGGCTAGGATTGGAAATGGGCTGATGGGGGAGCTTGGCGTTGAAAGGGGCGGCTGGGGGCAGGAATGGAACTGGAAAAGAGCATATGGGGGGCTAGGACTGGAAATGGGCTGATGGGGGCTGGAAAAGGACTGGAAATGGGTTGACGAGGGGGCTAGGATTGGAACTAGAAAAGAGCATATGGGGGTCTAGGACCGGAAATGGGCTGATGGGGGGAGCTTGGACTGCAAATGGGTGATGGGCTGGAATAGGACTGGAAATAGCTAATGGGGGAATAGGACTGGAAATGGGCTGATGGGGGCTGGAATAGAACTGGAAGCGGGCTGAGGGGAGTTCGAATAGGGCTGGAAATGGGCTGACAAGAGGGCTAGGATTGGAAATTGGCTGATGGGGAGCTTGGAGTGGAAATGAGCTGATGGGGGGCTGGAATGGAACTGGAAAAAAGCATATGGGGGCTAGGACTGGAAATGGGCTGATGTGGGGGCTTGGGAGATTAGGACTAGAAGGAAGCAGATGTTGGGTGGGTTTAGAACTATAAGGGAGCTGATTTTGGGGAAGGACTAGAAAGGGTTGGGTATGGGGAATGAGAATGGAGAGGGGAAAAGATATTTTGTGTGGAAGGGAAGAAAAGTCTACAATGGGCTGGGTATTGGGAGAGTGAGTAGGGATTGAGAATGGAAGGGTGAAATTTGAGCGGATGATAAAGGAATAAGGAAAGAAAAGGGGGGAAAGAGCAAAAGGGGAAAGATCAGTTTGTTAAAGCAGATATAGAG
Organism: Ichthyophis bannanicus; assembly: GCA_033557465.1. Classification (NCBI taxonomy): domain Eukaryota; kingdom Metazoa; phylum Chordata; class Amphibia; order Gymnophiona; family Ichthyophiidae; genus Ichthyophis; species Ichthyophis bannanicus. Next base: position 954,186,116 of record CM066031.1, read on the forward strand.
AGAGAGAATGGAAAATTCTAAAAGAGAAGAAAGGGCAAATGGATAGCTCGCAGAAGACACAAAGAAACCAGAAGAAAGTGACTGGAGCAATTGCAGCTGAAAAATAAAATCCCAAACAAAAGGTAGAAAAATACTTTTTATTTTGAATTTATTAACTGGAATATGTCAGGCACCATCTGGCACTCCTCCACCATGCCGGACGGCCCACTCTCATTTGGGGCCCTGCAGCCTTAAGAGGAGGCGCCATCAGGTGCGCCTGCACCGGGGGGCCTCGCCAGAGGGCCCTTCGGCGGCGACCAAGGCACTTTAGCGCGCTGCTCCTCTACAACCTGCCGTCTGACCCTATCCATCTTCCTCAAGAGGTAAGCACCCCTCTCCTAGTGCTACCCACAGCCATTAGACTCCACAGCTACCCATCGCTCCCTCATTACCTCTCCCCTGTACTGCAGCCTACCCTGCATTGCACCAATCAGGTTACCCTCTGCTTGCACTGAACTGGTCACCCACTGCTTGCACTGAACTGGTTACGCACTGCTGAACTGGCTACCCACTGCCTTGCACTGAACTGGTTACCCACTGCCTGCACTGAACTGACTCTCCACTGGTCTCCCACTGCTTGCACTGAACTGGCTACTCATTACTTGCACTGAACTGGTCCATTGCTTGCACTGATCTGGTTACCTACTGCTGAACTGGCTACCCATTGCTTGCACTAAACTGGCTACTCATTGCTTGCACTGAACTGGTCCATTGCTTGCATTGATCTGGTTACCTACTGCTGAACTGGCTACCCATTGCTTGCATTGAACTGGTTGCCCACTACTGAACTGGCTACCCATTGCTTGCACTGAACTGGTTACCCACTGCCTGCACTGAACTGACTCTCCACTGGTCTCCCACTGCTTGCACTGAACTGGTTACCCGCTACACAGAACTGACTATCCACTGGTCACCCGCTGCTACCCAATGCCTGCATAGAACTGCTACCCACTGCCTGCCTATTTGCCCATTACTTGCTACCCATTGTGTGCCTAGAACGTGCTACCCATTGTGTGCCTAGAACTTGCTACCCATTGTTTGCCTAGAACTTGCTACCCATTGATGCCCACTTCCATGGCCCCACATCTCATTGTCCTTCTCTTCTTCATCCTCCTCAACTGCCTCCCCTCCTACCAACACCCTCCCTCCTCTTCCCCCTACCCTCCCAATACCTTCCTCACTTCTCCCTCCATTCTGCCCCCTAGCCTAGCATCTGCTCTTGAGCTTTTTCACACCATCCCCCGCATTCAACCAGCCCCCCTCTCTTTAAGGCAACCCCACCCTTGCTTCCGCTATACTATCTCCACTCTACCTCGCTCTCTAATACTCATTCTCCTTCTGTCATCTGGTAATATCAACCCCAACCCTGCCCCCCCCCCCCCCCACCGATCCCTTTCCCACACCAAAAAAAGTTCCTTACGTACCCTATCTAATCTCATCCACATCCCACGCCTCCCTCCTTCCGCCCTCCCTCATTCATCCCACAATCACTCATCCATAGATATCAACTCCAACCCTACCCCCAAAAATAACCCCTCACATAACCTACTTGATATCATCAATTTACCCCTCATTTCCCCTCCCTCATGTCCCTCCTGGAAAGCATACACACCCAGACATACCCACCCACACCCTGCTCCCTCTAAATCTCAGTACTACCCTAGAAATAGACCCCCACACTACTCTGATAAGAAATCCACACCTAACTTATCCAACCTTAGACCCCCACGCTACTCTGATAAGAAATCCACACGTAACTTATCCAACCTTATCCATATCCCTCTCCTCCCCCCCCCCCCCCGCTCTCCCGTTTTCATGCGCCCTATGGAACGCATGCTCAGTCATCAAAAAAAAAAACCTTTTATTCACGATCTTTTTATCTCAAATGCCCTACACCTTCTTGCCTTGATTGAGATCTGGCTCCCCCCAGACAACATCGCATCCATTGCCTCTCTCTGCTATGGGGGCTACCAGTTCTCCCACACACCTCGATCCACTGGTCGTGGTGGTGGCGTTGGCCTCCTACTCTCTCCCTCCTACCAATTCCTACCCCTCCTACCCCTCCTGCCACCCCAATCACACTCCCCCCTCTCCTTCGAAGTCCACTCCATTCGCCTCCTCACACCACTTCCCTTTCAAGTAGCTGTTATTTATCGCCCACCCGAAAAATCCAAATCAACCTTCCTCACCGACTTCGACTCCTGGCTTTCTGCCTTTATGGATCCCTCCTCCCCAACTCTTATTCTTGGCGATTTCAACATTCACATCGACAACCCCTCTGACCCCCATGCCTCAAAGTTCCTCGCTCTTACCTCCTCGTTCGACCTCCAACTTTGCTCCAATGCCCCCACGCACCTACACGGTCACTGCCTCAATCTAATACTCTTCTCCAATTCCTCTCCCTCAAACTTCCGCAAATCAATCCTTCCCACATCTGACCATCACCTCTTAACATTTACTCTTCAGCTTCTGCTGTCCCAACCTCGTCCTGTCTCCTCCAACCTATTTAGAAACCTTCAGAATATTGATCCCCTGACTCTATCCTCCACCATTTCTCCATCTCTTTCCTCCATTTTATCCTCCAAGTCCGTCGTCAAGGCATTATCTTCATACAATGCCACACTGTTCTCAGCCCTTGACACTCTTGCCCCTCCCACCCCACATCCTGTCAAACGATCCACTCCCCAACCCTGGCTTTCACCCACAATCTGTTACCTATGCATCTGCGCCCATTCTGCCGAACGAGCTTGGTCCAAATCCCGCTCCCCGGAAGACCTTCTACATTTCAAATTCATGCTTGGCTCATTCCAGTCAGCCTTAGCACTTGCCAATCTAGATTACTACATCCATCTGACCAACTCCCTTGCCTCTGATCCTCGCCGTCTCTTTAACACCTCAATTCTCTCCTCAAGGTCCCCCCGCCCCGATCCCGCCCTCCCTTTCTGCCCAAACCCTAGCCGACTACTTCCATGACAAAATCCACAAGATTACCCTCCAATTTCCTACCCCCTCATCTGCCTCCCCTCCTTTCCAATTCTCCTCCCCCATCCATACTCCCCCTGCGACCCTCTCCTCCTTCCCTCTGATCTCTGACGATGAAACCATACTCCTTCTTTCCTCCTCCAAACCCACCACCTGTTCATCAGACCCTATCCCCACCCATCTCCTACATTCCATCTCCCTCACCATTGTCCCCTCCATCACTCATATCCTCAACCTTTCACTCTCCACTGCAACTGTCCCTGTTGACTTCAAACATGTTGTTGTCACACCTCTCCTCAAGAAACCCTCACTTGATCCCACATGCCCTTCTAAGTATCGACCCATCTCCCTCCTTCCCTTCATATCCAAACTATTAGAATGAGCAGTCCGCCATCGCTGTCTCGACTTCCTCACCTCCCAGGCCTTCCTGGACCCACTACAATCTGGCTTCCGTCCCCTACACTCCACTGAAACAACACTCGCAAAAGTCACCAACGACCTGTTCCTGGCTAAATCTAAGGGCCTATATTCTATCCTCATCCTTCTTGACCTTTCTGCTGCCTTTGACACCGTTGACCACAACCTTCTCCTCACCACCCTCTCCTCACTTGGCTTCAAGGACTCCGTACTATCCTGGTTCTCCTCCTGCCTCTCCGATCGCTCATTCAGTGTATGCTCTGGTGGCTTCTCCTCCTCCCCTACTCCGCTACATGTAGGTGTACCCCAGGAATTTGTGTTGGGCCCCCTCCTCTTCTCTCTCTATACCCAAGGCCTTGGCGCGCTTATCTCCTCCCATAGCTTTCAGTACCATCTCTATGCCGATGACTCCCAAATCTACCTCTCTACACCTAATATTTCTCCGGCAACCCAGTCCAAGATCTCTGCCTGTCTTTCAGACATCGCTGCCTGGATGTCTCATTGCCGATTGAAACTGAACATGGCCAAGACTGAACTCCTTATCTTCCTGCACAACTCCTCCCCCACTTCCCCCCCTCTCAGTCCATGTGGATGGATCTACCATCCTTCCTGTTCCCTCGGCCCACAATCTAGGGGTTATCTTCGACACCTCTCTCTCCTTCTCCACTCATATCCAGCTTGTAGCTAAGACCTGCCGCTTCTTTCTCTACAACATCAGCAGAATCTGCCCCTTCCTCTCTGAACACACTATCAAACCGCTTATCCACTCCTTAATCTCTTCTCGCCTCGATTACTGCAACCTACTCCTCGCTGGTCTCCCCGTGAGCCACCTCCTTCCCGTTCAATCTATACAAAATCACGCTGCTCGACTAATCTTCTGCCAGCCTCACCATGCCCACATTACTCCTCTTCTCAAGTCGCTTCACTGGCTCCCTGTCCAATTCCACATCCAATTCAAGCTTCTCTTACTGACCTATAAATGCATTCACTCTATAGCCCCTCAATACCTCTTATCTCTCCCTACGTTCCTTCTCGAAATTTGCACTCCGCTAACAAATTACTTCTCTCAATGCCTTTCACACACACCGCAAACTCCCGACTGCGCTCCTTTCACCTTGCTGCACCATACGCCTAGAACAGCCTACCTGCGTCTGTGGGCCAGGCACCCTCCCTGGCCCTCTTCAAATCCAGGTTGATGACCCACCTCTTCACCATTGCATTCAGATCCTGACTTCCATCCCCATCTTACCTTGACTTCCATCCTCATCTTATCCTAACCCCCATCAAAGTTTATGACCAAACTTTAGACCAAACTGTACCACACCGTACCTTGCGCAGAACTGACTAATGCTCTGTACTGTTCTAACTAGATTGTAAGCTCCGATAAGCATGACTCTGACGGGCAGGGACTGTCTCTTATATGTTGGTTACCTCTTGTAGGTTACCTGTGCAGCGCTGCGTGCATGGCGCTTTATAAGTGCTGAATAGGAATAATTAGTAGTAGTAGTAGGTCTGGGAAGTGTGTATTGCTAACATCTTCGTGTTTTTGTTTAGTGCAAGCGGGAATTAATTTATAGTTTTATTTCGCCAGTATTGTACATTTCATGTTTGGCTTTTGGGGTTCTCAGTTTAATTATCATATTCCTATTTCTAAATTGTGACCCCTTGTTTTTTGTGTGGTGACAGTCTATGTTCTGCATGTGTAACCAAGTTGAGGTATTCTGTTCATAGTTTTTCTATTTGACCGTCCCACTTGTTCTCTTTCCCCCAGTGAGATGTACTGGTATTCTCTGAGATGTACTGGTTTTAATATCTGCAGTGTTGCCTTTTGATAGGTAGGGCTTGGTGAGTTCTGATAGTGCTGTGAGTTCTGATAGTGCTGTTATGATACGGTGGATTTGCTATGGGTTCTATATGATCAGTGTTTGTAGTACTTCCTAATGGGCCTGGTGGTTGTCACTGTAATATAGTAATGTAGAAATCTGTTAGTCTTTCTTTATTCAGACACTCATTAAGAGGCATGTTTACTAAAAGCACATGTTAACATTATGCAAATATTTATGCAAATGAGGTTCCTTATGCAAATGAGGCCCGCAGTTAATCTACGCACATGTCCCCGCAACCCCCTTGGGCCACCCCTGCTTGAGAAGTGGGGTTATATGAGTATGATGGGGCTGGCAGAAGATTAGCTACATAGCGGAGTTCTGAACACATTGAAGGGGAAAGAGATGACTCAGAGGGAGACCAGTAAGGAGGAGGTTGCAATAGTCTAGATGGGAGGTGACTAGGGAGTGGATGAGAGTTTTAATAGTGTGCTCAGAAAGAAGGGGCAAATTTTGTTTATGTTATTGAGGGAGAAATGACAGGTTTTAGCAATCAATTGGATGTGTGAGGAGAAAGAGAGGGAGGAGTCAAAGATGACCCCAACGTTGCAGGCTGAGGAAACAGGAAACATAGAAACATAGAAACATAGAAATATGATGACAGAAAAAGACCACATGGCCTATCTAGTCTGTCCTTCCATAACAACTACAACAGTCCACTTTTTGCCTTTAGAGATCCTCTGTGTTGGTCCCATGCTTTCTTGAATTCAGTTACTGTCCTCATCTCTACCACCTCCACTGGGAGACTATTCCACGGATCCACTACTCTTTCCGTAAAGAAATATTTCCGCATATCACTCCTGAATCTATCTCCCTTCACCCTCATCCCATGTCCCCTCGTAGCAGAACTTGCTTTCAATTGAAAGAGGCTCTCTCCCTGAACATTTATGCCACGGAGGTATTTAAACATCTCAATCATATCACCTCTATCCCGCCTTTCCTCTAAGGTGTACATATTAAGATCCTTAAGTCTGTCCTCATATGCTTTATAATGAAGCCCATTAATCATTTTGGTAGCAACCCTCTGCACCGACTCCATCCTGTTCACATCCTTTTGAAGTTGCGGTCTCCAGAATTGCACACCATACTCCAAATGAGGTCGCACCAAAGACTTATACAGAGGCATTATCACCTCCTTTTTTCTGATAGCCATTCCTCTCCGTATGCACCCAAGCATCCTTCTAGCTTTTGCTGTCGCCTTTTCCACCTGTTTAGCTACTTTAAGATCATCAGACACAACCACGCCTAGGTCCCGCTCTTCTTTAGTGGACAAAAGTACTTCACCTCCTATACTGTATTGCTCCCTTGGATTGCTGCAGCCCAAATGCATGACCTTACATTTTTTAACATTAAATCCCAGCTGCCAAATTCTAGACCATTCTTCAAGCTTAGCTAGATCCCTCCTCATGTTATCTACCCCTTCCTGGGTGTCTACTCTATTGCAGATTTTGGTATCATCCGCAAAGAGGCAAACCTTACCCGACAGCCCTTCCGCTATATCACTAACAAAGATGTTAAAAAGAATTGGACCAAGGACAGATCCCTGGGGCACACCACTGGTAACATCCTTCTCCTCAGAGTGAGCTCCATTTACTTGTACTCTTTGTCGCCTCCCACCCAACCAATTTCTAACCCAAGCAGTAACTTTAGGGTCCATCCCTAGGGTGCTCAGTTTGTTTATAAGTCGCCTGTGAGGAACAGTGTCAAAGGCTTTACGGAAATCTAAATACACCACATCTAGAGCTCTCCCTCGGTCCAACTCCCTGGTCACCCAGTCAAAAAAATCAATCAGATTTGTCTGACAAGAGCTGCCTCTGGTGAATCCATGCTGCCTCGGATCCTGTAATCCGCTGGACTCCAGAAACCTCACTATTTTCTCTTTCAGCAGCGTTTCCAATAATTTACTCACCACCGAAGTTAAACTAACCGGCCTGTAGTTTTCAACCACATCCTTACTTCCGCTTTTGTGTAAAGGCACCACATGAGCCTCTCTCCAGTCCTTTGGCACCACTCCTGACTCCAACGAGGCATTGAAAAGGTCAGTCAGTGGAGCTGCTAGAACGTCCCCAATTTCCCTCAGTATTCTAGGGTGTATCCCATCCGGTCCCATCGCTTTGTCTACTTTAAGTTGAGCTAGTTTCTCACGAACACAGTCTTCTGAAAATAGTTCAAGATGTCCCTCGCTTCTGTTCTTATTTGTGGGTGTTTTCTGAGGTCCTGCTCCTGGTTCTTCATCTGTGAACACAGAACAAAAATATTTGTTAAGCAATTCCGCTTTATCCTTATCAGCTTCTACATATTCCCCCCCTGCACCCTTGAGTCTGACAATACCACTTTTGCTCTTCCTCTTCTCACTAATATATCTGAAAAATGTCTTATCCCCCCATTTTATTGCATTGGCTATTTCCTCCTCCTTTTGAATCTTTGCCTTCTTGACTACTTTGCTAGCTTCTCTAAGTTTTTCCAAATACAGATGCCTGTCTTCCGCTCTCTGTGATCTCTTGTATTTCATGAAGGCCTCCCTCTTTTTCTTCACTTTTTCAGCTACTTCCTTCGAAAACCATAGCGGTCTCCTGTTCCTTTTGCCTTTATTTACCATTTTAACAAAAAGGTTGGTTGCCCTTAAAATACCCCCTTTCAGTTTTGCCCACTGTTTTTCTACATCCCCCAGCTGTTCCCATCCCACTAACGACTCCCTGAGGTATTGGCCCATCTTCGCAAAGTTAGTCTTCCTAAAGTCTAAGATCCTCACCTTGGAATGGATTCTAACAGCCCTAGTCCTAATACTGAACCACACCATCTGGTGATCACTGGATGCAAAATGATCTCCCACTACAACATCAGAAACACTTTCACCATTGGTAAGCACCAAGTCCAGTATGGCCCCTTCACGTGTGGGGTCTGTTACCAATTGCCTGAATAGTTCTCCCTGTAGAGAATCCAGGATCTCCTTACTTCTAGATGATACTGCAGCAGGAATGTGCCAATCAACATCTGGCATATTGAAATCTCCTATCAGTAGCACTTCCCCTTTCCTAGCAATGCTGCGTATGTCTTCAATTAACTCTCTGTCCACCTCTTCCTCTTGTGAGGGAGGTCTGTATATCACTCCAATGCAAATAGATTTCTCTTTCCCTCTTTCTAGTTTAACCCACAATGCCTCCTCTCTCCCTTTTAAGCTCTGTAATTCCAAAGCTTTAATAGTAGTTTTTACATATAGTGCCACTCCTCCTCCTCTTCTTCCTACCCTGTCCTTCCTGAATAAAGTATAGCCAGGTATAGTTACATCCCAGTCATTGTTTTCTGTGAACCATGTTTCTGTAACTGCCACTAAATCCAAGTCAGCCACTCCCACCAAAGCTTCAACCTCAGGAAGTAAAAGAGTGTTTTCAACAGAGATAGAGAAAAGAGAAAGGGGGAGGAGGGTTTAGGGGGAAAAATAAGAAGTTCAATTTCAAATGGCGGTGAGACATCCAGGCAGTGATGTCAGATATTCAGGCAAAGATTCAGACTTGGAGTGTCGGAGAAATATTAGCTGTAGAAAGATAAATATGAGAGTCATCGACATAAAAATGGTACTGAAAGCCATAGAAGCAGATAAGAGCATCAACGGACTGGGTATAAAGAGAGAAAAGGAGAGGACCCAGAACAGACTCTTAGGATACACCAACTGAGTGGGATAGCAGTAGAGGAGGAACCCCCAGAACAAACACTGAAAGAGTGATGGGAGAGATAAGAAGAGAACCAGGAAAGCAGAGAGTCCCTAAAATCAAGTGAGGACAAAGTGTCAAGGAGAAGGTGATGGTCAACTGTGTCAAAAGCAGCAGAAAGGTCAAGAAGAATGAGGACTGAGTAAAGGCTCTTGGATTTAGCCAGGAACAAATTGCTGGAGACTTTTGCAAGAGTTGTCTCAGTAGAATGAAAGCAACAAAAGCCAGGTTGAAGTGGATTTAGTAAGGCTTGAGAGGAGAGAAATTCAAGGTAACGGCAGAGAAATGTACATTCAAGAGGTTTGGAAATGAAGAGAAGGGAGATAGGTTGATAATTCGAAGGACAAGTAAGGTCAAGTGAAGGTTTCTTGAGGAGAGGTGTGACCAAAGCATGCTTGAAAGCTGCAAGGACAGTTGCAGTGAAAAGCAATAAGCTGAGAATATGAGGGATGGAAGAGATGATAGAGGAGGAGATGAATTTAAGGAGACGAGTGGGGATAGGATCAGAGGAACAGGTAGTGAGTTTAGAGGAGGAGAGAAGATGAGAGGTTTCCTCTTCAGAGATATTAGAAAAGGACAAAAGAGTAATAGAGATTGAAAGGAAGAGTAGGTATTGAAGTGGGGATGAAGCTGATCTAGTGGGGAATTGGAGTGTAATGTTGTGGATTTTGTCATGGAAATAATCGGCTAGAGTTTGGGCAGAAAGAAAAGGAGGTGTTGGAGGCAGGGGCACTTTGAGGATAGAGTTGAGAGTTGAGAAGAGACATCGAGGGTCAGAGGCAGGAGAGGTAGTCAGATGGACATAGTAGTTTTGTTTGGTGAGTGCTATGGTTGACTGGAAGGAGGCAAGCATAAATTTGAAGTGGTATGAGATTTGAGCCACAAACACTCAGATGATAAGAGCATAGATAATGGGGCAGGGGCAGAGCAAGGGTATCAAGAGCAGAGGACAGAGCATTATTATAGGAAGCTACAGTCTCATCAACAGACTTCAAAGACAAAGTTGAGGAAGAGGTGGTGAGACAAAAATGGAGAGAGCCAATGGATCAACAGCATGAAGATTTCTAAAACGTTAGGAGGAGTCTGGGTGAGATTGAGGCAAGGACAGAGACAGAGTGAAGCTTAGCAGGTGATGGTTAGATAAGGGAAGAATTAAGGCACAGAAATTAGAGGATAAACAGAGAAGAAAACAAGGTCAAGGCAATTATCATTTTGAAGAGTAGAGGCAGTAGAGCAAAGCTGGAGGTTGAATGAGGAGGTAAGGGAAAGGAGCTTAGAAGCATAGGGGTCAGAAGGGTTATCAATATGAATATTAAAGTCACCGAGGATGAATCCAGAAGCCATGAGTCAAAGTCAGTGAGGAAGGTAGAGGTGGACTTGTCAGGGGGTCTATAAATAACAGCTATCCAGAAAGGTAAGAGATTAAAAAGGGGGATGGCATGGGCTTCAAAGGAGGAGAAGGAGTGAGGCTGAAGTAGAGGGAGGGGTTGAAATTGGCAGAAAGGAGAGAGTAGAAATCCAACACCACCACACGGCTAGTAGGGCGAGAAGTATGGGAGAATTGGCAGCCCCTGTGACAGAGGACAATGATTGAAGCTGTATCATCAGGGAGTAGCCAGATTTCAGTAAGAGCTAAAAGATGGAAAGCATTAGAGATAAAGAGATCACAAGTAAAGGGGAGTTTATTAGATATGGAATGAGCATTCCACAAGGTACAAGAGAAAGGGAGAGAGGAGGGGGAAATGAGAGGAATATGAATGAGACTGGAGTAGTTGAGGGAGGAACTATTATGGGAGTGAGAGAAAAATCTAGGGCAGTCAGGGTTGGGATTAATATCACCAGATGAAAGAAGAAGAAGGAGAAAGAGTGTGAGACAGAGAGGAGACAACACTGTGGAAATGAGGATGAGGTTGTTTCAGAGAGAGAGAGGGGAGGGATGAATGAGAGGAAGGAAAAGGTGAAGCTCAAGAGCTGAAGAAAGGGTGGAAGACAAGATGAGGGAAGAAATGGGGAAGGAAGAGAGAGAGTGATAAGGAAAGGGGTTGAAGTAGATTGTATGAGGGGAGAAGATTAGGGAGTGTCAGCAAAAGGAAGAAAAAGTGGTGTGGAGCCATAAGCAAGAGAGAGGAGAGTAGAAGACAGAGGAAATAATTGAAGGATAGAAGGAAATTTGGGGATGTATGGTTTGAATTAGTGGGAAATATGTTTCATAGATTCTGCTGTATTATTCAGAATGTATAATAAAATGTTGCTTCGATGAGTTTTCATGCAGTGTGTGACATGTAAGTGTGAGTCTGTGAAATGTGGCAGGATATGTGTGAGACAAAGCAGATTGTAAGTACTTGAAAATAGAAATAAAGGGTTATATTAATTTCAGCCTACAATTAGCCATTTTCAGTAGGTAAAGTAAGAACTGAAATTGGACCAAGTAGTTCTTCGACGTCAAGATCTTCACTATCCATGGAATTAAAACAGCACTAACTCTTTAAAACTGATTTTTGCATATGAAAATGTAGCCAGTGTTGGAAAATAGGGAAAGACATGCTTGGCAATATACAAAGAACTCCTTTTGAGATAAATTACATTTGTGCTGCAAGTTTTGAAAAGATTCTACCACACCTGCTGATTCTGACCACAAATCTTTCAGTCATTCCACTGCTTTCTTTGCCCATTCCCTGAAGGTTCCTGACGGCATACTCGGAGGGAAGTCTAAATTGCCATACAAAGAAAGGAAGCTGGTTTCATTCCACTTCCATCTATTTCTAATACATTCCACCAACAGGGTTGGCCCTAGGCATATTCGGGCATGTTGTTCACCCGTGGCCCAATACAGCACAAGCCTGCATCTACACAGATCAAAATTTAAAATATGTAGCTCCGCATTTCTGCTCTGCTTGCTGTGGTTTTGATTTTTACTTTTGGATATAATGCTATGCGTAGGATAATACTGTATGCGCTGTGAGTTAGGAGAAAGCGAAAATACCAAAGAATTCACCCTAATAAAAGGACCTATTTTGCAAGGTCAGAGAAATAAAACCACAACCACACCTAGAAACAAGAAAATCCCCAGCTGGAACAGGTTTCAGAGTTTCCCTAGTGGAGTAAGGGAGAGTGCATACAGACCCAAGGTAAAAGACCCTTACGTCAGTAAGCTCCCTGATTACCCAGGTGCCAGAGGGCAAGCTAAATCTCCGTCACCTGGGAAGAGAAGAGGTGGGGCTGGAACCTTGGAGATTTAATCCTAGGTTAGAATATACAGAGGTTAGCAAGGAGAGCAAGGAGAGTTGGAGGAGTAACGGGAACAGGAGCAGGAACAGCAGGAGAGGAGAGTGCTGGAAAGAGCCCGAGAGAGGTACAGAGCATGAGAGAGGAGAAGCTGCTACAAGCCAAGGCACAGGTACAAGCCTTAGAAGCCTGTCCCATACTGAGCAGTGCAGAGTTGCAGGAGACACTCGCAGCTCTAATGAGAGGCTGTCAGCTAAGCCCAGTGAGCTAGAACGAGAGATAGAACCAATGCAACTAGGAGAGCCTGATGCAGCTTTGATTGAGGAAGATATATTCATGGATTGCTCTTTGTGCCAAGCCTTAGCTACAGAGGGATTTAAGGAAAGCCAACCTTAAGAGAAACCTCTCCAGAGCAAGGTAACCTTGAAAAGCAAGGAAGATGTTTTGTGAATTCCCTGTGTTAAAGAGGGGAAACTTATGCTGAGAAGTGAGAACAAGCTGAAGCTGTATAAATTGTGCTTGTTAAACACCTGCTATCCTGTGCAGTGAGACGGCAAGAAGCCAAGCTAACGGTGAGAGGAAAAAAGCTTTTGTTTTGCTTTGAATGTTCCTAAGAAAACCTGAGTAGAGCTTTGTTTGCTTATTGCAAGTTTGTTCCTGTTGGAAGTTTTGCTTTGCTTATAAAGAGGAGAACAGCCTGAAAATGTTTGGAACTGAAAAGAAAGAAAACTGCCATTGAAGAAAGCTGTTTGTGTTTATGCTTTAACCAGCAAAGCTAGAGAAAGCTGGTAGCCTTGTTGTTAAAGGGTTTTTGCTTTTGAGCTGAAGAATACTGTAAGCTGATATTTTGTTTTGACCTTTTGCTTATGTCCTGTTGTGTTTTTGAAAGAAACCTGGAGAAATAATCCTGAAAGAGGTAATTTATGAACCTTGCATTTGAGTTTAATAAATGCTGTCATTGCCTTACCAAAGAGCCAAACTACATGTTTTTTTCTACCTGAAGCCATATGTGTAGCAGTTAAACTACATTTCCCAAGAAGCATTGCGGGGGAACCAGTCAGAGAAGGCTGAAAAGGGAAGTTTCTATTATAACCACGACCCTACATGCTGAATGCAAGGAGCAAGGGCGTGACAGCACATAAGTACCACCCGCACCAAATGCAGAAAAGAGATTGGCACACACGTAAACAGAAAATGAAAGTATGCATACACAGCAATGCCAAGCATATTTAAATAATATGCAAAGGAGCTGTGAGCATTAAAATGAAATGCTAATAAGGTCTGCGCCCGATGCAGAGAATCGCATAGAGAATTACAAAACCAGGTGTAAAGTGCAGGAGCACCGTTATCTCTATGCCTGGTCTGAGGTGATATAATTCTTGCATGTCTAGGGACAGACTGCGTCAGCATGTGTACCGGTGAGCAGCTACCTTCGGCGTGAAAATCTTTTGTGTGTATTTTTCAGCATATAAGCAAACGTTTGGCGTTCAAGAATAAATGTCTTTTGCTTCTTATCCTTTAGTGGCTTTGCTGCTTGCAAGAGCTAGAGCTTCACATCAAGGAAACAGGGAGAACAGAGACCTGAGCAACAGAGAGGAGGATGATAAGGTACAGGCTCAACCCCTCATCATGAGGCCCTGCAGACGGTGCCTATTTCGAACAAGGGCAGCACTGGATGGACTCCCAGAGAAGCATGTCATGCACAACTACCATCTATGCACAAGAGCCATTTTGACCTTATATTAGGAAATTAAAGATGATATAGATCCAGTCGTAGCTCGTGGGCATATCATCAGAGTAGCCTGCAGAATGGACCAGTCATCATTTCCCATGCATTTTAAGCAGGTGTTGCAAGCCTTGAAAAATCAGATCGGTGATCATATCTGGTACCCAGAGCAGCAGACAGAGTAGGAGGTGTTGAAGGTGAACTTTTATAATAATGCTCGACTACCAAACATGATGGGGGCAATAGACTGCATCCATGTAGCTCTAACACCCCACTCAGACAGAGAAATGGCATGCCAGAACCGGAAAAGCTTCCACTCCTTAAATGTTCATGTGGTGTGTGACGAGCACGTAAAGATCTTAAACGTGGTCTTGGAGTTCTCAGGCAGCTGTCATGATTCACATATCCTCTCCAACTCGGCACGCGGCCATAACTTTACAGCGGGAGAGTATGGTGAAGGCTGACTCCTGGGTAAGTGTCGCATAGGTGTATTGAAACTTGGGAAGGGGGAGGACAATTGTACGTTTCTGCATAGTCCACACTCCATGAAATATATATTATTATATAAGCTGTTTTGTTTCATTTTTATGCATAGGGGATGCTGGATATGGGTGTAAGTCGTGGATGCTGACTCATCTGCTTTCGCTGCACACACCTGCGGAGAGGCATTACAATGAGGCACACGTCGCTACGTGGTGCATTAGAGAGCACACCTTTGGGGTCCTCAAAAGTTGCTTCCATTGTCTGGACCATTCTGGGGGGGCATTGCAGTATGCACCTGAAAAGGTTGGAGACATTGTTGCTGTTTGCTGCATGCTGCATAACATTACCTTGGATCACGGCATGCCAGGCAACATAGCTCCTGATCTCCCAATAGAACCTCCCCTCTGTGCCCCTGCTTGATCAGATGCCGTAAGGGGGAATGAGATCCGAAGAAAAGTTATACAGGATTACTTTGCGTGACCAGTGGGTCCTTGTATGTTCTTTGGACTCAATCACTCTTCATTTCCTGTTTTGTCTCCTCATTGTGATTTAAGAAAAAAGTGTTTTTGGGTGAGAATAGTGTTGACTGTTATGGGGTGGGCGCCATCAAGCTGTTACTGGCTTTGCTAATGATGGAAGAACTTGCATGACGAACGTGGATATGCCACTCCCACTATCAGATTCCTGCTTTGGTTCTATGTATACACATGCGTGTGTTCCACGTGCATACATGCACCCCCCTCGATTCTCCAGGCAGAAGCCAAATTTCTCCCACGAGGATGTAGAATTGTTGGCCATATTTATTGTGGCCAATGAGACGCGCCTCTTCCCTAGGCCAAGGAGGATACACAACTTTAGGATGATGCAGCAGGCCTGGAGGTGACTCTGCTCTGCTTTCAATGAAGAAGCAGTGTTCCCCAGGGAGGTGAGTGCAGCAGGGATGTAGGCAGCTGCCTAAGCATTTCTTTTTTGGGGTGTTTACCAGCAGTCCGTGTTGGTTGGGGGAGGGGTTGGTTCCATCTGCATGTGCTGCTGCTAATAGAGATCTTATATTTCAGATTGAGGATCTCAAGAAAAAGGCCCACGAGCTGCGGCAGGATAGAGAATACTTGGCATGAGTGCAATGTGAGTGGGAGATCTCGCCAGATATGCGTCATAGGTTGGGGAGGCTATTGCACTCAGGTCCAGTTTCTATCTTGCACACTGCTTTGGGATATTGGTGTGCTTTTCTTCGGGCAGAGCCCAGTCCAGATGAGGAGGAGGAAGTGGGAGCTCCAAGCTGCCCATGGCCTCAGTTATCCCCTGATGTCCCCCCAATCCCTGATGTCCTCCTCTGGGGGTTATTCGGTCCACTCCCCCTGCTCGATCCCTCAACCCCTGCCCCCACGATCCCCACAATCCAGGAGGAAGGGGATCACAGAGAGGCACATGTTGCACCTTCCCCTTCTGGGCTGCAACCAGCTGTTTCAGCACAGGAGGAGGTCCAAAACATGCCGGCAGACCTCCAGGGGCAGCTGATGGCAATGGGCAATATGCTGAACTGCCTCCTTGAGACCAGTGAGCATATCGCCCAGCGATTACCACCCCCCAAGTGGTCCTCTTCCCCCTGGATTTTTTTATTTCACCATTTTTATTATCCCTACCTCCCCACACCCCACCATTACACTATATATCTGTAAATAGTTTCACAAATATAAAAGATAGTTTTCTACCATTACAAATTTGTCTTGCCTCTTTCTCAATGTCATCTATAGTCATTCTGTGGAGGGGTTCTAACCCAGTCCTCAGGACAAACCAGTATGCATGGGACAGAAGCAGTGCGTGCATATCCATTGTGGTATTACTGAAAACCTGTCTGACTGCCCAGGACTGGGTAAAGAACCCCTGGTCTACAGTAAGGGGGTGGGCATGGGCACAGGGATGGCAGGGGGAGGGGTATTTGTGGTATGTGGGAGCAATCCAGCTACTGGTGTCTCCCTTGCAGATGGAAAAGGTAACAGAACGCCAGATCAACAACAAATATTTAATATAACAAAGGCAACCAAAAGATATAATCATCATAGAACCCAAATATACATACTACATTTGTTTTCTATGCAGAGCTGAAAATGTAAAACTGTAAAACAAACAAACAAACAAAAAAAACAACACTAAACAACAATAGCCAACACTGGAATAGCAACTGATCGATGGCTGCATCTGAAGAGGAGGAAAAACGTCTGCAGGAAGGAAAAAAAAGAGGCTTGTTAAAATGAGCAGATTATGGTCAGACTTCCAAAAAGGCTTCAAAAAAGCTTGCATCCACTTACCGGGCACAGATGTTCATTGGTGAGCACGTCTACACGAGCCTTTAGTTGCCCAGCAACACGACCCTTGGGTCTGTCCTGCAGAAAGCAGGGCCACTAACCTTCTCAGATGCAGCCCCTGCCCTGCTATGCCTGGACTAAACTGTATAGTGCCTGCCCTATACTGTGTAGTGCCTGCCTTATAATGTGTAGCACCTGCCCTATACTGTGTAGCGCCTGCCTTATAATGTGTAGCACCTGCCCTATACTGTGTAGCGCCTGCCTTATAATGTGTAGCACCTGCCCTATTCTGTGTAGCGCCTGCCTTATAATGTGTAGCACCTGCCCTATACTGTGTAGCGCCAATGTGTAGCGCCTGCCCTATACTGTGTAGCACCTGCCTTTTAATGTGTAGCACCTGCCCTATACTGTGTAGCATCTGCCCTATACTGTGTAGCGCCTGCCTTATAATGTGTAGGGCCTGCCCTATACTATGTAGCACCTGCCATATATTGTGTAGCATCTGCCATATATGCTGTGCTTCCCCCAGGAGCACAATATTCATCTCCTCCTGCCGTGTCAGCACTTGAGCTGCCCTATCTTGCAGGGGGTTTATGGTCACCGCCTGTGACTGCCTTGGCCCTTGGTTGTGGGGCAGTGGTAGGAGCTCTGTGTTTGTGTCCTCCCAGATCAATACCAAATTGAACAGGTCCATGTTTGCGGCCTCGCTATCACTGATATGTGCCACTGGAATAAAATAGGACAGGCAAGAGTAACTGATTTGTGACACTTATGGCTCCAGCACAATCCTCACAAGCCCCAACCTGCTAAGCTTCCCAAGGTAATGCTGGGGGGTGTTCTCACCTGCAGGGGAGGAGGGCACTGTCAACGAGCCCACAGAGGCACAGCTTGCAGAGATAATACTATAAGAAACAGAGAAGGGGGAGAGCTAGAAATAGAGCCAGCCTCACAGGCCTCAACCCCAAAAGCTTCCCATGATAATGCTGAGGATGTACTCACTGGCTGGGGAGGAGAGCACAGTTGCAGAGCCCCCCCCCCCCCTCCCGAAGCATAGCTCGCAGAGGTAAACACTACAACAAGAAATAGAGAACAGGGACAACTATTAATAGAGCTCTACCCAAATACACCAGAGACTGCTAGAGATGTACAGTATTCACCAGCTTGCACTTTTGACCCTGGGGTGGGAGCAGCATACTCTGCTGAGTCCAGCCAGACATACCGTTGATTGTCTCTGGCTGTAAGATGGTCGCAATCAGCTGCTCCACTGGTGTTAGCTGGTCAGTGCATGGAGGTTCCCCCCCAGTCTGCTGCTGTGGCTTTCCGATTTCTATCTTTTTTTTTTATAGCAAAACGTGCATCACATCACCAGTGCTTTAACTGTTTGACCATGCGTACCTTCACCTTACATTTTTTGCACTGATACACATGCCGAAGTATGCCTGTCCCTTGATGTTATCCTTATGTGCATAACTTGAAATTTATGCACATGTGCATACTCCCCTCCTCTCAACTTTATGCCCAAATTTTGTGTATATTTCATTTACATACATGCTCCTTGCTGCATATTGGCCCTAAAGTTTCACACTATCAGTACGCTATGAAAACACGTACATGGCTAAAGAGGAGAGATGCCAGACCTCTGGAAGGGGAGGGGCTGACGAAAGGATAAAGGATAGAAAGCTGCTGGGCTATGGGGGGATAGGGAAGAAAGGTGCTGGGGAGGTGGAAGCGAAAAAGGGAGATGCTGGACCAAGGAGGAAAGGGGAAGGGTGAGGGGGTTGGGAAATACTGAATTGGGGTGGTGGGGGAGGAAGAGCGAGGAGAGATGGTTAGCATGGTGGAATTATGTGGGAGAGGCCATAGAGGTTGGCAAGGAGATGAGTGAGAGGAGGATGGAAATGGGAAGTGGGTGAAAGACAGCAGGGAATAAGAGGCTAGGGAAGGAGTGAAAGGGGAAATGGGGGAGATGGGGTAGGTTGGAGGTAAGAGGAGAAGATAGAAAGTTGATATATAGGTGAAAAGTCAAAAGGGGACTGACGACAGAAGGGTGAGATTTAAATGGATGGAGAGGGAGTAAAGAAAGAAATGGAGGAAAGAGCAAAACGGGAAAGATCAATATATCCGAGATAGATGTAGGGAAGACATTAGGAAGAGAAGAAAGAACAAATGGACAGTAAGACACTGAAAAGAGAGTTAGCAGAAGACAGATGAAGAAAGCAGAAGACTGGGACAATTGCTACTGGAAAATGAAATGCCCAAACAACAAAAGGTACAAAAAGATATCTTATTTTTAATTTTTTACCTGGAATATGTTAGCTTTGGGAAATGTGCATTGCTGACATCTTTGTGTTGTGTTCAGTACAAGAGTAAATGAATTTCTAGTTTCATTTCTCCATTGTTGAGATATATTCCAAAGTTGGCTTCTTGGGGTTCCCAGTTCAATTATTGTCTTCATATTTCTAAATTGTGATCCCTTGTGCTATATTTGGTGATGGTCTCTCTGTGTTTTGAAAGTGTGACCAAGCTGCGGTATTCTGTTCGTGCAGTTTTCTGTGTAATGATCCCACTTGTTCTATTTCCCCAGTAAGAGATGCATTGATATCTGTGAGGTGTATTCGTTTAATATTTGCAGTGCTGCCTTTTGATAGGTAGGGTTTGGTGCTGTGTGAGTCTTGATAATGATACTATGGTATGGCAGGTTTGCTATAAGTTCTAAACGAACAGGGTTTTGTAGTATATCCTAATGTACCTGGTAGTTGCCACTGAAGGATAGTAGAAATATGGTAGCCTCTCTTTATCCTCACTGTACATGCAAATGGTATTCATACACTCATTAAGGAGTGGAGAAGTAGCCTAATGGTTAAGAACACTGGTTTGGGAACCCAGAGACAAGGGTTAAGTTCCCACTAGCACTCCTTGTGGCCTTGAGCAAGTCACTTAACCCTCCATTGCCTCAGAAAAATCCAAGTTATCAATGTCCCTTTTTAAAGTACATTACCAAGTTTAAATTTCAATGTAAACCACTTTGATTGAAATGATAAAGCAGTATATAAAACCTGTTAAATAAATAAGGAAGATGTTTACTAAAGGTTAACATGCATTAACAAATGTTACCGTGCTAAGTGCAGCAGCACCCATTTATTTCTATGGGTAGAATGGCACTTAACGCATGCAAATGTTTAATAAATATGCCTCTAAGTCAATGTTGGGACAAAAAAAAAGAGGCTTCTGAAGGGTTCCTTTGGAAGCTGCCTAGAATTTTAAATAGGCAGCATATAAATTTAAAAAGAAATACAATAAATTAATTTTATGGTAATAAGGCCCAATAGATATGTGAATATTTATGCAAATTAGGCCGCACTATGAGTCTCCGCACATAGCCCTGCACAACCCTTGGGCCGCCTCTGACCACCAACCTACACTAACCTTAAAAACTGACATGAGAGGTCACTGGCCTTTGCATGCAAAACAAAAACTGGGTGTATCAGGCCACTATGTTCCAGCAATAGCAGCGGTGCATAAAAGCAGGTACCATGCAAGCCAAGTTATACGACTGAGTATCTGGGACTTGAAGCCCCTCCTTCCTCATATTTCTTGATAAGTATCTTAAGGAAAAGCCCCGGTTTCTGGTTCACCCATATAAATTTGATTAACAGTCTCTCAAACCTTCTTGGCAGTTCAATCATTTTAAACAAATGTATCCTGCCTGTGAGAGAGAGGGGCAGATCCCTCCAGAGCCAGAGATAATACTCCATTTTGTTAAAAAGAGGATTAATGTTAGTTTGTATAGCTTCTTGAGGCCCTTATGTAACTGTTCCAGTAACTAATGAAACTGATCATCTGCCCACTGGAGTGGAAATTTGACATAGCACACAGACCTTCCGTTCCCTCCTATCTCATGGGCAAGGGACAACTTTATTTCTTTTAAACCCCCAAAGTGGCCCAAAATCTTTGATGACGTTTACAGCCCTACTGCCTTGCAGAATAGTGCGGTGTGTAAACCTGATATTTTTCTGGTAGAGCGCTGAACCTACACTAAAAAACTCCCTATGCTTAGCGTTTACTACTGCTTCGTGCCATACCTAGGCCTGTGCAAGTAGTGCTGTAGCAGCAAAGCGCAGACAAACCAATGATACCAGGAGTCTGTTCAGAAGGTCCAAATCATTTATTTGTGCACAAGTCTCGAACCAGTCAATTTCAAAATGGCTGAGCAAAGTTTTCTAGCATTACAACAACTTTTATAGACTTCTGTTCCATTCTAGGTATAGAAAAACATTTCATTGGTCCCGGTACTCTCCCGTACCTCCCGTACCCCTTCCATTGGTCCCGGTACTGATAAGTTTATCCAATTATGTCCCTCCAGTGGGCATGACACCTGCATGCCCCCCTTCTAGTCCCAATTACAATGGTCAGTTCATCAACTTGTTACTTTCACACTCTCAAGGCCATAGAACCAATTTGTGCATGCAGAGGAGCAGGGCTCTGCAACTCATCTGTCAGCACTCCCAATTATTTCTTTGCAGATGTACTTTTTCTTATCAGTAACTTTTAAACATGTCTTTCTGTATTTTTCCATCTCTCGGTTCTGCTTACCTAAGCTAATTCAATACTTCTACTGAGTTCTATCTTACAATAGCAGCATATTGGGGGATGTGCAATCCTATATGCCTCTCCACAGGCCTCATTTACAGGTCAAGCTAGCCATGCTGGCCTGCTTACGTCAGACACCGTGGGTCACAGGCCTGCACCTGCCACATTCCCCCCTTTGATTAATCTCACCCTATTACTTAATAAGGTGTGAGAATTAAATCACTATTAGAAGAATCACATCATGATTGAAGGATTGCGACTAGGACTGGCTTTGTATAAAGCCATTATTTTAGTTGCGGTCTTCCGCTCTACTGTACTATCAATAGTGTTATGAATGGAACGCATACAACATGGGATTAAACATGGTAATAAGAAGATAACAGCAACAAGAATTAGTACTAAAACAATGAAAGTCTTAAATCCTCCCACCCATGAAAAGAGGTTAGCAAACCAGTTAGGAAATTTCAATGAGTGCCAAGTCTGTACCGGCACATAAGCATGTCTTTGCATATCTTTAGCAATTTCTTCAACTACTTGACCTTTATCATCTATTTTCAAACAGCAATTAGTTAAATTCAGTTTACCACATACTCCTCCTTCAGCTGCTAACAAATAATCAAGGGCTAAGCGGTTCTGATATATAGCGGTGCGCATTTGAGTACTTTGTCTAGCTAAGAGCGTAAGAGCATGACTAGTTTCATTAGTTATTATTTCAACTACTGCTTGTAAGCGAATAATACGATTAATCATGTAGATTGGAGTACGATAACCATACATACCGTGATCATTCCAAGTGGCAGGTCCATAATACTCAATAATTCTTTCTGGTGGCCAATCATCACCTTGCCACTTCTCCCACTTGCCTATCTGTAAGGCTTCTCTTTTCTGTCTCAATGCTCTCTTGTGTCGGTGGGTAGTGTATACAGGGTATCCTAATTGTTCTCCATGTTCAGTGTTCAAAAGAAAGAAAGAAGGTCTGATGGTTCCTAAGACACATGCTCCTCCCCAGTGTGGCGGGAGTTGTGCATATGCTCGGTTTCCACAGATCCAATATAGGCCAGGTGGGGCTTGCCAGGCTTGGACTTTGGCAAGGTTAGTCCATAAACCAGCAAGTTCAGGAAATCTGGCTAATGGGTTAGGAGGTTCAGGATGTCTGATTCCTGACCACCATGCTGTCTTTTTGGTCGTGGCATTATAGTACTTCTGGCTAAGACAGACCAGCTGTCCTACCTTCTGGGTGAACTGGGGTCCAGTTCTGGCATAGCAAAGACGTCCAACGATTGAGTGCGCTAACACCCATTCACTGGTAGCCTTGTGTAATTCAGTCTGGTTGTAAGTCATAGAATAATTCAATTCTTGGGCTTCCCATGGCCATTGGTCTCCCATTTGGGTTCCGCCACAAAAATAGCAATCTGAGATCTTAAGACTAGATACTACTGCTCCAGCTAATTCTAAAAATAAATTCTGTGAGGGGTGAGGGATCTCAAACTTATTTACATGCATGGCTTCATAAAAGGTATTATGGATATGATATTTAGATGACTTGTGGACTTGGGTATTCAATCTGACATACACAATAGTTCCTGGATCTATTGCTCCTCCAGCAATACGTAAACCAAACTTATATCCTTGTTTCCAAGCATAGGGATTGTGTATACGTAAGTGTAAGGGGTTGCAAGCATCTTTCTGACATTTATCATTTGTGGTTGGCTTGGTTAGAGTAGCCATCCGTTTATCTATTTTCTCATCAGTTATACCAGTGTTCCAGGTAGCATAAAAAACACATCCCCAATACGGGCAATAGTAATCTGCCGCTGGTGCAGTACTATAGCCTGATCCCGTTTTACCTGTACACTTCCACCAATTTGTGGCACCTTCTGGACACATATACTTATGGTCATTTCGATACGCTTTTTCCCATGTACCACAGGTGGAATGACTATCTCTATTAATGGCATTACATGCATCAAAACTCAAAACAGCAGGTTTAGTAATGTCCTTAAGTGGTGGTGTAGCAGCTAATATAGGTCCATCTGCATCCTTCCATCTTATTTCCAACGTGTAATAGGATGGATTCTGATGCGGATTATAGCATACTTTGATTTTGCCATGAGTGCAAACATTTAGTTCAGTGGTGTTATAGATACACCGAGTTACTGTTCCCTTGCAGGTATAGTAAGAATGATAAAGCAAAGTCTGAGTTACTTTCAGTCCAGTTCTAGTAGAAGTAATGCAAGCAGTGCATGGAGGTAAAGCATAAGTCAGTTCAAAACCTCCAAAGAAGGCAACCAAGGCAAAGCAAAAGCAAAGATACATATTGATGTTGATTGGAGTTCTTCTGAATTCTCAGCTTGCTGATCTTGAACACGACGGTCTTTTATTCTTCGTCCCGTTTGCTAATAAAGCAATTTAACGGGTGCTGAGTGTTGATTGAAGATCCTCAAGTTGTCCAGTACACATTAACCAACTTATTAGCAATTTCAGTTGGCTTGTGAAGTCTGGCTTAGTCAATGTAGTCTCAAAGTAGTGTGTCAAATCACACACAAATTGGGTTCGTCGAAACAAAACTATTGCTGCATGGAAAACAGCAATCCTCTTCGAAAGACTTGGCTACTGCAAAGCACTTGTGATGAAGTGTCTAAGCTGCTGGTTGCCGTCTCAGAGTAACTCGCAAGGGTGCGTCAAGATGCTGTTCTGCTGTCCACTGCTCTGGTTCAGGATCGGCGGCGGGCTTGACTCTGCTGTGGTGGATCCAGGCGTCGATCTCGGCTACCTTTACTGCAGTTGGGGTAGACAGGATGACGGTGTACGGTCCCTTCCAATGGGGTTCCAACGGTGTCTTCTTCCAATCTTTGATCCACACCGAAGTACCAGGCTGATAGGGATGCAAGGGTTCCGTCAAGTTGATAGGCAACTGGTCTTGGATCCACGTATGGAGAGTCTGCAGAACAAAACTAAGAGCTAGGAGTTCTTGTCTGGTTACTTCTGAACCAATCTGGGCTAAACTTCCTTTGACTCCCTGCACTATTGGTGGGGGTTTACCATACAGAACTTCAAAAGGGGAAAATCCTGTTGACTTTACAGGAGCTGAGCGTATTCTGAGTAAAGCTATGGGGAGCACTTGGGGCCATTTCAAGTGGGTCTCCTGACAAATCTTGGACATTTGGGCTTTCAAGGTACGATTCATTCGCTCAACTTTCCCTGAACTCTGGGGTCTGTATGCAGTGTGGAGTTTCCATTGTATCTGCAAGGCTTTTGCTAACTGCTGAGTAACTTGGGAGACAAATGAGGGTCCATTATCTGACCCTATTACTGCTGGAATTCCGAATCTAGGAACAATCTCTCTCATTAAGACTTTGGTAACTTCTCGGGCTTTCTCAGTTCTGGTTGGGAATGCTTCTACCCACCCAGAGAAAGTACAAACTAATACTAATAGGTAATGGTATCCATTGGCTTTTGGCATTTCGGTAAAATCAACTTGGAGGTTGTGCATGGGGGTGACACCTCCTGACTGAACTCGGGGTGCTGTTATAAGGCCTTGCTTGGCATTATTTTTGGCACAGGTTAGACATTGACGTGCTACTGAGGCTGATATGGTTGTCATCAGAGGGATGTAAAAATGTGGTCTGAGTGCTTTTTCCATAGCACTCTTCCCATAGTGGGTGGCTTCGTGGAAAGCTTTGACAAAGGATGGTCCTAACAGTTCAGGAATTACTATTCGTCCAGGAGGTTGACTGCCCTCTTCTGGTGGCAGCTCAATCCATCCATCTTTCAGTATTCCATCTTCTCTGTTACAGTAGTAATCCAATTCTTTGGTGGTATATCGTGGTGTCCATAGATTCAAAGGTACTGGAAACAATGCTGCTTGCATTGGCATAGCTTGTGGGGCAATCTGTCCTGTCATAGCTGCTTGTCGTGCTGAGGCATCTGCGAATCTATTTCCTCGGGCAACTTCTCCTTTTCCTGCTTGATGTCCTCTGCAATGCATGACAGCTACACGTGTTGGGGCCCAAACTGCATCAAGTAACATCAATATCTCGGGACCATATTTGACTGATTTTCCTCCGGATGTGATGAGTCCTCTTTCTTTATAGAGAGCTCCATGGGCATGCAAGGTAGTGAAGGCATATTTGGAATCTGTATATACATTCAGCACAAGTTTTTCTCCTAACAGCAATGCTCTGGTGAGTGCTATCAATTCGGCTTTCTGGGCTGATGTGCCTGAGGCTAGAGCTGATGATTCAACTACTTCGTGTTGAGTGACGACTGCATATCCGGCACAGCGTCGTCCATCGAGGATGAGACTGCTCCCATCAACATAATAGATTTGGTCAGGATTGTCTATGGGCACATCTGTCAAGTCGGGTCGACTGGAGAACACAGTTTCCATGACTTCGATACAGTCATGTCCTGGGAGTTCTTCACTGATGGGTATCAAGGTAGCTGGGTTCAAGGCATGACTCACTTCAAGTTGTATCTGTGGGTTTTCACATAACATGCTCTGGTATTTCAACATTCGGGAATTGGTGAGCCAATAATTTGCTTTCTGTTCCATAAGGGCAAGGACTGCATGTGGCACAGTGACTCGTATGTTCTGTCCTAGTGTGAGTTTGTCTGCTTCACTCACTAGTAGCGCTGTAGCTGCAACTGCTCTCAGGCATGGTGGCCATCCTTTGGCCACAGGGTCCAATTGTTTCGATAGGTATGCTACAGGTCGCTCCCAATTTCCCAATTTCTGAGTCAACATGCCTAAGGCATTTCCCTGTGCTTCATGTACAAACAAGTGAAAAGGCTTGTGGACATCTGGTAGTCCAAGTGCTGGTGATGACATCAATTCTTCCTTTAACGTCTTGAAGGCTGTATCCTGCTCAGGTCCCCACTCCAGTGGCGACTTTTCTTCTCCTTTTGTGGCTTCATACAGTGGTTTGGCAATTTGGGCAAAGTTAGGTATCCAGATTCGGCAATATCCTGCCGCTCCCAGAAAGGCTCTGACTTGCTTTCTGGTTGTTGGAGTTGGAATTCTGCATACTGCTTCTTTTCTTTCTCTGCCTAATCTTCTGCTTCCTTGGGTAATACGAAAACCCAAGTATTTCACTTCTTTTTGGCATAGCTGTGCTTTGGCTCTGGAAACTTTGTATCCAGCTTCATCTAGTAACTGCAAGAGGTCTTTGGTGGCTAGTATGCATTCACTTTCTGATATGGCAGCTATCAACAGATCATCCACGTATTGGAGAAGCACTCTCTTCCCCGGGGCTACTGGATAGCTTGAAAGGTCTTGGTTCAGTGCAGCACTAAAGATGGTAGGCGAATTCTTGAATCCTTGGGGTAATCTTGTCCAAGTGAGTTGGCCCCCTCTTCCAGAGACAGGGTCCTGCCATTCAAATGCAAACAATATTTGACTTACAGGGGCTAATCTTATGCAAAAGAATGCATCTTTCAAATCCAGTACAGTGAAATGGGTAGCTTCAGCGGGTATCAGTCCTAGAAGAGTGTAAGGATTGGGTACAACTGGATGTATAGTTTCAACTGCATCATTTACTCTTCTCAAATCTTGTACTGGGCGATAATCATCTGTCCCAGGTTTCTTTACTGGCAAAAGTGGAGTGTTCCATGGGGATTGACATACTTTTAGTAGGCCATACTCGAGCAATCTTTGTAGGTGGCGATGAATGCCTTCAATTGCAGCTCTTGGGAGAGGGTACTGTTTGACGTGCACTGGTGTAGCACTAGGCTTGAGGGTTACAATCACTGGAGCTATATGCTTGGCTAGGCCTGGGGGACTGCCTTCTGCCCATACTCCAGGTGGTGCATCGATGTTCTTTAAAGTTTGTTCAAAATAGGTATCTTGGATGGAGTCATCAACGTAATACCTCCATTCTTCTTCTCGGGGCACTGTCAGCAGCATTACTCCTGCTGGTTTGGCTTGGGAATTTACTGTCATTTGCATTTCTCCTTGTTCAGAGAAGGATATTTGTGCTTGAAGCTTGGCTAACATATCTCGTCCCAGTAATGGCACTGGACATTCGGGCATGTAAAGGAATTGATGAGTTATTTGCTGTCCTCCTAGACTGCATATTCGATTCTGAAGAAAAGACTTTGTGGCTTTGGCACCAGTTGCTCCTATAATGGTGACTGCTTTTGTAGAAAATGGGGCTATCTTTTTGTCTATTACTGAATGTTGTGCTCCAGTATCAACCATAAAGTCCATAATTTGGTCTCCTATTTGTATTCCGACCATAGGCTCCTGGAGACCTAAAGCAAACTTGGAGCCCGGTCCGTCCTAATCCACGTCATTCTCATCATGGGTCGTTGTGGCCAATGCTTGAATGGCTCCTCCTCTCTCTCGCTGGAATTGTTCTCGATTGGCTCCTCCTCGGCTTCGGGGATAGCCTCGTCTTTCTTCTCGCCACTGATGACTGCTGTCGTCATCTTGCTGAGCGTCTTCGAGTTGCGGGCACGTATCTCTCCAATGTCCTTCCTCTCTGCAATAGGCGCATTGGTTCACGCCTAGCCTCTGGGTCCGGCCTCCGCCTTGACCCCGCCCTCTTCCTCTGCTCCTTCGACTAGGGACACCTCCCCTTTTCTTTTCAACTATGGCCGCAGCCAAAAAATCAGCTTTCTTCTTCATCTTTCTATCACATTCTCTCTGTCTTTCATTATCACGATTCACATACACTTTATGAGCGACTTCCAGTAACTGTGTTGCATTCATGCCCGCAAACCCTTCTAATTTCTGCAATTTACGTCTAATGTCTGGTTGAGACTGGTTTACAAAAGCAGAATTCACCATACATAAACTTCCTGGTGCCTCGGGATCATAGGGAGTATACATTCTGTATGCTTCAGTTAATCTTTCATAAAAATCTGCTGGGCTCTCATCTATCCCTTGGATAACTCCTGCAACTTTGGAAAGGTTCATAGCTTTTTGGCCCCCCCTTTTCAGGCCTTGTAAAAAGCCTTGGCGAAAACGGGCTAGGGCTGTGGATCCTTCATCTGTATTTGGATCCCATTGGGGGTCTTCATTCGGGAATTCTCTCTGAGCTGCTTCCCGACGGTCTATTATATTCTGCCCCTGTCTCGGAGCTACAGGGTTATCTGCCATCCACTCAATAGCTGCTTTTCTAATTCTTGCTCGTTCTTCTGTCGTGAATAGGGTGGTCAGGAGCTGGCGGCAATCTGGCCAAGTGGGTTGGTGAGTTTCCATAATAGTAGTTACTAATTCTGTCAACTCCTGGGGCTTACTAGTATAGGAGGCATAATGCGACCTCCAATTTAATAAATCAGTTGTAGAGAAAGGGATATACACATAAGTTAGGGGTCCCGCTACCACTTCATCATTATCATTCTTCACGGGCACTCCCGGGACTTGCCGTAAGGGAAACATTTTGGCTGCCGTAGGTGTCTTTTGGGATCTAAGGGTTATTGTCGTAATTGCCTTTGAAGGGGTCACTTTCTTTTTCTCAACAGGTTTTGCTTTGGGTTTGTCTTTTGCTAGTTTACTAGTGCTAGCAATTACTTGTACACTGTCCTCCTCGTCTGGGGGATTCTCTTTTTCTCCTTCTTCTTCTACCTCTGCTTCTGGCTCACTTTTTATGTCCTCTTCTTCTCTTTCAGCTAATTCTTCCTCTTCCTCCCCTCCGGGAGGTGGATCAGGGGTTGGGTCCCGCTCCGGCTCCGGCCGTCTCTGGGGTTCTGGGGCAGGACGCCGGGCTACTCTTATTGGACCTGGGGTTCGGGGCTGCCTGAGAATTATTTCTGGGGAATCAGGATCTACCAGGATGGGCTTCTTTCTGGCTTTCTTATCCTGTTCTCTCATTTTGGGCTGTTCCGTTTTCTGTCTAGAATTTGTTTTCGCTAACATTATTCTGCACTGTTCCTCATAACAGCGCTGCGCCCAGGGGGGCGGATCTTCACAAATACTTAACCAGGAATCTATATAGGGGTACTGATCGGGGTGCGCTACCCGCACTCTACGGTGTATTGACTGAATAATCTCTACGTTGAACGTTCCCTCTCGGGGCCAGATGGGGTCTAGATCGGGCCACTCCCTAGTACACAAAATCTGCAAACGAGCTGCTGTCATTTTAATACCATAATCTCCTGAATATCCCTCTTTAAAATGTGCGATCATACATTCTAATGGAGTGTTTCTAGTAGACCCCGCCCCTCCCATTTCGATGTGTGCGCGCAACAACAGACAGAAGGGAAAAGGAGGGCGGACCGTGGGTAAGGGGTCCTCACGGCCCTGGAAACGTATAAGGAGTACAAATAACAAGACAAGACGACAATCGCTTCCCCCTTTTCGCGACCTGAACGCGGTCGCCCGGTCAGGAAATGCGCTACTCAGGGGTCCGCCTTCACTTGGTCCGTGCTGCCAGACCTCTCATTCACACTTCGTTCACACAATCATGCTAGCAACGTATCCCAGAATGCATTCGTTTCTATCTATTCTGACTAGTCTTTTTCCCAATTACAAAAAGGATGAGGGTTTCACCCGGCGAATTCCCATGCGGGGTTACTCGGCCCTTGCTTGAGAGGTGATCATGCTCTCTTACCAATTCCCAATATCTCGAGATTACAAATTCCAAATTCCAAGTTCCAATGGCAGTACTGCTCTTTCTATTTCTGTCTAGACACCAAATCAAAACTATACTCACCGGATCCGGTCCTCAAACTTCCCAAGCAGGCGCATGAGTTGGACCTCGGACTCCCCTCACTCGGGTTCGAGGCGTTGGCTCCAACCGGGCCCGGCACCCGCCGAGGTCCGACCAGCTCCCTCCGATACAAGGGACCGGTGGCGCCAGGGAGCAGCCCTCGTCGGAAGGGCGCGATCCCGGCAGGACCAAGCCTATAGAGGCGGAAAGTCATGGTATATTGCCCTATATACACTTTGATTCCACAACTTCCCGGCCAACGCACCAAGAATATGTAGCAGCAAAGCGCAGACAAACCAATGATACCAGGAGTCTGTTCAGAAGGTCCAAATCATTTATTTGTGCACAAGTCTCGAACCAGTCAATTTCAAAATGGCTGAGCAAAGTTTTCTAGCATTACAACAACTTTTATAGACTTCTGTTCCATTCTAGGTATAGAAAAACATTTCATTGGTCCCGGTACTCTCCCGTACCTCCCGTACCCCTTCCATTGGTCCCGGTACTGATAAGTTTATCCAATTATGTCCCTCCAGTGGGCATGACACCTGCATGCCCCCCTTCTAGTCCCAATTACAATGGTCAGTTCATCAACTTGTTACTTTCACACTCTCAAGGCCATAGAACCAATTTGTGCATGCAGAGGAGCAGGGCTCTGCAACTCATCTGTCAGCACTCCCAATTATTTCTTTGCAGATGTACTTTTTCTTATCAGTAACTTTTAAACATGTCTTTCTGTATTTTTCCATCTCTCGGTTCTGCTTACCTAAGCTAATTCAATACTTCTACTGAGTTCTATCTTACAATAGCAGCATATTGGGGGATGTGCAATCCTATATGCCTCTCCACAGGCCTCATTTACAGGTCAAGCTAGCCATGCTGGCCTGCTTATGTCAGACACCGTGGGTCACAGGCCTGCACCTGCCACAGTGCAGCTGCACACGGTGCAAAAAAATAGAGGCGCATTTAGGGTTGCCAAGCAACCAGTTTTAGGCCTGCCCAACCCTCAGAGGAGGGAGGGGTCAGATCAGCCCTGCAAATTGGAGGTTTGCTGCCGTCACTGCCGCCACCAAGGGAACGGGAAAAGAGGAGACAGAGCAAGGGCAGCGCAGTGGGAGGGGCATGAGGAGGTGGAGGTAAGATGGGGAGATGCTGGACATGGGGACAGGGGCAGAAGGGTTATGCTGAGCATAGGAAGATAGGGGCAGAAGGGGGGTGTTGGGCATGGAGGGAGATGCCAGACATGGGGGGATAGGGACAGGGGGGATATTCTGGACATAGGCGTAGAGATACACATGAGGAGATACTGAACATGGGGGGATAGGTACAGAGGGGGAATGCTGGACATGGGGGGGATATGCTGGACATGGGGGGAGATGCTGGACATGGGGGGGGAGATGCTGGACATGGGGGATGGGGACACAGAGAGAAAATGGTGGACATGGAGGAAAGGATAAGAAAATACTGGATAGAGGAAGGGAAGCAGGACAGGGAGAGGGGTTGATACTGGACATGGGGGTGAGAGGGGGAGAGTTAGTGAAAGACTAGGAAACAAGAAGCTGGGGAAGGAGAGAGAGCTGGGGAATGAGAAGGTTGGGGTAAGGGAAAGAGATGGAAAGCTATAGCTAGATACAGTAAAAAGAGTGAAATGGAGGAGTGGTTGGTAAGAAGAGGAATGAAATCTGGATAGAGAAGCAGAAAAATAAATTGAAGAAAACTGAAAAACAGAGATCAGTGTTAAAAACTGTTATAAGAGAGGAAGTGAAGACAGGAGGAGGGAGAAGATATGACAAATGGAGAGGAGCCCATGAAAAGAAAGCTAAGAGAAGATAGAGGAAAATAAACACCACACTCAAGGACCAACACCATTAGAAAAATAAAAGGACCTAACAACAAAGGTAGAAAAAATAATTTTATTTTCTATTTTGTAACTGGAAAATGTCAGTATTTGTAAAGTACATCTGCCAGGATTCAGGATTGGTGTCGGACATGGCTGGGGCCCAGGGGCGGCCCAAAGGGGGTGCGGGTCCATGTGCAGAGACTCGGTGCGGGGCCTCATTTGCATAAGGGACTCATTTGCATAAATATTTGCATAATGTTACCCATACACTAACTTTTAGCAAACATGCCTCTTAATGAGTGTATGGATAACGAAAGACTAAAAGATTTCTACATTACTATAATCCAGTGCCAACTGCCAGGCACATTAGGAACTACTACAAACACTGCCCATTTAGAACCCATAGCAAACCCACCGTATCCTAACAGCACTACCAGGACACACAAAGCACAAGATCCTACCTATCAAAAGGCAACACTACAAATATTAAACCAATACATTTCAGAGAACAACAATACATGACCTACTGGGGAAAGAGAACAAGTGGCAATGTCAAATAGGAATTACATAAACAGAATACCTCAGCTCAGTTACACGTGCAGAACATAGACCGTCACCAAACAAGAAATCACAATGTAGAAACAGGAAGACAATAATTAAACTGGGAACCCCAAAAGCCCAACAACACTGTAGAAGTAAAACTATAAATTAATTTCCTCTTGTACTAAACAAAGCGCAGACGTTAATGATGCACATTTCCCAGAGCTGGCATATTTCAGTTAATAAATTCAATAAAGAGATATTTTTCTACCTTTTGTGCATTTTTTTTCAGTTGCAATTGCTCCAGCCACTTTCTTCTGGTTTCTTCTTCGTGTCTTCTGCTAACTCTCCATCGTCTGCTGTCCATTTGTCCTTTCTTCACTCTTCTAGTTTTTTCCCATTCTCTCTCTACATCTGCTTTAACATACTAATCTCTCTCCTTTTGCTCTTTCCTCATTCCTATTTCATCCACTCAAATTTTACCCCGCCATCCTCAATCCCCACTTACTCTCCCAATATCCGGCCAATTGTAGATTTGTCTTCCCTCCCACACAAAATATTTTTTCCCTCTCCATTTCACTCTCCCAACTCCATCCCATTCTAATCCTCCCCCAACATCAGCTCCCTTCTAGTTCCAGCCCCACCCAGCATCCGCTCCATTCTAGTCCCCGCATCAGCCCATTTCCAGTCCTAGCTCCCCCATCCGAGTCCCTCCATCAGCTCATTTCCAATCCCAGCCCCCCATAAGCCCATTTCTAGTCCTATCCTAGCCCCATCATCAGCACCATTTCCAGTCCTAGCTCCCCCATCCGAGTCCCTCCATCAGCTCATTTCCAATCCCAGCCCCCCAACAGCCCATTTCCAGTCCTATCCTAGCCCTCCATCAGCCCATTTCCTGTCCTAGCCCCACCTCACTCAGCCCATTTCCAGTCCTAGCTCCCTCCCCTCACAGCCCATTTCCATTCCAAGCCCCCTCCCCATCAGCTATTTGCAGTTCAAGCCCTCCTTCCACTCAGCCCATTTCCAGTCCTAGCCACCCCCCCCCCCAGCCCATTACCAGTCCTAGCCCCCCCATAACCCATTATCAGTCCTAAGCCCCCCATAACCCATTACCAGTTCTAAGCCCCCCATCAGCCCACTTCCAGTCCTAAGCCCCCATCACCCCATTTTCAGTCTTAGCCCCACATAGCCCATTACCAGTCCTAACCCCCATCAGCCCATTTCAAGTCCTAGCTCCCCCATCCGAGTCCCTCCATCAGCTCATTTCCAATCCCAGCCCCCCATCAGCCCAATTTCTAATCCCAGCCCCCCCATCAGCCCATTTCTAGTCCTTTCCTAGCCCCACCATCATCAGCCCATGTCAAATCCTAGCTTCCCTCCACTCAGCCCATTTCCAATCCAAGCCCCCCATGAGCCTACTTCCAGTTCTAGCCCCTCCATGAGTCCATTTCAATCCAAGCCCCCCCAACAGCCCATTTCCAGTCCTATCCTAGCCCTCCATCAGCCCATTTCCTGTCCTAGCCCCCCCTCACTCAGCCCATTTCCAGTCCTAGCTCCCTCCCCTTACAGCCCATTTCCATTCCAAACCCCCCTCCCCATCAGCTATTTGTAGTTCAAGCCCTTCTTCCACACAGCCCATTTCCATTCCAAGCCCCCGTCCCCATCAGCTATTTGCAGTTCAAGCCCTCCTTCCACTCAGCCCATTTCCAGTCATAGCCACCCCCAAGCCCATTACCAGTCCTAACCCCCCCATAGCCCATTACCAGTCCTAAGCCCCCCATCAGCCCACTTCCAGTCCTAAGCCCCCCATCACCCCATTTTCAATCTTAGCCCATCAGCCCACTTCCAGTCCTAACCCCCATCAGCCCGTTTCCAGTCCTAGCCCCCCATAGCCCATTTCCAGTCCTAGCCCCCCCCCCATAGCCCATTACTAGT
Source organism: Ichthyophis bannanicus (assembly GCA_033557465.1). Classification (NCBI taxonomy): domain Eukaryota; kingdom Metazoa; phylum Chordata; class Amphibia; order Gymnophiona; family Ichthyophiidae; genus Ichthyophis; species Ichthyophis bannanicus. Next base: position 954,220,443 of record CM066031.1, read on the forward strand.
ACTAACCCCCCTTCAGCCCATTTCCAGTCTTAGCACCCCCATAGCCCATTACAAGTCCTAACCCCCCCATCAGCACATTTCATGTCCTAGCCCCCCTATAGCCCATTACCAGTCCTACCCCCCATCAGCCCATTTCCAGTCTTAGCCCCCCCATAGCCCATTACATCCTCACCCCCCCTCCATCAGCCCATTTCCAGTCTTAGCCCCCCATAGCCCATTACATCCTAGCCCATCAGCCCATTTCCAGTCCTAAACCCCCATCAGCCCACTTCCAGTCTTAGCCCCTCCCATAGCCCATTACCAGCCCTCAACCCCCTCCCCCTATCATCCCACTTCCTGTCTTAGCCCACCCATAGCCCATTAGTAGTACTTTCCCCCCCATAGCCCATTGCCAGTACTAACCCCCTCCCCCATCAACCCACTTCCAATCTTAGCCCCCCCCCATCGGCCATTACCAGTCCTAACCCCCCCTCCCCCATCAGCCCTGACAGATTTAAAAAAAAAAAACGGCTGCTGCTGCTGCTGCTGCCGCTGCTGCTGCTGCCGCTGCTGCTGCTGCCGCTGCCGCCGTGGCAGTGGCAGAATCAAATGTCTCGCCACAGGGCCCCGCCTGCCCGGCAGAGCCTCCCTTCACCATCAGCTCCGGAGTCCCTCCCAATGTGCGGGCTTTCAGAGCCGCGAGAGTTTCCCTTTCTTCTCGCGGCTCTGTTAATCCCGCCGGGGCTGATGGGATTTCCCATCAGCCCCAGTGGGATTAACAGAGCCGCGAGAGGTCAGAGAAGCTCTCGCGGCTCTGAAAGCCCGCGCATTGGGAGGGACTCCGGAGCTGATGGTGAAGGGAGGATCTGCCGGGCAGGCGGGGCCCCGCGGCGGGACATTTGATTCTGCCGCTGCCACGGCGGCAGCAGCAGCAGCAGCCGTTTTTTTTTTTAGTCTGCTTTTGCTAATGTAGAATGTTTTTTGCGCGGGGCCCCCTGAAATGCGGGGCCCTGTGCAAAAAACATTCTTGCTCAATGGACGGGCCAGCCCTGCTGGGGCCTAGCCCAAGGCAAAAAATCAGAGAAGGACCCTAAAGCCTATTAGCAAGCTGTGCCTTTTTCAGAAAGATCTAAGGCCCTCTCTAGCTTAGGGGTCCAGGGCAATTGCCCTGGTTGCTTCCCTCCTAATGCCAATCCTGACATCTGCTGTCTTTTGTTTTGTACAATATAGGGGGAAATGCATTTCTTTGTTTCTCTGGTGTTGCACTGTGTGCAGTGTCTGGCTTTTTGAGGCTTTAGTTTAATTTTTGTCTACACTTGAATACTGAGGGAACTTGGGGACATTCTAGCAACTCCACTGACTGACCTTTTCAATGCCTCGTTGGAGTCGGGAGTGGTGCCAAAGGACTGGAGAGAGGCTCATGTGGTGCCTTTACACAAAAGCGGAAGTAAGGATGTGGCTGAAAACTACAGGCTGGTTAGTTTAACTTCAGTGGTGAGTAAATTAATGGAAACACTGTTGAAAGAGAAAATAGTGAGGTTTCTGGAGTCCAGCGGATTACAGGATCCGAGGCAGCATGGATTCACCAGAGGCAGCTCTTGTCAGACAAATCTGATTGATTTTTTTGACTGGGTGACCAGGGAGTTGGACCGAGGGAGAGCTCTAGATGTGGTGTATTTAGATTTCAGTAAAGCCTTTGACACTGTTCCTCACAGGCGACTTATAAACAAACTGAGCACCCTAGGGATGGACCCTAAAGTTACTGCTTGGGTTAGAAATTGGTTGGGTGGGAGGCGACAAAGAGTACAAGTAAATGGAGCTCACTCTGAGGAGAAGGATGTTACCAGTGGTGTGCCCCAGGGATCTGTCCTTGGTCCGATTCTTTTTAACATCTTTGTTAGTGATATAGCGGAAGGGCTGTCGGGTAAGGTTTGCCTCTTTGCGGATGATACCAAAATCTGCAATAAAGTAGACAACCAGGAAGGTGTAGATAACATGAGGAGGGATCTGGCTAAGCTTGAAGAATGGTCTAGAATTTGGCAACTGGGATTTAATGTTAAAAAATGTAAGGTCATGCATTTGGGCTGCAGCAATCCAAGGGAGCAATACAGTATAGGAGGTGAAGTACTTTTGTCCACTAAAGAAGAGCGGGACCTAGGTGTAGTTGTGTCCGATGATCTTAAAGTAGCTAAACAGGTAGAAAAGGCGACGGCAAAAGCTAGAAGGATGCTTGGGTGCATACGGAGAGGAATGGCTAGCAGAAAAAAGGAGGTGATAATGTCTCTGTATAAGTCTTTGGTGCGACCTCATTTGGAGTATGGTGTGCAATTCTGGAGACCGCACCTTCAAAAGGATGTGAACAGGATGGAGTCGGTGCAGAGGGTTGCTACTAAGATGATTAGTGGTCTTCATTATAAAGCATATGAGGACAGACTTAAGGATCTTAATATGTACACCTTAGAGGAAAGGCGGGATAGAGGTGATATGATTGAGATGTTTAAATACCTCCGTGGCATAAATGTTCAGGGAGAGAGCCTCTTTCAATTGAAAGCAAGTTCTGCGACGAGGGGACATGGGATGAGGGTGAAGGGAGATAGATTCAGGAGTGATATGCGGAAATATTTCTTTACGGAAAGAGTAGTGGATCCGTGGAATAGTCTCCCAGTGGAGGTGGTAGAGATGAGGACAGTAACTGAATTCAAAAAAGCATGGGACCAACACAGAGGATCTCTAAAGGTAAAAAGTGGACTGTTGTAGTTATGGAAGGACAGACTAGATGGGCCTTGTGGTCTTTTTCTGTCATCATGTTTCTATGTTTCTATGTCTATATTTCTGTTTTCACTTCGTGATGAAGGTCACGTATTGATGAAGGCCTATCTGTAATATGTGTGTGTGTGTGTGTGTGTGAGACCAAGACTAGGTATTTTGTTAGCATGGAATTTCAGTTTAAGAGTGTGTAGTAATCTGTCTTCTGCTTTCCTAATAGGTTTATTGATGTTTTAGGGCCCATTGCAATATTTACGTGCTGCCTTTTTCTTCGTAGGGTCCTTATATGAGTTTTGTAAGTTAGTACTGACATGGTGGATTTGATCTTCGTCCCGAATGACTTTTTTGTATTAATTCCATGGCCAGCCCAACCATCAGGCAACCTAGACAATCGCTTCTGGGGGGGGGGGGGGAATCGGCGGAGAGTAGGGCATTCAAAGCTAAATAAGTTTTGACAGCCAGGGGGGGGGACATATAGATTAAAATTTGCTTAAGGTGCCAACACTTTGAATCAGCTCTGGGGCTGGCCCTGATTAATTCACAATATGCTTGGTATTGAGAGGGCTTTTTTCTCATATGGTAAGTTTTATGGGGAAGGTTCTAGCTCTGCTCTGCACAGATTGCTGTTGAAGGGGCCAGGGAGAGGGGTTCAGTTGATACAGAATATATGTTTGGATTTAATGCCATATGGAAGAGCATACATGTGTTGGAGGGGCCTGAGAAGGGGACTGTGACTGAATAGGCACTGAAGAGTCCAACCTCTTGCACCCTCCCCCCTTGATATAGCCTGCAGATGTTAAAACCTGCACTGTTGCCCTCTCTGCGATTATTTTTATAGGTGGGGCAGGGGGCAGAGCATGGCTAGCCACAGGTAGCAAGTTTTTCTCTTTCAGAAAGTTGGTACCTAGGCACATTCAGACCCTAACCGGAAGTGGAAGATGCCCTCAACAGGAAATGAAATTTAGAACCTTTCACGGAACATTTGAGCCACACAGTTTTGGAGAACAGGAGGACTATGCTGGCTGAAGTTTGCATTCCTAGGTGAGCTGCTTAGGGGCAGGGGGTTGGGGTTCTGAATCCTCTCCTTCGAGTTGAGCGGCATGGCTGGTAGGGATCCCAAGGCCTGACCCATCTGATTCTGAGGGGCTGTGGCCAGGCAGAGCATCAGAATTTTATGACGCAGCTCTGCCACTCGCTCTATCGGGACTTCGGTGCCTGCAGTACAAGCTTGTTCTAAACATGCTCTTGCAGCCCAAACTGCCTTGATGCTAATCTTACCATGCATATGAGATTAGCATCAAGGCATTCTGGGCTGCAAGGACACAATTAGAACGTGCTTGCACTGCCGACACTGAAATCCTGGTAGAGCGATCTGCGGGACCGGGCACAGCAACAGAAGCTTATGTTGCAGCTCCGCAAATCGCTCTACCCCCGGTAACTGGAAAAGAGGGAGGTGAGACATGCAGCTGTCATCAGCAACCCTCCAGCTATAAGAGAAGCACTGTCCTCCTTCATTACCAGTCCCAGCAGGTCACCAACCTAGACAACCACCTAGATTGCCTGATATTTGGGTTGGCCCTGTGGTAGGCGAAGGCCTATGATCCATGGTGTCTGAAATGAGCAGACAGGCCTGAGCAGCTTGACCTGTAAATGAAGCCTGCGGAGAGGCCCAAAGGAAGTACACATTCCCCTGAATGCTGCTACCATAGAATCGAAACTTAACTAAGCACAATTAGGTATAGCTAAGCAGAATCGAAACTTAGAAAATATAGAAAAACAAGTTTAATTAGTATTGATAAGAGAGCACAGCTTCTATGGAATTAATTAACACTGCTGAAAGAAAAGTTACAGTGCCCTGCTTTCCCACATGTTCTAGCTAGCTAAGTGACCTTGGAGGAGAGAAGTATCAAAGTTGGAAGAACTGACCATTGTAATTGGGACTAGAAGGGGGGTAAGCAGGTGCAGAGCCCAGACCAAAGTCCTAATTGGATGACTACGTAATGTTACCGGGACCAATAGATGGGGTGAAAGGGGTTACCGGGACCAATGAGAAGTTTGCCTATACCTAGAATGGACAAGAAAAGTATATAAGTTGTTGTTTTACTAACAGCCATTGCTCAGCCATTTTGAATTTGATTCTGCTTGAGACTTGTGCACAAATAAATGATTTGGACCTTCTGAACAGACTCCTGGTATTATTGGTTTGTCTGCGCTCTGCTGCTACATATTCTTGGTGCGTTGGCCGGGAAGGTGTGGTAATAGAGAGTATATAGGGCAATATACCACGACTTTCCGCCTCTACAGGTTTGGTCCTGCCGGGATCGTGCCCTCCCGACGTGGGCTCGCTCTCTGGAGCCACCGGTCCCTTGTATCGGAGGGAGCTGGCCGGACCTCGGTGGGTGCCGAGCCTGGACGGAACCAACACCTCAAACCCGTGAGGGGAGTCCGAGGTCCAACTCATGCGCTTGCTTGGGAACTAGGACCGGATCCGGTGAGTATAGTTTTGATTTGACTAGACAGAAGAGTCAGAGCAGAACTTTGGAATTTGGTATTTGGTAAGAGAGCTTGATCACCTCTCAAGACGGTCCGACTAACCCTGCATGAGTATGCGCAAGGTGAAACTATCGTCTTTTTGAACCCTGCATGAGTATGCGCAAGGTCTTTTGATTTTGGAATTTGATATAGCCTAGTCAGCAGAGACAGGATTGGGCTGTTTTTGGGATACGTTGCTAGCATGATTGTGTGAATGGAGTGTGAATGAGAGGTCTTGCAACACAGACCAAGCGAAGGCGGACTTCTGAGTAACGCATTTTCTGGCCGGGCGACCGCGTCCAGATCGTAAAAAGGAGGAAGCGACTGTCGTCTTGTCTTGTTATTTGTTTCCCTTGAATGTTTCCAGGGCCGTGAGGACCCCCTACCCACGGTCCGCCTTCCTCTTCCCTTCTGTCTGTTGTTGCACGCACACATCGGAATGGGAGGGGCGGAGTCTACTAGGAACACTCCGTTAGAATGTATGATCAAACATTTTAGTAAAGGATATTCAGGAGATTATGGAGTAAAACTGACTGCCTCACGATTATAGCTTTTGTGTACTAGGGAGTGGCCCGTCATAAACCCCATGTGGCCTCGAGATGGAACATTTAACCTAGGAATTATTCAGTCAGTTCATCGGAAGGTGCGAATAGCGCACCCCGATCAGTATCCCTATATAGATTCTTGGTTAAGTATTTGTGAAGATCCACCCCTTGGGCAAAGCGCTGTTATGAGGAGCAGTGCAGAATAATGTTAGCATTAACAGATCAGACCCAGAAAACAGGGGACAGCTAAGAAACCTAGCCAGAAACCTGTTCTTGTAGATCCTGAGTCCCCGGGAGCTGTAATTAGGCAGTCCCGAGCTCAGCACCCAGTGAGAGTACCACCACGTCCCGGGGCAGGCCCCCGGGACCGGGAGAGTCTACCTCCTCACCAGCCAGAAGATCAGCCAGATGAAATACTCGGAGAAGGGGCTAGAGAAGATGCTGATCAGTCTGAGACAGAGACTGAAGATAAGCAGGAGTCAGAGCAGGAAGATGAAGATGTATCCTCCCAGACAGACAGAAAGTGAAAAATCAGTTGTCAGTGCTAGTTCATCTGTTGCAAGTGAGGCTCCCCAGACTAGGCGAGTCTCAAAGCTGAAAGTCCCCACCCAGATCCCGAAAGTCACTACTAAGAAGCCGAAAGCTCTCCCGAAAGTAATAGCCCCCTTGAGACAAGTCCCGGGGCTGCCCGTGCAGGATGAGCATGATCAGATAGTAGCGGGACCCCTGAGTTTAGTATATGTGCCTTTCTCCACTGCTGATTTGTTGAACTGGAAGATACATTATGCTTCCTACACTAATAAGCCCCAAGAGTTAACAGAATTGATGCATACGATCATGGAAACTCACCAGCCCACTTGGGCAGATTGCCGTCAGCTCCTGTCCACTTTATTTACTACAGAGGAGCGGACACGAATTAAGCGAGCAGCTGTTGACTGGCTGGCAGACAATCCCCTGGTAGAGAGAGATGAAGCAGGAATAGACAATCGCGAAGCAGCTCAGAAAGAATTCCCTAACGAAGATCCCAAATGGGATCCAAATACTGAAGTAGGATCCAGAGTCCTATCCCGGTTTCGCCAAGGCCTCATGCAAGGTCTGAGAAGGGGGGGTCAGAAAGCCATGAATCTTTCTAAAGTGACCGAAGTTAATCAGGGCATAGATGAGAGCCCAGCAGTATTCTATGAGAGATTGACTGAAGCGTACAGGATGTATACTCCCTATGACCCAGATGCCCCAGGAAGCCTATGCATGGTGAATTCTGCTTTTGTAAACCAGTCACAACCAGATATTAGATGTAAGCTACAGAAACTAGAAGGGTTTGCGGGTATGAATGCAACACAGTTACTGGAAGTCGCTCATAAAGTGTATGTGAATCATAATAATGAAAGACAGAAAGAAAGTGATCGACGGATGAAGAAGAAAGCAGATTTTTTGGCTGCGGCCATAGTGAAATAGAAAAGGGGGGGTGTCCCTAATTGAAGGAACAGAGGAAGAGGGCGCGGCCGAGGAAATGACCGGCCCCCATTAGGCACAAACCAATGCGCTTATTGCAGAGAAGAAGGACATTGGAGAAGTGCATGCCCGCGACTCGAAGAGGCCTCTCAGGATGAAGGGGAACACGCCCCTTGGAGGGAAAGAGAGAGAGGCCGATCCCAGAACCGCAGAGGAACCAATCGAGAACATTTCAACAAGAACGCACGGAGGCCATCCAGGGAGTGGCAGCCGCCACAGCCTATGACTTGGATGAAGCAGATTAGGACAGACCGGGCTCCGAATTCGCTTTAGGTCTCCAGGAGCCTATGGTCAGTATACAAATAGGAGACCAATTTATGGATTTTATGGTTGATACTGGAGCAGAACATTCTGTAGTAGATAAACAAATAGCTCCTTTTTCTACAAGAGCAGTCACCATTGTGGGAGCAACTGGCGCAAAAGCCACAAAGCCATTTCTTCAGAACCGCATATGTAATTTAGGAGGACAGCAAATAACGCACCAATTCCTTTCCTGCGGAAGCCACCCATTTTACTGTCTTGGACTTGAAAGATGCGTTCTTTTGCATAAGATTAGCCCCAATTAGCCAGTTGCTGTTTGCCTTTGAATGGCAGGACCCTGTCTCGGGGAGGCGGGGCCAGCTCACTTGGACACGATTACCTCAAGGATTCAAGAACTCACCTACCATTTTCAGTGCTGCACTAAACCAAGATCTTTCAAGCTATCCAGTGGCTCCTGAAAGAAGAGTACTCCTCCAATATGTAGATGATCTACTGGTAGCCGCCACCTCTGAAAGTGAATGTATACAAGCCACTACTGACCTCTTGCAACTATTGGATGAAGCTGGATACAAAGTTTCCAGAGCAAAAGCACAGCTATGCCAAAAGGAAGTAAAATATTTGGGCTTTTGTTTAACCAAAGGAAGCTGACAATTGGGACGCGAGAGAAAAGAAGCCGTATGCAGTATCCCAACCCCAACTACCAGAAAGCAAGTCAGAGCCTTTCTGGGAGCAGCAGGATACTGCCGGATATGGATACCTAACTTTGCTCAGATTGCCAAACCACTATATGAAGCCACCAAGGGAGAAGAAAAATCACCACTAGAATGGGGACTTGAGCAAGATACAGCTTTCAAGACCCTGAAGGAAGAATTGATGTCGTCACCAGCACTCGGGTTGCCAGATGTCCACAAGCCTTTTCATCTATTCGTGCACGAGATGCACGGGAATGCTTTAGGCATGTTGACTCAGAAATTGGGACATTGGGAACGACCCGTAGCGTACCTATCAAAACAGTTGGATACTGTGGCCAAAGGATGGCCACCATGTTTGAGAGCTGTTGCAGCTACAGCGCTATTAGTAAGTGAAGCAGATAAACTCACCTTAGGACAGAGTCTACGCGTCACAGTACCACATGCGGTACTTGCCCTTATGGAACAAAAAGCAAATCATTGGCTCACCAATTCTCGGATGTTGAAATACCAAAGCATGCTATGTGAAAATCCACAAATACAACTGGAAGTGAGCCATGCCTTGAACCCAGCTACCCTGATACCAATCAGCGAGGACCCCCCAGAGCACGACTGTATAGAAGTCATGGATACTGTATTTTCAAGTCGACCTGATTTAACTGATGTGCCCCTAGAGAATCCTGACCAGACTTATTTTGTAGATGGAAGTAGTCTCATTATCGATGGACGACGTTGTGCAGGGTATGCAGTAGTAACCCAGGAGGAAGTCATTGAATCATCAGCTCTTGCATCAGGCACATCAGCACAGAAAGCAGAATTGATAGCACTCACCAGAGCACTAGTATTGGGGGCGGGACTTCTGCTGAACGTATACACGGACTCAAAATATGCCTTCACCACTTTGCATGCACATGGAGCTCTCTACAAAGAACGAGGGCTCATCACCTCAGGAGGCAAATCAATCAAATATGGCCCAGAAATATTGATGTTACTGGACGCAGTATGGGCCCCGACACGTGTAGCTGTCATACACTGTCGAGGACACCAAGCGGGAAAAGGAGAAGTTGCCAAGGAAACAGATTTGCTGATGCTTCAGCACGTAAAGCAGCCATGACAGGCCAAATTTCACCACAAGCCATGCCAAAACAAGCAGCATTGTTTCCAGTACCCCTTAATCTGTGGACACCACGATATACCACCAAAGAATTGGACTACTATTGTAATAAAGAAGAGGGAGTACTGAAGGATGGATGGATTGAACTGCCACCTCCCGAGGGCAGTCAACCTCCAGGACGAATAGTGATCACTGAATCATTGGGACCAGCCTTTGTCAAAGCTTTTCAACAAGCCACACACTATGGGAAGAGTGCTATGGAGAAAGCACTCAAACCACATTTTTGTATCGCTCTATTGGGAGCCCTGTCAGCCTCAGTAGCTCGCCAGTGTCTAATTTGTGCCAAGAATAATGCCAAACAGGGTCCCACGCCACCACCATGAGTTCAGTCAGGAGGTGTAACCCCATGCACCACCTGCAAGTAGATTTTACTGAAATGCCAAAAGCCAATGGATATCGCTACTTGTTAGTATTAGTTTGTACCTTCTCTGGGTGGGTGGAAGCTTTCCCCACCAGAACTGAAAAGGCCCGAGAAGTTACTAAAGTTTTGATGAGAGAAATTATCCCCAGATTTGGAATTCCAGCAGTAATAGGGTCAGACAATGGACCCTCCTTTGTATCTCAAATCACCCAGCAGTTAGCAAATGCCCTACAGATACAATGGAAGTTGCACACTGCATACAGACCCCAAAGTTCAGGGAAAGTTGAGCGAATGAATAGAACTTTGAAATCTCAGATGTCCAAGCTATGTCAGGAGACCCACCTGAAGTGGCCCCAGGTTCTCCCAATAGCATTACTTAGAATACGCTCAGCTCCTGTAAAATCATCAGGATTTTCCCCTTTTGAAGTTGTGTACGGCAAACCCCCACCAATAGTGCAGGGTGTTAAGGGTAGTTTGCCACTGATTGGTTCAGAAATAACCAGACAAGAACTTCTAGCTCTTAGTTTTGTTCTGCAGACTCTCCACACGTGGATACAGGACCAGTTGCCTATCAATTTGATGGAACCACTGCATCCCTATAAGCCTGGTACCTCGGTGTGGATCAAAGATTGGAAGAAGACACCGTTGGAACCTCATTGGAAGGGACCATATACCGTCATCCTGTCTACCCCAACTGCAGTAAAGGTAGCAGAAATCGATTCCTGGATTCATCACAGCAGAGTCAAGCCAGCAGCAGTTCCAGATCAGGACCAGTGGACAGCGGAGCCACATCCTGACGTCCCTTTGCGTCTTACCCTACGAAGGCAGCCAGCAGCCTAACCTTATCGGGGACACTCATGAACTACAGTGTCCTACAGCAGCCAAGTCTTTCGAAGAGGATTGCTGTTCCCTATACAGCAAAGACACTTGTTTTCTTCATTGACTAACTGTGCCTTCATAAACGTGTATCAGGCCAACTACAATTGATAAGTTGGCATCACAGCGAGACATTTGAGAATCTTCAATCAATATCGACACCCGTTGAATTGCTTCATTAGCAAACGGGTCAGCATCGCGCCAAGAAGAAGAAGACGACGTGGTCAAGATTTTCCAGCGGAGATCCAGAAGAACTACAATCAACATGCATCTTTATTTCTATCTTGCTTTGGCTGCTTACCTGGGGAGTTTTGAACTGGTTCATGCTTTACCCCCATGTACTGCCTGCATTACTACTACTTGGACTGGAATGAAAGTAACTCAGACTTTGCTTTATCATTCTTACTATACCTGTACTGGTACAGTAAGTCGGTGTATTTATAACACCACTGAACTGAATGTTTGTACGAAAGGTAATTCTAAAGTTTGTTTTAACCCACATCAGAACCCATCTTATTATACCCTAGAAATAAGATGGAATGATGCAGATGGAGCTATACTTAATGCTACACCCCCACTTACTGATCCCGCACAGCCTGCTATTTTGTATTTTGATGCTTGTGATACCATTAATAGAGATAGTCGTTCTAAATGTGCCAATTGGGAGAAAGCTTATGCTAATGATCATAAATATGTGTCCTGAAGGAACCACAGGATGGGGGGCCTGCACAGGAAAACGAGTCTTAGCAAATGTATATAGCACAGCGCCAGTTCAGGACTATTATTGCCCAAAGTGGGACTGCGTGTTTTATGCCACATGGAAAACTGGTGTGATAGAAAATACCAGAGACAATCGAATGGCTGCCTTAACCAAGCCATATGTGAAGAATTCTAAAACTTGTAAGAAAGGTACTTGTAATCCACTACAGTTGTTAATAGCCGATCCCAGTGCATGGAAACAAGGATATAAATTTGGATTACGCATTGCAGGTTCTGGATCAGATCCAGGAACCATTGTACATATTAGACTAAATACCCAAGCCCATCGATCATCAAAGTATCATATACATAACACTTTCTATGAAACCATGCATATAAACAAGTTTGATATCCCTCACCCTTCTCAGAATTTGTTCTTAGAGTTGGCTGGAGCTGTGGTCTCCAGTCTCCACATCTCAGATTGTTATTTTTGTGGTGGAACCAAAATGGGTGATCAGTGGCCTTGGGAGGCCCAAGAATTGAATTACTCAGTAATTTACAATCAGACAGAGCTACACAAGACTACCAGTGAGTGGGTATTAGCACACCCAATAGTTGGACGTCTGTGTTATGCTCGAACTGGACCCCAGTTTATCTCTAAGGTAGGACAGCTTGTCTGTCTTAGCCAGAAGTTTTATAATGACACCACAAAGCGAACATCTTGGTGGTCAGGAGTTAATGAATCTGAGCCCACCAATCCATTAGCAAGGTTTCCAGAGCTTGCCCCTTTATGGACTGACCTCAACCAACATCATGGTTGGCAAGCTCCACCAGGCCTATATTGGATTTGCAGAACCCGAGCATATGCTCAACTCCCTATCCACTGGGGAGGAGCGTGTGTCTTAGGAACTATCCAACCCTCTTTCTTTTTATTGCCCACAGAACATGGAGAACAATTAGGCTACCCAGTTTATTCGAAAAGACAGAAAAGAGCAGCTTTACAGATAGGCAAGTGGGAGAAATGGGATGGTGAGGATTGGCCACCAGAGCGAATCATTGCCTATTATGGACCTGCCACTTGGGAGCAAGATGGCATGTGGGGATATCGTACCCCAATTTATATGTTGAATAGAATTATACGCCTGCAAGCAGTAGTTGAACTCATTACTAATGAAACCAGCCAAGCACTCACACTTTTAGCTAGACAAAGCACACAAATGCGCACTGCAATCTATCAAAATCGCTTGGCACTAGATTACTTACTAGCTGCTGAAGGAGGAGTCTGTGGTAAGCTGAATCTCACAAATTGTTGTTTGAAGATAGACGATAAGGGTCAAGTTGTTGAAGAAATTGCTGAAAACATGCGGAAGCAAACTTATCTGCCAGTACAGACCTGGCATAGTCTTAAGATACCCAATTGGTTTGCATCTATCTTCTCTGGATTGGGAGGATTCACTACTTTTGCTATGATAATACTAATCTTTGTAGCTTTGTTCTTTATGTTACAGTGTATAATCCCATGTTGTATGCATTCTATTAACAGTGTTATTGAGAATACAGTGGAGCGGAAAACCGCAACTAAGATTTTAGCCTTATGGCACCCTAATCCTACTATACATGGTCGAAACCCGACCCCAGTGTAATTGAGTGATTTAATTCTCATACCTTATTAGTAATAGGGTGAGATTAATCAAAGGGGGGAATGTGGTAGGCGAAGGCCTATGATCCATGGTGTCTGAAATGAGCAGACAGGCCTGAGCAGCTTGACCTGTAAATGAAGCCTGTGGAGAGGCCCAAAGGAAGTACACATTCCCCTGAATGCTGCTACCATAGAATCGAAACTTAACTAAGCACAATTAGGTATAGCTAAGCAGAATCGAAACTTAGAAAATATAGAAAAACAAGTTTAATTGGTATTGATAAGAGAGCACAGCTTCTATGGAATTAATTAACACTGCTGAAAGAAAAGTTACAGTGCCCTGCTTTCCCACATGTTCTAGCTAGCTAAGTGACCTTGGAGGAGAGAAGTATCAAAGTTGGAAGAACTGACCATTGTAATTGGGACTAGAAGGGGGGTAAGCAGGTGCAGAGCCCAGACCAAAGTCCTAATTGGATGACTACGTAATGTTACCGGGACCAATAGATGAGGTGAAAGGGGTTACCGGGACCAATGAGAAGTTTGCCTATACCTAGAATGAACAAGAAAAGTATATAAGTTGTTGTTTTACTAACAGCCATTGCTCAGCCATTTTGAATTTGATTCTGCTTGAGACTTGTGCACAAATAAATGATTTGGACCTTCTGAACAGACTCCTGGTATTATTGGTTTGTCTGCGCTCTGCTGCTACAGCCCTACCTGTGGGCCACCTCAGACTGGGGGCAGGGATCTTCTTTTTTGGGAGGGGAGGCAAATGACAAAAGTCTGACGTCATTGGTGGGTGCCAGTTTTGCAAGTCGCACAGGGCGCATTTATGGCTTAGTATGGCCCTGCTGCCGCCAAATAATCTTTTGCTGAAAGTTCCATAGGCATGCGCTCACAACCCTTGGCACCTCTGCTCCTTTAGGTTGTAACCTAAGTGGTGCAGGCCCAATTCATAGGACAGCCAAGACTCCAGCATCGTACTTAGTGCAGCATCTGTAATCATTTCGGGTATCCGAAAAAAACTAACATTATTCTGGCATGAGCAGTTTTCAAGATCATCAGTTTTGTTCTGTAAGGCTATGAGCAAGGCCTTGTACACAGCAAGCTCCTTCCCTTGCCAACCGTCAGTTTCCTCCAGAACCACAATTCATTGTTCTGCTTCCTTTATCTGTCAGTCAATATCAGCTGTATTCTCATTCACTCCCTCGTTTCTGAGCCATAATTAAAAACTTGCATTCTAATGCCTCTTGTTGTAGGTTCGTCGGCACCTGATCCCAGTTTGCTGCATGCATCAGTGAGAGGGCTGCATCCACCATCTTTGTTTCTCTCCCAGTCTTCTCTGTTTCTTTTTTGAGATTTTTAGGTCATCTGCACAAGCATGTCAGCCTGCTGGGTCTAGGCTGGTGATCAAAGGCAGATTTTGCTTCTGATGTTTATAGATTGTATCAGGGCAGCTACAGAACTAGTGAAATTGGTGTCTTCATTAGCTCATCATGTCACGTGACCCTTCTACATGCCTTTAATGATAGAAGAACAGATTTCTCACCCAGTTCAGAATCCTCTCCTAGTACAACTTCAAAGACGGACCAAAAGGTCTAGGGGTAGCATTTTGATATTACAATATCCAGACACTGTGAATCATGGACACAAGCTGTGAAATGAAGACCAATATAACCAAATGCAAGTAAAAAATGTATGCTAAAATTTAGCTCGTGTTTTTTTTTAACTCAGGTGTTAAAGTGAATACATGATGCTGTAAATAAATAGTATGCAAAAGTATTGTAAGTTAAAAAAAGAATGCTCTTAAAAGGTGCGTACAAATGCGAGTAAAGGGTGCACTAAGTTTAGAATAACTTTCTACATCAGAAGTTGACCTAACAACAATAGTAAGGTCCTTATTTTTACCACTGTTTATAACGTCAGTGATTATAGATGGAAGTGAAGTACTATACTAGCTCACTCCACTAACCATGGAATTAAAGAACTTGGAGACTCCATGGTCCAGCCCAGGACCTCTCCTTATCACCTACCCCCTAGTAATCTCCACTCATTCACTAATCCAGTTAGTGAGTAGGAGGGGTCTTAGTGAGTGAGTGAGTGAGTGAATGAGGAAGTAGTTAGATGAGTAGGGTTAGTTAGTGAGTGGAATGGGGACTAGTTAGATGAGTAGGGGTAGTTAGGTGGAGGATAATAAGGTGGATGAGGAGTAGATTAGTGGAGGGGTGGTAAAATTGGATATTTAGAGTTATTGAGTGGGTAGGGTAATAGATAGGTTCTACGGGAGGTAGTTAATGAGTGACTGGTTGGGAGGACCCAGGGTAGAGATTTTGTCAAAGCAGAGGACCAAGGGGAGAGTTATCTACTCTGCACCCAGCCAAACCAAATTCAGAGCCTCTACAGCCAGGAACTCCAAGTCCAGGACCATATTGGCACAGCCCCAGATATGTGAGTTAACTTTACTCCATCTCTGACTCAGGAGTTAAAAAAGAGGTAAGCCTTCAGGGCTTAACACGCCTCTCAGCATAGGACAGTAATAGCCACTCTTCTCATGTAAATGAAATTTGCCTGGAGGTGTCCTAATTTTAGCACAACCTTTTGCGAATTACAATCCTCATTAAATTTTGAGTAAATTTTAAGTCACAGAAAGGTGTGCTAAAACTTGAGTAAAAAGGCAGAATATGATTAGCCCACCTTATTATGTACATCAGTCATTCCAGCTTGCAGTATAAGCTTACATAGACATATCTGAATACCATAGGTCAGATGTGGAGAAGTAGTGTTAGAGCAGAAACATGATGACCAAAAAGACAGAGTTCAAATTCCACAAAACCCCGTTTGTGGAATTTGCCCCAGATACAAACTTAGATGTAAGCCTTCCGGGGACAGGGAAATACTTACATTACCTGATTATAACTCACTTGAGCTGTAACTGGAAAGGAGTGAGCTAAGTACTACTAAATAAGGAAGTCCTTAGTTACAGATTTTTAAATGTAATAACTCTAGTGTACTTAATTAAGCACAAAATAAAATCTGTCATGATTTAAATTGCTATGCAAGGTAAGTCTTAAAACATTCCCTACAAAGAATCACTAAAATAACTTCACGCACCCATGTGGAAGCATTAAAACAGATTAACATTTGAGAACGTTATGTTGAAGTGTAGATATACCATACTGCTTGCGCAGTAGAAATGTATAGAGTGCTGCAAAGGTTTTTTAGTGCGACAGACAGACAGCTCACGGCTGAGTAAGCGTAGTAGTTACTCACCTGTAACAGGTGTTCTCCAGGGACAGCAGGAATCAGTCCTCACATATGGGTGACGTCGGTGCCGACGGAGCCCTCATGCGGAGCAATTCCCCAGTTTTCAAAGAAAGCCTTTGGGATTGCATCGCGCATGCGTCGTCCCCTTCCCGCCCAAGGGTGCCATCTTGCTCAGTCAAATAACATAGCTAAAAAGACAGCAAAATGAATAAAAACAATAATAGGACTGCAACTCCAGGGGAGGAGGGAGGGTCATGAGGACTGATTCGTGCTGTCCCTGGAGAACACCTGTTACAGGTGAGTAACTACGCTTTCTCCAGGAACAAGCAGGAAGTCAGTCCTCACATATGGGACTCCCTAGCAATAGGCTACCGAGAACCTATAGCTGAAAAAATGGCTCCCTCTAGAAGAGCCACAGCAGCTGCAATAGGAATTCAGCCGAGAAAGCAACATCCCCCGGTAGCCTGACACCAAAGGGTCGGAGGGTTGGAGTTGCCTAAACCTCAAATAGGTTACAGAGAACCGCCTGGCCGAAAGCACTGTCCCGTTGGGACTCCCTGTCCAGGCAGTAATGGGCTGCAAAAGTCTGGCTTGAAGACCAAGTTGCAGCCCGGCAGATGTCTGCCAGCGGAACAGAGCGGAAGTGAGCCACTGATGCGGCCTTAGCCCTGACACAGTGGGCCGTGACTCGACCCTGCAATGGGAAGTTGGCCGCCCTGTATGCCCAGGAAATGCAGTCTGCCACCCAGGTGGACAGCGTATGCTTGGAAACAGATAACCCCAGCTTACTGGGGTCATACGAGACGAAAAGCTGAGTAGCCCTTTGATGTTCCTTCATATGCTCCAGGTAGAAGGACAACGCCCTCTTATAATCCAGGGTATGCAGGACTGCCTCTGCCCGGCTGGAGTGTGGCCTGGGAAAGAAGGTCGGAAGAACCACCTCCTGGTTGAGGTGGAAAGAAGAGACCACCTTCGGAAGGAACTTTGGGTGAGTGCGGAGGACCACCCTATTCCTATAAAACCTTGTGTATGGTTTATCAGCTACAAGAGCTTGCAGCTCGCTCACACGTCTGGCTGATGTGAGTGCCACCAGGAAGAGTACATTCCAGGAGAGGAAGTGCAGATGGCAAGAGGACATCGGCTAAAAAAGGTGGGTGAGTAAGCTGCTGTAAGACCACATTCAAATCCCACTCAGTTGCCGGAGGACGAACTGGGGGTTTCAGCCGAAGCAGACCTCTGAGGAATCTGGACACCAGGGGGTGAGCCGAAAGAGGTTACCCCTCCACTGGTGAGTGGTTTGTTGACAAAGCACTCAGGTGGACCCTGACAGAGTTAGACTTGAGACCTAATTCTGAGAGGTGAAGCAGGTACTGCAACACCACTGCTACAAGGCAAGAGAAAGGGTTTTCATTGTGCTGGTTACACCATACCTCAAATCTACGCCACTTGAAAGCATAGGATTTCCTAGTGGACTGCCTCCTGGAGGCCAGCAACACTTCTTCTACATTCCGAGGTAGGAGGAGAGGAGCCAGCACTACCCTTTCAGCAGCCATGCCATCAGGTTGAGGGCCCTGAGGTTGGGGTGCAAGAGAGAGCCCTGCTCCTGTGAAAGGAGGTTGGGCTGCGTCCCCAGTGGAAGTGGGGTTTCCACTGCCAGCTGGAGGAGAAGCGGAAACCAAGGCTGTCTTGGCTATCTGGGGGCTACCAGAATGACAGAGGCCTTGTCCTGAAGGATTTTGAATAGAGTCCGGGCCACCAGAGGCATGGGAGGAAACGCATACATGAGGCCCCCTGACCAGGAGATCAGGAAAGCATCTGAAGCCACCCTCAGGGGATGTGGCTGTCTGGAGCAAAATCTGGGCAGCTGGTGATTTTGCGGACTGGCAAATAGATCTATGGACGGATGTCCCCAGCGGTGGAAAATCCGCTGGACCACCACCGGATCCAGTTGCCATTCATGAGGTTGGAGAATCCTGCTCAGTTTGTCTGCTGGGCAGTTCTCCTGACCAGGCAGGTACACTGCCTTGAGAGATATACCGTGCCTGATGGCAAAGGAGCAGAGGTCCAGTGTCTCCTGACATAGGATACGAGACCCCGTACGTCCCTGCTTGTTCACATAGAACTTCACTACCTGGTTGTCTGTCTGTATCAATACAGACTGATGTGAGAGGACATGACAAAAGGCTTGAAGAGCTAGGCGAATCGCCCCAGCTCTAAGAAGTTGATTTGGTGTGCAGACACCTGAGGAGACCATAACCCCTGAGTGCCCGATCCTTGGCAGTGGGCTCCCCATCCCAGCAAGGAGGCATCTGTCGTTAGCACTCTTGTGTGCGAGGGAATCTGAAAAGACACTCCCTCAAGCAGATTAGGTGGGTGACTCCACCACTGCAATGCCCTCACCAGTCGCCTGGATACTGTTTATTTATTTATTTATTATTTATTTACATTCTCTTGTATACTGCGCTATTCTGCATCAGTGTGGTTTACATCGAACAAACTGAAATTACATCGAACAGGGCATTATAACTTGGAGATAACTATTTTACAGGGAACATGGGCTATGGAGGGTTAAGTAGCTTGCCCAAGACCACAAGGAGCACCTGTGGGACTAGAAACCCCAGTCCTTCTGGCCCAAGGTTGCTGTCCTCTAGTGGGATTTGAACCCCCGACCTTCCGACCTGAAGTACCTTGCCCCAACCACTAGGCTACTCCTCCACTCCACTGTTATCCTGTCTCTGAGGCTGCCAGTGGCTTGTGTCCACTGATCCCTGAGACACCACTGAGCTGTTCTCATGTGGAGACGGGCATTTGGGATCACATGCACCGTGGAGGCCATCTGGCCCAAAAGTGTCTCGCCGAGACCTGAGACCTGCGCCTGAACTGTTGTGTCAGTGCTAGCAGCCTCTGTGCCCTATCCTCCGGCAGGTAAGCCTTCACCTGAAGGGTGTCCAGTCTTGCTCCTATGAACTCTAAGTCTTGAGTGGGGAACAAAGTAGACTTTGCGTGGTTTATGACAAAGCCTAGACGTTGCAACAGGTTTATAGTGCGAGAAGTGGCCTGTTGGGTCTCCTGAGGTGACTGGCCCCTGATGAGCCAGTCGTCCAGGTAAGGGAAGACAAAGATCCCTTGACTTCTGAGGAAGGCCGCCACTACAGCCAGGCATTTTGTAAACACTCTGGGAGCAGAGGCTAGGCCAAAGGGTAGAACCCTGTATTGGAAATGTCTTCCTCCCACTACAAATCTCAGATATTGTCTGTGGTCTGGATGTATGAGGATGTGCGTGTAGGCATCCTTCAGGTCTAAGGAGCATAGCCAATCTCCCTGGTGGAGGTAAGGCAGCAACATTCCAAGGGAAAGCATCTTGAACTTTTCCCTCACCAGGAACTTGTTTAAGTTTCGTAGGTTGAGGATGGGCCTGAGGCCTCCTGTTCTCTTTGGTATGAGAAAATACCTGGAGTAGAAGCCCTTGCCCTTCAGGTGGTGGGGCACCAGTTCCACTGCCTGATCCCCTAGAAGACCTGTCAACTCCTGAAAGAGGAGGGCCCTGTGAAGAGGGGGTCTGAGAGGCTCTCCTGGAAAGAAGGAGGGTGGTATCTGGCTGAAGTGAAGCAAATAGCCCCTTTGGACTATTTGCAGGACCCAGATATCCGAGGTGATGGCTGGCCACCTGTGAGCGTACAGGATTAGTCTGCCTCCTGTGCAAGACCTTACCACTGGCGGAAGAGAGACTATGCCATGGGAGTCAAAATCCCGCTCCCGGCAGGGTAGGAGCCGGAGCCTGGGCCTTGGGGGTCTTCTGCTTACGCAGGCCATGCCCCTGTCCCTTGGCCTGCTGCCCCTGATGGGGAGCAGGGGTGGCCTGGTAAGTGGGGTAGTTGCGGTAAGTAGTACCCTTCCTCGGGAAAAAGGGCTTTTTACCCGAGCCCTTCTTCTTAGAAGGGGCAGAAGTCTTCTTTGAGAGTCTTGTCCGGGTCAAGTACTTGGACGCGAGCTCAGCAGCCCTCTCAGTCATGGGTTTGCCAAAGAGGTTGTCACCTCGGCAAGGGACATCAACCAACTTGTCCTGAACCCATGGCTCCAGATCCGATGACATTAGCCAGGCCTGGCGGCGTGCACTGATGCCAGCCACGGCTACATGGGCCGAAGACTCGAAGCCATCATAGGCCGCTCGAGATATGAACTTCGAGCACTCATGAATCCCAGTGGACAAGGCATTGAAGTGCTGCAAGGGTGCCTCGGAGAGGCCAGCTGAGAACCCGGCAATCTCCTTTGCCAGGTCCCTCAAGTACATGCCCATGTACAGCTGGTAGGTTTGGACACGACATGAAAGCATTGAGCCCTGGAAGCATTTTCTGCCGAGGGCGTCCAGGTTCCGGGCCTCCCGGCCAGGAGGCACCAAGGAGTACGTTTTCTGGCTCTTGAGCCTATGCATGGCCAATTCTACAACCATGGAGTTGTGCGACAGCTGTGCCTTTTGGAACCCCGGGCTCTTGAGGACTCGATAGATGGAATCGACCCACTTGCTTAGAGCCGGCATCGAGGCCGGTGACTCCCACATGCGGAGCATCAGCCGTTCTAGCATCAGAGGAACCGGCACAGTAAAGGCTTCCCTCGGGGGAAAGTCATACTGGAGGGCATCGAGCTCTTCAGCTCAAGGCTCCTCCTCGGCATCCGCCGGGAATGCCAAAGCCTTGGCCATCTCCCTGACAAAGTCCGAGAACCGGGTATCCTCCAGAGGGGACCTTCTCCAAGGCTCCGAACCCAGTGAGTTCGATGGGACATACCGGGTCCAATGGGTGTCAGGGGACTCCTCATCTTCCATCTCCCATGCCGATCCCTCTGAGGAGGAATCGAGGAGCTCCAGCCACAAGGGCTCTGGCCACAACCGCCTGACACCGAGAGCACCAGCGTCGACGACCTCGGTCCTGAGCGGGAAGTCGAGGGAGACCTTGACCGAGGATCGACTCGAGTCCAAAGAGTCTCGAGGATCGGCTCGGCCTCCGGGGTCAACTTGGACGTCGAGGTCCCGGTAGTCGGAGCAAATGGACCGGTGAGACCGGCTATCAGCACCCGCTGCTGCTCCATGAGGGCAGACATGCTGCGCTCCAGGGCCATCATCCTGAGACCGAGCTCAGAAGACTCTGCAGCCTCCGGCTCGGGCCCCGACGTCGGTTTACTTCTTACACTGATCACACTTTTTAAACCTGCTGGCAGCCATCGGGGGATAAAGGGCCCCTGCGAGGTCAAATGACCGAGATGCCAGTGAAAAATAAAAAGGCACCAACGCTAGTCACTAAGGACAAAAAACAAAAAATAGTGACCAGATTCGATACCGGTGTACTGAACCGAGGCGGGGAGGGGAACCAGCGTCGAACCGGGTCGAAGAGAAGAATCTTCTGTGAAGTTTGACGCACATATTCCGTGAGGGAATTCGGATCACGTCCGTTGGGCTCCGTGGAATAAAGGAGACTGAGCAAGATGGCACCTTTGGGCGGGAAGGGGACCGCGCATGTGAGATGCAATCCCAAAGGCTTTCTTTGAAAGCTGGGGAATTGCTCCAAACGAGGGCTCCGTCGGCGCCGACGTCACTCATATGTGAGGACTGACTTCCTGCTTGTTCCTGGAGAATCTTTTTTTCCGTAGCTCGCACTCACAACCCTGCTTTAGAGGGATAGTCAAAAAACTGCAGTAACACAGGCAAAATGTATTGCATGAGTCACTAACCTGCAATGCATCAGTACCATAGATTAATGGCTCACATGACAAATTGAATTTTGTATTGCTACAGATGGGAACCTTGCATTCCCAGCTGTAGCAACAAGTACAAAATATGCCATCTGGGATCGGGCAGGAGAGGAAGAAGATATGGCCTGATGCATTGTATTGCCACTGTCCTCCTCTGAGCCCCTAGAGGGCACAAGAGGACTGCAGGGAGGGAGGGGGCTGGGAACTAAGATGAAGGGATGCCTGTGCTATAGCCACCCACTACCACCAATGTATCTTTCACCTGGTCTTTAGTCTCCCACATCAATTGAATAGGCACCAGCAATTCTGCAGCAAGGGCAGAAATATACAGCCCTTATCACAACCATGGAATCACAGTACACAGAAGGCTCTGCTCATACTCAAGCAATTTATGATGTTGGCATACTGTTGACTGCTCAATAAGTCTGCAAGGGGACCTGAATGAGAGGAGGATGTACATATGTGCCATTGATATTTGCTCATGACAGTTCTTAGGGATAGGAACAATAAAAAGAGTAAAAAGAAAGAGGAAGCAGGAACTCTGATCTGGTGTCATGCTGTGCTGAGTGTTTCCAGGAGTGTGACCTTTTATGAACACGGCAGCTCAGGCTAATAGGACCAAGAGCCCAGTAGCACAGAAGTATGATTTTCAGCATCTCTCTCATATATATTCACTGGATACATCTGCATACATTTACGGGCATTGTGCTGAAGTGTATGAGAAACTCCCCATTCCCTGTACTATACCTCCAGCCAGACTAAGGATATGCCCCTTTAAGCACCAGAAGCTGGGTCCCTTTAAGGAACCCGGCTTGAATATGCTTGAGAAGGGTGAGGCTGGGGACAACACTGTTAACCAGGAGGGAAGAGACAGAGAGGGAGAGAGAAGAGCCCAAGGTGTTCCAGAGTACGGAGTGACCACCTACCTCTAAGGAGACACTTCAGGAAGGTAGGAACTGGGGTGTTTCCACAATGGTCAGCAGGCTTGTGGTAGTAATGCTATGAAACCAAGAGTGCAGGAACGTTGGGGGAGGGAAGAACTATTTTTCTGCTACTGCTGTGAACCCAGAATGAAGGAACTTTGGGGAAGGGGATAACTGTTTCTCTGCTACTGTTGTGAAACCCAGAGTGAAAAACTTTGGAAGAGGGAAGAAATGTTTCTCTGCTAATGCTGTGAAACTCAGAGTGAAGGAGCTTTGGAAAAGTGAAGAACTGTTTCTCTGCTAATGCCGTGAAACCCAGAGTGAAGGAACTTTGGGGAAGGGGATAACTGTTTCTCTGCTACTGTTGTGAAACCCATAGTGAAAAACTTTGGAAGAGGGAAGAACTGTTTCTCTGCTAATGCCATGAAACCCAGAGTGAAGGAACTTTGGGGCAGGAGAGAACTGTTTCTCTGCTAATGCTGTGAACCCCGAGTGAAGGAACTTTGGGGGAGGGGAGTACTGTTTCTCTGTTAATGCCGTGAAACCCAGAGTAAAGGAACTTTGAGGGAGGGGAGAACTGTTTCTCCCAGGACAAGCAGGATGAGTCAGCCACAAGTGAGCATGACTAGTAGCCCCACCTCTAGGACCGCCCCTAGCTAGCCAGTCTTTGTTTTCCGACTTGCCAGCAAGATGTTTCTCTCTCACTCTCCATCAATTTCAAACTACAATTGAGTATTCAAGAAGAATTCCTTAAGAAGAAGTTCTCCAGAAGAACTACAAACAACTATGAAGACATTACCTGCAAAACTGGGTTTTAAAAAGTGCCCCAAGTGCTCCAGGAAGATGAGCAACTCCGACGCTCATCAGTTCTACCTCCGATGCCTAGGTAAGGAGCACCCTGTAGAGGACTGCGATATCTGCACCCACATGTCTCACAGGGCATTAAAATCTCGCCAAAATGCTCTCTCTGAGTTCCTCGCTCCCGTCCCAGCTCCGGGATCTCCTATGCCCTCTGTGACCCTGCTGTCTCCGGATGCAGCTCAAAAATCTTCGGGCTAACCCCGCCGCTGCTCTGGCCAAAGACATGCCTGCCCAGGCCTCCGTCTCCCGCCGTGACAAATGCCCTTCGCCCACCATGTGCGAACCACTGCATGCGGTCCCCATGGCCACCATCACTTCCGGGATCGCCTCCACTTCCAGCGCTGCTGTTGGACTTCCGGCTTCAAATCACCTGACAGGGGCTTCTGACATCCACACCAGACTCAGCCCCGGGACCCGGTGCAGAGACTCTCGGAGCCCTTATACAACAGAGGGCAGGCATCGGAGCAGAAATTGGAGCAGCCATAGGATCCAGAGCTGGAGCCAAGGCAAACAACACAAGGAGTGGCACCGTCGCAGCACCTTGGGCCTCCGGAGCACGCCTCATGGCGCCTCACGGCTCCGGAGCCGCAGCCACAGCCGAGGCAAGAGGCGCCAGGAACGGGATCGCCAGCATGGACAGAGCAACTCAGGGCACTGCTACAACAGCGCCTCGCATCACCGCTGCCACAGAGACCGCTCCAGAGATGCAGCCCATCACCACAGAAAGCAATCTCGGCGGCACAGCAGCACCTCCTATGTCAGCAGCCACTACTCCTATGGAGATGAGGATTTACCTACCTCCCCTTCCTCCACTCCGGGAACAGACGGAGAGCAGCAAGGTGGCACTGAAGAACTGACTGCCCTGACTCCGCAACCCTCCACCTCTCATCAGGTACCGTCTACTCCTGCCAATACACCGGAGACCCTCAAGCTTCTCTCCAACATGCTGCAGCAGTGGGCCTCCGTCCTCTCTTCTACTCAGCTAGTGGAGCCCTTGCCCTCCAAGCCTGCAACTAGCCCACCATCTCCCAGCCTGCAACCAATGGAGGATGGGATCGAGGAGCAATCACAGACAGAGGAATCATCACACACTGGGGACCCTCTCACAACGCCCACCACGGAGGGTTCCTTGGCCCTCACCAACCCCCAGGAGGACCTCACCTACCCCACGTTTTTGTATAAGGTCACTTCTGCGCTGTCCATCGCCTCTGTCAACACCACAGACCAATGCACCGAGGTGCAGAGCGCCCTCAAATTCATAGATGCTCCCAGGGCCATAACCTCCCTGCCCGTTCACCAGCTCCTCCGGGACAACCTCACCAAAATGTGGCTGATCCCAGCCTCCAACCAAGCCTGCCCATGCAAATTGGACACAAAATACGTGGTCCAACCTTTGCCAGGCTTTGAAAAACAACAACTCCCTCATCAATCCATCGTGGTGGAGTCTGCCCTCAAGTGGTCAAAATCCTCTCGAAATACGGCCAATGCCCCTCCAGGATAGGACAATAAACTCCTCGATGATGTAGGGAAACGAGTCCATCAGAGTGCCATGTTGAATGCCAGGGTGGCGGCGCACCAATTCCAACATGCCCTATACCAAGATCTACTTCTAGCCAACCTCAAGACTGCCATCTCCCTGCTCGCTGAGCCCCCGCCCTCCATCACAACAGCTTTGGCAGAGCTCGAGGATTGTACCAAACACCAGGGCCGAGCAGCCTATGACGCCTTCAAGGCAGCTGCCAGAACCGCAGGGACAGCCATCTCGGCCCACAGGTTGGCCTGGTTATGAGCCTCCGGCTGCTGCGACGATACCCATGACAAGATCGCCGACACCCCCTGCACGGGAGATTCCCTCTTCGGGGATAAGGTCAAGGACATGCATGAACACTGCACCACTCTCCAGACCCTTGCCGAAGAAGGGTTGGAGTGCCTTCACCCCTACCGCAAAGGAAACACCCAGAAATCATCTTCTAAAAGTTACAACATGTACCGCAAATGGCAACAACCACGGTACAAACAACAACCCTACCAGGCTCCCTACCAACAGAAACCGTGTCAACGTGAGTGCACGCAAAAGAAAAACCTGTCTGTGCCGGCGAAAAACAATCCTAGTTTTTGACTCACCGCCCAACCCACACCTACCCAAGGGGGGCCGCTTATCTGTGTTCCTGCGTTCCTGGGAGACCATCACAACAGACCAGTGGGTTCTCAATATCATCAAACAGGGCTATTGCATCAAATTCTCTTCAGCTCCAATTCAACATTCACCGCCTGTGAGCAACATTCCACCACACCACCTTCTCCCCATGACTTCGGAAATAATATCCCTCCTAGCATCTCGAGCTATATAACCTGTTCCTCCCGGCGAGGTCAATGCAGAGTTTTACTCCAGGTACTTCCTTGTCCCCAAAAAGTCAGGAGGTGTCTGGCCCATCCTTGACCTGTGAAAACTCAACAACTTCATCATAAAAGACAAATTCAGGATGCAGTCACTGACCTCCATCCTACCCCTCATCCAACCCAAGGAGTGGCTGGCCTCGCTGAATCTCCAGGACGCTTACACTCATGTGCCCATCCACATGCAGCACAGGAGGTTCTTGTACTTTCAGATTCTGGGGAATCATTACCAATACAGAGTCCTACCCTTTGGACTCTCACCTGCCCCACGGGTCTTCACCAAATGTGTAGCAGTGGCAGCGGCACACCTTTGCAAACACAGCATATGTGTCTTCCCCTACCTGGACGATTGGTTGATTTCCACAGCCTCCCCGAAGGAGCTCCAGATAGCAGTCAAGGAAGCCACCTCCCTCCTCTTGTCCTTGGACTTTCTAGTGAACCACTCGAAGTCTCACCTCACTCCGGTCCAGAAGATGGAATTCATAGGAGCATGGATAGACACAACTTTGGCCAAGGCTTTCCTTCCATGGAACATGAAGAAAGTCATTATCGCCCTCGCCCTCAACATACTCAGTTCCACGCACTCGACAGCAAGAACCCTCCTGCGCCTCCTTGGTCACATGGCAGCTGCCACCCATGTTCTTCCCCTCACGAGGCTGCACATGTGACTTCTGCAGTGGCACCTTCGTTCCCATTGGTGCCAACACTCCCAACCCCTGTCTACAGTCATTCCCATCGACATGTCTGCGGGCAGAGCAGTCCGCTGGTGGACCCACTCAGCCAATCTCTCACAGGGCAGGCACCTTCAACTACCAGCTCATCAAATCACCGTCACCACAGATACGTCCACACTCGGGTGGGGAGCCCACTGTCTAGGGTTCCGCACACAGGGCCCCTGGTCAGCCGCAGAGAGGGTCCTCCACATCAATGTCCTCGAGCTCAGAGCTGTCCGCTACACACTTCTGGCCTTCCAAGATCAAATAATGGGCAAGACCGTCAGGATACAAACTGACAACCAAGTAGCCATGTTCTACATCAACAAGCAAGGGGGGACGGGGTCATGCCCCCTGTGCAGGGAGGCACTCAGAACCTGGCACCTGGCACTCTCTCATCGGTGCACCCTCCAGGCCTGCTACCGGCCAGGAATAGAAAACGAACTAGCGGATCACCTCAGCAGACAGCTGAATCCCCACGAATGGGTGCTCCACGAGGAAGTGTCATCGGTCCTCTTCACGACATGGGGCCAGCCACTAATCTACCTCTTTGCAACCGAGCAGAATGCCAAATGCCCCCTGTTCTGCTCCAAAAGACCCGCGCACAACAGAGTAGCTGCAGAAGCCTTCGACATGACCTGGGAGCGGTGGCCTCTGATTTACGCCTTTCCCCCCACACAGCTCATTTCACGGACCATACAGCGCCTGATCAGGGACAAGGCGCTAGCTATCCTGGTAGTCCCTCACTGGCCCAGGCAAGTCTGGTTCCCTTACCTGCATCGCCTGGCCCTGGAACCTCCAGTATGCCTACCCCTGAGGCCGGACCTAATCTCCCAAGACAACGGCACGACCCTTCACCCCAACCTGCAGATGCTATCGCTAATGAATTGGAAGCTGAAAGGATGACCCTCGCGTCCCTTGACCTTTCGGCCGAGGTCCAGCAAGTCATACTGGCAGCTCAGCGCCCGTCTACTAGGACATCATACAACCCAAAATGGCGGCATTTCAGCATTTGTGCGAGTCACATCGTCTGGACCCCTTCTCGTGCCCCGTGCCTCAACTCCTCCAATATCTCGCTTCGCTCTCGGCGCTTGGGCTGAAAACTCAGACCATCAGGGTCCATCTGTACACCATAGCGGCCTTCTATAACCATCCCAGGGACGCCTCGATAGCAATGCTGCCACTGGTGGTTCGCTTCATGAAGGGCCTTGCCAATCTCTGTCCCCCCATCCGAGCGCCCGTCCCAGCATGAATGTTGTTCTCAACCAGCTCACAGGAGAGTCTTTCGAACCACTGTAGTCAGCGGAACTCAAATTTGTCTCTTGGAAAGCACTCTTCCTCATAGCCATCACCTCTGCCAGGCGCATCAGCGAGCTATATGCCCTGGTGGCTTACCCACCTTATACCATACTCCACCACGACCGCGCCTGCCTGCGGACACACCTAGATTTGTCCCCAAGGTGGCGAGTGCCTTCCATGTTAATCAGACCATAGAATTACCCTGCTTCCAACCAGAGCCACACTCCAACCAAGAACAGGAGAGGCTCCACACTCTGGACTGTGTCAGGACCTTACGCTGCTACCTACACAGGACCACCTCTATCCAGAAAGGGTCACAACTCTTTGTCTCCTATGACCCCAACAAGCCTGGTCGTCCAGTGTCCAAATGAACACTCTCCATCTGGATCTCCTCGTGCATCGCCTTTTGCCTATCTCAAGTGGGGTCACAACCCACACCAGGGGTCAAGGCGCATCATCTGCGGTCATTGGCCACCACGATTGCCAACCTATGCTCCATTCCGGTACTGGACATCTGCAGGGCAGCCACCTGGGCCTCCATCCAAACCTATCAGAGACACTATTGCTTGGATCAAGCAGATCAAGGCAGATCTGCCTTGGGCCGGGCGGTATTAGCCACAGCCACCCCCCACCCCCCGCACCTGATCACAGGTCCCAGTGACTCTGACCAGCTTGTTATACGATACTGTTTTATATGGTCTTATTGTGTTATAGGGTGCTGTTACTTATATGGTGCTGTTACTCATATGGTACTGTTACTCCTGCACCGGCTGAACTTATTACTTTGTTAGATGGTGCTGTTGCAGTTGCTACTTGCACTGTTGCACCCACTTGACCGTATTGTTGCACAATACTGCTATGTTGCACGATATTTGCATGTTTGCACGATGTTTGCTAGGTTGCACATGTTCGCTGTTTCTCACACGTGGTTGGTTTTGCACAAGTGCCTGTTATGTCATTAAATTTGTCTTGTTTGCATCCAAATGAATCTGCTTTTTCTTGCATATAAATGAATCTGCCTCTTCTCCCCTCCCCCCCCCCCACACTGCTGAACGTGTAGCTTGAGAGGCACCACTTGTGGCAGACTCATCCTGCTTGTCCTGGGAGAAAGCTGAGTTACTTACCTGTAACATGAGTTCTCCAGGGACAGCAGGATAAGTCAGCCACACATTCCCACCTACCTCCCAGGGGGGGGGGGAGCGTTCCATGGCTTCTGCCACCTCCTAGCTCATGGCAGTGCCTCAGCTGGGGAAAGTCTGGCTAGCTAGGGGCGGTCCTATAGGTGGGGCTACTAGTCATGCTCAGAGGGCTAAAGCCTTCTGAGCTACTGAGAGTACTTCCGTCTATGGCGCCGTCAGATGACGTCACCACTTGTGGCTGACTTATCCTGCTGTCCCTGGAGAACTCATGTTACAGGTAAGTAACTCAGCTTTCTCTGCTAATGCTATGAAACCCAGAGTGAAGGAACTTTGGGGGAGGGGAGAACTGTTTCTCCTAGGACAAGCAGGATGAGTCAGCCACACTTGGTGACGTCATCCGACGGCGCCAAGACGGAAGTACTTTCTATAGCTCATAAGGGCTTTTCGCCCTTCTGAGCATGGGCCAACTGGCCCCACCCCCTGCTTGCCCCTAGCTAGCCAGTTTCAGTTCTTCCGCCTTGCCAGCAAGATGGACCTCTCTACTCTCCAACTGAAATTACACAAATACTACACTTATTCTGAAGAGGAATTCCCTTCCTCCTTACTTACTCCATTTTAAATGTTTCTAATGCTCTCTCTGATTCTTCCCCTTTTCAGATCTGTTCCAATGCCGTTCAAGGGGAGCTGACTGGGATTCCCTGTGCCTGACTGCCATGCGCTCGCAGCCTACGGATGCCGCTAATTAAGATCCTCCAAACTCCAGCGGAACATGCTGCACATGGGCTTACAGAACCCTGCTGCTGCTGCAGCCGCTGCCACTTGGGATGTGCCTCTAAGGCATCCATCCCCAGTCGCGAGCTTCAATGTTGCCCACCACCCAAGGCCCTGGATCTACCTAGGTTGACCACGAGGAGGCTAACCACGAGGAGGAGACAATGACACGGCATGGGATGCGCCCCCGGGCCTGCATCCCCAGCCGCGGAAATTCTGAGGCCACCGCTGCCCCACCACACGTACCTGCTCCTACAGCGGATCTCCTTGCAAGGCTCATGCCAGCACTGGATCGGATCGAGGTGGCGATCGCTCCCTGGGGCAAGTTATGGGATGTGCCTCCAGGGCCTCCATCCTAGACTGCACTACTCCTCCACCTACAGGCGCAACGCGATGGTGTCAATGGCACTGAAGGAGAAATTCTCTCTGGCGCGTCACGGCTCTGCTTGCCGAGGCTGCCTCTGGCCCGCCCCGCTCAGCCTCAGCAGTGCAGCATGAGCCCCTTGCTGCCAGATCTACTGCTGCTCTGTTCCACATACCCCAGTCTCAGCGCCGAGATACCTCCCGGATGGCGCTGGGGCGTCAGAGGCAGGCCGCCATGAGCCCGAAAGTGACTCTGCACCTCCAACCCTCCCATGCGCCTTATTGGCGGAATGCTCCGCATGCTCCTCCTCTCTGACGCATCATCACTTCTGCACTCGGCGCTTCGGGGATCGGCGCGTCATCCCTTCGGGCCTCGGCACAAAGACTCCTTTTGCATGCACCGATCCCGAGCAGCACCTCTGGTTCGTGCATCAGTTCCCAAAGCAGAGAAGCATGGGACATCCCAGAGAAGCAAGGCAGGGAAGAAGCGAGGCCAGCTCCAACTCCGCCCTATACCTCGCCTACTGCAATGTGCAGATGCTCTCCGCCCTGACCTAAGCATCGGGGCAGCCCGGAACCCCCATGGCTCAGCATCTCAGTGCCGGGATGCCTTCTTCATGGCGTCGATCAGGCGGACTCGGGAGGGAAGTGAGGTCAGCTTCCAACTCTGCCCTGTGCCTGCTTCGACTCTCACCCTACATCCGATGGTGGCTGTGGAGTGGAGGAATAGCCTAGTGGTTAGAGCTACAGCCCAGCACTCAGGAGATTGGGATTTGGTTCCCACTGGCACTCCATGTGACCTGGGGCAAGTCACTTTAAAACCAGGGGTCAGGCACTGTCCTTGTACATAGCCTGTTCCTTCAGCAAAATCTGCCTTCTTATACTATGTTTTATGTCCCGGATGACTGCAGGCGGCGGCCTCTCCGTGCTCCGTCTATTCTTCACCAAGATCCCGGTACGGGTGAATTTGGCCTCATAACACCAGACTCCACGGGAAGGTTAGACATGAATAGACCTCATGCCATCCCTAACCAAGAGAAAAAGGGGAGGTTTCACCTCAATCTTCCACAGGAGATGCACAGGTGCCGCTGGCACATGTGGCGCTTCCGTGCCTATCTGGATACAGGCCCAAGGGGCTGAGGCACTACCCTGGCATCCAAGAGCATGATCCCAAAAACTGTGGGCAGTTTGGCTCGGTGGTTTGGTATTGGTGTCAATGAGCTGGGTTTGGGCTCTTCAGTGTACCGGTTCGATGCACTCCCAATGGCCTCCAAGGAAAGCGTGTCATCCATCTCCGGTCACATAGCTCCGACCGTGAGAAATAAAGCCAGTAAGGGTTTTCCTTACTACAGTATAGCCGGCAACCGCCCAACACTTGGTACCTCTCAGCCTGCAACCGCCTGACACTTGGCACCTCTGCGCTTTCATGCCACCATCAGACTGGTTCTGATCTACCTTAGGAATCCAGGGCAGAGCCAGCCCTGAGGAAGTGCCCTGACACAAAGCAACCACCTGAGGATCCTACATCACCACGGCTGCACAGCCGAAGCTACAGCAGGGCAGTAGCTCTTCAGTACCTCACATTCACCCAACCCCCTACTTGCCTCCGAAGAAAGGCTCATGGGCTCTCATCCAGCCACATGTGTGGATCTCCACTCACCCACTAACACAAGTGGACCGCAGCCTCAACAAACAAAGGTGGCAGTACCCCAGGTCAGACCCTGTATGGATGATATTGTACATATCAGTTCAGAGCCTGCATGGAAGATTACAATCCAGAAAAGGCTGGAGGCTTCATGTCTGTAACAAGAATGCACAGGTCTCTCTGTCCAACATAGCACTTGGGTGCCTGCCTGACGATTAGTCCAAGGACTAAGGGGTCGACTCCCTACCAAGAGATGTAGGTGTGCTGCTCCCCTTGTAGCCTCTAAGGAACAGCCTACAATGGAAGACTTGGCAGTCCACCAGACATGGATGAGACACACCCCTCATGGCCCAAAATAAGCCCTGACAATCCACCACCATTTGCAGTGGCAACAGTGTGGTGCAGTATAAATAGTCAATGTGTCCAATCTGCCACCAGTTGCAGTGGCAACAGTGTGGCGCAGTATAAATAGTCAATGTGTCCTCAAGCAGAAGGTCACAGATTCAAATCAGCACATGTCCCTACTTTCAGCCTGGGAGGTTAATAACTACACATCAACTGCATTCATGACCAGTTACCCTCTGGGCATCACCATCTGCACCTGTCCACTCCAAAAAAAAACCCCACAGGATACCCACCCATCCAGACTCCATCTGGGTGGATGGGCCCACACTGTGCCCTCTAAACCATGTGGTGGCAGCTCACCTCAGTGGAAAGGGTATTGTTCTTCTCACACCTTGTAGACAAGCCCGCCAATACCCACCTCGGCCTTGCCATCTCTGGAGCCCTATGCTGTGATCCAGCAAACCATGCCTGCCTGTTACCCTTGAGCCTTCTGGTGAACCATCTCAACCCAGGCTATCCCCCGTAACTGTCGTCATCATCATCTTCATGACATGGTCACCTTCTCCACCTTACAGGGAGCACCCGGCCCCAGTAAGCTCTGTGGCACTAAACCTAACGTCATAGGGTGCATGGAGGCAGAGTGACAGGCCCATGGCCAGCCTGGGATCTCCAGTCTGGACCTTCCTTATGGTCAACTCAAGGGTAGCACTCTGACTCAGCATGCACAAAGGCAGGTGCACCTGACCAGCAGGTCACAGGTTCAAAACTTGGCTGAAAGCCATATCGGGGAATTACAGATGCTCCAGGCAGTCCTTCCCCTCGGAGTCCTGTAGGAGCTCAACCCTTAGGCATCCTCCATCAGTGGGGCTGACCACAAATAGATCTGCTCACCACGTGGAGACTAGGAAGTGCGATTATTAAGATGGACAATGCCCGGTACCTGTACCAGTGTGTTTCTCCCCCAAGAGCCTGACCCTCTTGGCAGGTTGTGATCCAGACCTGACCCTGCGGTCTTCTACCTACCTATGCAACACAACTAAATGGCTGCTGTGGCTCCCACCAGCATGCAGTCCCCAACGCCGAATGGTAGCCTCCTTGAGGCCATTGCTCTCGACAGCCCGCTGTCAGCGATAACATAATGATCTGAAATAGATCTCCAGGGAAGTTTTCACATAGATGCTCTGGAAAGCTTCACGGCCCTGCGCTACTGTATGCCCAGGACATACACTGAACAGTGCATGAGCCTAGCTGCCCAGTCCCACCGGACTACACCCCTAGGGACTACACTTGCATCTTCATCCGCCCGAATACAAACAGGGGCGCAAGCCATGCCACATGCACTTGTCGACCAGGCATAAAGAGATGCCAGGTTGTCAGCCAGTCTTCCATGCTGGATTTGACCAAACAGACCATGTCCCAGAGTTCTTTAAGCAGACAAACTTCTTTTCTGCACTGCTTTAGTTGTTGGTAGTCAGGGGCATTAACTTCAAACAATATCACAGACTCATAAATAGAAGCCATGGTGGACTCCATGTCCTTATCTCTTTATGCCTCGTCGACCAGGCAGCCCCAACAATCTGGACTGCCACGGGCCCGGAACTGACTTACTGACTTATGGACTCTGCAGGCTTAAGGATCAACCTCATACCACTCTTGTAGCACAGTGAATGCTGCCTTGCTATCCCTGCACGCAGCAATCACCTCACTGATAACATAGACCGTAAGATATGCCATACTTAGTCAGAACGAAGCCATCAAGCCCAGTATTCTGTTTCCAACAGTGGCCAGCCTAGGTCATGTCTCGCCAAAGACCCAGGTTCCCCTCTCCCCAAAACCCAGGTTCCCCAATGCTTGTATTGGGCCAAGCAGAGATTTCCCTGTCCCTGCTACGCTAACAGCGTTTACAACATCCTCTGGTAACAAGTTCCAGAGTTGACTACACTTTAAAAAAATAGGATGAAAAAGAGAAGCCTCTCTTATTAGTGATGTACTAATTCTCCAATTTGCACCACTCTCGTGGTCAGCGATATTGATGCCGCTGCTTCTTCATTGCGGTGACTCCCACACTACTCGATGTGCCTACGTCTGTTACCGCACAGGTGTGCCTTACAACTACACCCTCTGCACATGCGTGCATCGTGACTGCAAGCCATTGTATGGTGCCTGGGACTCCTCCACTACTTGATGTGCCTACATCTCTGTTACCATGCAGGTGTGCCTTACAACTACACCCTCTGCACATGCTGCAAGCCATCGTACGGTGCCTGCTGCAAGCCATCGATGCCGGTAACTGCACCCCTCACAACACTGCTACTGCACATGCGTGCATTGCCACTACAGGCCTACAGGTTCTTGTTGCAACATGCTGTACCACAAGGGCGCATGCTAGCCCTAAAGAATTGTCTAGGCTTTCCCCCATCCACCACAGTGCATGGCAGCTTGGGAGGCACCAAGTGTGGCTGACTCATCCTGCTTGTCCTTGGAGAAAATGGAATTACTTACCTGTAACAGGAGTTCTCCGTGGACAGTAGGATAAGTCAGCCACACATACCCGCCCACCTCCCCTGGGAAGAGGTCAGCCTCCGTCCTGGTGCCCGCCTCCTAGCGGCAAAAGACTCAGCTAGTGATGTACTGGCTAGCTAGGGACGGGCAGGGGGGTGGGGCCAGTTGGAGTATAGAGAGTACTTGCGTCTCGGCGCCATCAGATGACGTCACCAAGTGTGGCTGATTTATCCTGCTGTCCACAGAGAACTCCTGTTACAGGTAAGTAACTCCGTTTTCTCTGCTATTGCTGTGAACCCAGAGTGAAGAACTTTGTAAGAGTGGCAAAACTGTTTTTCTGCTAATGCCATGAAACCCAGAATGAAGGAACTTTAGGGGAGGGGAGAACTGTTTCTCTGCTACTGTTGTGGAACCCAGAGTGAAGGAACTTTGGGGGAGGGGAAAACTGTTTTTCTGCTAATGCTGTGAAACCCAGAGTGAAGGAACTTTGGGACAAGAGAACTTTTTTTCTGCTACTGTTTGGAACCCAGAGTGAAAGAACTTTGGGGGAGGGGACAACTGTGTCTCTGCTACCATTCCCCACAGATCCTTTCCTTTATCCCTCCGCCTGACTCTGTGGGGGGCTTGTGTCCTTCCCACTCGCAGCATCCTACATATGGTGGCAGTGGCGGGATCTTCTTCTTAACCAAAGGACAGAAGAACACCTCATGTTCCTCTGAAGCTCAGACCTCCACTCTGTGGAAGAGGGGTTTTGTATACAGTTAAAAGGGCAAGTCCTGCTGGAGTTAGGGCACAGCTTCTATATAGTTAGTGCCAGACAGGCAGGAGGTTTTTTCCCCCCCTTCTACTCGGACGGGTGGGAACTATTAGAACCAGAATGGAAAGATTACTCCAGGCCCTGGTGGAGGGACAGCAGTAACAACAGATGCTACAAGAGTTTTTGCAGGCGCAGGAGACCCAGCAACAGCAATTACTACAAAGATCTTTGGAACTACAACAAAACTCTCACACAAACATCCCAAATGCTCCAGGGATGGCAGCCACACCTGCTAGTGCCACCCCTGCCGAAAAGGCAGAGGGCAAAGACCCAGACTACTTCCTGACAAATTTTGAACGAACCGCCCAATTGGCTGGATGGCCAGAAGAGAGGTGGGCTATTTACCTAGGGAAGCTGTTGACAGGAAGCGGCCAAGCCACCTACCAAGAAACCAACCTGGATGGAAGGGCCCTCTATGCGATAGTAAAAACCGCTATACTGAAGTGAGCGGGCTGTACGCCAGAAGCCTATTGCCAACGGTTCCGGAAGGGAATTCTGGGACCTACAGAGAACCCCCAGAGTTTCTTCTACAGGCTGAAGGAGGTGGCATGGAAGTAGCTACAGCCAAAAGATAAGACAGGAGCAGAAGTAGCCAAGATCGTCGTACTCTAACAATTTTTAGAAGGCTTGTCTTCCTCTATGAGACAGTGGGTGTGCCAGTTTGCCAAACTGACACTGGACAATGCTGTAAAGATAACAGAAGGTTTTTATGAAGCACATTTTGTAGCTGAGACACCCAGGATGAGGAGGACAAGGCCGGCTGGATCCCAAGGAGACTGGACATCAAAATCGGAACCCTTGAGGACTCCATGCTCCCCAGCCACCCAAGCAGCTGGGGCCGGCTATCTGACTTGCTTCAGGTGCAGAAGAAAAAGGTCACTATGCCCACGAGTGCCCCATAGAAATAAGGGAACCTAAGGACACACATGTTATGGCCTCAAATGTGTGCAGTATTCTGGAAGGGCCCCTAATGAGCCACGGGTTGTTTGTAATACCGGAGGAACTTGAGGGCGCTCACCTGCAAATCCTAGTGGACTCGGGAAGTGTAAGGACCCTTGTCAGCAGGGACACCAGGACCAGACATTAAATTAATTATGAGAACCTTTTGACTCTAAATTGTATCCATGGTGATCAGCAGACCTATCTGACGACGCAAGTGGAACTATAAACAGCGCTGTAATAGAGACCCTGGAAGCAGTGGTCATGCCCCACCTGGCCTATCCAGTGATTTTAGGAAGGGACTTCCCTAAATTTATGGACGTCTGGGACCAGAGGAAAGACAGCCTTGACGAGGTGACCAAGGAGGACTTCCCAGATCTTTTCCCCTTAGAAGACCCGGATTTATTTGTTGGGAACCCCAAGAGTCCCAAGTCCCAGAGGCAATGTCGGTGGGAAAGGGGCCGCCATAACGCACATATAGGGGCGGCTATGAATGAGAGCTCCATGGAGGAGGGGAGTACCCCAGAGGATGCTGTAGGTGAGTCTTGGGGGAACCTAGCACCCCAACGGGAGACCCTGGGAAACAAGAACCGCCACTGGGGTGGGCTGGTATAGTAAACCTGAGCCAGTTTTAAAAAGTCCAAAGGGAAGATAACACCCTTTAGAATGCCTGGGACCAAGTTCACAAGTTAGAAGGGACCCCAGTAGACAGCTTGGACCCTTCCCCAAGGGCTTCTCCCTACGTTTTAGAAACATAGAAATATGATGACAGAAAAAGACCACTTGGCCTATCTAGTCTGTCCTTCCATAACAACTACAACAGTCCCCTTTTTACCTTTTTAGTATGGCAGGACCTCCTTTATAGGGTTACCCATGGAACAATCGAGAGAGAAGAGCTGGAGCAGTTAGTGGTTCCCCAAGCCTATAGCCGGCATATAATGGAGTTTGTTCAGTCATCCCTTGGGGGGGGGGGTGGCACCTGGGGGTGGAAAAGACCCAAGAGCAGATCCTGGCTCAGTTTTACTGGTTGGGGCTTTACAAGCAG
The DNA here is from genome assembly GCA_033557465.1 of Ichthyophis bannanicus. Taxonomy (NCBI): domain Eukaryota; kingdom Metazoa; phylum Chordata; class Amphibia; order Gymnophiona; family Ichthyophiidae; genus Ichthyophis; species Ichthyophis bannanicus. Next base: position 954,258,244 of record CM066031.1, read on the forward strand.
GTGCAGCTCTTTTGCCAGTCCTGCCCTATCTGCCAACTTCACAATCCAGTAAGGGTTAGACCTGCCTCTCCTTGTGCCCATGCCCATTGTCGAGACCCATTTTAAAGGATTGTGATGGATTTGGTGGGACCATTAGAGTGTACTCCCTGGGGAAATAGATTCATCCTGGTGGTCATGGACTATGCCACACAGTACCAGGACGCAACAGCGTTGCGAAATACAAGGACCACTACATTAGCCAATGCTCTTTGGGAGATGTTTTCCCAACTGGGGTTCTGAGCTGAAATCCTTACAGACCAAGGAAAACCATTTGTCTCTCGTGTAACAAAACAATTGTGCAACCTACTGAAGATCAAAACCTTGCGGACCTCGATATATCATCCCCAAACCGATGGCCTGGTCAAGTGCTTCAATAAAACATTAAAACAGATGTTGTCGCGGGTGGGGGAGGGTGGACCTGGGAGAAGAAGCAACCCTGGGTCTACTGGTCCTTTCAACACTGATATATTCTTGGGGGGCCGGACACTCCTTGACACGGTGGGGGGGGGGGGAAAGGGGGGGGGTAGGGTTTAAGGAAGGGGATGGGTGGGGGGTAGTTACAACAGGGGGGGGGATTAGGATGGTTGAACGGTGGGGTGATAACAGAGGTTTGGTCCTATGAAGTTCTAGGGCTTTGGTCCTATGCTACTGTGTTGATCACTTCTTAATCCTCATCCTTTTTTCCTCTTCCTCTTTCTTTGGGAATCCCAAGCCCTGTGACTCTTGCTTGCTGGAGTGGGCTGTTGGGCGGATGAATGGCCTGCTGGCGCCTTCTAGGGGCGGGTCCACATCTGCAGTATATGGGTGTTCACTGCTGTATGGCAGGGCAGCCTCGATCCTGGTCTTTGTGGCAATGTACTTTCATATAATGGACTGCAGTCTTGTGGTTCCATGTTTTTCTGTATAGGTAGTTGGTTGTAGGAGTTTGCCATTTGCATGATTATATAATGTGGGTGGCCCAAGTGACTTGTCTGGGGCGCATTGTATTGTACTGCCTGTTTGTTTGTTTGTTCTTGCCTTGTTTTACTGTATAATTCACTACCGCATTGTCCAATCTGCTAGCGGTACGTATCGTTGTGCTTGTTTGTTATTTGCATTGAATATACAATAAAACAGAATTAAACATAAAACAGATGTTGAAGAAGTTTGTGAATGAAGAGGGGAAAGACTAGGATCTGTTACTCCCCTATCTTCTGTTTGTTATCATGGAAGTACCCCAGAGTTCCACTGAGTTTTCCTCCTTTGAGTTGCTGTATGGTCGACAGCCCCGAGGGTTCATGCAGATACTGCGAGAGACCTGGGAAGAGGAACCCAACCCTGGCCGGAATCTAGTGGATTATATCCTGCAAATGTAGGAATGTATAAAGAAAGTGGGAGCATCAGCCAGACAGCACCTGGAGAAAGCCCAGGAGAGTCGTCTGAGCCTATAATCGGGGAACAGTGCAGCAGACATTCCAGTCCGGGGACCCGGCGCTGCTGTTACTCTCGGTTTCAGAGAGTAAACTGTTTTGTAAATGGCAGGGCCTTTATTTGTTTGTTTTATTTATTGATTGATTGATTGATTGAACAGATGAGGCCCGTCAATTACAAGGTTATGCAACTGGATAAAAGGAAAAAGCTGGCAATCTACCACGTCAGTCTTCTGAAGAAGTGGACTCTGGCCCTAACAATGATGGTCCATGAAGAGGAGTTTGGGCCCGTTGTACAGCAGTCCTCTGAACCGGGCTAAGTTCTGTTCGGAGAACACCTGACAATTACCCAGAAGGAGGGCTTAGAACAGCTGGTCAAGAGGAATAAGGATCTGTACTCCCAGATTCCAGGATGCACCCACCTTGCCTACCATGATATTATCACAAATCCTGGCATGATGGCATGCCAACGACCCTACGACTCCTGGAAGCACAGAGGCAAGCCGTTGCAAAGGAGGTAGAAGAAATGCTGAAGCTGGGAGTGATAGAAGAATCCCAAAGCGACTGGTCATCCCCCATTGTGCTAGTGCAGGGGTCTCAAACTCAAATTGCTTTGAGGGCCGAATGAGGACTTCTAAAGTAACCCGGGGGCCGCATAAGACACGGGGGGCTCATTTGCATAAGGGGCCTCGTTTGCATAAATATTTGCATAAATATTTGCATAATGTTGCATAATGAGTGCATGGATAAAGAAAGACTAGAAAATTTCTATATTACTATAATCCAGTGCCAGCCGCCAGGCACATTAGGAACTACTACTAACACTGCCCATTTAGAACCCATAGCAAACCCCCCCGTATCATAACAGCACTACCAGGACTCACAAAGCACCAGACCCTACCTATCAAAAGGCAACACTGCAAATATTAAATCAATACATTTCAGAGAACAATACATGACCTACTGGGAAAAGAGAACAAGTAGCAATGTCAAATAGGAATTACACAGAATACCTCAGCACTGTAGAAATAAAACTATAAATTAATTTCTTGTACTAAAGCACAGACATTAATGATGCACATTTCCCAGAGCTGACATATTCCAGTTAATAAACTCAAAATAAAGAGATATTTTCCTACCTTTTGTGCATTTTTTTTCAGTTGCAATTGTTCCGGCCACTTTCTTATGGTTTCTTCTGCTAACTCTCCATCGTCTGCTGTCCATTTGTCCTTTCTTCTCTCTTCTAGTTTTTTTTTCATGCAGTCCAGGTACATTTTAAAAAATCGAAACTTGCTGCTGCCTCCACCGCCGCAGTATCAAGCATCCCTGAGCCCCCCCCCCTCAATTAAAGTCAACATAAGAACATAGCGCTTTACAAACTTTAATTATTTTAATCCATTTATTATAACATGTGTAACGTGAATAATTATGTAAGTTTTATGTTTCATTCAGTTTTTTTCTGGCTACTTAGCTGGCAGCGTTTTGCATCAACAAGGACGTCGATATTAGGCTTTAATTTATTAGAAAAAAGCAATCTCAGTGTTGCTTGCAAATGTTCATCAGTGAGCCGTGACCTTAGCACAGACTTGTTAATCTTCATGGATGAGAAAAATTGTTCACATACATATGTACTTCCAAACATTGCAAGAATCCTTGCTGTAGCAGAGTGTAACCTTGGAACCTGTCTCGTGGAAGAAACGTGTAGAATTCGGGAATCCCTAATTCTACATATTTTTGCTTCAAGATAGTATCACACTGAAGTTCCACCAACTCCATTTGCAAGTCCTCTGCAACATTATCAACTTCTACAGCAAACGGCGTTGAAAAAAGTTGAAATTGTGGCTCCAGTATCTTAAAGTCTTCAAAGCGCACATCAAACTGTTGAAGTAAGTTAGACAACAAATCTCTATATTCTTTCAGGCATTTGGGTTCAACTTTTTGTAAAGAATTCAGGGTTGGGAAATGGACCAAATTGCCCTCACCCACCTGCTTCATCCATAAACGTAGTTTAACTTTGAACGATTTCACATTGTCATACATCTGTGTGATAATCTGTTTTTTACCTTGAAGCTTCAAGTTCAATCCATTCAAGTGATCCATAATATCCGTTAGAAAAGCAAGGTTGCATTGAAAAATAGAATCAGTTAGCAAAGGAACTGCCTTATTTTTCATCATCATGAATGAAGCGATTTCATCTCTAAGTGCAAAGAAACGCTTCAAAACATTTCCGCGACTTAGCCATCTAACTTCAGTGTGATAAAGAAGTTCACCATACTCAGAGTCCATATCTGCAAGAAATGAGATGAACTGCCTGTGATTCAGCCCCCGAGAACGTATAAAATTGATTGTTTTAACAACTACATCCATTACTTCTTTCATTTGTAGACTTCTACTACAAAGAGCTTCTTGATGCAAAATGCAGTGTATACTAGTGAAGTTGATTCCTACTGTTTCAAGACTGTTTAATTTGTTTTTCAACAATCCAACTACACCTACATTTTGAGAGCACATTGACGGTGCACCGTCTGTGGCCAAAGATACAAATTTTTCCCATGGTAAGCAATATTTCTCTATGCATTTTTCCAGGGATTGAAACAAATCATGTCCAGTTGTAGTACCCTTCAATGGTATTAATTCTAGGAATTCTTCTGTCAGATTTAAACTGCAGTCTACACCTCTGATGAATACAGCACATTGTGCGGTATCAGACACATCTGTACTTTCGTCGAGAGCAATTGAAAATGCTTCAAAGTCCTTAGCCACTTCAATTAATTGTTTCTCCACATTATCTGCTAATTCTGTAATCCTGGTGGCAACTGTATTGGGTGACAAGCTTAAGCTTTCAAACAGTTTCTTTTTGCCAGGACATAAAATGTCACTTGCCTTTAAAAGACATTCTTTTATGAACAAACCTTCTGTAAAGGGCCGTGAAGACTTTGCAATAAGTTCACTTATAACAAAACTTGCTCTTACTGAATCTTCGTTGGACTGATTACTAGTGGTAAATAAACGTCTTTGTTTCCATAATGCTGATTTAAGTTTTGTAACTTTGTCTTCTCTAACTTTGCCCACGTACGCGTCATACTTCTCATGGTGTTTTGTTTCGTAGTGCCTACGCACGTTATACTCCTTCGGAACAGCTAATGTTTGTTGACAAATGAGACATTGAATTGTACGGTTGATCTCAGTGAAAAAATATAACTCCTCCCATTTTTCTTGAAAAATTCTGTTTTCGCTCGCGATTTTTCTCTTTTTACTGCTATCTCCATTGTCCTTGCATCCAGACTTTTCTGATTGTAATCTCTTCATTATAAATTAGGATTGCAATCACAATTGAATCTCTGCCCTTCCGATGAAACAGTGGTCTGGAAAAAAGAGGTGTGTGTTAAAATAATATTAGAAGCCCACAGCACATTACCAGCTCCAAAAAAAACCCCCAGCCCACAGCACATTACCAGCTCCAAAAAAAACCCCCAGCCCACAGCACATTACCAGCTCAAAAAAAAAACCCCAGCCCCACAGCACATTACCAGCTCTAAAAAAAACCCAGCCCTACAGCACATTACCAGTGTGCTGTGGGGCTGGGGGGTTTAGAACTGGTAATGTGCTGTGGGGCTGGGGGGGGTCAGAACCATTACCAGTTCTGACCCCCCACCCCAGCCCCACAGCACATTACCGGCTCTAAAAAAACCCCAGCCCACAGCACATTACCGGCTCTAAAAACCCCCCAGCCCACAGCACATTACCAGCTCTAAAAAAAACCCAGCCCCACAGCACATTACCAGCTCAAAAAAAAAAAACCCAGCCCCCCAGAACATTAACAGGGTGGTGTGGGGCGGGGTGGTTTAGAACAGGGAATTGGCTGTGGGGCTGGGGGGGGGTCAGAACCATTACCAGTTCTGATCCCCCCCCCCCCAGCCCCACAGCACATTACCGGCTCTAAAAAACCCCCAGCCCACAGCACATTACCAGCTCTAAAAAAAACCCAGCCCCACAGCACATTACCAGCTCAAAAAAAAAACCCAGCCCCACAGCACATTACCAGTGTGCTGTGGGGCTGGGAGGTTTAGAACTGGTAATGTGCTGTGGGGCTGGGGGGGGGGTCAGAACCATTACCAGTTCTGACCCCCCCCCCCCAGCCCCACAGCACATTACCGGCTCTAAAAAAACCCCAGCCCACAGCACATTACCAGTTCTGACCCCCCCCCCCCATCCCCCCCATCATCAGCCGCGGCAAAAATCCCCGGGCCAGCCGGCCAGCCAGCCCCCCCCCCCCCCCCCCCGGGCAGAGCCAGCCAGCCAGCCCTCCCTCCCTCCCTCCCTCCCTGCCTGCCTCCCTCCCTCCCTCCCTGCCTGCCTGTTTGCTTCCCTCCCTCCCTACCTGCCTCAGTCCCTCTCCTCTTCGGCTTAGAACCGCGAAGGGAGAGTTCCTCCCTCGCGACTCTGAAAGCCGAAGAGGAGAGGGACTGAGGAAGGCAGGGCTGGCTTAATTTCGGGTGCTTCCTTACCTACCGCAGCGATCCGAACGCACAGGGCAGCGATCCTCCGAACGAACAGGGCAGCGATCCTCAAACGAACAGGGCAGCGATCCTCCAGAGCACGTTGTACCTCGCGGCTGCTCAGACTGCTTCTGGGCCCGGCCCCCCCCTTATCCTTCTTCTCCTCCTCCTCCTCCTCCTGCCTGTCGCTGATTGGTGGAGGGCAGGCGGCAGGCGCGTGACTTGGTCATGTAAGCAGACCAACACCGCGCAGCCCCGGGAATCACGCTGAGAAAGGAAACAGAACAGAAGAACAGAAGAAATAACAAAACAATTCTCCGTGGCGTCGCGGGCCGCACAAAATGCTCTCGCGGGCCGCATGCGGCCCGCGGGCCGCGTGTTTGAGACCCCTGTGCTAGTGCCTAAGCTGGATGGAAGCATCCAGTTTTGCATTGACTTTCAGAAAGTAAATGCAGTTTCGAAGTGCGATGCTTATCACATGCTCCGGGTGGATGCCCTTATTGAGCATCTCGGGGGAGCCTGATTTATTTGGATGATGGATCTGACAAAGGGCTATTGGCAGATTCCCCTAATGCCAGCCGCCAGGAAGAAGATCGCATTCTTGATGCCCCAAGGTCTATTTCACTTCAGGGTCTTGCCTTTTGGGGTTCATGGAGCTCCTGCTATGTTCCAACGCCTGGTCAATCACCTACTAAGGATTACAAGCAAATATCCCCGCTTTAACGTCTAGGGTTAAGCTCTTCTGAGAAATAAGTTCAGAGGTAAGGAAAATACAGGTAATTACATTTTTAAACTGTAAATATAAGCAGAAAGAAAAGACTGTCTTCTGGCTCAGGCTGATGCCATTTGGATAGCACTTTTGAAAGTAATTCTAAATTCTGCCAGCTGGCAGCACCAGTGACCAAGCAGTCCACAGTCTGCCTGCCATTGTATTCCCATGTGCTACAATATTCTGCAGCCATTTCTCGTCCTCAAAAATAAACATACTTAGGGACTGATTTAAGTCTGAGGTACATATATCAATACGTTGCCAATAACACCATATGTCACAATGTGCATCCAGTGGAATTTAACGTCTTATCTGCAACCAAGAATTATGTAGTACTAGAGCCAACTCCAGGCTTTTGGAGTCAAGGAAAAAATCAATTTCTGCTGCCTTTGGCCCAGATTATTTGAACAGATGGCAGAGAAACTGGAACACAATCCTCTCTCTCCACACCAGCTGAAAGTAGCCTTCACTTCAGTTTAGTTGTGCATTCTAATAGTCAAAGGTATTTCCACAGGTTAAACAGCATTTTACCTCTGAAACTGGCTCTTTGATTATTGCGAACCCCGTGTATGGATAAGAATAAGCACATTTCTCAATAACAACACACTTTTCTCCAACTACTATGAGGCATCCACATGGGTGGCAGGAGGATAGAAAAGGGAACAAAACACGCAGGTCTGAATATAGGAATCTATGTATGGGGCTTGTTTACAAAGCCGCGGTAGCGGTTCGCGGTCGTTATCGGAGCCGCGGCCCCATTGAAATCAATGGGGTCGCGGCTCCAATAACGATCGCGAACCGCTACCGCAGCTTTGTAAACAAGCCCCTATGCATTTTTGGGCTGAAAGGTTACCCATACAGAAAGCATGCACAAGTTTCTGCGAATCATTTTTCCTTAGGCATAGCTTTGTTTGATTAATGCAAACCCTGCAGGTAAAAAGTATCTGCAGAGTTTGAACCAAGGTGAGCACTTTTAATTATTGCTTCCATAATACAGAAGACAAAGATAATGAGTAGAAGAGAGCCAAATAGCAATTATCACACTTGGAGGAGTAAAATTTGAAACGCTTAAGAGGTAATTTTAAAAGTGACTTGAGCATACACAACATTATTTTACACATACAAAGCAGTGCTTATCAAATTGCCCTGACATAGACACTCATAAAGGTAAGCACTTGGAAAACATAGTCCTGCTTTTATGCAATAAAAGCAGGGGCAGGATCAGCACTTATGCGTCTGTCTTTAAAATACATGCAAGGAGATCGGAATTGAGACATCGAGGTCAGGACACACACAATTCCACCAGTATTTTAGAAAAGGCTCTGCTAAACAAGAAGCCTTTTGTAAATTGTGTATAAAGATGTGCACATGTATTTAGTAACATGTAATACCTGAGGAGGAGGAGCCTAGTGGTTAGAGCACTGCCTTGATAACCAAGCGACCAGGGTTCAATTCCCACTAGTGGCCCTGGGCAAGTCACTTAACCCTCCATTGCCTTGGAAGAAAAGGCCTGCCAATCTACTTCCAGCCATACTGCCAAGAAAACCTAAAAGCTGCTGGGTCACCAGGAGTCAATATTGATGCAAAGGCATACATTACATGGAGAAGTGGCCTAGTGGTTACAGCAACAGCCTAGCCCCAAAGAGATCTTGATTCAGTTCCCACTGGTACTCCTTGTGACCTTGGGCAAGCCACTCTACCCTCCTACTGCCTCAGAAGAAAAGGCCTGGCAATCTATTTCTGGTCATACCTTGCCAAGAAAACCCAGGGTCTGCTGGGTCACCAGGAGTCAGCATTGACTTGATGGCATTTTAAAAAAAAAGCCAGAGGAGCCATTTTAAATCTATACTCGGCAATTTACACATGTAAGCTTGCATTTTGCAAACCTACATGCATAGATGCTTCTAATTAACTACAGAGACCACTATCTTTAATTCATTTCAATTTGGAGGGGGAAATAAACAACGGGGATGAAGGAGGATATCCCTTTTAATCTCTCCTGTAAAAGGCTGGCAGAGAACATTTTACAAACCTATACATGCCAGGAAACAGCTGTAAAACCTGTCATGGACAAGTCTGGACATACACATGCATTTCCTATGTGAAATGGGGAATCCATATATAGATCTTTAACCCACCTAGGCCATGCCCTAACCACATCCTTGACATGCTTCATTGCCATTTCTATGTATCATGGACATTCACAAGTAAATTTAGTCCTTTATAAATCACTATTTACATGTGGATGCTATTTCCATATGTAAATGCCGGATTTTCCATGTGGAAATTATGAATAAGGCTTCTCAAATAGCTCCCATAGGTGCATATGTTGCCTTTATAAAAACGTTTACTATGCATCCCTGCATAGGCATCTTGTTACGAAATTGCCATCTTATTCAAGATTTTGGTGTGCAAAATAAGGAGTTAGGCATATAACTCATCCCTGCTCACCTGATGTGGATTTTGAGCTACCTTTTTATGCATATATTAATGCATTTGATATTCTGCTGAAGGAGGCGAGTAGGTCCAGGCTAGGGATGGCAACTGTCAGGAAGGCACGGATGCAAGGTAGACAGACATTAAGCATAAGGATGATACATACAGAAACTAAAATTATACACATGATTTCATTAAATGCATACATTTGCCTACACAAATTAAAACAATAGCCATTACCACACCACCAAGTAGAGGAGTAGCCTAGTGGTTAGAGTCCAGGCTTTATAAGTAAGAGACCAGGGTTCAATTCCCACTAGTACTCCTTGTGGCCTTGGGCTAGTCACTTAACCCTCCATTGCCTTAGAAGAAAGGCCTGGCAATCTACTGCCAGGAAAACCAATGAGCTGCTGAGTTACCAGGAGTCAGCACTGACCCAAAGGCACACATTGTATTTTGCACTGAGTCATTAAAGATGTGAACATGTGACCTGAATTTTCAAGAAGTGTGGTAAGGCATTTCATTTACACACCTAACTTTGTGACCCACTTTGCAATACATAAATGTACAAATGTACATTTAGCCATAAAACCAACCAATTGTCAAAGTAAATTTGTGTGTGCATTTTATACACTAAAATCAGCTTGCTGCTTGAAATTACTTAAGTAAGTTTTCAGTCTGGCACACTACTGATAATTTACCCCATAATATTAAAAAAATATATGTATATTGCATAACTTTAAATTAATTTAGGGCATAGTGTAACAAGCAAACATTTGGTTAAAATAAAGTAGATTAGGGCATAGCAAACCCACAAAAAAGCCCAAAATGGATCATAAGCTAAACAGCAAACTACTACTACTACTATTAATCATTTATATAGCGCTACAAGGCACATGCAGTGCTGTATAGACACATATAATAAGACAGTCCCTGCTCATCAAAACTTACAATCTAATCATGACAGACAGAACAATAGATGAGAACTAGGGACCAATAGGGAAGGGTAATGAGAACAAAGGATTAAAATCCAAAAGCGGCCTGAAAGAGGTGAACCTTTAGCATGGATTTCAAAAGGGAGAGAGAGAAGGAGCAGCAAGGTGAAAGGATCAAAGTCTGGAGTTGGCAGTGAAAGAGAAGGACATAGAGAGAAGGAAGCCAGAGGAAGAGCGGAGTTCACGAGGAGGGGTGTAGGGAGAGAGAGGAGAGAGGAAAGGTAGAGTGAAGCAACAGAATGAATGCATTTATAGCTCAGAAAGAGAAGTTTGTATTGGATATGGAAACAGAAGGGAAGTCAACGAAGTGATTTAAGAAGAAGGGTTATATGACTATAATGGGACTGGTAGAAGATGAGACACACAGCAGTTTTGAACAGACTGAAGGGGAGTAAGACGGAGACCAGCAAAAAGGAAGTTGCAATAAGTGTTTTATAATGTGTTCAGAAAGGAAAAGGCAAATTTTGTTAATGTTATAGAGAAAGAAACAATAGGTTTTTGCTATCTGTTTGATCTGTGTGGAGAAGGAGAGGAAAGAGTTAAAGATGACCCCAAGGTTACGGGCTGTGGAAACAGGAAGCAGAAGAGTATTATCAACAGAGATAGAGAAAGGAGGAAGGGGGGAAGATAGTTTTTGGGGAAAAATAAGAAGTTCAGTTTTAGCATGTTCAATTTCAAATGGCGGTGAGACATCCAGGCAGCAATGTCAGATAGACAGGCAGAGATACAGGCCTGGAGTGTGGCAGAGATATCAGGTGTAGATAGATTTGAGAGTCATCAGCATAAAAATGATATTGAAAACCGTGGGAAAAGATGAGAGCACCAAGGGACTGGTTATACAAAGAGAAATGGAGAGGGCTTAGAACAGAGCCTTGAGATACACCAACTGAGAGAGGGATAGCAGAAGAGCAGAAGAAGAGAAACCACCAGAACAGACACTGAAGGAGCAATGGGAGAGAGAAGAGAACCAAGACAGTACAGAGCCCCTAAAACCAAGTGAGGACAATGTATCAAGGAGAAGGTGGTGGTCAATAATGTCAAAAGCAGCAGAAAGGTCAAGAAGAATGAGGACTGAGTAAAGGCTTTAAGATTTAGCCAGGAACAAGTCGCTGGAGAATTTGGCAAGGGCCGTTTCAGTAGAATGTAAGGGAAGAAAGCCAGTCTGAAGTGGATCAAGAAAAGCTTGAGAGGAGAGAAATTCAAGGCAACGGCAGAGAGCTGCACATCCTAGAATTTTAGAAATGAAGGGAAGAAGGGAGATGGGTCAATAATTAGAGGGACAAGTAGGATTCTTGAGGAGAGGTATTTTTTATTTTATTTTATTTATTTAACATTTTTATATACCGCACTATTCATCATCAGTGCGGTTTACATTGAACATCAACATACCTGTCAATCCATGACTGATCTGGGTTTACAGATAACAGGGAAGATAAACTGGGTGTTAACTGGGGAATAACTATCTACATAATTATACATAATTATATATACATTGAATAGGTTACATCAAGTTTTGATATTTGATAAGAATATAGTGTTTTCACATTTTGATCCTTTGTTCTGGATTGTTGTTATGTGTAGTAGTTATCTGAGTGATGCGGGAGACGGATTCTATTGTGTGTATGGTAGCTTGAAGTGTAAAGTGAATAGATAGTGCTTGATGGACTTTCTAAATTGGGTGATATCCCTGATTGATCTGATGTTTGGAGGTAGTTTGTTCCAGCACTTGGGAGCATAGGACACAAAAGCTCTGTTAATAGTTTGTTGTGTCCATTTTGTGGAGATACTGGGAGTAACTAGTGTGTTTTCTGCTACTAGTCTCCTGGGTCTGTTGTTTGGTGTGTGGGTGATGAGATTTAAGATCGATGCAGGAGATAATTTATTAATAGCCTTGAATGTGATGAGGAGGGTTTTGTATGTTATTCTGCAGTTTATCGGAAGCCAGTGCAGATCGATCAGTATTGGTGTTATATGATCTCTTATAGAAGCTCCAGATAGGATGCGGGCTGCCGCGTTCATCGCCAGTTGAAGTGGATTTAGTGTATTCTTGGGGAGACCATGAAGGATGATATTCGCATAGTCGAAATGCGGTGTGACTATTGCTTGGAAAACTGTACGGAAGTCCTTGGTCTCCATCATTGGTTTCAGGTGGCGCAGTGTTTTTAGTTTGTAGTAAATTGACCTTACTGTGTTCTTTATGTGCTCTTTAAGATTGAGTTGTTGATCGAGTATCACACCGAGGTACTTTATGGAGGCTTTGATAGGGAGTTCTGCATCTCTTACTGTGAGGGTGGTTGGCGGAGCAAATTGCTTGTTTCTTGTTGCTATGAGTACTTCGGTTTTCTTGAAGTTTATTCTCATGTTTTGATTGAGGAGCCAGTCGGTTATTGCATTGAAACAATTGATTAGTGGAGAGTAGTCAGGATTTGATATATTGATTGGTGTGAATATTAGCACGTCATCTGCGTATAATAAGCAAGATATATCAAAATCTCTGGTGATTTGGCAGATTGGCTGCATGTATATATTAAAAAGCAATGCAGATAGAGATGAGCCTTGAGGTACTCCCTGTTTATGTTTGAAGGGTTCAGATGTATTGTTGCCTGTACGGATCTGTTGCCAGCGCTCATCTAAGTAAGATTTGCACCAGTTCCAGGCTTGGTTGCGGATGCCTTTTTCGTGGAGTCTAGCTAGCATGATCTTATGGTCGACTGAGTCAAATGCCGCTGATATGTCCAGAAAAATCATTGCAATGGCCACGTGAATGCTTGAAGGCTGCAGGGAAAGTAGCAGTGGAGAACAATAGGTTGAGACTGTGTGTGATGGAAGAGATGACAGAGGAATAGATGGAATTAAGGAGATGGGAGGGGATAGGATCAGAGGAACAGGTAGTAAGTTTAGAGGAGGAAAGAAGATGAGAGGTTTTCCTCTTCGGAGATCTTAGAAAAGGAAGAAAGGGTAACAGAGATTGAAGGGAAAAATTGGTATTGAAGAGGGGGAAGACGGAATGAAGCTGATCTTGACGGGAATTGGAGTGTAATATTGATGACTTTGTCATGGAAATAGTCAGCTAAGGTTTGGGCAGAAAGAGAAGGAGGGGTTGGAGGTGGAGGTGCCTTGAGGAGAGAGTTGAGAGTAGAGCAGAGATGACAGGGGTCAGAGGCAAGAAAGTTAGTTAGATAGACATAGTGGTTTTGCTTGGCGAGAACTATGGTGGATTGGAAGGAAGAAAGCATGAATTAGAAGTGAAGAAAATCAGAAAGGGAACAGGATTTGAGCCAAATGCGCTCAGCTGAGTGGGCACAAGAGCGAAGGTAGCAGATAGTTGAAGATAGCCAGGGCTATCACAAGATGAAGGATAGGTGGAGCATGAGTATCCAAAGTAGAGGAAAGAGCAGCATTATAGGAAACTGTAGCTTCATCGACCGAGTTAGAATACAAAGAGGAGGAGAGAGGTGATGAGACTATAGCGGAGAGAGCCAATGGATCGGTAGCATGAAGATTCCTAAAAAAGTATGAGGAGACTGGGTGAGAATGAGGTGGGGAATGATGAAGAGTGAAGTTAAGCAGGTGATGGTTAGATAAGGGAAGAACTGAGGTACAAGAAATTAGAGGGTAAGCAATTAAAGAAGACAAGATCAAGGCAATGGCCGTGCTGATGAGTAGGGGCAGAAGAGTAAAACTGGAGGTTAAATGAGGAAGTAAAGGAAAGTTTGGAAGCATAGGAGTCGAAGGGTTATTATCAACATGAATATTAAAGTCACCAAGAATAAGGGAGGGGGAAGAAGAATCGGAAAAAGGGAAAGCCATGAGTCAAGGTCAGTGAGAAAGGTAGATGTGGACTTGTCAGGTGGTCTATAGATAGCAGCTATCCGGAAAGGTAAGGGATTTAAAAAATGGATGGAGTGGATTTCGAAGGAGGACAAAGAGATGGAGGGAGGACTGAGATGGAGGGAGGGATTGAAATTGGCAGGAAGGAGAAAGCAGAAACCCCACATCACCACGGCCAGTGGCATGAGGAGTGTGCGAGAATTGCTAGCCACTGTGAGAGAGGGCAGCAACCGAAGTAGTGTCATCAGGGAGGAGCCAGGTTTCAATAAGAGCTAGAAGTTGAAAAGAGTTAGAAATGAAGAGATCATGAGTAAAGGGAAGTTTATTAGCTATGAAATGAACATTCCATAGGGCACAAGAGAAAGGGAGAGAGGAGGGGAAGAGGAGAGGAATATGGTTGAGATCAGAGTGGTTGAGTGAGGTACAGGAGTGAGAGAAAAATCTAGGGGGGACCAGGGTTAGGATTAATGTCACCAGATAAAAGAAGGAGAAAGAGGAGAAGAGTGCAAGGCAGAGAGGAGACAGAACAGCGGAAACGAGGATGAGGTTGTTTAAGAGAGAAGGAAGAAGGGTGAATGAGACGAAGAAGAAGTTGAAGTTCAAGAGCAGAGGAAAGGGAGGAAGACAAGATGGGAGGAGAAGTGGGAAAGGTAGAGAGAAGGTGATAAGGAGGGGGGGAGGTTGAGCTGGAAGTGAAGGGGGAGAAGGTTGGGGAATGTCATAAAAAGAAAGAAAAAGTGGTATGGAGCCATAGAAATGGAGGTGTAAATCAAATCTAAGATGGGGATGATGATGGGGGATGGAGAAAGAGGATAGGTATGATGGATGACGGTAAAAAATTAGCTAAAATGTAAAATGTAAAGCAATTAGTATCTAATCAAAATAGTTGAAAATACTTAGTTTATAAGATAGTAAGTTTAAGTAAATAATTAAATACGTTTCTGTACTATTTATGGGCAGTCTAGTCTGCTCCTGAGTCAGAAAGTTGCCAGGTACATATAACATGGTGGCCAAAGTTGTTTAAGATACAACCTGGCCTTAGGGCAGGAGGAAGAAAAGGCCAGAGCTGCCTTGGAAGAGAAGGCCAAACTGCTTTCAATGACTTCAGGATCCACTGCAAGTTATAAGACTGGCCTGGGTGCACAACAGGGCAGCAGATGGAGAGGTAGGCAGGTAGTTGAGGCCTACCATGTGGTGATGGCCCAATGCAGCGAGGTTCTGCTTCTGCACATTTTCAGTCTCCAATTTATAGTTCAATATTTTCTATATGTGCCCTTAAAACTACATATATACAGCTCATTTAGGTGAATCTGTCACAAATAATGTAGCTTAAAAATAAAAAAATACCCAGTACTTCAAAAAGTGGCTATAGTTGTGTCCTTAGCTGGTTTCCAAGTCCCAACACCGCCACCTCTTTTGGTGGTTTATTCGCCAGCTAGCAGCCTTCCATCTGCTTTCATGCGGCAGGGCCCTGAAGATGAAAGGCTCAGACGGTCAACAAGCAGTCCGAGGTTGCTGCCCCTCCAGGATGCTCATCTTGCTGCTATCCGGGATGTGGCAGCTGCTCGTGACATGGTTCAGCACCTTCTGTCTCAGCTCCGCCACCTGCTCCCTCAGGAACCCCGCCGTGGCCACCAGCTCTACATTTTGGCCCTTGAGCGCCTTCACTTTCTTCTCTGACCAGGTGACACACTCCAGCTTCCTCCAACAGCAGCGGGACATAGCGATCTGATTCTTCAGCCACTTCCTTTCGGCTTTGATTCTGGGCCTCCAGGGAGCTAGGCCCTGAGAGGGTGAGGAAAAGGTGCTGCTGCTGCCGCCTTCACCAAGTGTCTCCTGTGGGGAGGGGGGGCAGAGTGGTGTCTCCGGCACGGTCTGTGGCTCATCAAACTGCCCCCTGCCTCTACTGCCCGACCCGGTTTCTGCTGGCGCTGCAGGGAAGGAGAGCGTCTCTCCGCTGCTGAGTGCCCCACACAGGCTCAGATAGTCGATCAGCAGTAGTTGGTAATCTCTTGAGACACATACAAAGAAGATCCGCTTGCAAAATACTCTCACAATTAAAAATAGTAGCACTTGGAAAATTACAAAAACAAGAGGGAAAGACATCAGTACACATAAGCCTAATCCTCACTTAATATCTGCTGGTATTATAATAGTCTTATTCCTTGAGTAGCAATCACATGTCAGAAAAACACCCTTGTAAATATCTTATTTCTTTTCTTTATTCTACAAAAAAATGTGAAAAAAGTAAAAAAAATATATCACTCAAAAAAGTGAAATTTCACACATGAAAAAAATCAAGTGTTCCCAGCAGCATAAATCCACAAAGAGCCAAACTCTGTATTTCCTTCACAGGGCTCAAATCAAAATTTGTACATCATGAGATATCACTGTATAATGCCTTCTCTGCTTTAGTTAATGAGGATGCCCAATTCATGAAAACTGAAGGGCCCTTAAATGAGACAGTCAATGCCCAATCTCCTGATAAAGCACCAAATATGAAGAAAAACTCAAGGAACAGAAAATTACTACTACTTGGTGATTCCATCATCAGAGGCACCAACTTGGGAACACAGTTCAAGGGAGAGAAGTTAGTCATATGCCTCCCAGGCTCTTCAGCTAGCAAGAATACAAACCAAATTCTTGATGTAATTAGCGCTGAAAGTGAGCACTCCAAAATTGGTATTGTCATCCACTTGGGCACAAATGACCTGGCTAGAAACAGTGCCACTACAGTTCAAAAGGACTTCCAAACTCTGGGAGAGAAACTGAAGCCCATTGTTAACACTGTAGCATTCTCAGAAGTTCTACCGGTTCTTTGTAAGGGGGCAGAAAGGCTTCATCGCATAAACAGCTTTAACACATGGCTCCAGACAGGGCCGGCCCGTCCATTGAGCAAGAATGTTTTTTGCACAGGGCGCCGCGTTTCGGGGGGCCCCGCGCAAAGAACATTCAGCTTTTTTTTTCTTAATTAAATTTAAAAAAAAAAAAAAAAGCTGGCCACTGCCGCCGCGGCGGCATGGAGGGTCCCGCGGGGCTCCCTCTGCCCGGCGGAACTCTCCCAGCGTGGCTGAGCCCCTCTGCGCCGGCTTGCAGATACGCGAAGGGAGAGTGTCTCCCTCGCGTCTCTGTTAAGCCCACAGGGGCAGATGGGAAATTTCCCATCAGCCCCTGCTTCCCATCAGCCCCTGCGGGCTTAACAGAGACACGAGGGAGACACTCTCCCTTCGCGTATCTGCAAGCCGGCGCAGAGGGGCTCAGCCGCGCTGGTAGAGTTCCGCTGGGCAGACGGAGCCCCGCGGGACACTCCATGCCGCCATGGCGGCAGCGGCCAGCTTTTTTTCTTTTTTTAAATTGCCATGAGCCGAGGGGGGGTTAAGACTGGCAATGGGCTAGGGGGGGGTTTAAGACTGGCAATGGGCTAGGGGGGGTTAAGACTGGCAATTGGCTACGGGGGGGGTTTAAGACTGAAAATGGGCTGGGGGGGGTTTAAGACTTGCAATGGGCTGGGGGGGTTTAAGAATTGCAATGGGCAAGAGGGGGGTTTAAGACTGGCAATGGGCTGAGGGGGTTAAGACTGGCAATGGGCTAGGGGGGGTTAAGATTGGCAATGGGCTACGGGGGGGGTTTAAGACTGACAATGGGCTAGGGGGGGTTTAAGACTGGCAATGGGCTACGGGGGGGGTTTAAGACTGGCAATGGGCAAGAGGGGGGTTTAAGACTGGCAATGGGCTGAGGGGGTTAAGACTGGCAATGGGCTAGGGGGGGTTTAAGACTGGCAATGGGCTAGGGGGGGTTTAAGACTAGCAATGGGCTAGGGTGGGTTTAATACTGGAAATGGGCTAGGGGGGGTTAAGACTGGCAATGGGCTGGGGGGGTTTAAGACTGGCAATGGGCTAGGGGGGGATAAGACTGGCAATGGGATATGGGTGGGATAAGACTGGCAATGGGCTAGGGGGGGTTTAAGACTGGCAATGGGCTAGGGGGGGTTAAGACTGGGGGGGGTTAAGTCTGGCAATGGGCTAGGGGGGGTTTAAGACTGGCAATGGGCGGGGGGGGGTTAAGAATGGCAATGGACAGGGGGGGTTAAGACGGGCCATGGGCTAGGGGGGGTTTAAGACTGGCAATGGGCTATGGGGGGGGGTTAAGACTGGCAATGGGCTAGGGGGGGTTTAAGACTGGCAATGGGCTGTGGGGGTTAAGACTGGCAATGGGATAGGGGGGGTTATGAATGGCAATGGGCTGGGGGGGGTTAAGACTGGCAGGGGGGGTTCAGACTGGCAATGGGCTGTAGGCTGATGAGGGCTGTCTGGAAATGGGGTGATGGGGGGGTTAAGACTGGCAATGGGCTATGGGCGGGTGGGTTAAGACTGGCTATGGGGGGGTTAAGACTGGCAATGGGCTGTGGGCTGATGGAGGCTGTCTGGAAATGGGGTGATGGGGGGTTAGGACTGGTAATGGGCTATGGGGGGGTTAAGACTGGCAATGGGCTATGGGGGGGGGTTAAGACTGGCAATGGGCTGTGGGCTGCTGTGGGCTGTCTGGAAATGGGGTGATGGGGGGGTTAAGACTGGCAATGGGCTATGGGGGGTGGGTTAAGACTGGCAATGGGCTAGGGGAGGTTTAAGACTGGCAATGGGCTGGGGGGGTATAAGACTGGCAAGGGGCTGGGGGGGGTTAAGAATGGCAAAGGGCTAGGGGGGAGGTTTAAGACTGGCAATGGGCTGGGGGGGTTTAAGACTGGCAATGGGCTAGGGGAGGTTTAAGACTGGCAATGGGCTGGGGGGGTTAAGACTGGCAATGGGCTATGGGGGGGGTTAAGACTGGCAATGGGCTGTGGGCTGATGAGGGCTGTCTGGAAATGGGGTGATGGGGGGGGGTTAAGACTGGCAATGGGCTATGGGGGGTGGGTTAAGACTGGCAATGGGCTATGGGGGGGTGGGGTTAAGACTGGCTATGGGGGGGTTAAGACTGGCAATGGGCTGTGGGCTGATGGAGGATGTCTGGAAATGGGGTGATGGGGGGTTAGGACTTGTAATGGGCTATGGGGGGGTTAAGACTGGGAATGGGCTATGGGGGGGTGGGGTTAAGGCTGGCAATGGGCTATGGGGGGGTTAAGACTGGCAATGGGCTGTGGGCTATGGGGGCTGTCTGGAAATGGGGTGATGGGGGGTTAGGACTGGTAATGGGCTATGGGGGGAGTTAAGACTTGTAGTGGGCTGATGGGGGGGTTAAGACTGGTAATGGGCTATGGGGGGGGGTTAACACTGGAAATGGACTGTGGGCTGACGGGGCCTGTCTGGAAATGGGATGATGGGGGCTTAGGACTGGTAATGGGCTATGGGGGGGTTTAGGACTGGTAATGGGCTATGGGGGGGGTTAAGACTGGTAGTGGGCTGATGGGGGGGTTAGGACTGGTAATGGGCTATGGGGGGTTAGGACTGATAATGGGCTATGGGGGGGCTAGGACAGGAAATGGGCTGATGGGGAGGGGTTATGACTTGAGGTGGGCTGATGTGGTTAGGACTGGTTATGGGCTGTGGGCTGATGGGGGGGTTTAGGACTGGCAATGGGCTATGGGGGGCTGACTGGAAATGGGCTGATGGGGGTTAGGACTGGAAGTGGGCTGATGGGGGGTTAGGACTGGTAATGGGTTATAGGGGGGGCTTAAACTGAAAATGGGGTGATGGGGGTTAGGACTGGAAGTTGACGGGGGCTAGGACTGGTAATGGGTTGGGGGGTTGCTAGGACTGGAAATGGGCTGAGTGGAAGGGGAGGCTTGAACTGCAAATAGCTGATGGGGAGGGGGCTTGGAATGGAAATGGGCTGTGAGGGAAGGGAGCTAGGACTGAAACTGGGCTGATGGAACAGCTAGGATAGGACTGGAAATGGGCTGTTGGGGGGAGCTAAGATTGGAAATGGGCTGTGGTGGGGGCTTGAATTGAAATGGACTCATGGAGGGGCTAGAATTGGAAGTAGGCTCATGGGGGGGCTTGGACTGGAATTGGGCTGAGTGGAGGGGAGCTATGATTTGACATGGGCTGATGGTGGGGCTAGGAAATGACTAGAAATGGGCTGATGGGGGGCTAGGATTGGAAATGAGCTGATGAAGGGACTTGGACTGGAAATGGATGGGGGAGCTAGGACTCGAAATGGGCTGATGGGGGGCTAGGACTGGAAATGGGCTGATGCAGGGACTAGAAGGGAATGGATGCTTGGTGAGACTGGAACTAGAAGGGAGCTGATGTTGGGGGAGGATTAGAATGGGATGGGGCTGAGAGAGTAAAATGGAAAGGGGGAAAATATTTTGTGTAGGAGGGATGAAAAATCTACAATTGACCGGGTATTGGGAGAGTAAGTGGGGATTGAGGATGGAGGGGTAAAATTTGTGTGGATGAAATAGGAATGAGGAAAGAGCAAAAGGAGAAAGATTAGTATGTTAAAGCAGATGTAGAGAGAGAGAATGGAAAAAAACTAGAAGAGAGAAGAAAGAAAGGACAAATGGACAGCAGATGATGGAGAGTTAGCAGAAAACATGAAGAAACCAGAAGAAAGTGGCTGGACCAATTGCAACTGAAAAAAAATGCATAAAAGGTAGAAAGATATCTCTTTATTTTGAATTTATTAACTGGAATATGAAAGCTCTGGGAAATGTGCATCATTAACGTCTGTGCTTTGTTTGGTACAAGAGGAAATTAATTTATAGTTTTATTTCTACAGTGTTGTTGTACATTCCAAGTTTGGCTTTTGGGGTTCCCAGTTTAATTATTGCCTTCCTGTTTCTAAATTGTGATTCCTTGTTTGGTGATGGTCTATGTTCTGCATGTGTAACTGAGCTGAGGTATTCTGTTTATGTAATTCCTATTTGACGTTGCCACTTGTTCTCTTTCCCCAGTATTCTCTGAAATGTATTGGTTTAATATTTGCAGTGTTGCCTTTTGATAGGTAGGGTCTGGTGCTTTGTGAGTCCTGGTAGTGCTGTCAGGATACGGCGGGTTTGCTATGGGTTCTAAATGGGCAGTGTTTGTAGTAGTACCTAATGTGCCTGGCGGTTGGCACTGGATTATAGTAATGTAGAAATCTTTTAGTCTTTCTTTATCCATACACTCATTAAGAGACATGTATACTAAACGTTAGTGTATGGTAACATTATGCAAATATTTATGCAAATAAGGCCACTTATGCAAATGAGGCCCTGCACCGAGTCTCCGCACATGGCCCCGCACCCCCCTTGGGCCGCCCCTGGCTCCAGACCTGGTGCAAAGAAGAAGTAAATAAAAACAAGAGGAGAAGGAAACCTATTTGGTTCTCCAAAGACGTGGTTGCTCAAATAAAGGCAAAAAACACAGCTTTCACAAAATTCAAAAGCTTGCAAACAAAGGAACACAGAAAGGAATACAGGATCAAACTAAAAGAGACAAAAAGAGAAATAAGGAAAGCAAAATGAAAGGAAGAGGAAAAGATGGCTAAAGATGTGAAGTGTGGCGATAAAACTTTCTTCAGGTATATTCGGGAAAGGAAGAAGATCAGAGGTGGAAATGCAGGACTCAGAAGTGCTGGGAACGGACTCGTGGAAAGTGACATTGAAAAAGCGAAATTGCTAAACAAATACTTCTGCTGTATTTTTACTAAAGAAAATCCTGGAGAAGGACCACCTGTGACTCCCAAATATAAAAATGGGAATGAAGTAGATCCAACACCATTCACAGAAGATGATGTGTTAGAACAACTTGCAAAACTGAAAGTGGACAAGGCCATGGGACCGGATGGGATACATCCCAGGATACTGAAAGAGCTCAGAGAGGTTCTTACAGGGCCGTTAAAGGATGTTTTCAACAAATCCTTGGAAACAGTAGAAGTTCCTCAGGACTGGAGAATGGCTGATGTGGTACCTCTACACAAAAGTGGTGACAGGGAAGAAGTGACAAACTACAGGTCCGTGAGCCTTACCTCGGTGGCAGGAAAAGTAATGAAGGCGCTCCTGAAAGAGCAAATAGTGGACTCTCTCAAAACCAACAGATTGCAAGATCCGAGGCAACATGGTTTTACTGAAGGATGATCTTGCCAAACAAATCTGATTGAGTTCTTTGACTGGGTAACCAGAGAACTAGATCAGGGGCATGTGATGGATGTCATCTACCTGGATTTCAGCAAAGCCTTTGATACTGTTCCTCATAGGAGGCTTATCAATAAACTCAGTAGTTTGGGGATGGGTCCCAAGGTGGTAAACTGGATCAGAAATTGGTTGACTGATAGACGACAGAAGGTGATGGTAAATGGAGCTCACTCGGATGAAAGGAAGGTGATTAGCAGGGTGCCCCAGGGTTCGGTCCTGGGCCCGGCACTGTTCAATGTATTTGTGAGTGATATTGCTAAAAGACTGAATGGAAAAGTCTCTGTCTTTTTGCAGATGACACGAAAATTTGCAACAGAGTGGACTCCCCCGAGGGAGTGGTTAACATGAGGAAAGAGCTGGAAGAGTGGTCTAATGCTTGGCAATTAAGATTTAATGCAAAGAAGTGCAGTGTCATGCACTTGGGTAGCAGAAATCCAAGGGAAATGTATGCGATAGGGGGCGAGAGGTTGGTGTGCACGGATCAGGAGAAAGACTTTGGTGTGATTATTTCTGTAGATCTCAAGGTGGCAAAACAGTGCGACAAGGCGGTGGCAAAAGCCAGGAGGATGTTGGGCTGCATAAAAAGAGGAATTACCAGTAGAAAGGAAGAGGTACTAATGTCACTGTATAAGTCACTGGAAGGCCTCACTTGGAATACTGTGTTCAGTTTTGGAGACCATATCTTGCAAAGGATGTAAGAAGACTGGAAACTGTTCAGAGGAAGGCAACCAAAATGATTTGGAGCCTGCGTCAGAAGCCTTATGAGAAGAGGCTTGAAAACCTAAATATGTACACTTTGGAGGAGAGGAGGGATAGGGGAGATATGATTCAGACCTTTAAATACTTAAAGAGAAATAATGAACAAACAAACCTCTTCCAAAGATGGGGAAGCTGTAAAACTAGAGGGCATAACATGAAGCTGCAAGGTGGTAAATTGAAAGGCAATGTCAGGAAATTCTTTTTCACTGAAAGGGTGGTGGATGCTTGGAATGCCCTCCCGATGGAAGTGGTGGGGGCAAACACAGTGACGGAATTCATAATGGCATGGGACAGACACAGTGGATCCCTTTACAGCAACAGGATAAAATCAAAATAAACTGAAACATTTAATTTCTCAACAAATAGGGGTGTCCTACATGGAGCGGTGGGTTCACCCCTAAACAAAGACATGGGGAGGGGTGCACCTACTCCTGCCATCTTACTGGGCAGACTAGGTGGACCATACTGGTCTTTATCTGCCGTCATTTACTATGTTACTATGTTACCATGATCTTTTACAGATGAAAGGCAAACCAAACAATATTTCTTTTAAATTCGCTGTGCCCCAATACCCCAAATGATTTTCCAAACTTTAAGCACAGCTCCCCATATAGCAGAACTGTATATGTTCTGTAAATTCTCTCACAGCTTCCAGCACAAATATTAACAGTGCACATCTCTATCACAGTTCACCAAACATTATTCAAATGACTCTTAATCTATAAAAAGACGCCATTGCTCTGAATCATATTGGATTTTAAATTGACCCATCAGACCTTCGACATTGATGCAATAAACCAACTTGTCTTCCTGGGCGAAGTAAGGAACAAACTCCTTTTCACGATGTCTGAACCATGAAGATGACACTCCTAGCAACAATAAATTCCTGCTTTTCAGCCTTGATCTGAGTAACTCAGCGGCATCTTTGGGAAGATTCA
Organism: Ichthyophis bannanicus; assembly: GCA_033557465.1. Taxonomy (NCBI): domain Eukaryota; kingdom Metazoa; phylum Chordata; class Amphibia; order Gymnophiona; family Ichthyophiidae; genus Ichthyophis; species Ichthyophis bannanicus. Next base: position 954,282,035 of record CM066031.1, read on the forward strand.
AGTCTCTTACCAAATCATTCATCTCCTCCTGAGAAAACAATTTTGGTCTTGTATCATCTTCAAAGTCAGAACTTGATTCGTCATCTGGTTCAGGTATGACTTCACCTTCATCGGAGCTAGGTATCTCTTCCAAGGTAGCAGGGGGCTTGGGTACTGGTATATCTGTGCCATGGGGGATGGGACGAATTGTCGAGTGAAGATTGGGGTATGAAATGGAATGCTTCCATTTGGAATTAAACCCTTTCACATCGCATGAGCAAAAATAACAGTCATCACTATGGTTCTTTTGCTCTCGCCATACCATAGGAATCCCATAACGGAAAGATTTTTTCTTACCCTTGAACCAGTTTCGGAGGTCTTCAACACACTGTTTGCACACTTTATGAGGCGCCCAGACTTTATCTTGATCTCCAATTTTTAGTCCAAAGTATGCAAAGTATTCTTTTTTCACAAAGTCTAATATTCTGCTGTTGCTTCAACACTGTATATTCACCACAGATGAAACAGAAACTGTCTAGCAAATTAATACACTTTCGCGGAGCCATAACATAACGGTTGAAGAATGACGAGCTAACAAGAATTGCGATGAAAAAGTGTGAACAGCTTAGAACCAAGAACCTGATGATGATTCGTGCACAAGTGTGGCATGCAGGAGAGAGCAGGTCTGTGTCTGTACACAAAACATCACAGTGCTGGCCACGCCCCCCTGTACTGACCGGAGCTGCTGCTATCTGCCCTGTGTCTCCCTCCCATTGGATTCTTCAGGAAAGATTAACCCCTTCTACCATTAGAAGCATGGACTTAAAATTTGCTTAGCTTATGTATATATTGCTGACCATCAGATTTACAGTGCTATATTTTTTTTTACATAACTCGGACAACCCCTTTAAGGTTTTTTTTTAGCATTTTATATCTTAAATGTACTTATGTGAATTAATTAATAGTAATTTGAATTAATTAATAGTAATTTGAAAAAAATTGATAAATTTGAAGACAATTTTGCATGTTGTGGCAAATCATGACGTCTAGGAGTTTTTTCAATATTTTATTTGTTTTCAGCACACCAAAATACATGGAAATTAGATGAAAATAGCCAAACAGCTTTTTAGTCGCAGACCTGTGTAATCTTTCTCCTTTTGCTCTTTCCTCATTCCTATTTCATCCACTCAAATTTTACCCCTCCATCCACAATCCCCACTTACTCTCCCAATACCCAGCCAATTGTAGATTTTTCTTCCCTCCCAAACAAAATATTTTCCCCTCTCCATTTTACTCTCCCAGCCCCATCCCATTCTAATCCTCCCCCAACATCAGCTCCCTTCTAGTTCCAGCTCCACCCAGCATCCGCTCCCTTCTAGTCCCCATATCAGCCCATTTCCAGTACTAGCCCATCAGCCCATTTCCAGTCCTAGCTCCCCATCCATTTCCAGTCCTATCCGAGTCCCTCCATCAGCTCATTTCCAATCCCAGACCCCCATCAGCCCATTTCTAGTCCTTTCCTAGCCCCACCATCAGCCCATGTCAAATCCTAGTTCCCCTCCACTCAGCCCATTTCCAATCCAAGCCCCCCATGAGCCTACTTCCAGTTCCAGGCCCTCCATGAGTCCATTTCAATCCAAACCCCCACCACAGCCCATTTCCAATCTTAGCTCCCCCCAACAACCAATTTCCAGTCCTATCCTAGCCCCTCCATCAGCCCATTTCCTGTCCTAGCTCCCTCCCCTCACAGCCCATTTCCATTCCAAGCACCCCTCCCCATCAGCTATTTGCAGTTCAAGCCTCCCCTTCCCCTCAGCCCATTTCCATTCCAAGCCCCCATCCCCATCAGTGATTTGCAGTTCAAGCCTCCCCTTCCACTCAGCCCATTTCCAGTCCTAGCAACCCCCCAACCCATTACCAGTTCTAGCTCCCCCATAGCCCTTTACCAGTCCTAAGCCCCCATCAGCCCACTTCCAGTCCTAACCCCCCCTTCACCCCATTTTCAGTTTAAGCACGCCCCATAGCCCATTACCAGTCCTAACCCCCCATCAGCCCATTTCCAGTCTTAGCCCCCCAATAGCTCATTACCAGTCCTAACCCCTCCATCACCCCATTTCCAGACTTAGCCCCCCCATAGCCCATTACCAGTCCTAACCCCCCCATCAGCCCACAACCCATTACCAGTCCTAACCCTCCTCATCAGCCCATTTCTAGTCCTAACCCCTTCAGCCCACCACAAGTCCTAACCCCCCCATCAGCCCATTTCCAGTCCTAACCCCCCTCCCCCCCAACAGCCAAGGGAAATTTTAAAATAAAAAAAAGCTGGCTGCTGCCGCTGCGGCAGCAGCAGAATCGAGTGTCCCACGGGGCCCCCCTGCCTGACAGAGCCCTCCCTCCCCACGCCGTTTTCAGAGTCACAAAGGGAGAGTTTCTCCCTCGCAGCTCTGTTAAGCCCACCAGGGCTGATGGGAAAGTCGGTGCGGAGAGGGACTGAAGCGGGGAGGGAGGGCTCTGCCAGGAAGGGGGGGCCCCCGCGGGACACTCGATTCTGCTGCTGCTGCGGCGGCAGCAGCAGCAGCCAGCTTTTTTTTTTTTAATTTTAAAATTTACTTTTAAAGCAGAATGTTCTTTGCGCGGGGCCCCCTGAAACACGGGGCCCTGTGAAAAAAACATTCTCGCTCAATGGACGGGCCAGCCCTAATTGGAGGTAGGGCTTTGCAGCCTATCTTTCTACTGGATTGGCTCTCCTCAGGTGTTTTAGTATCTTAGTATTATTGTTAGTATCTAGCTAATGCCTTCCCAGTAGTAGTTCAAGGCAAGTTACCCTGCCCCCAGAAAGCTTACAATCTAAGTTTTAGGGCCTTGAAGTTAATCTTGATACTGTGTTAATTCTCTTTAGGTATCTTAGGGCCTTCCAGCCTGTCTTGCTGCTGTGTTGGCTCTCTTCAGGTCTTTTAGGGCCTTCCAGCTGATTTTGATGCTGTGTTAGTTCTCTTCAGGTATCTTCAGCCTTCCAGCCTGTCTTGGTGCTGTGTTGGCACTCTTCAAGTGTTTTAGGGTCTTCCATTAATTTTGAAGCTGTAATGATCCTCTTCTGGTGTTTCTTTGCCTTCCAGTCAAAGTTATTCTGCTTTAACCCACACATACTACCTTGGGGTCGTCTGGATGGTGTTGTTGCCATTTTACCCCTCTGCGTATGCCTTGGATTCTTCCTGCCAATGTTGGTGCTATTTTACTATTCTCAAAGAGCCTTGGGTTCCTCCACCAATTTTGGTGCTTCTTTGCCCTCTCCTCTTGAGATGTTCATTCTGTTCTTTCTACTGCTTTGCCCTTCTGATTGTGGCTTCTGGTAATCTTCCTGCCACTTGTAGCTCCCTTTGCCTCCCTTCTGATGCCAAAGGATGTTTGCGACACTCTCTTGATGGTTTGCAGTGCTTTTGCCTCTGTTCCTGATACCACTTAGTAGGTATTCGGTGAAAGGAGGCATATTGAATGAATAAACTGAACTGAACTGTTTCATACAGTTGGATTGAAAATGGATGGCAAACCTCACAATTACATTGTAAAATAGCTTTCCCTATAAACTTGATGGGGATGAATGAGATGAATGCACGAATGATTCGGTTTCTGTACACTAAGGGGGTCATTCAAACCCAGACCCACTAAACATCCAGATCGTGCTGGTGACCACAGAGCTCCCCACACATATAGCTGACGGGTGCGGGGAGCTCTGTTCGTGGGTGGAGGGGGGTGGGCCAGGGAGGAGCAAGAGTGAACTGTGGGCAGGAATGCGACCCTGGTCATACAGGGCCGATTCCAAAATTGGCCCTGTATATCCGGGGTCGGCTAGGTAGATTGGAGACTTATTCCACCTCTGAAGTGGAATAAGTCCCCCTGTATGTTGGGTGATGGCACAGCCAGGCCACGGACAAGAGGTAAGGGAGTGCAGAGGGTTCCCCGTAGCCTGACCCTGGCCATGGAAAGCCAGATTGGGGGTTGGGCTGCGAGGAAAGGAGGTTATTTTCTGCGGCTGGGGATCCATTCAGGAGCCTGGCTGAGTTAGCTGGGTATGTGGCTGGGTGTGCAGCCGATGAGAATCAGGGCCCAGCCTGCACATCCAGGATAGTAGACCCGATTCTGATCCGGCGGGCACGTCTTGCCCCATGGGATCAGAATCGGGGGATACTGCTGCATGCCCTGATTCTGCCTGGCTGTACAGGGGCAGGACATGCAAAACCGAATTGACCTCCACCCGAATGAGGTCCAAGGTTGAATGCTAAACAAACTGACAATTTTCAGTGTGCACATCCTTATCATAAGTTGCTAACCACTTTGTTGTATAAAATGAAAAGTGACATAACAAGTACATAATAAACTAAACTAAATTAAACTTAATGTGTGTGGTTTGTAAATGGCCATCAGAAAATGAGTGAACCGCACTACATTCAGAGATAAGGTTCTAGCTATTTTCTGTACAACAAAACTTACCAGTAGCACTTGCAAGTTTGGAAAATGAGAGCTTCCATATCTAATATAATTTGGAAAGGGGGATGTATGTGTGTGTGTGTGTGTGGGCGGACATGTTTTTATATCTAAAATATTTTTAAACTCATTCTAGATGAACCAGATTAATATCCAATTCAACTAATGAAAAGTCTGACTATGATTAAGCAATGGCACACTAGAAGGTGTGGTAATGTTGCAATGAATTATTTATCTCTAGGGAAGAGATATATTTTATAGATATATAAAACTAGTGATTAAAGCAGGGAGTTGTTTCAAGTCGCAGGACTGCCTAGAAATATCTGTCAAGAAGGCAGTAGAATCGTCTAGCAAAAAAAAAAAAACTGGAACTTTTTTGCTTGGTAACAGCAGATTGTTAGAGCAGCATAAAAGGAGTCCTTAAGTAACAGGAGTCATGATTGCCTGCAGTGGTGGCTGGCACATAAGTGTGATGGTGTGATTGCACCATGAAAAAAAAAACCACAAAAGGAAACGCTAAACCAAAGGATAAAAATACCTCTCTGTTGCAGTACAATCTTGGTATCTCTCCCTTTCTTCTATGGTGCAATGAGAATATAACACTGGTCAACAAAGTTTTACAAAAGTCATGTTACTGAAATAAATATAGTCATTTATTATCAATTTTTATATGCTGAACACGAATATGACAGTGAAATTGCAAAGTTGGCTCTAGTTTTTTTGTAATCTACAAGAATTAATGTTTACATCACAAAATGCATGTCAATAGTAAATATAATAGGCCTTCGGTTAATACCTGTAAAAAACCAAGGCATAGACTACTTCTTAGATTTTTTCACCCGTCTCTTGTACAGCTGTTCGGGAGCTTCTCTGGGGAGTGTCCAGCAGTAGTCAGCCAGCATTGTAGTGGACCATTTTCCCTGGTATCTTTGCTCCATCGTTGCGATATCCTGGTGAAAACGTTCGCCCTGTTCATCACTAACCATACCACAGTTGTCAGGAAAGAAATCGAGATGGGAATCAAGGAAATGGATCATTAGAGACATATTGCAGCCAAGTTTCTGATACTGCATCAGCATGTCTTCCCCTAGTTCCTTGTCGTTTTCTGCCCTAACATTCCCGAGAAAGTTTGTTGACACTAGGCGAAAAGCATTCCATGCTTGTTTCACATCACCCTGCAGCAAGTTGTTGAACCGGTCATCTTTGAAGAGCTCTCGAATCTGAGGACCCACAAAAACTCCCTCTTTAATCTTTGCTTCGCTGAGTCGAGGGAATTTTTCATGCAGGTATCGGAAAGCTGGCGAAGTGCGGTCCATGGCTTTCACGAAGTTTTTCATCAAACCTAGTTTGATGTGAAGGGGTGGTAGCAGGATTTTGTGAGCCTCAACCAGAGCTGGGTGCTGGATATTCTTCTCTCCAACTGCTACATTTTGTCTGCAATTCCATTCCTTCCGCAAGTAGTGCCAATCCCTTGCTCGGCTATCCCACTCACATAAGAAACCTATGTATTTTATATATCCCTGCTGCAGTCCCATTAAAAGGGCAACTACCTTCAAGTCACCACAGAGGTGCCAGCTGTACTTGTTATAGTTAATGGAAGTCAGTAGATGCTTTAAGTTATCGGATGTCTCTTTCATGTGGACGGCATGCGCTACTGGAATAGATGGAAGACGGTTTCCATTGTTCAAAAGCACAGCCTTCAGACTCAGTTTCGAAGAATCTATAAATAGTCTCCAGTCTTGTGGGTCATGAGTGATTTTTAAGACATTCATGAGGCTTTCAATATCGGAACAGAATACCAGATTACTTTCCTTTCCAACTGTGCATAGTACACTGCTGACGTCAGATGGCTTCAGCAGCCGTCTGGCAGTAGTATTGCATTGCATCAGAAAATGATGCAATCAACTCTGGATGATGTGTGCATGCTGGTATTATGCAATGTGATGCAATTTTACATCATTCAAGGCTTATTTGGGATGTTGTTGATGTCCTACTGGATAAATTTACACAGTGAAACGTCAAAAATGAACTACATGCAATATCTTCACAACGAGAGCCAATAAAATTTTTTAAATGTTATATTCGTGTTCAGCTCACCAAGATACTACAGATTAGGGCCTTTTAAAGTCAGTAACGATTTCAGTGTTGACCAGTGTAATCAGTGGGTACTTCAAAGGAAAAAAATCCATTTTGGTGAGGCCGCTGTCTGCCGATGCTGGTACTGCTGGAGGGTTGCGAGGCTGCCAGAGTTACTGTGGTGAAATTTGGGGGGCATTCTGTGTGACTACCATAAACATCATTGGGTTGTAGAAGACACACTAGTGCAGAAAAATAAAAGAGAGCACCGCCAAAAATGAACCAGTGCAGAGCCGTTGGGGTGAATCTGAGCTACTGCGGCTGCTTCTGAGGTGCTATGTAATTGAATCCAGAGGTTTGGATTGTGGGACTGCAAAGGTAGCAGCAGCAGAGAGAGAAAGCAAACAGGGAAATGAGAGCATTAAAACAATGGGCATGCATCTAGACTGAATGACGATTTATTTGTTTTTATTTATCTATTTACAGTAGCAAGTTTTTTATACCGCATACTGTACAAGTCGCAGGGGTTTACAATGAACTTTTAATTAAGTTGATAGGTGAAAGATATTTCAGTAACTCAAAGTAAAAACTCGTACAAAATGTATATGTCTGTCAGCTGGGACCATAGCTTTAGAAGAGCTTCCAGTGCAGAGCTCATGCTGGGGTGGACAGGAAAAGCTCTGACAGCTTTTTATTGAGCAGAATGAAAGAGGGCACAGCACGGACAGGGTTTGAATACAGAGAATGGCATCTAGGATGTGTCAGGTTCGTGAAAGAGAGAGATGGGGGACTGGTCCAAGCTTGGTGCCAGGGTCGGGGTGGCCTCTGAGCCAGTAATCCAGATAGCTGTAGACTTAGCAGGGTTAAGTTTGAGGGAATTAGTGGATAGCCAGTTGGAGGTAGCTTGAAGGACAGAATTCACGGTAGATAGGTCTGGAACAAGACTGTCGATTGGAAAAATGAGAAGGATATCGTCAGCATAGATATAAAAAAGAATGCCAAGTGACTGCATGAGGGTTGCCAAGGGCCTCAGGAAGACATTGAAAAGAAGGGAGGAGAGCACAGAGCCCTGAGGCACACCACAAGGAAGAGAGGAATGGGAGGAATAGGAACTGTGAAAAAAGACTGATAGGAGCAAGCATGAAGGAATGAGATAAACAAAGTGAGAACAGTTTCACGAAGGTCACAATTGGAAAGATGAGAAATGAGAATATTGTGGTCGACTAAATCAAACGCCGCAATAAGATCCAATGTAATGGTGAGAGCAAGAGAACCCTGGTCAAGAATATGGTATAAGTCATTGAGAACAGCGGTAACAACTGTCTCAGTGCTATGATGAAGGCAGAAGCTGGACTGACAGGGTGAAGAGCGGAGGTGTGCTCAAGGTGATCAGCAGATTGAAAGATGACCAAACATTCAGTAAACTTAGCTAGAAACTGAAGATTAAATATGTGTCTGTAGTTGCTAGGAACAGAGGGATCAGGCTTCAGGCCTTTTAGACGTGGCTGAATCAAAGCATATTTCCAACTAGAGGGGATCACCCCAGAGGAAAGACTGGTAGTAACCATGGAGTGAATAAAAGGGGTAAGGCAGAGGTAGAGCTGTTTCTAAAATACCGTTGTAACTGTGTATTCCCAACCTCAACATCTCAGTTCCAGTTACCACATACTATCTAAAATATGCTTTCACATATTTATGTATTAAAATTTGCTGAAGTTAAGAGCTTACGTGAAAGGTTGTATTTGATATTAATGTGACATCTTATGTTCTCTTTAATAAACTGTTTATTCTTTAACTTTATGTAACATGCGGTTAAAAAAGTAGATTTCTTTTTATTTACCTTGAAGACCTTGTGCTTTGTGGGCACCGGATCAGGGCAATGCCGATGCTGTTGGTGGTGGGAGCTGTTCTGGCCACTGACCACCAGCCATGGGTTGCAGCGACAGCGATCAGTGCAAGCTCTGGGGCTGCTGGGAGTTTTAGTAGCTGTACTCCGCGGGCTGTGAGGGTCATGGCTGGCGCAAGGGGGAACAGCACAGTTGCGGAAAAGAGAGCTGCATCCCCTTTAGAGACAGGCCCATGCTGGATTGGGGCTAGTAAAGAGGAGACTGTGGGATATATATAAAATAAAAATAAATTAAAAGTATTATCCGCGAACTCGGAAGTGAGTGCACATGCTCAAGTAAATGGGCACGTGGAAAGAACGAGCAGGGCACGAACTCGAAAGGATGCGGAGAGTGCAAACACGATACCGAGGCTAACATTTGGTGAATTTAAAGAAGAGAATCTGTGTTTAAATGCCTTGTTATTTGTTATGTGTCCTATTTGGGGCTGAGAAGAGGGAGTTAGGATTTGAGTCTTGGGACCTGGGGCCTTGCTGTGGCACAAGCATGACTATATGATTTGAAGCCAAGTGGAAGAGCACTATTTTTGTCTTGTGGAATGCTCCAAACTCAAAGTTATTGTGGCAGCTGGGGTTTTGATTGGTCAGGTGCTGGTTATGTTTAAGTGAATGTCATGTAAAGGATCTTGTATATGAATTGTATATGTTCCCTGCAAAATAGTTATCCCCAAGTTATAATGCCCTGTTCAATGTAATTTCAGTTTGTTCAATGTAAACCGCACTGATGCAGAATAGCGCGGTATATAAGAGAATATAAATAAATAAATTTAAACAGTAAAAATGGAATATATTTGGATAAAGAACAGTGACTGCATGCAGGCTGATGAAAGTGTGAGGTCCTGGGTTGGGGCGGGGGGGGGGGGCGTTCTTATGCTCAAGAGTCTTTTTTTTTTTTATAGACTTTATTTAATTTCCACCAACAAACAGTAAAAAACATCGAACAAAAGCATCCCGGGGGGTGTACTCTTATCCCCACCGGGAATCAGCATAGAGAAATACAACAGGTGGGTTATATCATTTTATCCCGACCCTCGCCCTCCCTCCCACCCTTCCCCTCCCCCTCCCCCCTCCCTCTGCCCATTCCTCCAACAATGCTATAGAATCATGCAAACATCAATCGGCAGCAACTACTATTCACTCCCACCTCCCCTATGGCACAACGCCATTGCTTCAATTCCCCAGTTGGAGGATCTCATTACGGCTACGAACCCCTAGCTGTTGGATATAGGGTTCCCATATTGACATAAACATTGTCCAACGCTTGACACTGCCCCGAGCCAGCCATCGCTCCGTTAACATCAGGTGATGAAAACTATTCCGCCATTTGCCAAAGGTAGGCGGTTGGTGGTCTCTCCATAAGCGGAGAATCGGCCCTTTCCCCACCAGACAGGCCTTACGCATTAATAACCTTTCCCCTCTCTTTGCTGGGCAGGGAGGTCCCATCAGATCCAGCACTACAAAGAAGCCAGTCCATCTCAGTTGCTGCTGCAATAACCCACTCAGAAAGGTGCATATCTTAGCCCAGTAGGAACGCAATCTCCGACATCCCCACCACATATGCAGTAGAGTGGCCAAAGATTCTGAGCAACGTGGACAGCTGCCATCCGTCAGTAATTGACTGCGAAATGCCCTCCGCGGCGAGAAATGAGCTCTGGTCACACATTTAAACTGAACCTCCCTCCAGCGAGACCCTTGTGCCACACGAATTATCAATTTCAAAGCCGTCTCGACCAGCCCCGGAGCAACTTCCCTCCCTAATTCAGCTTCCCAAGCCATCTCAATTCCCCTATAATCGGGGGTTGCCCTGAAGCTATCCAGGCGACGCTTCAAAGTAGAGATCGATGGGGACAGTCTTCCCCCAAGCTGAAAAATTCTAATACTTGAGCTGAACGTTCAATTTTCATCGCTCCCCGTGGCAAAGAGGACACATAGTGAGAGGCTTGTATATATGCAAAACAATGTCTGGTAGGCAGGTCATACTCCCGACTCAGTGTCAGGAAAGATTTACATCTTCCCACTGAATCTACCAAATGCCCCACGTTCTGTATACCTCGCAGCCACCAATCCTGAAACGTCACCGTCTCAGACCCAGGAGGGAAGTTGACATTCCCTTGCAAAGGCAGCCAACTAGATACCCTCCACGATTCGTTCCAATACTTATTGAGCTGTTACCAGGTTCGCTTGACAGAATCCACCAGTGCACTCTGCAGGATACCACCCGGTAACTTACTTTTCGGCACGTGCAGGACCCCCAGCAAAGTGAACGGGGCTACTAGGCACTCCTCCAATGCCCTAGGTGTATATACATCTGTCCCTCCCAACCAATCCCCCAAATGTCGAGCCTGACAGGCCAGGGCATACATCTTCAAATCCGGCAATCCCATACCCCCTTCATGCCACTTCCCTAACAACCGAACCCAAGGTATACGCGCTCTATTCCCTTTCCATAAGAACGTTTTAAGAGAGGCTTCTAGTCGACGCAGATCTCGACCCAACAACCAGACTGGTAGGGTCTGCAACCAATACAAAAGTCGTGGTAAAATAACCATTTGTACGGCCGCTATTCTCCCGGAGAGCGACAGTGGCAGAGATTCCCACGCTTTTAATTGTGTGGACAGACGCTTCAAGAAGCGATCCAAATTACAACCATATAACGCATGAGGCCGTCTGGGCAATACGATACCCAAATATACGAAATCTTCATCCGCCCACTTAAGAGGGAACCCTCCCCCCCCCCCATGTATTGCGTAAGTGCCCCAAGACATCCAATGCTTCCGACTTGTCCTTATTAATGCGAAGGCCTGCAAAGACCCCAAATCACGTAAATTCCCCCAGTAGAGACTGCAAGGAATCAACCGGGTGAGTCAGGTGAACTAACAAATCATCTGCAAAGGCTGAAATGGTAAACTCCTGCTGTCCCATCCGCACTCCCCGTATCTCCCCCGAGCGCTCGATAGCCCGAATCAGAGGGTCTAACGAAAGAACAAACAACAAGGGGGAGAGAGGACAACCCTGCCGCGTGCCCCTCTCCAACTCAAAAGCTTCGGAAAGCACCCCATTACACAAAATACCCGCCGTCGGTGAGACATACAGACTCTGCACCAGTTGACAAAAGGCAGTACCCAGACCATAGTATGGCAAGAGGCTCCAAAGATAGTGCCAATTAACCCTATCGAAGGCCTTTTCCGCATCGAAACTGACAAGAAGCAAGGCCTGCTGTCGGGTATGTACCCATTCCAAGGATGCCAAAATTTTCCGGAGATTTCGAACCGCGTAACGTCCTTTAACAAAGCCCACTTGTGCCTCATGAACTAAGTGTCCCAACACTCCAGCCAGCCTAACAGCCAGAACCTTCGCGAGCAATTTTAAATCAAAATTAAGAAGGGATATAGGGCGATATGAGGCAGCCAACATCGGGTCCTTACCCGGTTTTGGGATCAATGTAATGTGGGCATCATTCCGCCACCAGCGGAAGGCCCCATTCTCTGCCCTCTCACTAAAGACCTCCCGCAGCAGTGGACTCACACATTCACTAAGGAGTTTGTAAAACTCTGCACCGAGCCCATCCGGCCCCGGCGTTTTACAACTGGCCACCGAGATAGCTGATTGTATCTCCTGCGAGGTGATAGGCTGATCCAACGCCACCCTCTGTTCCTCAGTGAGCCGGGGCAATTCCAATCCGTTCAGATAGGCAGACATTGTCTCAGCGGATCCCGGTTCTACTCTATAGAAAGATTGAAAGAAACTGCGAAAAACCCTTGCAATGTCCTCACTCCCTTTATGCACACTGCCCTTGTCATCCCTAAGTGCCACCACCAAAGATGAACCTCGCCGACCCCGCAAGCAGCGCGCTAGCAGCTTCCCAGGCTTCTCTCCATAGCAGTGCAACCGATATCTATAATAAAGAACCGATTTCTTGGCTCGCTGATGCAATAACTCATTAAGGTCCACCTGGGCTTCCCATAACTGTTTCTTAAGCGCAGGCGATGGCACGTGAGCACAACTGCGACGGAGTTTAGTCACCCGTCGCTCGAGCGTAATAATGCGCTCAGCCAGTACCCTACGCTTCCGAGCAGCAAATCCTATGATATCCCCCCTAAGAACCACCTTCGCCGTCTCCCACACCAATTCAGGGTCATCCATATGAGCTTGATGATCACTGATAAACTCCTTCCACCTCTGGCGAATAAAATGATGAAACTGCAGATCATGATAGAGTCCCAAAGGAAACCGCCAAAGTCGTGCTCGCGGGGCCGCTTCGCCCCACTGCAATTCTACCCAAACCAGGGTGTGATCCGAGACTTCCAAAGGACCAATCTGGGCATCCCCCGCAGAGGCAAATAAAGCAGCCGACAGTAAAAGATAGTCAATACGCACGCTAGTGCCATGCGCCCTAGATTGATGGGTATAGTCCTTTTCTAAGGGGTGCATCAGTCGCCAGGGATCAATCAAGCCCAGTCTCTTACAAAAACGTTGCAGCATTTGAGATGGCAGAACTCTCTCCCTCACCTCCCCCCCCCCCTAGATGTATCGAGGTCTACATCAAGGACCCCATTGAAATCCCCCCCAAGAATCAGGGGGCAATCCGGTAATTGCTCGATAGCTGAAGCCAAACCACTATAAAAGCCGAAGTCAAACACGTTAGGACCATACAGATTTCCAAGAATCACCGGCCTCCCCTCTAAGAGGCCTGAGATCAGAAGGGACCTCCCAGCTTCATCCGACCGAATCGTTTCTGCCACAAAGCGAATACGCTTGTGGACCAAAATGGCTACGCCCCCTTTAACCCCTTTAGCTGGAGAACCCCACACCTGCCCCACCCAGTTCCTACAGAGTTTACCATGCTCCTCCGCCGTCTGGTGGGTTTCTTGGAGCATTGCAATATCACACTGATGTCTTGCCAGGGCTTGCAATATTTTGTATCTCTTAATAGGGTTCCCCAATCCACAAACATTCCAGGAGATGACCTTCAGAGCGACAAGGCAGTGTCAAGGTTCCAACAAAGATACATTCCCATTCGCATAAGAAGGACCCCCCCAGCCTGGAGCCCTCCTGGATCATCCCTCCACCTAGAACCATGCTGCCAATTGTGAAATCCCAGAGTAACAACTATTCCCCCCTCCCATATCCTCCCCTTCCCCACCCCCACCCCCCTTCGCTTCCCTCCCCCTCCCTCCTCTGCTAGTCCGTCCAGGTGGTCGGACAACCTTCCTTTGACAATCGGGACTACCCCCATCCCAGTCTTCATAGTCTCCTCCATAGTGTTCAATCTTCAGTTACCCACTCACCCTCTCAACTCCCCACACCAGCCCTTAAAGCCTCCCCCTATTTTCAGGTATCCCAAAGTGCCCCTCTCCATTCCATCTTGCCTATTCCAACTGCTTAAACCACTAGGCCCCCGCAATAAGCTCCCCCGAACCTCAATGTACATATCCTATTAAGGCCATAGTCCACGGTTAACCAACCCCCTATCTACGGCCGAGTAATCGAAAATTCTATGGTCTCTGCCTCATCCCATCCGGCCGCCCAGCCCCAGGGGAGATTCCCATGAATGGGGGGAGGGTAAAAACGATCTGAACAACTCTTATCTAACAGCAATCAGCGGCCTGGCCCAGACCGCCCTCTATCCCTAACATTCATCTCCTCTCCTCCCATCCCGTACTCTAGAACTATCCCCTCCACAGATACCACCGCAACGTTTTAAAAGTACGCAAGCAGGAGGTTGTTGGATTTTAAAGCCTGCGATTCCCGCTCCCCAGAGCACAAGTTGCGCGCTCTGACTACCACTATAGGCCGTGGAGTCGGGGACTAACAAACCCACCGGAAGCCAACCCAACCCCTCTCCCCAACACGCACTTAGATGCACTCCTCCCGAACCCACGCAACTGACACCTAGCCCAACCCAATCACCCCCCCCCCCACACTGAACAAGTAACTGTAACCATCCTGCAGCCTAGAGTGCAAAGTGAAAGTGTAACCAGAACAATGTTGCTATTTAATTGCTATAGAGTAACACTATTGCAATACATTGCAACTAGTAACTAAAACAAACATAGCACTCAGATCCAAACCCCCTCTAACGCCTGCCCGGTTCCCCAACCCCACAGATACAGTTACCCATACAAATCCAAACCAAAAATAGAACAGGGGGGAAAGAGGGGAGGGGGGAAATGGCAGTGCATACACAGTATCAGAGGGGTAAGAATCAGCCCCAGTCCTTCGAAACTGTCCCCCAACCGCCAGGGTTCCCCCTTCAATACCAATATGCCATCAAGACTTCCATCAGCAGTGTCAAGGGCTGGAACCTGCAGGAGTGTTTAGAGTGTCCAAAAAAGAAGCAGCCACTTCGGGTGAGAGCAGGTATCTAGGCCGACCTTGGAAGTCCACCCGCAATCGAGCTGGATATAGTAGGGAAAAACGCACCCCCTTTTGTATGAGCTGCGTGCACACAGTGGAGTAGGCCCGCCGTTGCTGGCTGACTAATACCGAATAGTCCTGAAAGACCAGTATTCTTTCCGCATCAGAGTTCTGCCCTTTACGGCTCCGGGCAGTCTTAAGCACTTCTTCTTTCTGCCGGTAATCTAAAAAACGTGCTATAACTGCACGTGGACTTCGTGCTTGTTCCCTCTTTGGGCCTAATCTGTGCACCCGTTCCAGCTTTGTGGAGGTGTTTTCCTTGTCGCCCATCAGTTTAGCGATCCAGGCCAGCACAAAGTCATATAGGGCGCCATCCGCCACAGTCTCTGGGATCCCAACAAATCTCAGATTTTTACGCCGCCCCAGGTTTTCCAGGTCATCAATCTTTTCTGCATATTGTTTAACCAGCGTTTCTAGGGCTTCCACTCTAGTTTGTAACGAGTTCTGGGTGTCTTCCATGTCGGACACACGTGTCTCTACCTGTTCAACTCGTCCTGCAAAATCCGTGACGCGCTGGCCGACATTGTGCAGCTGCTCCGACAGTTCCTGAAATCGGGTGTCCACGGCTTGCACCACCGCCGCAGATACCTCTGCCACCAGCCCCTGAGTACCACCAGGGCCTGGACTACTAGGCGCGCTCTCCGCCATTTTGGCCTCCGGGACTCGTGGCTTCTCCCTCCTCAGGGTTTTCGTTGCCATTGGGTCACTTGCCTCGCCGCTGGTACACCGCTACAAACCCGCTGAGTTCTTTAGCACATATATTAAATAATGATAGGAGATTCCACCTATAGTGGGAGAATATTGCTGTTTTGAGGGGTAGATTACCCGGAGCTGATCACTACCCGTCCGATCAGCTCATTTGCCAAACCGGAAGGTAGCTCAAGAGTCTTTGGCAAAAGTTTGTTCCCTCTGAGAAAGAGGAGTACTTAAAAGAAAAAAATGTATTAGAAAAGTCACTTAGCTAAAAACTGCTGTTTGTGAGAAGATTAGTTCATTTTTTAAGGGATAAAACTAAGCTGGACCTAATAGTGACCTTTGGTGTGAGAAACAGCATCAGCAGGGAAAAAGTATTTTTGTATAGGTGTCAGACAGTGAGAAAGTATATGTGAGATACTGTAATTGCTGCTGGAAAAAGAAATATTACCTCTTGTCCTTTTAAAAGTATAACTGCTAATTTGAGTGTGCGAAATTACCGTTGCTGAGACTTGGTTTGAAACTCAAAGAACTGATTTCTTTCTTCCCGAGAAGTCACTTTTCCTCCTAAAAGGTGAGATTTCCTTGTAGATTTGACATGAATTTCCAACAAAGAAAGAAAATACTTTGGCTAGTTAGTTAACGAGAAAATTTAATATGGAAGTAAAACTGTATGAGAAACAGCAGCTCCCTAAAGTGCTGGGCAAGCTCTGAGTCTTGTTCACTGTCTTGAATATGAGTGCTGGGAAGTTTTGTGAGATAGAGAATCTGTGCTGGAGAAATTCAATTTAGATACTGTGCTAAAAAAGGGATTACTATATTTATTTATTTATTTTATTTAACTTTTTTTTTTTTTTTTGTATCGCTCTATCCTTCAATCAGAGCAGTTTACATTAAACATTAAATTTATGCTGTCGACAAATGAGAAATCAATGTTGACTGCTACATTAAAATATAGTTAAACATGGTAACATCTTTAAAAATTTTAACTTGTATAAAAAGGGGGAAGGAGGACTATATACAATGTGGTATATACAGTAAGGTAGTCTGTTGGAGTGGCATGTGTCCAAAGTTTATTTATGGTTTAAGTGATATGTCCAAAGTATTCAGTCCAAAGTATTTTCCCAAGATTCTGCTTTTAAAGTTGTTAGCCGTGAAACTGCTTGGAATTGATTTTCCAGTCTGAGTATCAGACTGCTATTATCCTTTATCAGTCTTCTTGTTAAAACTAGCCCCTGAGCTTCAGAGAATATTTGTTCTTTATTTCTGTGGAAGTTTGATTGTGAGAGAGAATATGAGAGGAGGGCTTAGTTAGGACCATCAAATTATCTTTTATTTTTCTAGTTAGACTCCTGAGCAGTAAATCTTCTTGCTGTGGACAAAGTACCTAACTCTTCAGGAATTAAGCTAGAGTTGTAGGGTTTTTCCTTATTGATTTTTAGGGATAGGGAATTGGTTGGAGTAGATGGTGCTAGACCTGCTGGAAACTAAACTGGAACCAGGGTGGACCAGGCTCAGACTCCATTCAAAGGGGCCCCAATGCAAGACAGACAGACGTCTTGCAGAGAAGATAAGTAGTGCTATAATTCCCAGTTTTTTGGTGCACGCACAAATATCTTTAGGTACTTGAGCACAAATAAGGACTGACCCTCATTTAAAAGAAAATATATTACCTGAAATTCCTGGAAAGGGAAAATTAGAAGAACCTGTAAAACAAAGGGAAGAATATTAAATTGTCCTAACATTCTAAAAAAGAAAAAAATCCTTTTAAAGGCATTGTTTAAAGTTTCCTACCTGCTGTAAAGCAGGAAGTCTCCTTTGGTAATTGTACCTAAAATAGGAGGAGGGTTCAGGAAGAATCCATTTCTTGTGAAAGAAAGAGAAATTCATTTGTAAAAGTAATTCTAAGATTTATAACTTATCTGATAAGCTCATTCTGAAGTTTATACAATGTCAATGTTCCTATTTAAAAAAAAAGAAAAAGAAAGGAAAAGGAAAAGGGTAGACCTTCACTCTCCCAAATTACTGTGGAATAGTGTCTCTAGACATTTTGAGGGGGATTTTAGAAGATCCGTCCAAGTACAATCTGGGACGTCTAAGCCAGAACATCCGAAAGAAATGCAGGCACATCCAGGTGCAGATGTGATTTCACAAACCTTGATGTGCCAGATGGGGACATCAGCAGGGGCATCTAGTTGGACATCCCCAGAACTGTAACTCAGAACCTAGACATCTAGGATAGCATAATGGTTAGAGTAGTGGGTTAGAAAGGAAGGCAGCCAGGGCTCAAATCCTACTGCTGCTATAGGTAAAACTGTGCTGAGTACAGGGGATGATAGAGTGCTGTCTTCTCCACACCCTCTGTATGTTTTTCAGCTAAAATGAGCACTTTTCAGATTCTTCTTCATTGCTACGTGTGCCTCTGAACAGGTCTAAAGTTAAACATGTCGCCGGATGTCCATGAACTTTCTGTGATCAGGTGGGGATGTCCTGGTCCCTGGAAATGCCCTAAGCACGCCTTCCAGCTTCCTGGGAATGCCCTGGCTACGCCTCCTTCATGCCCCCGTTCAGATTCAGACCTCCCCACAGCAGGCTTCTAAAATGGCTCTGAAGACAGTCTCTGTCCTTTGGATATCCCTATGTCCTTTTTCGGATGTCCAAAGCCCGAATAGGGCTTCTAAAATGACCCCTTTTGTCTAAAAGGATTTTAAATAACTCTTTAATTTATTCTGGCTGCAGCTGGAGTGGTTTTTTTTTTAATATTTCTAGCTCTAACGTTTATTCAAATAAAAAAATGTAAACAACTCAATTATAAAGTGGACCATGTGCTTTGTTCAGCTGAAGGAAACTTTATTTTTGCTTGAGTATGAATTGTAACAACACATTGATCATCTTGTTATTTGACCTGAATCCAAATTTAGGTTTTTTTCCTTCAACTGTTGGTTCTCCTAATTTTGAAAAACTGACTTCTGGTCATGGTTTGTGTTTTTTGAAGTGTCCACAATGACAAGGTTTCAGTCTGAGGTAACGTCTCGATACACAACTACAAAGAAACATCTGAAGTGGGGTAACAGCAAGACTGAAACTTTCCTAAGAGGCTGGAGGCTACAGAAATATTTACCCGTGTTTCTCACCTCATTATCCAAGGGAAGCTAATATTGTTGAATTTTAAAATGCCATTTTCCCTTTATTATGTTACTTATGAATGATACCTACCACATGGAAACTGGTTAACAATGACACAGTGACTGAAAAAGGGAAAATCTTTCAATATCCCTTTGTGGGAGGTCGTCTGTTACAAGGAGATGCCCTAATATGGAGCCTCTGCATTATACTGCTACAGGTGAAGCTGCATCTCAATGGCTATCAGCCTCCTTTTTTGGAACCTACCCAACCAAATTTGGTTGTCAGAGTATGTGTTGTATGCTGTATGCCATTGAGTCAATGAAACCCTTGGGTTTTCATGACAAGGTGCTATTGGAAGTAGATTGCCAAGCCCTTATTCCACACAGTAAGTCTATAGACCTGGTATTCCAAGATGGTCTCCCATCTAACCAGACTTGACCTTGCTTAGCTTCTGAGATCAGACAAAATCAGGTATGCAGCAGGCAAAGAGGGACCACCTTCCAGGAGTCAGCCACTTATGCCATGGATGGCTCCTCCCGGGTGTGATCCTTCTCTCCCCCTCAGCAGGGGGCCTGCGTAGCTTGGGTCTGCTCCCCGCCAGAGTTCTCTCAAGTCATGATAACTATGCAAAAAAAGGGGGGGGGGAGCCCAGCATTATGTTAAGATCAGCTGCCATGCACTGAGGCCTGTTGCCGCCAGCTAACATATTCACCCAAGACCTTCCCCTCTCTCATAACTCCCTACTACTATGTGCTTCCTCTGACAAAGAATTACTATGACAAGAGTCTGTTGTGTGAAACCCAACTGGCTCCCCCCTCCCCCCCCCCCCCAGGTAGATGCTGGTCTCAAATTGGTGACCTGTAAGTTAGAAGGCAGGCATCTCACAGAAAAGCCATCAGAATATCCACAATAAATATGCATTGTATGCAAATATTGCATTCATATGCATTGTGGATGCATTGAAAAGTAAATTAGCCAAGTGGGTGGGTCCCGAGGACTGGGTAAGAATTACTACTCCATGATGATGCTAGCAGCAGAGGGCTACAAAGAAAACTGAGAAGCCTTGTTGAGATGATACTCAAAAGTTTATTTATTTATTTATTTACATTTTCTTATATACCGCGCTATTTTCCATCAGTGCGGTTTACATGGAACATTTTACATACACATTTCAAATGACTTGATTTGTGTTTACAATTAACAAGAATAGGAACTTGGAAAGAAACAGGGGTAACTATTTACATCTCTACAATGCGAATTGATTGGACATTTGCGTAGATTTGCCTAGCTAGATGGTGAGTGATCAGTGGTGCTGTCATCTGGGTAATGTAAGAGGAAGAAGTAATGTTTCACGGCTTTTCTAAACTGGGTTAGATTGGTGATATCACGGATACTGTGTGGAAGGGTGTTCCAGCATTTAGGTGTGGCGAGCTTAAAAGCCCTGTTCGTTGTGCTCTGGCAACACTTGGTCGTTTCTTTTGGGACTACTAGTTTATTGGCGGCATGAGATCTTCTAGATCTATTAGGGGGGGTTATCAGTATGAGATCGGATAAGGAAGATGGGGCGAGTCCGTTTATGATCTTGAAGGTCATTAGTATGGTCTTGAATGTGATCCTGCCTTTTATGGGGAACCAGTGTAATTGTTTCAGGATGGGTGTCATGTGTTCCCTCATGGCAGCGCCCTGGAGAACTCGTGCTGCCGAGTTCATTGCTAGCTGTAATGGAAGCAAAGTGGATTGTGGTAGACCATGGAGTATTGCGTTGGCATAGTCGATATGTGGTAAGACCAGAGCTTGATACACTGTCCGGAAGTCATCTGGTTCAAGTAGGGAGCGTAGGTGTCTGAGGGATCGGATTTTATGGTATATGGCTCTTGCTACATTGCTTATATGGGTCTTCATGTCTAGTCGCTGGTCAAGTGTGACTCCCAGGTATCTGATGGAGGGTTTGGTCAGAGGTTCTGCATCTTGGACCTTCAAGTAAGGAGGAGTGATGAAATTTGGGTTCCTTGTGATGAAAAGGACTTCGGTTTTCTTATGTTGTATCCGAAGATTTTGCGTTTGGAGCCAGCTGGATACTGCATTGAAACAGTCTGTCAGTGGGGAAAGGTCAGGGTTCTCAGTAGTGAATGGCATATATAGGAGAACATCGTCAGCGTACAACAGACAGTTCACCTTGAAGGACTGGATGATCTCACAGATAGGTTGCATATATATATTAAACATGAGTGCAGAGAGAGATGATCCTTGCGGGACTCCTTGACTCTGGTGGAAAGGTTCTGATGTTGTTTCTCCTGATCTTACGTGTTGCCATCTATCAGAGAGATACGACTTGCACCATTTAAGTGCAGAGTCACATATCCCCTTCTCCTGGAGGCGGTGTAGGAGGAGATCATGGCAGACTGAGTCGAACGCGGCTGCGATGTCTAAGATGAGCACATATCCCTGGCGTATATTATCAATTCCTGTTATTATGGTACTGAAGAGGATGGTGAGGAGAGTCTCCACGCCGTAAGCAGCTCTAAAACCGTGCTGACATGAATCAAGTGGGGCAGAAGCATCAATATGTTCTTCGATTTGTGTTTGAACTTCTTTTTTGATGATTTTCGCCAAGAGTGGGATGCTTGATATCGGCCTATATGAGTCTGGCTTCTTAGGGTCAAGCTTACTGTTCTTTAGTAGTGGCCTGATTGAGGTACGTTTGAGGGATTGGGGAAAGGTCCCATTTCTGAAGGAGCAGTCCATTAGCTTGGATAGAAAAGGGCTAACAGTCGATCGTAACTCTTTTATCCAGAACACCGGGCAAGGGTCGGTTTGTGCAGTGGTTGTGTTGATTCCGGCGATTATATCTTCAATTTGTTTTTTAGATGACTTGGAAAAAATGGACAGTGGTGCTAGTGATCCTGGTTTGATTGGAGTGTTGGGAGCAGTGAACTTATTGGTCTGGCACAGCTTCGTTTGTAAGAGGTCAGCGAAGACTTGAGGGTGGATCAGGCTAGGTTTCTCAGGTGCTGGCTCTTTTGTTAGGTTCTTTACCAGGGTGAATAGGTGGTGTGGTTTGTTTAGGGACCGCTTTAGTGTGTCTGTGTGGAATCTTTTTATGCTCTCGGATAGTGCTTGGCGGTGTTTTTCCAGTTGCACATTGTATGCTTTTAGATCATCAAGGTCAGCTGAATCAATTGCTGTGGTTGTGGATTCCCCATTGACAGAATGACTGTGGCAAAAAAAGGAGCAGCTCCAGAGGTCTGTGGTCAGACCTGACTTTGGAAATGGGAATCCCTAGGTGCTGGGGTAGGAATCTAGACTTGAACCAACCACTTCGGGCATGACAGTAAGGAAAGGGTTTAGAGCTGTGAAGTCCTTTGGAGGGAGGAGTGACCAAATTGGCAGGAAGTCCTTATAGCCACAAGAAAGACTATATAGACATACCTCAAATCTTTTTAAGAATGGTCTTACCTTCTTCAGAGGGAGATGGTAAGTCCTTTCTGGGGATAAATGTTTAAAGCTTTTTCCATATGCAAAACGTGTGTTACATGCAGAAAAGGGCTTTTGTAAAATTGTGCAACCACATGTGCATGTAAAAAGTATGTGCATGGAAAGTATGTATGTACGTTTACATAATCTGTGTGTAGACATTCTCAGAGGAATTGTTTGGAAAGAATAAGTGCGGAGTTGTGATACTCATGTATTTTATAAAATATATATGTATATATGCATAGAGTACACATACACACACACACACACATCTGCACCAACTTCAGAGCAGGTGTAAATGTGTGAGTCGGCATTTGCATGCTATTAGGCTAGTTCTGGGTGTCTATTTATAAAGGCACATAGGCACCTATGTTGCCTTTATAAATTAAGCTTAAAATAAACACCTTTTTGGATTTATCACATAGGTGTTCTGTTATAAAATCGGGCCCTATGAGAGTAATTTTATAAGGGGGCACCTAGTTAGAGCATATTTTAAGGCACCTGTGTTATGCCTATTATCTAAAGACAAGTAGATATCTCCATGTCTTTATAAATTACTGATGTTAGTGGCATAATGTGCACCTACATCGCAGGCATGAACCCTTACACTAGCCCTAGAGTTGATGTAAATATCTGCGCCTAGAGTTTGCAAGTGCTTGCATAAGAACATAAGATATGCCATACTGGGTCAGAACAAGGTCCATCAAGCCCAGTATCCTGTTTCCAACAGTGGTCAATCTAGGTCACAAGTACCTGGCAGGTTCCCAAAAAAGTACACAGATGCCACATTGTTTATCCCGGGGTAAGCTGGGCATTTCCCTGGTCCTCTTTAATAATAGTTTATGGACTTTTCCTCCAGGAACTGGTCCAAACCTTTTTTTATCCCAGCTATACTAACAACTTTTACTACATCCTCCAGTAATGAATTCCAAAGTTTGATTACGCATTGAGTGAAAAAATATTTTCTCCTATTAGTCTTAAATGGGCTCTATTGTAAATTATAGTATTTTATAATATATGCACGTACTTCCAGGCTCTGCCCATACTCCATCCATGTGCAGCATGCCAACCTGAAAAATACATGCCTTGATTCCAAAGTGTGCATTTTTATGCTTGTTGATGTTATATGAGGTCATTGCGCATAGATGTGGCCATATACATGCAGGAGTGATTTTATAAAATTACCTCCTATAAAATTTCCAGGTTGAGAGTCATAATCAGTCTGGTCCAGGAGGAGGGTGAAGCCATATCTGTGCCTGAAGCATCTGTAAAGGCCAAGGCTTGACAAATTTCAGGTGCCAGGTTGCCATGGTGACTGAATTTACCTCTGGTATCTGGGATTTTCATGCCATTTGTTTTTGTTGGTTTACTGTTCCTCCTGCTTCTGAAACCAACGCTGCCAGAATAGGAAATTCCTTTCAGACAGCCTGGCTCTATGTGAGTTTGAGCTACATAGTTTAGGAATTCTTGTGCGGATTTCATGAAATTTGAGATACCGAGACCAGCACAAGAGGTTCTGCATCATGGTGCTTGAACTCGCACATGGGGCAGAGAGGAGGAAACTCCTATTCTGGCAGCCATCACAGACAGCAAGGTCAAGATCAGTGGCTCTGAGGAGTCACTAGTTGGATGGCAAGGACTGGTGGTGGGATGGGGGACTGAATAGCTTGTGGGGGTAGGAAATGAGACGTCTGACTGGTTTCCTGGGTGATGAGGGCTAGCTGGGGGCATGGTTGTCTGGCTTGCTGGGGGATAACTGTTTTTTCTGAGTTAACTGAGCTGGAGGTGTGAGATAAGAGTTAGGGGGGGGTGACCGATTTAAGAGAGATGGTAGGATAGGGATTTGGATTAAAGAGAGAGAGACTGGATGATGATTGGGGAGGGGGGAGAGAGAGATATTGGAGCAGAGGAGTTGCCTATTGGTTGGGGCAAGGTACTTCAGGCCAGAAGGTCAGGGGTTCAAATCCCACTAGAGGACAGCAACCTTTGGCCAGAAGGACTGGGGTTTCTAGTCCCACAGGTGCTCTTTGTGGTCTTGGGCAAGCCACTTAACCCTCCATAGCCCATGTTCCCTGTAAAATAGTTATCTCCAAGTTGTAATGCCCTGTTCAGTGTAATTTCAGTTTGTTCAATGTAAACCACACTGCTGCAGAATAGCGCAGTATATAAGAGAATGTAAATAAATAATTTGGATAGGGAGAGGGGTTACTGGTTGTATATTTTTGTCAGCAGCCTGCAGGGGTGCATTAGGGATCCAATTTGCCAAGCTTGCTTTTCCCTTAGACACAGGATTGAAAAATAGCCTTCCAGCGTTATATTATTTTGCTAGCTGCATTTCATAGAAACATAGAAATATGATGACAGAAAAAGACCACATAGCCTATCTAGTCTGTCCTTCCATATCAACAACTATAACAGTCCCCTTTTTACCTTTAGAGATCCTCTGTGTTTGTCCCATGCTTTTTTGAATTCAGTTACTGTCCTCTACCACCTCCACTGGGAGACTATTCCACAGATCCACTACTCTTTCTGTAAAGAAATATTTCTGCATATCACTCCTGAATCTATCTCCCTTCACCCTCATCCCATGTCCCCTCGTAGCAGAACTTGCTTTCAATTGAAAGAGGCTCTCTCCCTGAACATTTATGCCACGGAGGTATTTAAACATCTCAATCATATCACCTCTATCCCGCCTTTCCTCTAAGGTATACATATTAAGATCCTTCAGTCTGTCCTCATATGCTTTATAATGAAGACCACTAATCATTTTAGTAGCCACCCTCTGCACTGACTCCATCCTGTTCACATCCTTTTGAAGGTGCGGTCTCCAGAATTGCACACTATACTCCAAATGAGGTCGCACCAAAGACTTATACAGAGGCACTATCACCTCCTTTTTTCTGCTAGCCATTCCTCTCCGTATGCACCCAAGCATCCTTCTAGCTTTTGCCATCGCCTTTTCTACCTGTTTAGCTACTTTAAGATCATCAGACACAACCACGCCTAGGTCCCGCTCTTCTTTAGTGGACAAAAGTACTTCACCCCCTATACTATATTGCTCCCTTGGATTTCTGCAGCCCAAATGCATGACCTTACTTTTTTTTTTTTTTTTTATTTATGGATTTTCAACAAAATACATCACCAGAATATAAGGCAAATCATTAATACATGATACAATATATATAGGAAAATACACTAAAGATATAGTCCACGTCAAGAGGAAAAATGAAGACAGTGTTTCCACACATAAAAAAACAAGAAAACACGCCACTGGGCCAAACCAATAGAAGGATATATATTACCCAGAAACTATTCCCTTACCCAGCACTAGTACGGTCTATGACAAATTTTTCTAAATGTGAGACATCCACAAAAGCAAAAGAATCTCCCTGATAATTAACCACACATTTGCAAGGAAAACGTAAGAAAAACGTTGCTCCCAACGCTAAAACTCTAGGCTTCAGCTGAAGGAATTGACGCCTCCTAAATTGGGTTTCACGAGATACATCGGGGAAAATATTTATGGATTGCCCACAAAATTTAACAGTTTTGGCCTTAAAAAACGCATGAAGAATGCGCTGTTTAAGACCCAGCGAAGATAATGTAACAATTAGCGTAGACCTAGTAGTGATTAAGTCTAAAGAGTCCTCCAGAAAAGCGGTCAAATCTGAAATAGGAGCTACAATCTCATCTAGACCACCCTCTACATTAACACGCTTAGTACTTGGTAACAAGTAATAAGCATGAGAAATATCAATTATATCAGAAAAGTGCAATATCTCTTTAAAGTACTTATCAAGAAGAATCTTAGCGGATAACAATGAGGAGTGAGGGAAATTTAGGAAACGCAGATTATAAGCCCGGGATGAGTTCTCCAAGGCCTCAACTTTAGAGTAGAGTAACAACAAATCCTTAACGGCAGCTGAATTAGCTGCGGTAAGCAAATTAACCTGAGAGCTCAACTTCCCTGCAGCTTTATTTACAGAAGTGACTTTCTCATCCAGCTGACGTACGGAAACGACAGCCTCTTGAGAAAAGACACATAATGCAGATAATGTTAAAGACATTTTCTTATCAATGGATTGCAAAGCAGTCCATATATCTTTTAACGTAATCTCCTCATCAGGGGGTTTAGAAACGGATTGCAATAAACTATCAGAGACATTAAATGTAACAGGCAAAGGTAAAACCACATTAACCGTAGAAATACTTGCACTTTCTGGAGACTCTCTAGACAACCATTGCGGTTGCAATGGTACAGGCAAGGGAGGAGGGGTTCTCCCACCAGAACTTAGGGAAACCCCTTCTGGGGAGGACTGCGCTAGAGGGATAGGAGGAAAATGCTTGTCAAGAGGACCAGTCGGTTTATCGCCGATATTGGCCTCTTGCACCTTGTTACCTCCTTTCGACTTTCGCTTCCCCATAGAACAAACTACGGGGTGGAAAAGCTAGCAATGATCCACAGACGCCGCAGTGATGCTAAAGGGGCGCTCATGGGGCAAGACTATCCCCTTTGATCACGCCCCTTCGAGCCACGCCCCGCGGACACGCTCCGCGGTCAAAAAGATAGCGAATGAAAATAGGAAAGGAAAAAGGACCCCACCGGGTATGAGGGTGCCCCAGGCACGCCTGCCCGATTCCCCGAAGTACAGAGTCCCTGCACACCAGGAAGCCAGCTGCAATCCCAGAGCTGATCTCAATCTCCGTCTCCCTCAGCGTCTCTCCGTGTGTCCCAAGGAACAACTCCAGAGGTAGATGGTTTTAAAGGGCTAATAGACCCCGCCGGGTAGGAGGGTGCCCCGGGCGCGCCTGCCCGATTCCCCGAAGTACAGAGTCCCTGCACACCAGGAAGCCAGCTGCAGTCCCAGAGCTGATCTCAATCTCCGTCTCCCTCAGCGTCTCTCCGTGTGTCCCAAGGAACAGCTCCAGAGGTAGATGGTTTTAAAGAGCTAATAGACCCCGCCGGGTAAGAGGGTGCCCCGGGCGCGCCTGCCCGATTCCCCGAAGTACAGAGTCCCTGCACACCAGGAAGCCAGCTGCAGTCCCAGAGCTGATCTCAATCTCCGTCTCCCTCAGCGTCTCTCCGTGTGTCCCCATGACCTTACATTTTTTAACATTAAATCCCAGCTGCCAAATTCTAGACCATTCTTCAAGGTTAGCTAGATCCCTCCTCATGTTATTTACACCTTCCTGGGTGTCTACTCTATTGCAGATTTTGGTATCATCCGCAAAGAGGCAAAACTTACCCGACAGCCCTTCCGCTATATCACTAACAAAGATGTTAAAAAGAATCGGACCAAGGACAGATCCCTGGGGTACACCACTGGTAACATCCTTCTCCTCAGAGTGAGCTCCATCTACTTTTACTCTTTGTCACCTCCCACCCAACCAATTTCTAACCCAAGCAGTAACTTTAGGGTCCATCCCTAGGGTGCTCAGTTTGTTTATAAGTCGCCTGTGAGGAACAGTGTCAAAGGCTTTACTGAAATCTAAATACACCACATCTAGGGCTCTCCCTCGGTCCAACTCCCTGGTCACCCAGTCAAAGAAATCAATCAGATTTGTCTGACAAGACCTGCCTCTGGTGAATCCATGCCTCTGGTGAATCCATTTCTTTTTTTTTCATTGAAGAAACTTAAAGTATAACTTAAAGAGTTTATGTATGCAACATTTATTATTTCTGTTGAATCTTTTGTTCTGTATGGGTCCATCAACATGGACACCAACACAGAAGTTCCCAGGGAAGAGAGTTGATTATATTTCTTTAATCTGCTGATTCCTGTTGCCTCAATGTGCCCACTTGCCTACCCTCAAAAGCCAAAAGCTGACCATGCTGGCCTTAGACAGGGGGGTACAGTAAAACAGTGACCAACTCAAAAAGGGATACCATTAGTAGGCAGTGGCGTGCTGTGACATTTACACTAGGAATTCTAGAAATATGCCAAACAACAAGAGGGGCTCAGCAGCACCAACACTATCACCCACCCCGATTAAATCAACAAGATGGGCTCAACGATACCAGCACAGCACAACAAGAGGAGTTCAGCAGCCACCAACATATCACCTCCCAACCCCACAGAAGCAACCAGAAGGGCTTAGTGGCCCCAATATATCACCTTCTACCCCAGAGAAGTTCAGCAGCCCCAACATATCACCTTACATCCCCTAGAGAAGAACCAGAAAGGCTAGTGGCCCCAACATATCACCTCCCATCCTCACAGAAGTAACAAGAGGATATGAAACCTACATATCACCTCCCACCCCCCAGAAGGAACAAAAGGCACTCAGCAGCTCCATCACCCTTATCCTTTCCCAATCATCCTTTTTCTCCCATACTTTCACCCCACTCTGCACTCTCCCTCGATTAGCAGGTTTTACTCAGGACTCCCCCTTGGATGGCAGAGGTTGCTGTGACCGGTGGACAGCCATCCTCTAGTTCCATTCGTGGCTTCTTGTGCCCAGGGCAATTTTCCATATTATTTTTTCATCTTCCAGCACTGCTACAGATCCATGCATTGGCGCTACTGTCCACGTGTTTTTCCATTAGCTGAGCACTGCTGCCTCTCTTCCCTCCCATGAAACCTTTCAGCATGGTACAAGCCCTTTCAGAACAGGCCCTTACTCAAGTGCTGCTGCATCCCACCCCCTCTGGCAGAACATTTGCTTCAGAAGGGGTGAACGTAGCAGCACTAGAGCTGAAAGGGCTTGTGACATGCTGATTTAAATAATTCTTCTTCATACCCAGGTGGAGGTAGGGCACAGTAGCACAGTCATGGCAAGGGAGAAGGGATGAGGAGGGAATTTCAGGGCATGGAGAGGGTGAGTAGAGGTGACGAGATGAGATGCTGGACAAGGGGTGGCAAGAGGAGATGCAGGACAGACACCTTGAGGGGGTAGAGAAGGGAAGGAGTGATGATGAGTAAACCATATGGTGTTTATCTGCCATCATTTATTTATTTAGCAATGCTTATCTACTGTTTTTTTCACTGGGTCAAAGCAGTGTACATTCAGGTATGGTACATATTTCCCTTGTCCATGAAGGGCTCACAATCTATGTTTTGTACCTAAGGCAACAGAGGGTTAAGTGGCTTTCTTAAGGCCACAAGGAGCACCTATGGGACTAGAAACCCCAGTCCCTCTGGCCCAAGGTTGCTGTTCTCCAGTGGTCCTTCCAGCCCAAGGCAACGAGTGCCCGAACCACTAGGCCACTCTTCCATCATGTTTCTATGTTTCACCTGGGGAGGGAGGTTAGGGAAGGGGAGATGATGGGCATCTTGAGGGTTTGGGAAGCGGGAAGGAGAAATGCTGGGCATTTGGGGGGGAGGGGGTTGGGAAGAGAAGGAGAGATGCTGGCCACTTGGGGGAAGAAAGATAGAGATGAGACAGGAAGACTCTTGCAGAGGTAGGAAAGGAAGGAGTTATATTGGCCACCTAGAGGTGTAAGAATGAAGGAGATGCTGGACACATTAGAGGGTACCAAATTAGGAAAGGGAAAGAGAAATGCTGGCCACCGAGGGGGTAGGGAGGGAAAATGTTGGACTATGGGGAAAAGGCAAAGGTAGGACCTTACCAAGCTAGAAATGTGCCCTGTGCGACTAACGGATCTGGAGCCCTCCTCCACCCAGCCACGTTCAGTAACTCACTCTTTTTAAGCTTTCTGGAAGCCCAGTGATGAAATCAGTGCCCCCTTCTGTGTTTGTGCCCTATGCAGCAGCACCGTTCGCACAGCCCTTGATATGGCCCTCGTCAAAGGACAGGGAGATGCTGGACTATGGGGGGGAGGGGGGGTTGGGCCTTGAACTACTCAGGGAAGCATAAAACTGATGGTATAGGCTGGGTCAGTGTCACATCAGGACATGCTAGGGCAGTGGTTCTCAAACCAGTCCCCGGGACACACCTAGCCAGTCAGGTTTTCAGGATAACCACAATGAATATGCATGAGAGAGATTTGCATACACTGTATCCATTGTATGAAAATCTCTTTCATGTATATTCACTGTGGTTATCCTGAAAACCTGACTGGCTAGGTGCATCCTGAAAACTGGGTTGAGAACCCCTATGCTAGGGAGATAAAGTTCCTAGATGAAATAAATGACTGTTCCATGGAGCATCTAGTTCAGGAAATAACACAAGGGATAGCTATTTTAGTCCTTAATGGAACTCAGGACCTGGTGTGAGAGATAATGGTTTTGGGGCCACTTGGCAATAGTGATCATAACATGATCACATTTGACTTAATAAATGGAGAGAAAACAGCAAGGAAATCCATTGCACTAGTATATAACTTTCAAAAGGGAGATTATGATAAAATGAGCTAAATGATTAAGAAAAAACTAAAAGAAACAGTTGCAAAGGTTAAATGTCTACATCAAGCTTGCGTGTTGTTTAAAAATACTATCATGGAAGCCCAGACCACATGTATTCCAAGCTTTAAGAAAGGTGGAAGGAAGACTAAATGGCTGCTGGCATGGTTTACAGGTATGGTTAGAGAGGCTGTTTTAGCCAAAAAAGCATATTTTAGAAAATGTAAAAAAGGAACCAAATGATGAAAACAGGAAACAACATAAGAACTAGCATGTTAGATGCAAGGCATATATAAGGCAGGCAAAGAGAGAATTTGTAAAAAAAAAAAAAAAAAAGCTTTCCCTGGAAGGAAAAACTCATAATAAAACTTTTTCAAGTACATTCATAGCACAAAACCTGTGAATCAGTTGGACCATTAAATCACAGAGGGGTAAAAGAGTCAGTAAAGGAGGACAAGGCCATAGAGAAGCTGGAATGAATTCTTTGCTTCAGTCTTTACTGAAGAAGACGAAGGGAAGCTACCCATGCCAGAAATTATATTTAAAGGTGTTGTATCAGAGGAATTGGAACGAATCTCAATAAACCAGGAAGATGTAATACAGCAATTTGATAAACTAAACTCCAATCAACTGGACCAGATGGTATACATCCCAGAGTACTCAAAGAACTAAAAAATGAGATTGCAGACCTATTATTAGTAATCTGTGAACTATCAATAAAATCATCTGTAGTACCTGAATGATAGGGGAAAATAAAATAAGGTTTAAAAAGTGTATGTACAGGAGGATTCAGAGGCCCGCAGAGGGGAATAGGAATCCTGTATATATCTATATATGGAAAGGAATGTGCTGTGCTAAGACAAATTGATTGTTCTACACAGAGATGACTAATATCTGAGAAGTTACTGATAAGCTGTGGTGGGGCCTCAGGGGATGAGTTGATGATGTATGTATATGTTTCTGTTAACGTATAAAAGACAGACAGCCCCTCTAATCTGTAGAATAAACTTACATACTACTTATGTGCGAGTGTGTGTGTTTGTTCCCCTGGAATTACAGACAGAGAAGGTAAGGTGATTCCTCGGCCCAGAGGATTAACGGACGTCCTGAGGGTAAGTGATATAAAGTGCTGGGAAAGGAAAAAACCCACATTAACAATTTGGTGTCAGAAGTGAGGATTTCCCCGTTGCACTGGGATTTCCAGACTTCCTAAATTGACTAGCTTTTATTATTTATTTATTTATTTATTACAGGCTCTTATATACCGCTCTATTCAGAATCAGCGCGGTTCACAATATAACAACATACCATAACAACAAACTGTTAGGTTTTACAGAGAACAAGGTCAGAGAACTTGGATAAAACATGGGACGTCATTACTGCAACTATTTACAAGAGTATTTACAAGAGTATTTACAAGTATACATAACAGGATTTGTTCTTAGTTTGGGTAGTGATTAAGATTGGTTAGTTGGTCAAGTAATATTGGGGAAACTGGGATTTCCTGGCTTTCTAAATTAATGTCGCTTTGGTAGCTGGTCTTGGGAATGCCCTTTGGTAGCGCTATGCATAACATGCGCTTTTGTAGCACTATGCATAACATGCGCTTTGGTAGCGCTATGCATAACATGCGCTTTGGTAGCGCTATGCATAACAGGGATGTCCTGCTGGGCCTGTGGTAATACCCTTCTCCTTCTCTGTGGCTTGTGTGAGTGTGTGAGCTTGGCAAGATGCCCCTGCCTCAGCCTGAAGCGATAGCGCTAGTGACGGTTGTTGGCAGAAAGCAAGTGGCCAGGCGTGCGATTGTTGGATATTAATTAGAGGATGGAGGGGGGGTCCCAAGGTAAGGGGACCGCTCCAGAATCTGCGCGAGTGCGTGCGCAGCCAAATGTTGTGATAAGGTTTAAAACTGCAGCTAAGAAGGCATCCTATTCTCGATATGTATCAGATATATGCTGTCAGTGTAGGCCACAGGACATTTGCCAAATCTGCAGAAGTCTGTTAGCTTGTTTACTGTGAAGGTAGGGCAAAGGTCATTTGCTAACTTTGCAGAAAAAGCCTTTTTAGCTTAGCCTTGCAAAGGCAATATACACACATTGTATGGATTCGATGGATTGGGTAAGTAACACATTGTTGTTTGTATGGTCCCACTCCTCGAATTCTCACTAGAAGAGTGGCTGCGGTAGCCCTTGACCAATTTGGCTTTTGTACTGCGGTAGTATCTGTCTCCCGGAATCCTGTGTCTTAGTTTATCTATGTGCCTGTAAGATGCCCCCAATCTCTGGCGAGGGTAAAACCATTGACCCAGAGTCCCTGGAATGCAAGTGACAGGCGGTGTTTGTTTATTTGTCTCTCTATTCTTCCAAGCCTTTCCTGCCTTCTTTAGATAATGGGAGGGTCCCTTTCTAAGGGGGACTGACCCACTAAACCTTTCATAAAATTTAAAACAACGAAACATCTCCCAGGGTCTGCTGTAGCATGCTCATCCATTAATTGTGAACTAATGTGTTGGGACAGCTAGTTCTTTTCTTCCTCTCTGTATGAGTTTGTATTGTAGCAATGGATTGGGATCGGAATGTATTGTTCACTGAAATAAGAACCTTAAAAGCAGACCGTACAGATAACAAGTCTGGCAGTGTTTTGTGTGTTTACATTAATTCTGTACTGCAAGCTACTGTGAAGATCTTGACTGCATGTTTTCTTAGAACTTCTCTTAAAACAAGAAAAAATAGTTTATAGTTAAAGTACAGCCTGAATGTTACAAATTCTTTTCTTTTTCCCTGTGAATAATAAGAACAACTTTTGATTCCAATTGGCAGTAGAATCATTGAGAAATCAACCTGCATGATCGTAATTTCATTATATTTACGATTATTTAGATTTGATAAGTGTGATAGAGGAGGAAGAAAGAACATTAGCTATTTCTTTATTTGTGTGCAGTAAATAAGTTTAATCCACATGTGTAAGTTTTGTTTTCTAGGTTAGGGATCTGAGTGTATTCTGGTTAAGAAAAATCTGTTTGCTGATTTCTGTGTGTCAAGAGATTAGAATAGCAATGCCCGGGTCTGTTATGATGTTTGTGCTGATAAAATGTCAACAAAGAGAAGTTGTAAACAATGACAACTGAATTCCTATGAATACTTTTCCTTTTGAGAAGCTTATTTTGAAATTCTATGTAATGAACCGTATGTATTTTGATCCTTTTTGTTTTGTGTCCTGATGTCCGTCCTTTGTGAGCTGAGATGTCTATGCTAATCAATGTTCAGAGTATTGTGAGTTAAGCCATTACCTGAAATAAGAAAGTTTACTTTCCAGATCTTAATGTGAGATTTTACCCTTGCTCAGTCTCTTTTCTTAAACACCAAGCACATGTAAATTTGTTCAGTTCAAATAATTAAAAAACACACAAACAGAGGAAGTGTTCTCTGATATTGCTGTGGCTGCATTGTAAAAGCTCAGTGCTATAAAAAAGAGAAATATGTGCTATCCTGTTTCCTCTGTGGACTGATAAACAGAACAGCAGCACCCTGTTTGCTGTGTGCGAATTATACCTTTTTTTTAAGAAAATGCATTTTTGTTTTGAAAACATTCCTGATTTCAGTTTTGGAGGAACAATTAAGAAAACAAACAGATATATGTTTAAGCACCATGAATTTATCTAGTTTATCCTTATCCATGTATGTTACCACATGTGATTCTTATAGTACTATATTTATGCAGATGTCCAGATAGATAAGCAATTACAAGATGAGTACACATTACTGTTTCTTTTGAACTTGCATTGCACTTACGTTTGCTGGAATTTTGGACAGAGGCTGACCTGAAATTGCTTTGTTCCCAAGCATATAGATCACATTTAGTGGAAAGATGGAACTGAGCTCCCAGAAAATATGAGAATATTTGTAATGTTATTTACAAATAAACAATAACACTAACTTGAGTTGATTGGAGAAAACAAAAATCTTGCTTGTCAGCAATGACCCAGGAGAGGTTCGGGAAAAAGAAACAGAGAGAGAGAGAGGCAGAAGGTGAGGTCACAGTCTAGGAAAAGGCAATAAACATGGTGCTTCTAAAAATGTGATGATCTGGGCCACTGGAATTTTGACTGCTCTAAGACTCCTCGAGGACCCACAATGCCTGAAGAATATGAACCTTGTATATTTATGCCTCGGCAGAGACATGAATAGGCAGGGGAGAGTAGGCCAAGAAGAACCCGAGGAAGTATTGCCATGAGGCCCAACCACAAATGCCTTGTACCTTCTTAGGCCTCTCACCTCAAAAGGATCTTTTTGACACCATGAGTAGCTTACACAAATCCTTGTGGACACTGCAGTTACAAGATCAGTCCTCAAATGTTTTGAGTTTCCTACAGCACTCTCACTGGAAACAGTGTATATGATAGACTCTAGTCACACCTGAGAGATATGTGGCCATACTGTTAGAAGCCATACTTCTTCCTATTGGGAATGATGTTATAAAATGTTGTGAAATAATAGTTTTATATTGTAAGGACTTTATTTAAATTGTTTAGACAGTTGCTATTTAGAATGAGCACATGTCCATTTAGTACTGGACCAATTAAGATAGTGGGAAAGGAGCACTGTTTACTTATACTGTTATGCTTATTGAGAAGAATCTAAATTTATATTTTCTACGTACCATTTGTTTACAACAATACTAAGTTTTTAACAATTGTTTGATGTTCTTAGCAGCCTTGCCAAATAAGGATACATTAGCATGGTATAAAAAAACAGAAGGACCTATGTATGTAGTTTGATGGAATGATGTAAGTGGAAAAATAAGTGGTGTTGAGAGGAGTGTGATGGAATATTCATGTCAGAAAAGAGAACTCAGATTGACAGTAAAAAATGGTGAAGGTAAATTGAGATGTGAAATGATGTATCCGATGTATCCACCTAGAAAAGGAACTGACAATGAACACTTTACAATATTTGATTATGACATCCCCATTAACTCCAATTTTGGAAGTCATCTAGCCCAGATACATACTCAATAATTGGAAATAGACACTTGGAGATAGGCTGGGTGTACTTTTCATCCTAATGAGCTTTGGAGAGACCCACACTGGCCAGGTGGTGCTTTTCAGATGCTTTTATCCCTTTTTTGCCTCTATGTGTCCTGGCCCGACACATGAAGGTAAAGGAAGAAAGTTACCTACACAAATTTTTGCAAATTGGTATAATCCTAAAATTGTGAAAAATTGAGGAAGTGTGGGCATCTTGTCTGCAGCTTTTTTGATCTGTAAAAAAAAAAATGTATTAGACTGAGTTGCATAGAATTGGCTGTTGTATGCAAGCAGCAATCCAAGAAGTGGGAGGGGAACCTCCAAAACCTTAAAAAACTTTGTAAAGAAACTAAACTGTCTTGCCTTTGACTCTGTTCAACAACAAACAAAAAAAAATTTGCCCTAAGGGAGTAGACTCCCTTTTCCTTCTACAGAACCGACGCACCCGTTCCGCCCGAGAGACCGTGTGCTGGTAAAGCTGTTTCATAAGAAGGGCCAGTGGGACCCGCCGTTTGGAGATCCGGAGGAGATTATTGCAGTTACTCGCACAACCGTGCTGACTGATAAGCATCCGACCTGGGTACACGCCTCACGCGTCAAGAGTGCACCGGAGGATTCCTGGAAGACACCTGACTCTCCCCAGCCATGAAGTCTGCCTGGCTGGCCCTTTCTTGTTTATTATTGATCTCGGTTGTCATTGTGCTGACTACATACTATTTTACAAACAAAGGACCTTGGACGCAGGCACATCGGACAGAGAACAATGCAACTTGGATTCAGGTATCTCTCAATAGTTCTCGCCGGACTAAAGCGAGAACTCCTCTCTCCGAATTTGTGGAAATCCTCTGTTTTGGAGATTGCTAGTCTGATGAACTTAACTGACTGCATTATCTGTACTCCTTTACCAAAGGGTGTAGCATATGCTCCTGTACACGTTTCAAAGGTTCCCTTAAATGGGTACGCAGGACAACTTGCTTGTGTAGATAATAATAATTTTCTGCTAGTTGTTATGAATCTTTCAATTGTTCCCAGACGTGGTATACCAATGTCCAGTTTAAGAAAGAATCTCATCTCATCCACTGTGGGAAGTTCTTTTGTGAAGTGGTTTGATGGGCATAATATGAGTTGCATATGGACCACTGGCACAGACCTCTTCGCTGTGGTGGGTCATTATTGGTTGTGTGGGGAGATGATTTATCAACACATTAATGCATCTTTGCTACCCTGTGCGTTAGTTAAAATAACTCCTTATTCAGCTCTAATACCTTTGAATGTGACCCATGGTAAAAGAAAGAAAAGGAATGCAAATCCTTGGACACCTAATAATCCTGAAGATGAGGCTATTCAAGCTTCGTATCAATATATTAATGCTACTTATCCTTTGACCAAAGTTCGCTTGGATGCCCTTAGCTGGACTTCCTGGATGCGTTTTCCAGACCCCCGCTATCACCGCTGAATTAGGCCCTGCAGAGCTCCACCACTTTTATGTACTCTTATACACCTGTTTCCATGGTGGCTGATGTACCTGAGCATGCCACCACTGACCTCCAGTTAATAATGTCTGTTTAACTGTCCTTCAGAAGACTGTTCGGCTGTTCTTATAGTGGACCTATGCAGGCCCAAAGGGGGGATTGATAGGGGAAAATAAAATAAGGTTTAAAGTTTAAAGTGTATGTACAGGAGGATTCAGAGGCCCGCAGAGGGGAATAGGAATCCTGTATATATCTATATATGGAAAGGAATGTGCTGTGCTAAGACAAATTAATTGTTCTACACAGAGACGAATAACATCTGAGAAGTTACTGATAAGCTGTGGTGGGCCTCAGGGGATGAGTTGATGATGTATGTATATGTTTCTGTTAACGTATAAAAGACAGACAGCCCCTCTAACCTGTGGAATAAACTTACATACTACTTATGTGTGAGTGTGTGTGTTTGTTCCCCTGGAATTACAGACAGAGAAGGTAAGGTGATTCCTCGGCCCAGAGGATTAACGGACGTCCCGAGGGTAAGTGATATAAAGTGCTGGGAAAGGAAAAAAACCCACACTAATACTGAAGACTAGAGAGTGGCCAACGTAATGCCAATTTTTAAAAAGGGTTCCAGAGGTGATCTGGGAAACTACAGACTGGTGAGCCTGAACCATCAAATTCCTCAACAAATAGGGGTGTCCTACATGGAGTGGTGGGTTCACCCCTGGGCAAAGACATGGGGAGGGGTGGCCTGCACAGAGCGGCAGGTGTACCTACTCTTGACATTGTGCTGGGCAGACTAGATGGACCATACTGGTCTTTATCTGCTGTCATTTACTATGTTACTATGTTACATCAGTACTGGGCAAAATGATAGAAACCATTATAAACAAAATTACTGATTATGTAGATAGTCGTGATTTAATGGGACAAAACCAACACTGATTTATTCAAGGAAAATCTTGTCTCACTAATCTGCTATAATTTTTTGAAGATGTGAATGAACAGGTAGATAAAGCAAGATATAGTTTATCTGGATTTTCAGAAAACTTTTGATAAGGTTCCTCATGAGAGACCCTTGAGGAAATTAAAAAGCTACGGGATTGGAGGCAATGTACTACTGTAAATTAGGAACTGGTTAAAAGATAGAAAACAGAGAGTAGAGCTAAATGACCATTTTTTTCAGTGGAGGAAGGTGAATAGTGGAGTACCTCATGGATTTGTGCTGGGCCTGCTGCTTTTTAACATATTTGTAAATGACTTGGAAATGGGAACAATGAGTGAGGTGATCAATCTGCAGATGACACAAAAGTATTTAAAGTTGTTAAAACACAAGAGGATTGTGAAAAATTGAAGAAATCTTTGAGTAACTGGGAGAATGGGTGTCCAAATGGCAGATAAAATTTAATGTGGACAACTGCAAATTAGGCACTTAGGGACAAACAACCCAGACTACAGTTACATGATGCAAGGTTCCACATTAAGAATCACTTCCCAGGAAAATGATCTAGGTGGCATTGTGGATAATATATTGAAACCCTCTGCCCAGTTTGCAGTGGCATCCAAGAAAGCAAATAGAATGCTCATAATCATAAGGAAAGGAATGGAGAATAAAACAAAAGATATTGGATGGTGCAACCACACCTCAAATATTGTATGCAATTCTGCTTGCTATATCTTAAAAAGGATATAGCAGAATTAGAAAAGTACAGAGAAGAGTGATCAAAATTACAAAAAGGGATGAAGAATACCCCTAGGAGGAAAGGCTTAAAAGATTAGGGCTCTTCAGCTTGGAAAAGAGATAGCTGAGGGGAGTTATGATAGAGGTCTATAAAATAATCAAGGAGATGTAGAAAGCTGGCACTGAAGTTGCACTCCACTTTTTAGGCCTATTTGCAGCACACTGGTAGCATGCAACTTCAGTGCAGGCATGCAGAAAGGGGTGAG
The DNA here is from genome assembly GCA_033557465.1 of Ichthyophis bannanicus. Taxonomy (NCBI): domain Eukaryota; kingdom Metazoa; phylum Chordata; class Amphibia; order Gymnophiona; family Ichthyophiidae; genus Ichthyophis; species Ichthyophis bannanicus. The sequence continues at coordinate 954,320,933 of CM066031.1, forward strand.
CATGCAAATTAGCCACATGTTAAACTGTGCACATGCAAATGAGCCACCCATTAAACTGCGCAAAATGGCAGAGTTAAACTGGGAGAACAAGCAAAACACATGTACAAAAAGTCGGCGCAAGTTTGGCATGTTCTCCTAGAGAAATGGGCACTGAGTGGCTAATCTGCATAGGAGCCCCGACAGTATTTTGATGGCATGGGGGGCTTTCTCTGATGCCTGGATCATCTGAGAGGAAATGTCAAACTCCCCTCAAATGATCCAGGCATCTGGAAAAACCCACGATGCTATCAAAATGCTGTCAGAATCGAAACATCGAGGTCAAGATGTATTCAATTCTGAGAGTATTTTAGGAACAGCTCTGCTAAACATATATCCGTTTCTAAAATACACATCCACATGCAGTGGGAGGAGCCATTTCAGAAATAGACATGTTGGAAAATTCCACTGCATTTCACAACGTGCAGGGCTGGTGCAAGGATATGAGGTGTCCTAGGCAAACCTCATTCCAAGCAGCCTCCCCGCACTACTGCTCCAGCCCCTGCTCTGATTGCTGCCACTGCCACCCTCTCCCGAACACGTAGCGGCAATACCTTTGAAATGGCACCTGACTGCCTGAGTTACCTTCAGCTCTGGCGCTGCAGTGTCATTTGTGCTTCTGCCCCCTTTCAGTTCCACTAGGGTATATGGCAGAGACTGGTACGGGCACAAGTAGTCAAAGATGGAAGAGGGAGTTGAATCATTTTACATATGATCTACCAGCCATCACTGATTGCTTCAGCGAGGCCAGTTAATGGTCATACTTGATTTGTTTACTGGTTAAAATAATGTTCTATTCATTACTACACAGAGGAATAGATTGCAAAGCTTAATATGGTGTTATCAATCGGTGGACATGAACCATCCTAGTGTCTAATGGTATCATTGCACAACACAGTTTGGGGCATGTTTACCAGAGGGTGCTAAGGTTCAGCAACTTAAAATGCATTAAGAGGCAAAAATTAGCCCGGTAGGTGAAACAAACCCCCACTAACTGTTGGGTCATGCCTGGCATGTTCCCCTTCAGTTACTGCAGTGAGAAGAATCTCACTATGCTAAAATTGCAATTGCAATTAACATGCATGCACTTAATGCCACCCACACTAACTACAACAGTGACAGCATGCACTATTCACCCCTATGCCAACCACAATCAGCAGTTAACACCCACTCTCACACTTAACTCGCCTAGTTCCCATGCGGGATTCTTATTGCACCAGCTACTTAGCCTGCAGTAGCAGTTTATTTATTTATTTATTTATTTATTATTTATTTATTACAAGTTCTTATATACCGCACTATTCGGCATCAGCGCGGTTTACATTATAACATAAAGACCATAACAACAAGCTGTTTGGTTTACATCGAACAGGAGTACCAACTTGGAGAACCGGGTTAAACTATATACATGAGATATTTACATAGAACAGAATAGAGTCATAGTAATATAAAGAACGGAAGGGTGGTTTCATGAGTGAGTCACTTCTTCTGGTTCAATTGCTGGTAGGGTAGTATTTTATTATTTATTTTATTTATTTATTACAGGCTCTTATATACCGCTCTATTCAGAATCAGCGCGGTTCACAATATAACAACATACCATAACAACAAACTGTTAGGTTTTACAGAGAACAAGGTCAGAGAACTTGGATAAAACATGGGACGTCATTACTGCAACTATTTACAAGAGTATTTACAAGAGTATTTACAAGTATACATAACAGGATACTTGTAGGAAGAGGTGGTATTTGAGTGCCTTCCTGAACTGGGGTAGGACAGTAATGGCCCTTATGTCGGAGGGTAGAGCGTTCCAGCATTTGGGGGCATATAAACTGAACGCTCTGTTTGAGGTTGTCATGTTGCACTTTGTTGATGCCTTCGAGGTTGTTAGTAGGTTTACGGCTGTTGCTCTTCTGGATCTGTTGGGGGGTACAGTGTGAATCAGATCTGTGAGTGAGGAGGATGAGATACCCTTGATTGCCTTGAATGATAGGACTAGGGTTTTAAAGATGATCCTCCCATGGATGGGGAGCCAGTGAAGCTGTTTAAGAATGGGAGTTACGTGGTCGCTTCTGGATGCTCCGTAGAGGACTCTTGCTGCGGCATTCATGGCCATCTGTAAAGGGCTAAGAGTGGATTGAGGGAGACCTTGTAAGATGGCATTTGCAAAGTCGAAGTGTGGCAGGATTAGCGCTTGGTATATGGTCCGGAAGTCGTCCGGGTCCAACAGGGAGCGTATATGCCTGAGAGAGCGGATTTTGAAGTATACAGCTTTGACTATGTTATTTATGTGATGTTTCATATCCAGACGTTGGTCCAATGTAACTCCAAGGTATCTTATTGTTTCTTTAGTTTGTAGGTCAGCTTCCTTGACACTGACGTGGGCTGGAGGAGTGAAGTTGGGGTCTCTGGCGATGAAAAGCACCTCTGTTTTTTTTATGCTGAATGCGTAGGTTTTGTGATTGGAGCCACTCAGAGACCGTATTGAGGCAGTCTACGAGTGGTGCCAGGTCTAATTGAGTTGTAGAGAAAGGCATATATAAGAGAATGTCATCTGCGTATATCAAGCAGTTGACTTTGAATGATCTTATGATGTCGCAGATGGGCTGCATGTATATATTAAATAGTAGGGAAGACAATGAGGAACCTTGAGGCACACCTTGCTTTTGATGGAAGCGTTTTGACTCTTCTGAACCAGACTTCACATATTGCCATCTTCCATCCAGATAAGAGTTACACCATTCTAATGCACTGTTGCAGATACCTTTCTCTTTCAGTCGTCCGAGGAGAATTTCGTGGCTTACAGAGTCGAACGCCGCAGCGATGTCTAAGAAGACGAGTACAAATCCTTGTCGGATGTTGTTAATGCTTGTGATAATGTCGTTGAATAGGTTAGTGAGTAGGGTCTCGACCCCATGATATTCTCTGAACCCATGTTGGCAGTGATCTAGGGGAGCTGTGGTGTCTATATGCTCTTGGATTTGCCGTTGTGCCTCCTTCTCAATTATCTTGGCTAAGAGGGGAATGCTAGCTATAGGCCTATAAGATTCGACCTTTTGCGGGTCTAGCTTGGGGTTTTTCAAAAGTGGCCTAATGGAAGTCTGCTTGAGTGCTGCGGGGAAGTAACCTGTTGTGAATGAGAGGTTCATTAGATTTGTAATAAAGGGGCTGAACACACAACGTAGCTCCTTAATCCAAAAAGCTGGGCATGGGTCCGTTTGTGCAGTGGAGGTGTTGAGAGATGCTATGGTATCCTCGATGCATTTAGTGGATGGAGTGGAGAATTTATTTAGTGAGGTTGCATTCGCTGGTTTTTGGAACGGGACTGTTGACACCTTGTTAGTTTGCACGATCTTGGATTGCATGTAGTCAGCGAATTTCTGTGGATGAATCTCACTGTGTTGTTCGGGAGAAGGTTCCTTTGAAAGGGATTTGACAAGGTTGAAGAGGTCACGTGGTTTATTCAGTGATCTCTTTAGTGTGTCCGTGTGATATTGTTTCATTGTGGTTGTGATTGCTTCACGGTGTGTGGAGAGGTGGGTACGGTAGGCGGTCTGATCTTCAGTAGAAAGCGATCGGCGCCAGCGACGCTCCAGTCTGCGGAGTTGAGTCAGAGAGGATCGCAATTCAGGAGAGAACCATGGGGCGGTGCTTCTTTTTCTCCTCTTTGTGTTATTGGAAATTGGAGGTTGTGATATGGCATGCAGATTGGAGTTCCAGGAGGTGATTAGTTCGTCGAGGTCTGGTACAGTTTTGTTGAGGAGTGATTGGGTCTCAGCCATGATGTGTTCCCTGTTAAATGGTCTAAATCTTCTTGTGGGCGTCCGTGATGTGCTGTGCATGTTTTGGCTTCTGTGCAGCTGCTCGTTGATGATGGGGATCTGGAAAATGATCAGTTTGTGGTCTGACCAGGGTACATCAACGATTGATATTGGTAGGTTGTGGTTTTGCTCGAAGACTGGCTGAGGAGCAAATACCAAATCCAGAATGTTTCCCTTTATATGAGTTGGTTTAGTGATAATTTGCTTGAGTCCCAGGTCTTCCATAGCACCAAGGAAGGCATTTGCGTGGTTTTGGGATAATGATGGGAGATTGAAGTCACCCATTATCCAATTTGGCTTATTGGGATTGAGGGTGCTGGCAGCAAGGTCAATAATGGTTGGGAGGTCATCTGGAGAAGCGGACGGTGTCCTGTATAAGAGGTTGAGGGAGAATTGCTGGTTTGTAATGGAGAGTATGTCTAGATTGTTTGAGCTAGAGGAATCTGTTATGTGGAAGTTAAGGTCCGATTTGGAGACTATGAGCACCCCTCCTCCTTTTTTGTTTTCTCTATGTCTTGTGTGTATGGCGAAATTGGGGGGTAGAAGTTGGTTGATGAGAACGTTATCTTCCGATGATAGCCAGGTTTCCGTGATCAAGAGTATCTCTAGGTTATAGAGGGAGATTGTGTCCAGAACCACAGGCCATTTTTTGCGAATAGAACGCGCATTTATGATGGCACATCTTAGGGGTCGGTAGTTCAGAGGTTTTTCCTGGGTGGGTGTTTTGGGCAGCTGGAGTGCTATGTGTATCAAATGGGAGTGGCGCATGTAGGTGTCCCTTCCTGGGTGGGAGTATGGGGGTCCAGACCATCTTTTTCCATGGCTATTTAAGATGGGGATAGTTCCATGGGATATGTAGAGGGCTTGGGAGGTTCCGAGCCAGTGAGTGAGTAGGTAAAAGTTGATAAGGGCGAAGAGCTGGAGGACCATTTTGAGAGTTCTGGTTGTGTGTGAGGTACTGTAGATATTTTGCAGTCTAGCAGGACAGAGCAGTGCAGTAGTGAGATACAGAACAGAACAATATAGCAATGTACAACGGTAAATGATGCTACTGACAACAGTATAGGTATTATCCACAATGTTAAATAGGCTACTGACAACAGTATAGGTACTATCAACAATGTTATATGGCTACTGACAACAGTATATGAGGCTACAGTTCATAGGATATGTGTGACCATAGAAGAATACTGATATCTGCTTAGTTAGGTGTGCTGGAAGACTCATTTATAGCCAGTGTTTTAGAAGTGGTATACTTGCTGTGATCGATGGGTGGTTTGGTTCAGGGTGGGAGCGAGTTCTGCCATAGGTGCGCTCCAGCTGGAGGTTTGAAGCAGACGGAGATCTTTTTCTGATGATGTTGGTGAGGTTAGTTTCAAACTCGCCAGGCAGTCGAGACACTGATGTGTTTATGCGGATTATTTGTGTTTCTTGTCGCGCCCCGCCTAAGGGCCACGCCAAAGGGCCCGATGGCGCGCTGCTTTTTAAAGTGTTGTGCCGCTCCGATTGGGCAGGAAAAGCTCTGCGGCCCCTCCCGCTGCTGGTGGCTCGATCCCCGGGAAGGGGAGAGCTGCTGGTGGTGGCGGGGGTCTGAAGAGGCCTGCACCCGATGGCGCGCTGCTTTTTAAAGTGTTGTGCCGCTCCAATTGGGCAGGAAAAGCTCTGCGGCCCCTCCCGCTGCTGGTGGCTCGATCCCCGGGAAGGGGAGAGCTGCTGGTGGTGGCGGGGGTCTGAAGAGGCCTGCACCCGATGGCGCGCTGCTTTTTAAAGTGTTGTGCCGCTCCGATTGGGCAGGAAAAGCTCTGCGGCCCCTCCCGCTGCTGGTGGCTCGATCCCCGGGAAGGGGAGAGCTGCTGGTGGTGGCGGGGGTCTGAAGAGGCCTGCACCCGATGGCGCGCTGCTTTTTAAAGTGTTGTGCCGCTCCGATTGGGCAGGAAAAGCTCTGCGGCCCCTCCCGCTGCTGGTGGCTCGATCCCCGGGAAGGGGAGAGCTGCTGGTGGTGGCGGGGGTCTGAAGAGGCCTGCACCCGATGGCGCGCTGCTTTTTAAAGTGTTGTGCCGCTCCGATTGGGCAGGAAAAGCTCTGCGGCCCCTCCCGCTGCTGGTGGCTCGATCCCCGGGAAGGGGAGAGCTGCTGGTGGTGGCGGGGGTCTGAAGAGGCCTGCACCCGATGGCGCGCTGCTTTTTAAAGTGTTGTGCCGCTCCGATTGGGCAGGAAAAGCTCTGCGGCCCCTCCCGCTGCTGGTGGCTCGATCCCCGGGAAGGGGAGAGCTGCTGGTGGTGGCGGGGGTCTGCAGTAACTTCTAGCTCTAACGTTAGCACACTTTAATAAGCATGCCCCTATATTCACTGTCTGATAAAGGTACAATTCACCCAAATTATTTTGGTAACTGATGGTTGAATAGTTAGATAAAGCCCAAATAGCAACTGTTGTAAAAGTAGAGATCTTAAAAATATTTGGAAGTGGAATAAAGAAAATCCAGACCAGCTTCAAAAAAGCATATTTGTGGCAATGGAGCAGACAAAACGAGAGAGCACCACAGACCCCTTGCTAGCACATTCCACTCTGACTACAGAGTTATTCAAATAATGGGTTTTGGCCTTTTACCCATATTTTATGCAGACAACATGGTCTAAATGTATTTGATGCATTTCATCTGCCCAGTTCCAGATGTTATTGACATCATAAGGCAAAATCCACATATCTGAAATTAGAACATGAGATTTATAAATTCCGAAATTAGGCTGTTAATGTATGATACCGATCAGAGCAGGGGGCCAAGCTAAAATATTTGCATAAAGTAGATTTAAACAATTTTTCCAAAGCATGCCTTGTCTCATATTTTTTTAAAACTAGGATAGGATTTTTTTTGTTTGCCCAAGTCAACAAATTTTCTTTCACGGGTTGTTCTAAATTCTAAATTTGGGTAAACCAAGGTCTAAATATCTCAGTGACAATAGGATTTAGTAGTATCGAATAATCTTGGTACTGACAGGCCTCTCAACTTTTCTATTTCAGAAGAGTTTTCTATGTGCTTACCACATATATGTGTGAAAATATTATTTAAATGCTAAAATAATAATATAACTGCTGAACCAATAACCCATTCCCTATAGGAACAAAACTGTCACCTGCTAATTAAAGCTTGGCGATCCTTAGAAGGCTTGAGAAAGAGCCATATGCTGGAATTATCTCTAACTCACCTTATTCTCTTAAGAAAAGGATGCGCCAAGAATGGCCATATGTAATATGACCAACCTGATCCTTGCTCACTCCATATCCCATCCACACCCCACCCTTAGCTCCTCTTGGCCAACGCAGTCCTTATTCCCAGTTCTGAGAATAGTGATCCTAGACTCTACTGACTCTCCTTTAACCTTCAGCCATGCACCCTTCCAGAAATGGCTTAAGGCCTGAGGAAAGTGATGAGATTGTGCCTTTCCCCATCTAATCCACCATTTTCTCTTCTCTACCCCCTATAGCTCAGCACCTCCCTTTCCTTTCCCTATTCCCCATGTCCAGCATCTCTCCTTCTCTTCCCCACCATGTCACACATCTCACTTTCCCTTCCCTACCTCCTGTTTGGAGAGAGTGGGACACAGCATGCCTTGAGCATATGCATGTACTTAAAATCCAAAACACTGACTGATTTTAAGTGCTGCTGTTTTGGTATGCCGGTGTTGCCCAAAGAATTCTGCCTCCCCAGGTGGATACTTAGTCTGCCCAGTGGTAGAGCTGGCCCTGCATGCAGTTCCAATAAGGTAGTATCATATAATGAATTCAAATAGTGCTCATAGATTCCATGGTGGAACCCAGCCAGCAACACACAATGCATACAGAATCAACGCAGCCATGCAATAGAGTCAGTGTGTTTCAGAAATGCCATGTTCCTTCTACGGACAAGGCTTGAGAGATGGACTGAGAATAGTCCTAGGATAGGGGTGCAGAAGGGAGAAATGATAGGAGAGAAATGGATATACAAATATGGTGAGATGGGGAAGGGGAGAAAGAATTAGAAGTGACAAGCAAAAAGGAAAATCTGGCAGAAGTGCTAAATAGGAGAGTTAAAGAAGGGAGAAATAGAGAAAGAGGAAAATGAGACTGCATAGGCCAAAAGAAGAAACTCTAAGATAAATTAAAAAGTTAGGGAAACACAAAATTTAAAAATAGGAGGGGACTGTGTAAGGCTAAAAGAGAGCATTTTTTTCTATATTTTATTTTCTGGTGAGTGGTGCCTGGCATGGGTTGGAAAGAAGGAAGGGAAGAAATCAGCATGTTTTGAAGGGAGACAAATAATGAAAGGAAGAAAGAGAAAACAAAGGGAGAGAAACAGTGGGAAGATGAGAGGAAGCAGATTGCAGTGGGGTAAAAAAAACTGGGTTAAAGAAGTTGTACAAGTTGAAAAGTGTACACTTGCAGTGTGACACAATGGCACGTTTCCCCATTTGCAAATTCAAGCTTGTGGGGAATTGATATACATGTCTCAAAGAAGTGTCGGGGTGTTTATGTGTGTGTGTCAGGGGATGCATACCTGTGTGTATGTGTCAGGGGCACGTACCTGTGTGTTTGTATATGTGTCAGGGGCTGCGTACATATATGGGTGTGAGTGTGTCTATCATGGAAACTGCCAGAGACTGCATGCATTTGTGTGTGTGTCATGAGGCGTTTCAAGGGATACCTACATGTGTGTTAGGGGGTGCATGTGTATATATTTCTGTGTCTGTGTCTAGGGAGGCTGTTGTTGCCAAAAAAGCATCTTTCAGGAAATGGAAAAAGGAGCCAAATGACGAAAACTGGAAACAACATAAGCACTGGCAAGTTAGATGCAAGGCATTGATAAGGCAGACAGAGAGAATTTGAGAAGAAGTTTGCCGTGGAAGCAAAAACGCATTTGTAGCAAAAAAACTGTGAGAGAGTCAGTTGGACCATTAGATGACAGAGGGGTAAAAGGGGCACTAAGAGAGGACAAGGCCATAGTGGAGAGACTGAATGAACTCTTTGCTTCGGTCTTTACTGAGAAAGATGTAGGGACGTTACCCATGACTGAAGTGGTATTTAAAGGTGATGCTGCAGAAGAATTAAGAGAAATATCAATAAACCGGGAAGATGCATTACAATTATTTGAAAAACTGAAGATCAGCAAATCACCTGTACCAGATAGTATACATCCAAGAGTGTTGAAAGAACTGAAATATGAGATTACAGACCTACTATCAGAAATCTGTGAACTATCTTTAAAATCATCTGTAATACCTAAAGATTGGAAGATGGCCGGTGTAACGCCAATCTTTAAAAAGGATTCTAAGGGTGATCCGGGAAACTGCAGACCGGTGAGCCTGACGTCAGTACCGGGAAAAATGGCAGAAACCATTATAAAGAACAAAACTACTGAACATGTAGATAGTCATGGCTTCATGGGAGACACAGTCAACATGGCTTTAGCCAGGGAAAGTCTTGTCTTACTAATCTGTTATGTTTTTTTGAAGGAATGAATAAACAGGTAGACAAAGGTGAGTTAGCTGATATAGTGTATCTGGGTGTTCAGAAAGTCTTTGATAAGGTCCCTCATGAGAGACTCTTGGTGAAATTAAAAAGTCATGGGATAGGAGGCAGTGTACTACTGTGGATCAGGAACTGGTTCAAAGGTAGAAAGCAGAGGGTAGGGCTAAATGGCCAATATTCCCAATCAGGGCTGTACTGACGGTGAAAAGTGCCCTATGCGAGTTGCACATCGGGTGCGCGCCCCCCCCCCCCTCCCACACCTCCATCTAGCCACTTTATGGGGGTGGGAGAGAAGAGGCGCGCACCCGATGTGCAACTTGCCGGCACACTAAGCAGGTCTGGACCCTCCCAGAGAGACCAGACCTGCTTAGTGTGCCGGCGTGAAGACTTAAGGGGTGCATTTCGGCTCTCTGCCGCTGCCTGCCACCGCTAAAGTGGTGCCAGCAGGCAATGGCAGAGAGCCGAAATGCACCCCTTAAGTATTTGCGCCCTGTGCAGCCGCACCGCTCGCAGAGGGCTCAATATGGTCCTGTTCCCAATGAAAAAAGGTGAATAGTGGAGTACCCCAGGGATCTGTGCTGGGTCTGCTGCTTTTTAACATATTCATAAATGACCTGGAAATGGGAATAACAAGTGAGGTAATCAAATTTGCAGATGACACAAAATTATTCAAAGTTGTTAAAACCCAAGAGGACTGTAAAAAATTACAAGAGGACCTTGATAAACTGGAAGACTGGACATTTAAATGGCAGATGATGTTTAATGTGGACAAATGCAAACTTATGCAACTAGGAAAGAGCAACCCAAACTATGGTACACGATGCAAGATTCTACCGCTGCTGCCTCGACTTTCTCACCTCCCAGGCCCTCCTGGACCCACTACAATCCGGCTTCCGTCCCCTACACTCCACTGAAACGGCTCTTACAAAAGTCTCCAATGACTTGTTACTTGCCAAGTCTAAGGGCCTCTACTCTGTCCTCATCCTCCTCGACCTCTCCGCTGCCTTTGACACTGTTGACCACAATCATCTCCTCATCAACCTCTCCTCGCTTGGTTTCGGGGGCTCCGTTCTGTCCTGGTTCTCCTCCTACCTCTCCCATCGCTCCTTTAGCGTATGCTCTGGCAGCTCCTCCTCCTCTCCCAACGCGCTCCATGTCGGTGTACCCCAGGGATCCGTCTTGGGCCCCCTCCTTTTCTCTCTCTATACCCAATCCCTTGGCGCGCTCATCTCCACCCATGGATTTCAATACCATCTCTATGCCGACGACGCCCAAATCTACCTCTCTACACCCAATATTTCTCCATCAATCCAGACCAGGATCTCTGCCTGCCTTTCTGACATCGCCTCCTGAAATTTAACATGACCAAGACTGAGCTCCTCATCTTTCCCCCCAATTCCTCCCCTCCTCTTCCCCCCTCTCAGTCTCCGTGGATGGATCCACGATCCTCCCTGTTCCCTCAGCCCGCAATCTGGGGGTCATTTTTGACACCTCTCTCTCCTTCTCCACACATATCCAGCTCATAGCGAAGACCTACTGCTTCTTTCTCTACAACATCAGCAAGATCCACCACTTCCTATCTGAACACACTACCAGAACGCTCGTCCACTCCCTAATCTCCTCTCGCCTCGACTACTGCAACATACTCCTTGCTGGTCTTCCCACGAGCCATCTCTTTCCTCTTCAATCTGTGCAGAACTATGCTGCTCGACTAATCTTCCGTCAGTCTCACCATCAGGGCCGGCCCGTCCATTGAGCAAGAATGTTTTTTGCACAGGGCCCCGCGTTTCAGGGGGCCCCGCGCAAAGAACATTCTGCTTTTTTTTTTTAATTACATTTTAAAAAAAGCCTGTCTCTGGCTGCTGCTGCTGCCGCGTCCGTCGCAGCAGCGGCAGAATGGAGTGTCCCGCGGGGCCCCCTCTCCTCGTTGAGCCCTCTGCAAGGGCTTTCAGATTCGCGAAGGGAGAGTGCTCCCTCGCGTCTCTGTAAAGCCCGCAGGGGCTAATGGGAAATTTCCCATCTGCCCCTTTAGACGCGAGGGGCTGATGGGAAATTTCCCATTAGCCCCTGCGGGCTTTACAGAGACGCGAGGGAGCACTCTCCCTTCGCGAATCTGAAAGCCCTTGCAGAGGGCTCAACGAGGAGAGGGGGCCCCGCGGGACACTCCATTCTGCCGCTGCTGCGACGGACGCGGCAGCGGCAGCAGCTAGAGCCAGGTTTTTTTTTTAATTTGCCAGAAGAGAAGGGAAGGGAAGGGAAGGGGAGGGGAGGGGGGGTTAAGACTGGTAATGGGCTGGGGGGCTGATGGAGGCTGTCTGGAAATGGGGTGATGGGGGGTTAGGACTGGAAATGGGCTGGGGGGGTGTTAGGACTGGAAATGGGCGGGGGGGGGGGGTGTTAGGACTGGAAATGGGCTGGGGGGTTAAGACTGCTAATGGGCTGGGGCTGATGGAGGCTGACTGGAAATGGTCTGGGGGGGTAGGACTGGAAATGGGCTGGGGGGGTGTTAGGACTGGAAATGGGCTGGGGGGGGTGTTAGGACTGGAAATGGGCTAGGGGGGTTAAGACTGCTAATGGGCTGGGGCTGATGGAGGCTGACTGGAAATGGTCTTGGGGGGTAGGACTGGAAATGGGCTGGGGGGGGTGTTAGGACTGGAAATGGGCTGGGGGGGGTTGTTAGGACTGGAAATTGGCTAGGGGGGTTAAGACTGCTAATGGGCTGGGGCTGATGGAGGCTGACTGCAAAAGGGCTGGGGGGTGTTAGGACTGGAAATGGGCTGGGGGGGTGTGAGGACTGGAAATGGGCGAGGGGGGTTAAGACTGCTAATGGGCTGGGGCTGTTGGAGGCTGACTGGAAATGGGCTGGGGGGGTGTTAGGACTGGAAATGGGCGGGGGGGTGTGAGGAGTGGAAATGGGCTAGGGGGGTTAAGACGGCTAATGGGCGGGGGCTGATGGAGGCTGACTGGAATTGGTCTGGGGGTTGGACTGGAAATGGGCTGGGGGGGTTAAGACTGGTAATGGGCTGGGGGCTGATGGAGGCTGTCTGGAAATGGGGTGAGAGGGGTTAGGACTGGAAATGGTCTGGGGGGGTAGGACTGGAAATGGGCTGGGGGGGTTAAGACTGGTAATGGGCTGGGGGCTGATGGAGGCTGTCTGGAAATGGGGTGATGGGGGGGTTAGGAGTGGAAATGGGCTGGGGGGGGTGTTAGGACTGGAAATGGGCTAGGGGTTTAAGACTGCTAATGGGCTGGGGCTGATGGAGGCTGACTGGAAATGGTCTGGGGGGGTAGGACTGGAAATGGGCTGGGGGGGGTTAAGACTGGTAATGGGCTGGGTGCTGATGGAGGCAGTCTGGAAATGGGGTGAGGGGGGTTATTACTGGAAAAAGTCTGGGGGGGTAGTACTGTAAATTGGCTGGGGGGGGTTAAGAGTGGTAATGGGCTGGGGGCTGATGGAGGCTGTCTGGAAATGGGGTGATGGGGGGGGTTAGGACTGGAAATGGGCGGGGGGGGTTAAGACTGGTACTGGGCTGGGGGTTGATGGAGGCTGACTGGAAATGGGGTGATGGGGGATTAGGACTGGAAATGGGCTGGGGGGTGGTTAAGACTGGTATGGGCTGTGGGCTGATGGGGGCTGTCTAGAAATAGGGTGATGGGGGGTTAGGATTGCTAATGGGCTATGGGGGGGTTAGGACTGCTAATGGGCTATGGGGGCGCTAGGACAGGAAATGGGCTGATGGGGAGGGGTTAGGACTTGAGGTGGGCTGATGTGGTTAGGACTGGTAATGGGCTGTGGGCTGAGGGGGGGGTTAGGACTGGCAATGGGCTATGGGGGGCTGACTGGAAATGGGCTGATGGGGTTAAGACTGGAAGTGGGCTGATGGGGGGGTTAGGACTGGTAATGGGTTATAGGGGGGCTTAAACTGAAAATGGGTTGATGGGGGGCTAGGACTGGTAATGGGTTGGGGGATTGCTATGACTGGAAATGGACTGAGTGGATGGGGAGGCTTGAACTGCAAATAGCTGATGGGGAGGGAGCTTGGAATGGAAATGGGCTGTGAGGGAAGGGAGCTAGGACTGAAAATGGGCTGATGGAGCAGCTAGGATAGGACTGGAAATGGGCTGTTGGGGGGAGCTAAGATTGGAAATGGGCTGTGGTGGGGGCTTGAATTGAAATGGACTCATGGAGGGGCTCGAACTGGAAGTAGGCTCATGGGGGGGCTTGGACTGGAATTGGGCTGAGTGGAGGGGAGCTAGGATTTGACATGGGCTGATGGTGGGGCTAGGAAATGACTAGAAATGGGCTGATGGGGGGCTAGGATTGGAAATGAGCTGATGAAGGGACTCAGACTGAAAATGGATGGGGGAGCTAGGACTGGACATGGGTTGATGGGGGGCTAGGACTGGAAATGGGCTGATGCAGGGACTAGAAGGGAATGGATGCTGGGTGAGACTGGAACTAGAAGGGAGCTGATGTTGGGGGAGGATTAGAATGGGATGGGGCTGGGAGAGTAAAATGGAGAGGGGAAAAATATTTTGTGTGGGAGGGATGAAAAATCTACAATTGGCCGGGTATTGGGAGAGTAAGTGGGGATTGAGGATGGAGGGTAAAATTTGTGTGGATGAAATAAGAATGAGGAAAGAGCAAAAGGAGAAAGATTAGTATGTTAAAGCAGATGTAGAGAGAGGATGGAAAGAAAACTAGAAGAGAGAGAAAGGACAAATGGACAGCAGACGACGGAGAGTTAGCAGAAAACATGAAGAAACCAGAAGAAAGTGGCTGGAGCAATTGCAACTGAAAAAAAATGCACAAAAGGTAGAAAGATATCTCTTTATTTTGAATTTATTAACTGGAATATGAAAGCTCTGGGAAATGTGCATCATTAACGTCTGCGCTTTGTTTGGTACAAGAGGAAATTGATTTATAGTTTTATTTCTACAATGTTGTTGTACATTCCAAGTTTGGCTTTTGGGGTTCCCAGTTTAATTATTGCCTTCCTGTTTCTAAATTGCGATTCCTTGTTTGGTGATGGTCTATGTTCTGCATGTGTAACTGAGCTGAGGTATTCTGTTTATGTAATTCCTATTTGACATTGCCACTTGTTCTCTTTCCCCAGTATTCTCTGAAATGTACTGGTTTAATATTTGCAGTGTTTCCTTTTGATAGGTAGGGTCTGGTGCTTTGTGAGTCCTGGTAATGCTGTCAGGATACAGCGGGTTTGCTATGGGTTCTAAATGGGCAGCGTTTGTAGTAGTTCCTAATGTGCCTGGCGGTTGGCACTGGATTATAGTAATGTAGAAATCTTTTAGTCTTTCTTTATCCATACACTCATTAAGAGACATGTTTACTAAAAGTTAGTGTTTGGTAACATTATGCAAATATGTATGCAAATAAGGCCACTTACGCAAATGAGGCCCCGCACCGAGTCTCCGCACATGGCCCCGCACCCCCCTTGGGCCGCCCCTGCTCACCATGCCCACATCACTCCTCTTCTCAAGTCGCTTCACTGGCTCCCTATCCAAGCCCGCATCCAATTCAGACTCCTCCTGCTGACCTACAAATGTATTCACTCTGCAGCCCCTCAATACCTCTCATCTCTTAGCTCTCCCTACGTCCCCACTCGACAACTTCGCTCTGCTAACAAACTACTTCTTTCTATGCCCTTCACTCGCACCGCTAACTCCCAATTTTTCTCCTTTCACCTCGCTGCACCCAATGCCTGGAACAGCCTACCTATGTCTATCCGCCAAGCACCCTCTCTGGCCCTCTTCAAATCCAGGTTAAAGACCCACCTCTTCAATGTCGCTTTCAGATCCTGACTTCTATCCTTCATCCTAATCTAACCGTCATCTCATGTCCGAAATGTCCGAACACACTACCTAATGCTTTTAGTGTGAAAACTCATATTGTACTTTACTGATTGTTGTGACTAGATTGTAAGCTCGGACGAGCAAGCCTCTGATGAGCAGGGACTGTCTCTTGTATGTATGTCTGTGCAGCGCTGCGTGCGTGGCGCTATATAAGTGTTAAATAGTAGTAATAGTAGTAGTACATTAGGAACCACCACCCAGGAAAAGATTTAGGTGTCATCATGGATAACATGTTAAAACCATCCGCCCAGTGTGCAGCGGCGGCCAAGGAAACAAATAGAATGGTAGGAATCATAAGGAAAGGAATGGAGAATAAAACAAAGGATATTATAATGCCTCTCTATCACTCTATGGTGCAACCGCACCATATTGTGAATATTGTGTGCAATTCTGGTCACCGTATCTTAAAAAGGATACAGCGTAATTAGAAAAGGTACAGAGAAGAGCCACCAAAATGGTAAAGGGGATGGAAGGATACCCCTATGAGGAGAGGCTAAAATGGTTAGGGCTCTTCAACCTGGAAAAGAAACGGCTGAGGGGAGATATGATAGAAGTCTATAAATTAATGAATGGAGTGGAACAGGTAAACGTAGATCGATTGTCTACATCATCAAAATATAGAAAGACTAGGGGGTATGCAATGAAGCTACAGGGTAACCTATTTAAGACTAATAAGAGAAAATATTTTTTCACTCAACGTGTAATCAAACTCTGGAATTTGTTACCGGAGAATTTAGTAAAGGCTGTTAGTGTAGCTGGGTTTAAAAAGGTTTTGGACAAGTTCCTGGAGGAAAGGTCCATAAACCTTTATTAAAAGGGACCCAGGATATCAATGCTTGACCCAATACAAGCATTATGGAACCTGTGTCTTTTGGGGAAACTGCTAGGTACGTATGACCTAGATTGGCCACTGTTGGAAACAGGATCCTGGGCTTGATGGACCTTGGTCTGACCCAGTATGGCATATCTTATGTTCTTATGGGTCTGTGGGTGTGTAATGGTGAGTGTCAGGGGATGGGTGTGTCATGGGGAGTGTTGGGGGCTGCATATGTGTGTGTGTGTTTCATGGGGAATGTCAGCCTGAAAGCATATGTGTGTGTTTCTGTGTACACGTCAGGGGGGGTGTCAGGGACTGTGTGCATGCGAGTGTGTCTGTGTCATAGGGCGTGTTAGGAGCTGCGTGCATATGTTTCTGGTCATGCAGAATGTTGGGGCTACATATATGTGTGTCTCTCTCTTAAACCCCCAGCCTCTCTCACGCTCATAAACCCCCTCTCACTAGCCTTCCCCCCAGGGGCAGCTCTATAATGAGGCCAAGTGAGGCGGTGGCCTCAGACGGCAACTTTTTGGGGGTGGCAAAATTGCCCCCA
Organism: Ichthyophis bannanicus; assembly: GCA_033557465.1. Lineage (NCBI taxonomy): Eukaryota > Metazoa > Chordata > Amphibia > Gymnophiona > Ichthyophiidae > Ichthyophis > Ichthyophis bannanicus. Next base: position 954,337,533 of record CM066031.1, read on the forward strand.
AAAAGACCGCCTCACTCGGCCTTCAAAAAAAAAAAACCCCAACGTTGTAAGAATCAGGTGCTGCTGCCACTCCAGCAGCAACGGCGGCAGAATGAGAAGCTCCGCAGCTGCCCGGCCCCCCCCCCCCCCGTGTGCCTCCAGAGAGCCTGCTGGTTTCCCCTCTTTGCCGGCTCCGCTTTGCAGAGCCGCGGTGAAGGGACAGTGTTTCCCTTAACCACGCGTCTCTGTTAAAGCTGAGCCCGCGGTGCTGATGGGAAATTTCCCATTAGCACCGCGCAGGCTCAGCTTTAACAGAGCTGCGCGGTTAAGGGAAACACCATTAGCACCACGGGCTCAGCTTTAACAGAGCCACGCGGTTAAGGGAAACACTGTCCCTTCACCGTGGCTCTGCAAAGCAGAGCTGGCGAAGAGGGGAAACCAGCAGGCTCTCCGGGGGGGCGGGCGGCCGCGGGGCTCCTCATTCTGCCTCTGCCGCCGCTGGAGCGGCAGCGGAAGTTGCTTCTTATGCCAGAGGTAAGAAAATGGGCTGATTGGGCAGTTAAGAGTGGACTGGTAATGGGGCTATGGGGGGGGGGGTTAGAACTGGAAATGGGCTGATGGGGGGGTAGTACTGGAAATGGGCTGATCAGGAGGGGGGCTAGGACTGGTAATGACCTATGGGGGGTTAAAACTGGAAATGGGCTAATGGGGGGTTAGGACTGGTAATGGGCTATGGGGGGTTTAGAACTGGAAAGGGGCTGATGGGGGGTTAGTACTAGAAATGGGCTGATCAGGAGAGGGGGCTAAGACTGGTAATGTGCTATGGGGGGTTAGAACTGGAAATGGACTGATCAGGAGGGGGGCTAGGACTGGTAATGGGCTATCGGGGGGTTAGAACTGGAAATGGACTGATGGGGGTTTAGAACTTGAAATGGGCTGATAGGGGGTGAGTTAGGACTGGTAATGGGCTATGGGGGGAGACTAGGACAGGAAATAGGCTGATTGGGGTGCTAGGACTGAAATGGACTTATTGGAGGGTTACAACTGGTAATGGGCTGATTGGGGGGGCTAGGACTGGGGTGGGCTGATAAAGGGAATAGGACTAGAAATGGGCTGGGACAGGAAATGGGCTAATAGGTGAGGGGAGGAGAGTGCTGCTGGCCCTGGAAGAAAACTAGGGGCTAGGGCTACAAATGGGCTGATGCGGGGGGGATGGTAGAATAGGACTGGAAGGGAGCGGATACTGAGGGGGTCTGCCAGGAGAAGGATGGGGCAGGAAGGGAAGGAGGGGGCTGGAAAGGAGCTGACACCTGGGATGTACCGAAGGGGGACTGGAAGGGAGCTAACACTTGGGGATGGGAGTGGTAGGTGGCTGGGTAATAGGGAGTAGGCTGGAAGGGAGCTGACTGGGGGGTGGTACTGAGAGTGGACCTGAGCTGATACCTGGAATGGTATTTGGACTAGAAGGGGCTGGACAGAAGGAAAGGAGGGAGACTGGAAAGGAATGGCACCAGTGCCAGTTGTGGGAATGCAAGGTGGTTGACATTGGTAGGTACTGGGAGGGGAGGACTTTATTCTTTATTAGCAAGACTTGATAAACCGCCCTTGCCGAAGCGTCAGGGCGGTGTACAATAAAACAAAGTGGTGGCTGCAGGAAAACATCCGAAAAGGAAAAAGAACACCAATATCAGACAGGAAAGGAAAGAGAAAAAGGGTATCGTAGAATAGGATAGAGAAAGAAGAGGTAAGAGGGTCTGGAGAACAGGACGGGGGGAAATAGTTGTGATCGGTGACGTCTGAGTTCTCTATGGAGGGGGGTCGGACTGGGGAGGGCTAGAGCCTTCAACGGGCGGGGGAAGGTCAAATGCCTGACAGAAAAGGTGTGTCTTGAGAAGTGATTTAAAGTGTAGGAAGGACGATTCGATACAAAGAGAGTGCGGGAGTGAGTTCCATAGGGCAGGACTGAGGAAGAAGAATGCGGAGTGTCGGGAAAGCTCGAGGTGGGCCTGAGAGGGAGAGGGAAGAAAGAGACGGTTACCATGTGCAGAGCGGAGAGAACGTGGGGCAGGCTGGAGGTAGATAGTATCGGCCAGGTATTGTGGGGTACTGGTATGTAGGACTTTATGGGTAATAGTGAGAAGTTTATAGATAAAACGAACCTTGATTGGAAGCCAATGTAGAGAGAAGAGAGAGGGAGTAATATGGGAGGTAAAGGGAGAGGATGTAATCAAGCGGGCGGCAGCATTCTGGACTGGAAAGGGGACTGATACTGGGGAGGGTTACTGGAACTGGAAATGGGCTGATGGAAGGAAGTGAAGAAAACAAAAGAAGAGATAAGAAATGGCAGATGGACCATGGACCATAGACCACAGAAAGAGAGCTAAGAGAAGACAGGAAAGCAGAAGCCTCAGATCGGGACCAGCATGATCAGAGAATAAAATCGTCAGACAACAAAGGTAGAAAAAATAATTTTATTTAATTTTGTTGATTGGACTTTGTGCTATTTTTATATTTTACACAGCATTGGGGAACTGCATCTCTTATTTATCTGATGTTGCACTGCATGTAGACTCTGGCTTCTTGGGGTTTCAGTTCAAATTTTGTGTACATATTTTTATTTTTACTTTAGATTGTGGTTACTTATTCTGTACTTGGTGAGGGTCGATGTTGTGCGTGTGTGAATGAGGTCATGTGTTCTGTTAACATGGAGTTTGTATATAAAGATCTATACTATACTGTAGTAATTTAACTTGTTCAGCTTTTCAAATAAGTATATGGATGTTCCAGGGCCCACTGTAGTATTTACAGTGACGCTTTTTTTGGATGGGCTCCTTATGTGAGTTTTGGGCTCCTTATGTGAGTTTTGGAAGTTTGTGTTAATATGGTATGGTATGGTAGGTTTGCTCTTTGTTGTAGGGTTTTTTATTAGTTCACAATATGCCTGGTACTGGAGAATAGTGGTTGTTGTTGTTGTTAGTGAGATGATCAGAATCAGATTTTTTTTTTAAATGTTGAATTCTGAGGGTGAATGTCCTGATTCTACTCTGCACCTACTGTGGATGCAAAATATATGTTGAAAAAGAAAAAGCGAGAACCATAATGCAGTTTATAACAAAATAACAATGGGTTATAATTTAGTTTTATAAACTGTGCTATTGATTCTTGCTGTCTTTTAGTTCCTTGGTGTGCAAACAGGACCGTACCTAGCCCTGTGCAAGCAGTGCAGCCGCACAGGGCGCAAAGGTTTGGGGGGCGCATTTCGGCTCTCTGCTGTTGCCCTGCCACCGCTGGCAGGACAATAGTAGGCAGTTAAAATGTGCCCCCAAGCCTTTCCGCAGCACTTTAAGCAGGTCTGGTCCCTCCCTCCTCCGACACGATGTCAGAGCAGGGAGGGACAGATCTGCTTAGAATGCTGGCACCTTTCAGATCAGGCACATGCTCCCCCTCCTCCTCCCTATACCTCCATCCAGCGCTGCCTGCTCTTTCCCTGCTGCCGGCGCCGCCGTGAAAAAAAACAGGATGGCAGTAGCAGGGAAAGAGCAGGCAGTGCTTGACGGAGATATGGGGGGCGAGGGGGTGTGTGCATCCGAGCTGCAAGTCGCACAGGGCACGATTGCAGCTCGATACGGCCCTGTGTGCAAACCTCTTGCATTTCCTCCATATAATCTAATCGGCTTTTTGGTTTGGTTCAGTCTCTGATTGGATTTCTGAAAAAAGCCCCGCCCCCTCTAAGGTAGTGGGGGGGGGGTGCGCCATCTCATTCCTCGCCTCAGGCAGCAGACTGCCTTGAGCCGCCCCTGCTTCCCCCAGTCTCTCTTTCTCTCTCTGGCTCTCTAATGATCCCTCCAGGTTTCACCCAGGTCTCTCTCATGATCTCCCCCCTCCCAATCAGGCTTCCCGTAATCTCTCTCTCCGACCCCCCTTCATCCAGTCTCTCTATCGCTGATCTATTCTTCTGCCTGGCAGCAGTCTTTGAAAGGCAGCATTTCACACTTCCCCTACTGCATTCAGCTGTCTGCATGGTTGAGCCGTGTGGTAGAAGAAGTTTGAACCGATCGAGGTTTAAAGTCTCACAAATTTCCTCTACCACACAGCTCAACCATTTACACAATCGACTGTGGTGGAGGAAGCATGAAACACCACGTTTCAGGAGCCGCAACCGATTCATAACTAGAATATGCTTACAGAGGCATGAACAAATATTCATAGAAACAGACACCATTTACCGAGCTGCCTGAAGCCTTGACAATAGGTGCTACACCTAAGCAAAACACACCTTAAAATGGGAAGGAGAGTAGGTAATAAAAAGTGGGGGGGAAAGCCGTGTGGTAGACAACAAGATAGGCAGAAGCACTGGATAGGTATAAACACATAAATGGAAAATAAATGGACTATAAAGACAAGAAATGGGGAACATGGAAAAATTAGAATAGTTTGAAAATGGAAAAAAGGAATGAGAGAACAGAATTGAAAGACCAAGGCAGGAGGGATCAAGCATACACAAAATAAATCAAAAGCTTCAAAGAAATTGAAAGTGATTTATTTTAATTTTGGTCCTGACACTCTGATGAGGGTGAGTTCCCTCAACACCTCTCCCCTCCCCTCCCCCTACCACCCTCCCCTCTCCCCTCCCCCTACCACTCAGTCATCCCACACACACACACCTGTCTCCTCATGCTTTCAGTTCCTTCCTCCCAAGGCTGCGGGTTAAAGGCAGAGTTGCCAAGTTATCCAGTTCCAGGAGTGAGATGGTTTTGCCAGTTCTGGTTTTAAATTTCCCTTGAAATGCAGTATGGTATTTGTAGTCCCTGATTTTGCCCATTGAAATCAGTGCTTCAGGTCCCATAATGCATCATAATGAGAATGTGGGAAATCCAGGACTGGCTTAAAATATCATTCCTGGAACTGGGTAATTTGGCATCTTTGTAAAGGAGAATTTCTTTCCTTTACGGAAGAAAAAAAATGAACCGGTTAACCTAACAGAAGTAAAGTTTAGCCCCCAAAAGCTAGTCAAGAAATAAGCTAGTCCAATAAAAGGATATCATCTTATATTTTTTGTTTTATTTCCTGATTAATTCCAATGATAGTGACAGCGTCACCTAGTTGAATCATACCATTGCTTTCTCCCACTGAACTTTGGATCTTGAGAAACTGAAAAAAGCCCACAAGGGAAACGGATCTATTTCATAATGCATCCATGCGCTGCCGGTCAGAAATCAATTTATCCATCCAATCAATAATTGTAAATTTTACTTAGATGATTTTTCTAACTGTGCCACTAGTCATGTAATTTATGTTATTCAATGCCCTTGCAATAAGTTATATATAGGCAAGACCACATGTCCCATTCGCAATAGAATGAAGTTGCATCAAAAGAGGTGCGGTGGACAAACCCTTAGTCACCCATTGGCAAGAACAAAACCATAAAGTGTCTGAATTGAAATTTTTCATAATTAAAAAAGTTAAATTAATTTGACGAGATGGTGATATTGATAAGACCATTTTGCGCCTTGAGCAGCGTTACATCTTTGCCCTCAACAGTTTACACCCCAATGGATTAAATATTGAAAGTGATCTTTTGTTTTTTTCTCTAATGACAGGCTCATTAGAAATAGGTATACATTAGTGTTAAGATCCACAGTCTTGACTTATTTTTAACATTTGTTTATTAATTCTTTATTTATTAAGAATTTTAATTATTTATTGGGAGAATTTCATAAGAGCAATGTTGACAATGTGTTGTGGTGGTCTACTTGTGTTTGGAAATTTGACAGTGTCTTGTGGTGGTCTAACAGCTGTGGTCTACTTGTGTTTTTGGAAATTTGAATGTTTCTTTTATTGCTTTTTCTGATTGTTGGTTCATATGGGATTTTATACATGGTTTGAGAAGTCACAGATGGTTTGTGCCATCAATACTTAACTGCTTTTATTGTTTCATGATAGTTGGGTTACATTTGTGGTTGTGTTATATAAAAAGGTTTTTACCAGGCTCCTTTTATATGCTTGCTTCAACTATCCCCTTCTTTGTTCTGGTGACTTCACTGATCTTGGCCATTAAAAGGTTTTATTATTTATCCTTTTTGGAGTGTTTGTCCAAGTAACAATTACCAGTTTTGTTTATATCTTCACATTTAGGCTTGTCCATTTTTATGTTGTTTTTTAACCCCCTTTTTACACAATTTGCATGCATTAACATAGAAGTCAGGCACCTTTCCCACCCAAAACTCTTTTTATCTACAGTGCAGAAGCCGGTGTTTTCGTAGATAGCTGTTGGCTTTTTTAAATTTAGTTGCAGCAAGGCATTGCGGCAGTAGATGTTTTTAAACTACAGACTCAGGTAAATACGTGGTTCATTTTTCAAAAGAGTATAAACACTTGTTATGTGGTAAATGCTACTCTGAGTGACCCCTGTATTTGCAGAATGAGTTTATCTAATATTTGTGGCAGTAGATGCATTCATATCACACAGGCACGTTGACTTTTTTAGATATTAAGTTACGTGATAGTTGGTCCATGCCCTAATCGGAGGTTTCCACAATTTAATACGACATAGCAGATGCAAGCTAATACATGTCTTTTGAGGTTATTATTGATATAAAAGAGGGGTAATCAGTTTAGTGTTTTATTGTTAGATATTGCATTCTAATGTCGGGATCCTTTATATTTTTAGAACGGGACTGTTTCAGATATCCGCGGCAGTGGATGATTTTGCATAGTACAGGCATGTTTAATTTTTCTCATTATAGTATATGGCCGTTGCTTTAGGTCTCTCTGTCATGATCTTTATACAGTGTTTGTATATAATCGATAAAATATAAGTGGTCTTTGTTTTGAATCGGCATGAAACACTCCTGCTGTTTATTATTACACAACAAATAGTAAGGGTAAGCCGGTTAAATTATAAACATTATAAATAGTTTTAAGACGGGTATCTTGTCAATTTTGGAATTAAAAGAAAGGGCACATTTTAGATAATGTTTTATAAACCTATCATCATATATTAATAATGATCCTTTCTGGGCGTTTTTTGAAAAGGATTAATATATTGGACTACTAATCTACAATTTTATATAATAGACATGCGTAAATATTTATATGATTATCAATAATTTTAGGAACCCGGTGGAGTAAGGATAATATAATCCCTTTGGGGTTTTAAAATTTATGGGTCAAAGTTCAATATCAGCATTTCATGCATTGCATTATGCAATGGATAGTTTTTATTCCTTTGGGAACACTTTTTTAAGAATCAATTTAATAAAGTATGCACAGGAATGTGTATTGTGACATTTCTTTTAATTCCACTGTGTCTGTTGATCCTACTGGTCTTACCACTTCGGTGCTTCTTTATTATTCATGTTATCTTGCCTCCCTTAGAAATATAGAACGATTTGGACATATATTAGAACGCACAGGTATGTCTACACCATATTATTTGTCACACCCCTGGTGAATGAGTTTTTTCATAGCACACATAAGTTTTATATGTATTTATTTATTCATGATTTTCAATGGTTCCATATGTTTTAATTATTTATTACACATGTGTATTTATAATTCATTATTACTTTTTATCATAATTTGCAATTTGTTTTTTGGCTCCGAATTAATTTATAGTGCTATACATGAATGTGATTTTAGCTAAGTAGTCATTTTTAATTTTTAATTTTCTGTTTGTGTTTCATTAATGTCAATGGTGTTATTGTTTCACTCTTATTATTATCTTTTACATTTGAGTGTTCAATTAGTTTCCAATATATGTTTTTATCATTGTATTTGTATCTTTTAGCCATATTAGCCCCTGAGGAAGGCACAACAAAACATGGCCTGTGTTGGGCCAATGGCTGGATTCAATCAATAAAATAAATTCTTCCTTTGCTATCCACGGTTTGTACTTTGTTGGCTAGTGGTACATGCAGTTCCTGCAGTGAACCTATTGTATATCAGCATAAAAGTCCATATAAACCGCCTGTGAAACATTGTTAATATATTTCATTTGCACTTAGATTCTGGGATGAATAAAGAACTCTGCCATGCAGGGATGAATAAAGAACTCTGCCTGCAGGGATGGTGGGCCCACATATACATACAAAGCAAGGTTTATATTATATTATATTATATTTAATTATAATTAAAAGTATGATATCCAGTTGTGCATTTTTACAGCATTGTTGTGGGAGGATTGGCATTGGGATGATCATGACTCCTGGTTTTAATTAACAAAATCTTGGGGGAGGGGCGATAAGGCTGAAGTTTCACCTAGAACACCCAATACTCTTGTGCTGGCCATGAAAATTTGCTGAATTAATAATGTAGTGGGGAAAAAATTCTGCCTCCTCATTGATAACATTGGTACAGCTGTAATCCCACGTCTTTTCTTGAGGCAGACAGGTTACCCAGGAGCAAGATTTAGGGGTATGTTTACTAAATGGTGGAAGCCGCTACCCCTTAATTTCTGTACATCATCTAGGTTTTGGTGGATCCTAAAGTTTTGTTACACCTTTAAACCTGGAGTGCTTTTTACCTTCTTAATTTCATTATGCTCTTGTGATGAGTCATCCCTTAAGACTTGGCTGGGATAACAAGCTAGCAGGCTGAACTATGTTGCACAGCAACTCAACACAACAGTCCTGGTGTCTGTTCAACCATAGACATTATCTTTCCTGAGCCACCAAGCCGGAGCACAAAAGAAATACGAAGTCCTCCACCAAAATAAGCATAATATTAAAAGTAAAAACAAAACATCTACAAATCAGAACTTACTTTGCCACAGACACAAAAGCAAAGCATTGTACATACCTGTCTCATGAACAAACCAGCTCCTCCCACTTAGAACCTCGGCTGGCAGCCTCCTCTCCTCATAAGTCCACTTTCCTATGGCAACTCTTAGCTTGTCCTCTCTTAACCCAACAGAGAGCTACTTCTTCAATACTTTCTCTCCTTGGGAACTTACATGATGGTTCACAGCAAGCATATAAAACCTGGGAAAATAGACATATGTAAATTCAGTAAGGAAGAGTTGCAAACAGTTACTCATCATGCAGATGGCTGTAAAGTTCTGATGGAGAAAATTGCTAAACAGAAAGGCACAATAAGGTGGAACGTTTTATCTACTGGAAACTTTGCAAACACTACAATATTACTATTATGGAAAAGCATTGGGATCATGACCCTAAAAGAATTAAGGAAAATTAAGAAGTTATGATCACCTGGGTCACTCCCATTCCAACCAATAAAAAGCATAACATCACAATAAAGGAGAAAAACACATGAATAACATGGATAATAGAAATGTCAGTGCCAAGTGATTATTCTATGCATCGAATGGAGAAAGAGACTGCAGAAATGCAGGCAGAGACCAAGAAAAATGGAGCAGAAAGATCTACAAATGTACCCAGGACTGGTGCTACCATGAGGCAAACTAGATGGCCGCCTAGAGCGCCAGCCCTCCAGGGATGCCCATTGCTACCACTGTCAGAAACGGCTTCTGCCCCCCTACAAAAGGAGGTCAGCATCGGTGGGGATGGAAGCAAGCAGCCCCATGGTGCCAACGTTTGAAGGAAAGCACGCGGGCCTGTTTCAAGGTATGCCGCCGCTGTAAGTCCCTGTAAGGGGTGGCAGGGGGGGGCACAAGGGATGAGGCTTGCCTAGAGCGCCTCAGCTCCTTGCAACGGCCCTGAATGTACTCCATTGTATTGGGTGCCACAGGCCTGATTAAAAGGAATTTTCAAGCACATCTTGACAGCTTGCCTATACATGTTACATCGTATGAATTCCAGAAGGAAACTCTCTTTCGCAAAATGCAAAGACTATGATGAGTGTTAGCAGTCAATTTGGGAGTCTAAGATCATACTCCACATACACTGGCTGAAACGTGAGGTTCAATTACTGTCAAAGTGTGCAAAATTAGCCCAATTCAAGACATTGTCCTCAGAAGAAACATTGCCCTCTAAGTAGAGCCTTAATTGGCTTCACCTAGGTCCACCTGTTAATATTGCATTCCTTGCATTCAGACACTTCAGAAAAGGCAGGATGTCGACTTTGTTGCATCCGTTCCATCACTGGGGTACCTTCACCCCTTCACACTCCCCAAGATGCTGTGTTAGAAAAGTGATAGCATTCAGCTTTCTTTTAGCCTGCCTTGCTTAGTGACGTACCATGTAGAGGAATAACTGCTCATTCTGCAGTAAGCTCATAAGATGACCGATGTGGGTGAAATGCCATAGTAGCAGAGGCAATCCATATACTACAGTAGAAAAGCTTTATCTTATCCCACTGCTGAGATCTACCCTTGCTCTTCCTTTCACGGCTGTTGAGCCTAACTCCACACAACCTGCCTGATAGGTGGATCTTTAACCCCCATTATATGGGAGAAAGAATGGATACTGGAAGAAGATGATATGGGGGCATCATCTAAGCGATGGGGAAGTGGTCTTGCTCTCATGCATGTATACAAGAGGAAGTTTTCCCATTTATAAGCTGCATAACGCCTCAGATTTGCATTGGTGAAGTGGCACACATGAACACAATGTTTTGCATTTGCCAGGTAAGTTGTTTTTGAACCTGAAAGATGACTTCCCAGTTGGCAAAGTGTATTGCCCAGTGACACAGCATATATTGTGGATTCACTTATCCCGTACTCCCTTGATACTTCAAGCTATTCTTAAAATCCATATCCCACGATAGTATTTGAAAGTGTCCAGCATGGAAACATGCAGTGTTCACTAGGCAACTGCATAAATTCTGGGCTACTTTTGTCTTTGACTCAGTTGTTTTAAACTATGGTGATCAACAACAGCCACGGTTAGGCTCCATCAACTGTCTACTGATCCATCCGGCAGCAGGTTTTCAGATGTGAGACATACTCAGAAAACAATGTCAGTGGTGAACTGAAACCAGCTCTGTGATCCCAAGCTGTGCATACTCACTTGCTCACCTCCTCAGTCATAAACATCCATTGAAGACAAGAAGATATATACACTAATCATTTCGGACTGAAATGTAAAGAAAACAAACAGAACATAATTCAACCAAACTGTGCAGAATACTACTATGAAAGAGGTAGTGATAGCTAGTTTAAAAATCTCTCTTTGCTATATAAGTGACTAATAAATAGCTGGACAGAGATTACATATATTTTCAAGGTAAGGATTCTGCAAAGATGCAGACTTTCAGTGGTACTAGAATCTTATCTTCAGAACAGAAGCCTTTAACTGTGTTTCTGCTGAGATTTAACCATGGGAAGCTTACAGATCTACATAATTACATGCCTAATTATAAAATAGGTCAGATGATATTCTTTGTGAAAAATTAAGCCCTCCAGCCAATCACATTTACTGAATATTGTCTCTCACTTCTGAGGAACTTAGGAGAAAGTTGCAGATAAGGATCCACTCCCTTCACCGCCCTCCCTGCCCACCCCGCTTGCACAGCTATTCCTTTACAGTGCTCCAGCCGAGGATACATCCAGCTCTCAGTGATATATACTCTTGATCACATGCAGGATACTACTACTACTACTACTACTACTATTCAGCACTTATATAGCGCCACGCACGCAGCGCTGCACAGCTAACCTACAGGAGGTAGCCAACATATAAGAGACTGTCACTGCCCGTCAGAGTCAAGCTCATCAGAGCTTACAATCTAGTTAAAAGACCACAGTACAGTCATAAGTTAGATCTAAATGCAACGGTGAAGAGGTGAGTCTTCAACCTGGATTTGAAGAGGGCCAGGGAGGATGCCTGGCGCACAGATGCAGGTAAGCTGTTCCAGGCGTATGGAGCAGCAAGGTGTAAGGAGCGCAGTCAGGAGTTCGCGGTGCGGGTGAACGGCATTGATAGGAATAATTTGTTAGCGGAGCGCAGATTACGAGCGGAGACGTAGGGGGAGATAAGAGATGAAAGGCATTGAGGGGCCATAGAGTGAATGCATTTATAGGTCAGCAGGAGAAGCTTGAATTGAATGCAGAATTGGACCGGGAGCCAGTGAAGCAACTTGAGAAGAGGAGTAACGTGAGTGTGGCAAGGCTGGCAGAGGATTAGTCGAGCAGCATAATTTTGTATGGATTGAAGAGGGAGGAGGTGGCTTACTGGGAGACCAGCGAGGAGGATGTTGCAGTAGTCGAGGCGCGAGGCGATCAAGGAGTGGACAAGCGTTTTCGTGGTGTGTTCAGAAAGGAAGGGGCGGATTTTGCTGATGTTGTAGAGAAAGAAGCAGCAGGTCTTAGCTACAAGCTAGATATGAGCGGAGAAGAAGAGAGAGGTGAAACCCCTAGATTGCGGGCAGAGGGAACAGGAAGGATAGTAGATCCATCTACCTGGACTGAGAGAGGGGTGAGTTGGGGGGGAGGAGTTAGGTGGAAAGACAAGGAGTTCAGTCTTGGCCATGTTCAGTTTCAATCGGCGATGAGACATCCAGGCAGCGATGTCCGAAAGACAGGCAGAGATCTTTGACTGGGTTGCTGGAGAAATATCAGGTGCAAAGAGGTAGATCTGGGAGTCGTCGGCATAGAGATGATACTGAAAGCCATGGGAGGAGATAAGCGCGCCAAGGCCTTGGGTATAGAGAGAGAAGAGGAGGGCGGCCCAAGACAGATCCCTGGGGTACACCTATATGTAGTGGGGTAGGGAAGGAGAAGGAGCCACCAGAGCATACTCTGAATGAGCGATGGGAGAGGTAGGAAGAGAACCAGGATAGTACGGAGTCCTTGAAGCCAAGCGAGGAGAGGGTGGTGAGGAGAAGGTTGTGATCAATGGTATCAAAAGCAGCAGAAAGGTCAAGAAGGATGAGGATGGAATAGAGGCCCTTAGATTTAGCCAGGAACAGGTCATTGGTGACTTTTGTGAGTGCCGTTTAAGTGGAGTGTAGGGGATGGAAGCCGGATTGTAGTGGGTCCAGGAGGGCCTGGGAGGTGAGGAAATCGAGGCAGCGACGCTGAACTGCTCGTTCCAATAGTTTGGATATGAAGGGAAGGAGGGAGATGGGTCGATAGTTAGAAGGGCATGTGGAATCAAGTGAGGGTTTCTTGAGGAGGGGTGTGACAACAGCATGTTTGAAGTCGATAGGGACAGTTGCCTTGGAGAGTGAGAGGTTGAGGATATGAGTGATGGGGGGGGACAATGCTCTTTATTTCAGGCAGTTTCGTTGTCTCTCTTTTGGCCCTTTATTATTCTGGATAGATGGACATATAAAACCACTGTTCTTCCTCCAAAAACTAAAAAATAAACAAAAACATAATATTTAAAGTAAAAATGGTAGAGCTGAGAAAGACATATAAGCTAAAATCTTTCCATTGAAGTCCAGCTAGAAATCCACATACAGCATATACATTAGACAACATTGGGTACAGATGTTTGGAGGACTCATTGGCCACTTGTCTCAATGGAGATGATGTATTCTGTCTAGTCTGATCAAGAACTAATAGAATCTTATGTATATGATTAATTTCTTGGAGGTTGAACATCTCAGTGCCCTGAAGCGTTCATAATTGTTGTACATCCAGACAACCAATTCTGTGTGAGTGTGCTGTCAAGTCAATGCTGACTACTAGCAACCCAGCCCCTGAGTTTTCTTGGCAAGATGCAACAATATGTAGGCCTTTCTTCTATATAGTAAGTCTGCAGCTCCTGGTAATTCAAGGCAGTCTCCTATTCAAGTACTAATCAGGATAAACCCTACTTAGCTTCTGAGATCAGGCTCATTGAGGGTAGCAAAGCTAAACTATCTGTGCTTAATTAAATTATCATATCACCAGGGGGATCACATGATGCAGTGAGCTGGGACAGATGCAACCTGCTAGAGCTCTCAGGCCCTCCCTGCATTTCACCCTGTAATCAGGCAGTGGCAACTTGGACACCCAGCCAGTTGAGCAGCGGAGGGGACTGTGAAGGCTGGGTGGTAGTTTTTCCTGTCTGCAGGCGGCAGTTGGCAGCAAAAGCACAGCACAAAAAGCACGTGTGGCCTAAGATCTCAGGAGCCAAAATAGCGGCTGGCGACCCGGATGCAAGCCTGGAGGACACATCTGTTTTGTTGGTGGATGAGGTATCTACCTCAGTACTCCAGGCCCTAGACTCAAAGTTTGACCAACTCTGCAGGAAAATGGATGAGGTGATGACATCAGTGGTGGCATTCCAGGGCCGTGTGACCGCACTCGAGACCAGGATGCAGGAGGTGGAAAACACTGCCACTCCATTGGGGGAGCTGGAGGCCTTAAAAATATTGGTGGCCAAGCAGCAGGACAAGCTGGAAGACCATAAAAATAGGTCTCACGGGAATAACCTGCGTTTCATCGGGGTGCCTGAGTTGGTGGCTGATGCCAAACTGTGGGGATTTCTGGAGACATGGCTGCCTGTGAGCCTGAAACTGGGGCAGGCCCTGTAACCTATCCAGATTGAGGGCACAGCATCTTGGGCAACTCCAGGAGCAGGACCAGCAGCTGTGAGCAGCTATATAATGGTTCTTGAACTTTGTGCAGGAGGCCGTGCTCCGGACGGCACGTCAAGAAAAACATGCCCAGCACATGGGACTCTGTATCCTGGTGTTTCAGGACTATTCAGCTCAGGTGGCCCAGCATCAGAAGGCCTTCACCACTCTATGCTTGAGGCTATTTCAACATCAAGTGTGCTTTGTTCTCCAATACCCAGTTACTCTGAGGATTTACCACAATGGGGCTGCCCATGCATTCACGTCACCTGTGCTAGCCCAGACGTTTTGCGAGGAACATGCTATTGGACAACCTCGCCAGACTGCATACTCCACACAGCAAGCAGAGCCATCCTTTTGAGCCCAGCCGGACAGGAGTGTATACGGACTTTGGACTGTTGACTGCTGTGTCCCCTGAAGGACCCAGGTGGAGTGCATACAGAGTTTACAGACTATAAAAAACATTTTGTGGACCATGGCTGGACCTTATTTTTGCATTGGACAGAGTTCATATGCCCAGGAAGTGATGTGGAACTCTGGCTGTTTGGGGTGCTGGGAGTGGGGAGGACTGTCTGAGCCAAAGCAGGGATGGAGAGGGAGAGGGTGTTGGTTTGGCTTGAATGTGTGGGGGTGCTTGTGGTGGGCTGGAGTGCAAGGGGGTTTGTTGAATGGCTATGATGAATGGTGCTGTGGTGAATGGCAGGGGGCTGTTAGTAGAATTGTGGGTGGGATGTGGGATGTATCTTTTGTGATCCAAACTGGCCCAGTGCAGGTGACTGGTAGGAGGAGAAGGGACCCTGGGAGTTGAGGAAGGGTATATGAGGCTCCTGAGTGGAGGGGCTTTAGGAAGTGGGGGGAGCAGGGGATGCTACAACTGTCCACTGGGATGCTGGAGGCAGGGAGAGGGGTCTAGGCTGAAGGGGTCCAGGCTGGAAGGGTCACCCTCTAGTACTACAATTCTTGTTAGTATTAAATTATCTACACAGTGGGATAACCTGAGCAATCAGGGTCTTAGGATAACATGAAACGTGTGTGGAATAGGCTGTCCTATAAAGTATCACAAAGTGTTGCAGACCCTGAGGGATGGGCAGATTAATATTGCTTTGCTACAAGAAACCTACATGACTGATGTTGAGAACGCCAAGTTGAAGAGATGGTGGGTGGAGGATGTTTACGGAGCCTCCATGGAGGGGGAAGAGAAAGGGGGGTGGTCATTTTGGTGCTTAAAGCTATCAGCCTACAGGTCGAGCAGGTTGTTCGAGACCCAGGAGGGTGATATCTCCTGCTTTGGGGGCACCTGCAGGGCTCTCCAATTTTGCTCCAATTTATGACCCCACATATGAACAGAACTTCTTTGATGTGCTGGTGTGATGTCTGACTGCCAGAGGGGGGCTACGACATCATCCTCGGGGGTGACTCTAACTGTGTTTTAGATCCCATGGTGGACCAGTCCTCTGGAAGGGCCAGGGGTGACTTGCAACAGCAGAGATGAGTATTGAGTTTGTGTGACGGTAGGAACTGTCCCCTGTTGAGCGAGATTATACCCCTTTATCTAGGGCCCATGGTACGTGGTCAAGAATTGACTATTTCTTGTTGTCACAGGGGTTATTGAGCAAAGTTCAGGGGGTCCACATTGGGAATATTCAGATTTCTGATCATGCTATGGTTTGGGTGGACGTCCAAGTGGCCACTGTGTGGAGGGGAACGTGGTATTGGTGGTTCCCCTTTTGTCTTAAGGGGGATGAGGATTTCATTTGGTTCCTGTGTGAGCAATGGGGGATGTTTGAGGAAACCAATGCCGGCATAAGGACAACCCTTCCCTCTTTTGGGAAACTGCTAAGGTTTACCTGCAGGATGTGCTTATTGGCTTTTTGAGCAGCGTAAGAAGGAGGTTAAACTGTAAATTGGTAGACTGGGGATGCCAACTCCGTTTCTTGCATTGGCGGTTGGTGCGGTGCGATACAGAGGAGAATCGGATGGCCTACCTGGCTCTGCAAAGTCAGCTTAACACCCTTATCCATGTGCAGGCTGAGCGCTCCCTGTTGGACTATCGGTATGCGTTGTATCATTTTGCGAATCGCTTAGGACAACTGATATCATCACTTACTAAGACTGGGGAGGGCCCCCAGCAAGTGGTTGCGGTGCAGATGGGTAATGGGAGGGTACACGTCTCAGCAGGTGGTAGAGGCGGCCTTCTTGACCTATTACCACAATCTGTATGTCGCTGAGGAGTGTGATGGTTCCTGTGCTAGAGCTTATATTCAGATATGTGCGCTGCTGCAGTTGGAGCTGGCCCACCAAAACCTATTAAATGCACCGTTCTCCCCTAGGGAAATACAACAGGTCATCCACAAGTTGACACACTGTGGACCCTGGGCTCGGATGGGTTTAGTGCGGAATTCTGCAGGATAGGGCCTGCCTCCTCTTGGCAGAAATGTACCAGCAGCTTGCAACACTTCAACATTTCCCTTACAATAATAATGAGGCTTTGATTACGGTCCTCCCTAAGCCAAGGAACATAGTAACATGGTATATGATGGCAGATAAAGACCAGTATGGTCCATCTAGTCTGCCCAGCAAGGTGGCAAGAGTAGGTGCACCTGCCACTCCGTGCCTCCGTGCCACCTCCCCATGCCTTTGCTGAGGGTGTACTCACTGCTCTATTTGCTGAGATATAAGAGATAGTTATGTTGCTGGGTTCCTACTGCCCCATCTATCTGCTTAATGTGGAGCTTAAGATTATGTCCAAGGTGTTGGCAGAATGTCTTTTTCTGCTGCTGTCCAACCTTGTCCAACCCTCAAAGTTCAGCTTTGCTAAGGGTCAGCAGACGGTGGGGAAACTTTGTCAGATCTTAGCCTCTTAGCATCACTGCTTGAGTGCTGGGATTCCCTGGTTGCTGATAAGTTTTGATGCCGAGAAGGCTTTTGACAGGGTAGAGTGGCATTACATGTTTTTGGCCTTGGAGAGTTTTGGCTTTGATGGTTTCTTTCTGCAGGCACTGCAGGTGTTGGATATGGACCCTAGGGCATGGATTCTATTCAATGACTCTCTTATGGAGCACTTTTTCTTGGGGTGGGGAACAAGACAAGGTTGTCCCCTTTCCCTCTTGCTGTTTCTTCTTACCCTGAAACTGTTGGAGATTTGTGGAGTGCATATGGGCTCCTATGAGTTCAAGATCTCGACCTTTGCTGAGGATCTTTTGGTCCAACTCAGAAACCTGAGGTGGGCATTAGTGTCTCTGTTGACAGAGTTTAAGGAATTTGGAGTCCTGTCAGGTTACAAGTTAAACTTGGATAAACTGGAGGTGCTGCCTACCCAGGCCTCGCTTCATAATGCATGGGGCGGTGACTTCCCCCTTCGGTGGGAGGATCATTCATTTTGGTACTTGGGGGTGATCTTACCTGCAGATCTGGGGAACTTATACGAGTGCAACATAGCTCTTTTGCTGGCTCAGACAGCGCAGGACCCTGAGAAAGTGGCAAGACATGCCGTTTTTGCTGGGTTGGGGGGGAGGGGCGTATTGCCCTGTTCAAAATGATTCTCTTTTCATATTGGCTCTATGTGCTTCAATTGCTGCCTTTGTGGCTTTTGGGGAAGGATTTAGCTAAGTTAGATGGCCTTTTGTGTCGTTTTCTATGTCAGGGTGTCTTGAGTGCAGATGGCCCTCAAGACTCTCAAGGGCCTGTGGCATCGGGGTAGCATGGGGCGTCCCGATCTTTGGGCTTATGGTTTGGTTTGTCTGCGCAGACACTTAAAGGACTGGCTTTTTGATACAGAGGAGTACACTCATCTGGGCTGGGAGCAGGCTCTGGTGGCGCCTCTGACTTTGAAATAAATGCTGCTTGTGCGCCAGAGTGGGCTGCCCGCCTCTCTTCATTCTTCCTGTCGGTTATGGCGGTAGATCTGTGGCAAGTTGGGACACCCACCCATTCAGTCTATCTGCCAATTCAGGGTAATGCTGATTTCACCCCAGGCATTTTGGTTCTCCACTTTAGGATGTGGCAGCAATTGGATCAACTGTTGATAGAGGATAAGGAGTTGTTGTCATTTGACAAGCCCTGTACCCAGTTTTGTTAGGGGCCCGCTGACCTTTTTCACTATTATCAAGTCCGTAGCTATGTTTGGGGGTTGGAGAACGGGAACCTCTCTAGTGACTTCAGCACTGACCTGGAGGATTTTTTACCTTACTGAGGAATCTAGGGGGCTCACTGTGACTCGGGTGCAAAGTTCTTTTGCAGATGCTGCTTCTAAGACTACCAGCCATCACCTTGCTGAAGCTTGGAATGCAGACTTGGGCACAATCCTTCTTTAATAATACACCGTGGAGGTCAGTACATAATCCCTTCTTTAAAATTATTTGATTGGGGTGCTCAGTTAGGCAGCCATCCTTTTGCTCTATGATCCAGGTTGTAACAAGTCTTCTGCTTCTACTGGCGCATCTACTGGTTAGGATGAAGCTTCCTTTTCTTTCTAGATCATGCCAGCCTTAATCCCACCTACTAACTATCGCAGACCCTAAACCCAATATCCACCCATCTTAATTTTCCATCTTGTTTCTACCATGTATCAAAGCTTTAACAGATGTTTCTGAAATCTAATACAATATTTAACACATAATTCAGGCATACTTTATTTTCCTTTAATTGGTTCTTCATAAGTCAGTGTCATATAGGACTTCTAAGTTATCTTCCTGGTGGAAGCCCTTATTTCTTGTTTAAATCTTGTTGATTTGTAAGGAAACCTTCCCATTTCCCCCCTTCCGTTCATTCCACTTTTCCCATGGGGTCCATATTGATTTGTTTGTATCTTGCTTATCTTCTAATTCACTAGTGATTTTGTCAAACCTGGTGGCTTCCCACATCTTGATCCCCCATTTCGTAAATGAAGGTCCTTTTTCTGCTTTCCACTTCCAGGCCAATGTTACTCTAGCAGATAATAACAATTTTGCTTTCAACCTTTGGCTGTTCTGGAGTGTGGGTCCTCCTACCCCTAACAGAAAGTCCTCTGGGTCGCACTTCACTGTTTCCCCTATGATTTCTCCAAGTGTTTCTGCTACTACCTCCCAGTATCTATGAATCTTGGGAGAGTCCCACCACATATGATAAAAGGAATCCTGTTCTCCACAGTCCCACCAGCATCTATCTGATGCTCTCCTACCTGCTTTATATAACTGGAGCGGGGTAATATATGTGCAGTGGATCAACTGGAGCTGAACTTGTTAGCTCTTTCCCCAACCACTCATGCCAACCGGCAACATGTTCTGGAAATAATGGGCTACCAGCCTGCACGAACCCTCGATATAATTTGGATGACACAGCCTTTTTTCCTATTTCCCCAAATAAGATATGCTCTAACCATGTGGTTGGGCAAGTTATCTGCTCTTTCATCCCTGGACGCCCCAGGAAGTGTCTGATTTGGAAATATTGATAAAATGGGATTTTTTGCTCTATAATTTCTTCCAGGTTTGCTAAGGAACGACACATTCCTGCTGTGGTCAGGCTTGCGAGGGAACTTAATCTCTTCTCTTCCAGCTTACAAATTAACCCCCTAAATTCTATGCCTGAGAATGGATAAAATTCTTGTAACTTAAACCAGCATGAGAACACTGAGGGAAAGTATTTCATCTTCATACAATATCTCATTTGGGTTATCAATGGGGTGATAAAGGGGTGCATGACATTCTTTCCCCCCCCCCCCCTCTGTTCTGTATTCTGTCCCATAATCCTTCCAGTCTCAGTGTTGTCCTCTCCAAAAGGGTCCACACTATTCCTTCAGGACCATCATGGCAGTTCTCTTCACTGTGTGTGACTGTATTGTTTTTATCCTGTCAGTTAGTTCCCTTCTCTTTTCCGGCCTCGGCCATTACTGTATATTTTTATGCAATTGTAAACCATTTTGATGTAATGAAGGTGTGATATATCAAATAACCAAATAAACATAAACATAAGGGAAAGCAGATACCAGAACCTGGGACCAGGTACAGAGGAGAACAACTGAAATGGTAAAGAGGATGAAAGGATATTCCTGTGAGGAAATACTTAAAAAGTTAGGGCTCTTAAACTTGGAAAAGAGATGGCTGAGGGGAGATATGATAGAGATCTATAAAATAATGACTGGAGTGGAATGGGTAAATGTAGATCGGCTGTTTACTCCTTCAAAAAGTAGAAAGACTAGGGGACACACAATGAAGCTACAATGTAGCACGTTTAAGACTAATCAGAAAAAATATTTTTTTCACTCAATGCATAATCAAACTCTGGAATTCGCTACCAGAATATGTAGTAAAAGCTGTTAGTGTAGCTGCATTTAAAAGAGCTTTGGATGAGTTCCTAGAGTAAAAGTCCATAAACCATTATTGAAGAGGACTGGGGAAATCCACTTCTTACCCATGGGGCAAGAAGCATGGAATCTGTATACCTTTTGGGAACCTGACAGGTACTAGTTACCTGAATTGGTCACTACTGGAAACAGGATAGTGGGCTTGATGGACTCTTGATCTGACCCAGTATGCATATCTTATGTTATGTTCTAACATGATTAGAAAAATAAGATGACCAGACAAAAACAGTATAAAAAGAATTTTATTTTATATTTAGTGAATGGAGTATGTCAGTTTGTGGAAAGTACATCAGCCAGGGCCAGTGTTAGGCATGTATGCAGGGCTGGCCCAACCACTAGGCAAACTAGGCAGTTACCTAGGACAGCAGCTCATAGGGGGCAGCAGAGAGCAAAACAATGGAAAGAGAAAAGGAACTGGATATAGCTCATGCCTTTTCTCAGGAGTTCAAGGCAAGTTACATTCATGTACATTCCTGTCCCTGGAGGGCTTACAATCTAAGTTTGTACCTGAAGCAATGGAGGGTTGTGACTGACCCAAGATCACAAGGAACAGCAGTAAGATTTGAATTCTGGCTTTCCTGGTTCTAGCTTCTGCTCTAACCATTAAACTGCACAAACCTAAAGCATTTTGGTTTAAGAGGTAGCCATCAATATGTGGCCAGTGCAATAGTCATGCACTACCTGTTGAGGGCATAACCCTGGCAGATACTGCACTGATCAGAACCTTAATACGCGGATGTGTTATGTGTACCTGTGCTAACTGCAACATTGATGGTGAACAGATGCTGTCAACCCCTGTGCTGTGCTGTGCAAACAAGCTCATGCTGTACCCCTACCCCCATCCATTTTCCTCCCCATTGAGTGCTAAGCAGCCAGCATGGATTTAACCCGCACTATTTAGCGTGCACAATGTTACTGTGGCCCATTAGTGTGTGCTCAAGCCTGCATTAATAGCTAGTGCAGCTTAATAAAATGCCCCTCAGACTTATTAATGTGTGCCACAGTAGGAATAAGTAATTTGAAAATAGTCCATTTACCTTTGTAAGTGGCTTTTGGCAATCTCCCTCATTATGCATATATTAAAAAAAGTTTAATATTTGAAAGTATGGTGTCCAAATATGCATTTTTATAGGCTTGTTCTGGGAGGCAGGGAGTTCAGATGATTATTATCAGTTTAATTATTAAAAATCTTGGGGGTGTGGGTGCTAGAGGTCTAAACGTTAATTGTGAGAGCAGAAGGATGATGGTTCAGCTAGGACATCGAATACCCTTGTGCTGGCTCTGCATGGATGGGGCCTAGGCCAGGGCAAATCTTTGCAAGGTAGCCTAAGGCAGAAATTAGGGAGAGGACGCAAAGCCTACTAGCAGGCTGTGCCTTCTTTAGTTTCATGCAGGCTTGGGGCCCTGTTTGCATCCTCCCTGTAACATCAGCCTTGTATCTCTCCTATTTCTCCAGTATTGCACTGCATTCAGCTTCTAGCTTCTTGCAATTTCAGTTTAAGTTTTGGTTATCTATTTCTATTTTCAGTTTGTGGCCACTTATACCTTCCTTGGTCAGGGTCTATTTGTGTTCTGCGTGTATGACCAAGGCCAAGTATTCTGTTTAGCATGAATTTTCTGTGTAGCTTATTCGGTTTTCCCAACAGGTGTATTGATGTTCTAAGGACCACTACAGTATTTAGTGTGATGCCTTTTCCTCAATGGGGTCTTTGTTGTATGAGTTTTGGAAGTTAGTGCTGGCTGATAGATTTGTTCTTGGTCCTGAATGAGAGCCCTTTTTGTAGTTTTGTATTACTTCACAGTATGTCTGGTACTGAGAGGGTTTTGTTGTTGTTGTTAAGTGCCGTCGAGTCGGAGTCGACTCATGGCGACCCTCTGGATAGCTATCCTAAATTGTGTTCGATCTTCAGTCAGGCGGCTCATTGTTGACAGACTGGTACCAGTAGCTGCTGTTATTGTATCGATCCATCTCATTGCTGGCCTTCCTCTTTTGCGTTGACCTTCTTTCTTGCCAAGCATGATGTCTTTCTCTAATGATCTCTCTCTCCGCATGATGTGTCCAAAGTATGAAAGTCAAAGTCTTGTCATCTGAGCTTCTAAAGAAAGCTTAGGTTTGATCTCCTCTAGTACAGACTGGTTTGTTCTTCGGGCAGTCCATGGTATACACAGTATTCGCCGCCAGCACCATAATTCAAAGGCATCAATTTTCTTCCTGTCTATCTTTTTCACTGTCCAGCTTTCACATCCATATGATGTTATTGAAAATACCATGGCTTGAACAAGTCGAATCTTTGTATGGAGAGAGACATCTCTGCTCTTGAGAATCTTATCTAGGTCTTTCATAGCCATTCTGCCAAGAGCAATGCGTCGTCTGATTTATTGACTGCTTGTTGCTTCTTTATTGATAGTTGATCCAAGTAGGTTAAAGTTATTCACGATTTCAATTTCTTCTCCTTTGACGATGAACCTGTTGATTATGCCAGTTTGTCTTCTTTACATTAAGGTGCAGGCCCATTTTGAGACTATGTTCTTTGATTGTGAGAAGCAAATGTTTCAGATCATCTTCACTTTCCGCCAGTAATGTGGTATCATCAGCATAGCGAAGGTTGTTGATGAGTCTTCCACCAATCTTCACACCTCTGTTGTCTTCATACAATCCTGCTTCTCTGATGATTTGTTCTGCATATAAATTAAACAGGTAGGGGGAAAATATGCAGCCTTGTCTTACACCTTTGCTTATTTTAAACCATTCTGTTTCTCCTTGTTCCGTTCGAATTGTTGCTTCTTGATCAATGTACAGATTGTGCAAGAGAACGATCAGGTGTTCTGGTATACCCATGCTTCTTTATGTGGCCCAGAGTTTCTCATGGTTTACACAGTCAAAAGCTTTGCTATAGTCGATAAAGCACAAATAGATATCCTTTTGGTATTCTTTAGTCTTTTCGAGGATCCATCTCACATCCGCAATGATGTCTCTCGTTCCTCGCCCTTTTCTGAACCCTGCTTGCACTTCAGGTAGTTCTTGTTTCAGGTATGATTGTAGTCTCTTTTGAATAATCTTCAGTAGAATTTTGCTGGCATGTGGGTTCAGAGCGATTGTGCGATAATTTCCACAGTCAGTTGGATCACCTTTCTTTAGTACTGGTATAAACACAGATCTTTTCCAGTCAGTTGGCCATGATGCTGTCTTCCATATTTCTTGGCAGAGCCTTGTAAGTACGGTAACAGCTGCATCAGATTGCTGTAATACTTCTATGGGAATGCAATCAATGCCTGGTGCTTTGTTCTTTGATAAGGCTTTCAATGCTGCTTCAACTTCTTCTTTCATCACCAATGGTTCCAGATCATAAGGTACAGGTTGAAACGGCTGTTGGTCCACTTGATCTTTATCATATAAAAACTCTGTATATTCCTTCCATCTTTTCTTGATCTTCTCAGCATCATTCAACATAGAACCTTGAGCATCTTGTAACATTCCAATTCGAGGCTGGAACTTTTTCTTTAACTCTCATAGCTTTAGGAAAGCTGATCTTGTTCTTCCTCTAATAGTTTCTGCTTCTATTTCCTTGCATGCGTCATTGTAGTACTTTTCCTTGTCCTGTCTTGCTGCACGTTGGAAATCTCTGTTGAGTTCTGTGATTGTCTTTCTTTCTCCTCTGGCTTTAGCTTCTCTGAGTTTCTGGGCAATTTTCAGAGTTTCTTCCGTCATCCATTTTGGCCGTTTTTTATTTTTTACCTTTTGTAGAGACTTCTCGCTTTCTTCCAACACAACCTTCTTGATGTCATTCCATAACTCTTCTGAAACTCTATCATTTGTATCTAAAGCAGCAAATCAATTTTTCAGGCAGTCTTTAAATTCCAGTGGTATATTCTCAAGGTCATATTTTGCTGCATTCATGAGTGGTTTGTTCTTTTTCAGCTTTAGCTTGAGTTTGCATACTAGTAGTTGCTGATCTGTACCACAGTCAGCTCCAGGTTTTGTCTTTGTTGATGTTATAGAGCTTTTCCATCGTTGACTTCCACAGATGTAGTCAATTTGATTTTTATACAATCCATTGGGTGAAGTCCATGTGTACAGTCGCCGCTTGTGTAGCTGGAAGAAGGTGTTCGAGATGAATAGATCGTTGGTCTTGCAGAATTCTATCAGTCTTTCTCCAGCTTCATTTCTGTTGCCAAGTCCATATTTTCCAACTACTTTGTCTTCTTCTTTGTTGCCAACCTTTGCGTTCCAATCACCCATGACTATCAGGATATCCTGTTTGCATGTTCTGTCAATTTCAGCTTGTACTTGTTCATAGAACTCTTCAATTTCATTCTCTTCTGCAGCTGTTGTTGGGGCATATACTTGAATTATAGTTGTGTTGATAGGCATTCCTCGTAGACGAATAGAGATTAAGCGTTCGCTGACTGCATTGTATTTCATTACAGTTCTTGCAAGTTTCTTCTTTATTATTTTATTTATTTATTTATTTAACAGTTATTTATATACCGCTCTTTCCCATGTTTCAAGTGCGGTTTACATGTAACAGTAGGTTAATTGGTATGAGATATACCAGGACATTTTACATAGAACAGATAATTATAAATTACAAGGAAAATTGTAACATTACAAGTATAACATATTAGAACATATATACATTGCTAGTTAAATTATTAATCATCATGTAAATGAGTGTGTAGTATGGTTAAATTAGTGTATTAGTGTCGTTTATTTTTGAAAATAGGGTATATAATATTAAAAATAAATGTTAGCCTGTATCCCTTTGAGAATTCTGTTTTGGGAGTGTATTATAGTGTAATGTAAATAAGTGAGTTTTTAATTTTTTTTTAAATTCTTTTATGTCAGACAGTAGGCGAATGTTGTCAGGTAAATTGTTCCAGAGTATTGGAGCAGAGTGTGAGAAAGCTCTCTTATTGGTTTGTTTTCTGGCTTTTGTAAAATCTTTTGGTATTGTTAAAGTATTTATGTTTCTGCTCCTTTGAGATCGTTTATCAATGTCAATGTTAATCAGTGTATTTAGTGCAGATGGTGCAAGTTTATTTATAAGTTTAAATGTAGTGACAAGAATTTTATATTTGATTCGGGAGTAAATTGGTAGCCAATGAAGTTCAGCTAAAATTGGTGTAATATGTTCAAGTGGGCTTATATTCATAATCGTTCTAGCAGCTAAGTTCTGAGTTATTTGTATCTTTTTAATATTTTGTTTCGAAATACCATTAAGTATTGTATTTGCAAAATCGAAATGTGGGGTAATAATAGCATGAATTATGTTAATAAAATCTTGTAGAAGAATCAAAGGTCTTAGTTGTTTTAGTGTTTTGAGTTTGTAATGTATATTTTTAGTTAAATATTTTATATGTGAATCCATATTTAGATTATTGTCAAGTATCACACCTAAATATTTTACTTCTTTTTTTATATTAATAAATTATAAATTATAATTATAATTATAAATGCAACACCATTTCTTCTTTGTCTTTCATTTCCAGCATAGTAGACCATGTGATCATCTGATGCAAAGTGCCCGATGCCAGTCCATTTCAGTTCGCTGACACCCAAAAGATCAAGTTGTACACGTTCCATTTCATTCTTGATCACCTCCAACTTCCCTTGGTTCATGCTTCGTACGTTCCATGTTCCAATGTGTAAGACATCTTTACAGCTTCTGACTCTCATTTCATGCGCAGCTACATCAGCAGTCAGACGTCCCGAGGGCTTTGATCCAACCACATCATAAATGCTGGCTTTACTCTGCAAAATGTCTTCAGCTCTTCCCCAGTAGCTAGTTGAGTGCCTTCCAACCTGGGGGTCTCATCTTCCAGCACTACAGCACAATTTGTTTTGTTGTAACTATCCATTGGGTTTTCATGGCAAGATACAGAAGTAGATTGCCGGGCCTTTCTTCCGCGCAGTTTAAGTTTGGTGTTGTTGCCGTTGTCACAGAAATGTGATCCTCCGCCGTCAACACTATCCCATTCTGCTGCTGCCCAGATGGGTGGTTTGTCTTGGTCTGGCATCTCAGCTGAGACCTGTCCATCTTGGGAGACCCTGCCAATAGTTAAACTACCGATAGTTTAGCTCTCAGCATCACTGATGCACACAAGCCCTCACAGCACGACAAGCTGCAAACCAAGTGAGAGGGTTTATGGTCCTATTATTGAGATGACACTAGAATCATAATTTGTTTTGCAAGGTAAGTTCTCTGTGGAAATATCCTAGCTCTGCTCTGCACCCATTTTTGTGAGGGGCTGGAGGGGAGTTCTGTGATTGCAGAATATGTGTTTGGATTTAACACCGTATAAGGGAGAATGTGTGTTAGAGGACTGAGAAGACGTCTGTGGCTCATTGAGGGCTGAAGAGTGCAACATCCTTCTAAATGTAGCCTGCAAGTGCTAACGTCTTCACTGCTGCCATCACCATAGTTATTTTTGTGGGTGGGGTGGGGATGGAAAGGACAGAGCGCATTCAGCAGCAGGTGGTAGGATTTTCTCTTTAAAAAAGTTGGCAAACTTAGCGGCTAGCAACACTGCTAAAGAGAGGTAAGTGCAATGTGTATGGCACTTATCTTCACCCCTGACAGATATGGGATAACCTGAGAGGCAATGGCTTCCACTACTTATTAATAGGAATTTTCAGTCTTGGCCATACTTCATTTGCACAGGGGGAAGAGAAAAATGGAAGGGGGAAATGGAGGAAGTGTTCACTGAATCGCCCCTCCAAATCCACCTCAGACACCCACACCCACTGTCCCAGAATTCCTTCTCAGACCAGACCACACAAACCCCCTCACTGTGTACCTTACACCCCTCTCCTTGCTCCTCGATATCCCCCCTGCTGCACCACTGCTCCGAACACTCCCGCCATATACATACACTTTCACACATTCCATCCCCACTGCATCCCTGGCATACACAGGCCCCTACTCTACACCTCAGCCATCTCACCCAGAGCAGACACTCCCCACCCATCCCTACTGTCTTAAAAATCCCTCTACGTATGCATGTAACCCCTGCCTGATAAACCAAACTCCCACCCCATATACACTCCTACCCCTGATATCCATAACTACTACTACTGAGCATTTATATAGCACTACAAGTTGTACACAGCGCTGCACAGACATGTACGAGACAGTCCCTGCTCATCAGAGCTTACAATCTAGTCAAGACAAACACAGCAGGTGTAGGCAGGGATAAAACAAGGGGGAAAGGAAAAGAAAAAGGAGATCAGGTGAGTCATGATCCAAAAGCAGCAGCGAAGAGGTGAGTTTTCAGCCTGGATTTGAAGAGGGTTAGAGAAGATGCCTGGCGTACAGACACAGGTAGTTTGTTCCAGGCGTAAGGCGCAGCAAGGTGAAAGGAGCGAAGTCTGGAGTTAGCAGTAGAAGAGAAGGGCACAGACAGAAGCAGTTTGCTAGAAGAGCGGAGTTCCCGAGGGGAGTTGTAAGGAGAGATAAGAGAAGAAAGGTAGTGAGGCGCTGCTGCAGACTGAATGCACTTATAGGTCAGCAGGAGAAGTTTGAACTGGATGCGGAAACGGATAGGGAGCCAATGAAGTGATTTGAGAAGAGGAGTAATATGGGCATGACGAGGCTGGCGGAGGATTAGCCGCGCAGCAGAGTGTTGAACAGATTTTAGGGGAGAGAGATGATTCAAAGGGAGACCAGCAAGGAGTAGGTTACAGTAGTCAAGACGGGAGGTGATTAAGGAGTGGATGCGTGTTTTAGTAGTGTGTTCAGAAAGGAAAGGGCGGATTTTGCTGATGTTATAAAGAAACGGCAGGTCTTAGCTATCAGATGGATATGTGAGGAGAAAGAGAGAGAGGAGTCAAAGACAACCCTCAGATTGCGGGCTGAGGAAACAGGAAGTACAGAGTTATCCACAGAGACTGAGAAAGGAGGAGGAGGAGGGGAGGTTTTAGGGAGAAAGATAAGAAGTTCAGTCTTGGCCATGTTCAGTTTCAAGCGGCGGTGAGACATCCAGGCAGCAAAGTCAGAAAGGCAGGCAGAGATCCGGGTGTGGATTGCCGGAGAGATTTCAGGCGTAGAGAGGTAGATCCATCTACTCACACATGCTCTGCTCCAGATACCTTTCAATATACATACAAACCCCCTCTATCTCTCAGGACCCTAACAGGAGCTCTAGAGGGCCCCTCCCACCAGCACCCACTGATTTTACAGCAACATGGTGTTATAAGGGCCCATCTTAATTTTGCTGCCCAGGGCCCACTCAATCCTAGCTACACCACTGCATGAAGCCTAGTATCCTGTTTTCAACAGTGGCTAATCCAGGCCACAAGAATCTGGCAGGATCCCAAGAAGTGACTAGATTCCATGCTGCTTACCTCCAGGGATAAGCACTGTCTTTCTCCAAGTTGCCTCTCACACCCAAGGGGAGACACACACTCACATATTCATTTACACACACACTTCTGGTATTGTGTTGTTACCTGCTACTCATGCTCACTCAATGGGTCCCCCACCCCCTGAACCAGCTGTGCCCCATCATCGTGTAAAATTCTTGTATTTGCTGCCAGTTCTTGTCTTCAGCCTGCAGCAGCCCCTTCTCTCCCTCCCCCCCCCCAATCTCTCATTCCTATCCCTTCTCTATAAACCTCCTCCAGGCCATGTCTCTTTTCCAGTCAGCCCAATGAATTTGCCAAGCCTAGCGTCCCACCATATGCAGAAGCCTCACTAGAAACAGCATAGCTGACTCCCCCCCCCCGCCCCCCACACACACTCTTTCCTGTCACTAGAGTTACTTTCCAGTGCTCAGTCCACACAATTTTCCCATTGGCTGGATGCTACCTACAATTTCTGTGACTTCTGTCCTGGGTCTTACCTGCAGGGAATTGTATGGTGGTACTGTGACCTTCAGAAATTTGACTGATTTGCGTTTGCTGATGACACTGGAACAAGGCAGGACAGGTTCACTCAGGCAAGTGGAGTGCAGAGGATTGGGGAGCTTAATTTTTCAGGCACTTTAATGCAAAAATCTGTACAGTCCTGAAAAAAATTCAATTGGTGAACAGTCTCATGAGTACATCTCACAGTGCACCTTGAAGCACTGGACCCTAGGTTTCCAGGTCCTACCCAAGGTCCCTGATCCCATCCTCTCCCTCACCAATGGTCGCTTTCCCCTAGGGACCCTTCTCTCTTAGTCCCTCACCCATTGCCTTTTATCAGGTCTTCATCCGTTTACCCTAGTCTGCAACCCCTGAACCCAATATACAAGGGTTAGACATTAAGGTTACTAGATGTCCCTGATTTTGGGGGATTGTCCTCAATTTCAGAACCATGTCCCCGACTCCCAACTCTTTGACAACTTCCGGTCCCTGATTCCAGCAACAGGGACAGAGGTGCCATGTTGGAAAAGCGGCAAAGGAGGGCGCAGTTGTACAGTGGCAGAACAACCCTCAATGTGGCAGGCAGCTTAAGGCTTTTGAGAGCGTGGGCATGCTCAGGGCCTGTTGCATCCTGCATCAGCGGGGGCAGTATGCTTCAAGTTCACATCTGTACAAGGGCCCTGTGGCTGCACCATCCACTGCACTGTTGTACAGAGGGCAGGACATTCTGGGCAGAGCTAGGGAGAACACAGTGGACAAGGGGAGGGAGCAAGCTCAGAAAAGGGAAGACACTGGACATAGCCTAAGGGGAAGGAGATGGTTAAGAAAGCAAATAGAATGCTAGGAATCATAAGGAAAAGAAGAGAGAATAAACTCAAAGTTATTATAATGCCTCTATATTGCTCCATGATGTGACCGTACCCCGAATATTGTGTACAATTCTGGTCACCAATGGCTAAAAAAGGATATAGTGAAATTAGAAAAGGAACAGAGAAGAAAGACCAAAATAATAAAGGGGATAGAAGGATACAAGGAAAAGTTTAAAAGGTTAGGGCTCTATAATTTGGAAGACAGACAGCTGAGAGGAGATATGGGAGATCTATAAAATAACACTTTGGAGCAGGTGCAGAACGTCGGCATTAGAGCCACACACTAAAAGCTGTGGGCATGTTTTTTTCTCATGCGAGAGCACTGCAAAAGTCGTGTGCCGCATTGACATAAGCAAAACATATGCAAGTGAGATATGCAGAAAACTTCTGCGCTAAATGTGCAGTGAGCACCAGATACAAGCACAGAAAGCATATGTATGAGCAATGAAACTGAAAACAAATGTATTATATTTAAAATAACAATTTTCAGTGCGGAGCAATAATTGTTTACTCAAATGGTGGTGGGAAAAGTTGTGCACCTAACTTTAGCGCCCGAAGCAGTGGTTTGTGGAGGGCACTTATACATTTTGTAGGTAAAGGAATGGACTCCACTGCAAAGCCATCAGAGAGTAAATCACACCAGAAAACATTTCTATTCTCCTACACGCCGATCTGTTTTCTCCTATATGTGCCAAAGTTTCACATGAAGTTTTCTTCTCCTACATGCGCCAAGCTTTTCTTTCACGTTCAATCAATGGTGCTACTGAACACTGTGTTTGGCCTTTTGGTTTTCTGTGCACTTCTTTGCATTGGGATGGAATAGCTAATGACAATTTCATTTGAATACACACAGCTCATTATAATATAATTTTAATAGGCGCCATGCTATTATCTGCACAGCCATTTCTATGTAGGTAATGCTCTGCCAATCCCCTCTCTGCATTGTGGCAAGGCAGTTAAAGTATCTGCAGATGTCATCTTAACTATGAGCAAATTGTGCACCACGTTTTTGCATTGGCCCCTTTATTTAAAGTGCTGCTGCTTGCAGCATTTTCCTTCTTTGGCTTTGGGTGGATGCTGACTTTGTAGTACTGTAAAACAAAATACTGTTATATTCCCAGGAAAACAACAGTGTGGATTAGGATATCTGTTATGCTCCTCAGAAGGAAAAAGTAATTTAGGATTGAGCTAGTCTACTAATTCTTAAGTCTTGAGTTATTGGGAAGAACCTTTGAGTCAAGAAGGTGGCCATCAATTTCAATATTAATGCTTATGAATCACTAATGACAGCTGTGAAGACGCCAGTAAACGTCACACCGGTTTGTGAGTACAATTTTCAGAAGGAGTATAGTTCCTGAGAGGGGTTCTTTAAGGTGAAGTTTTTATTGAGATTTCGCTTGCAATACAGTTGCCGGAATTAATTCCAAGTGCACTTAGCAGGCAAGTCCACACCGGGGCATCAGTGAGAAAAACGGAAATTTCAGTCTACATATAGCCCGCGGGAAGAGGAAGCTGAGCTAAGCGATCTCCCCCCCGGTCCTTCTTCATGCTTCCTGAAGCACTCGGTGCATCCAGATTCTGCACCTGCACTTCAAATATATTTGGGGCCATTCAATTAGTACGGTAATTACAGGGCTGAAAAATAAAACCCCAGCAGTCTTGATTTGCACGCTCTTTCTCCCTACCCCAAGGGGAGAGTTAATTCCAAAAGGCTAAACGAATCGCTGAAGATTCCCAGACAAAGTTCTACAGCGGCTGTTTGCATGCGGACTGCAAGCCCGCGAGAGGATTGTTTTTAAATGAAATTCGGTACGCGCGCACATACAATCGTCCCCCCGCCCCCTCCGGAAAAGAGCACAGAGCAGGGAAGCCGCTGCCTCACCGGAGCGAGAGCACGTGATGAGTGGCGCAGACTCAGCTGCCTGCCCTCAGTCAATCCCCCTGCACACCACGCCCCCTCCAGTCCCGGACTTTGTCGGAAATTCCCGAGCATACACTTTTTTCCCCTCGTCTCCTTTTCCTCTTGCCCTCGTTCCCTGTGAGGCGGTGATTTTTTTTTCCACTCAATTTGAAATCAAGATGGAGGACTGTACCGGGAGCCGTCGGCGATATTACCGCTAAAAGCCAAGGAAGAGACTTCTCTCGCCCCCCTTTATATTTTTGCCTGCCGCCCCCCTTTCCCTCTCCCTCCCTTCTTTTTATATATATATTTATTTTTTTTTCATTTGCACCGTCTCCCTCGTGCTGTGATCGTGTCTCACTGCCTCCTTTTCTGGGCTCTCCGTTGCTCCTGCTCCGAGGGGGCGATCTCCCCCCCACCTCCATGCCTGCGTTAGTCGGAAGGCTTGGACAGTCTTTCCGCGCTCGCCCCCTCCCACCCCTTCCTGTGCCGGCTCGGCGGGGAGGCTCTTTCCCGGGATCTTGCTTACACGGGAAAACGGCGGCACGCGAATGATTAATGCACAGTAATCAGCATCATAACACAGAAAGAGGTGCGGACTGTAAATACCGTCGGGGCACCGGGATCTCCTTCCGAGGCCGGCTGGAGCCTTGAAGCGGAGCAGGGGGAGAGAGAGATTGCGAGCTCCTCCGGCGGGCACCGGCCATGAGCAGTAGCGCCTCCTCCTCCCCGTCCGCCGCCGCCGCCGCTGCTGCCGCCGCCGGGGAAGGAGCCGAGGACGCGGCCAAGGACTCGGCCGACATAGCGGCGTTTTACAGAGCCGGTAAGTGGGGGAAGGGGGAAGCGGGCCAGGGTGAGTCTCAGCTCGGTTCCTCTGTCTCTGGAGGGCAGCTATTCCCGGTGCACGCTCAGCTTTGTTCATAGCAACCTGCACAATGTGAGTGAATATTTCCATTGCATTGCAGGGGTGGATGGCTAGATGCATGGATCAAATATGCTAGAGTGGTTTTCCCATGTTTGTGTTTTTTTGTGCCTCTGGGGAAAGTATCATTGGATTTGTGGGTGTGTTTGTGTAGACTATTCCTGTGTGTATGTGTATATGTGTGTACACACACACAACACAGTGGTTCCTGTGTTTGGAGGAAAATCGTGTTTTTTTTTTTTTTTTTGATAAACCATTTGGTGGCTTGCTGATCGTTAACTGGTCGAATGTACTTCTGCAGTTGGGTTTGTTAAAGTTTAGTTTGTAATGGTCACCGCAGTATTTGCAATAGTATGTGACCTCTGTTTACAAAATCTGAGTGTATGTCAGATAAAACTGTTATAGAAGTGGGATCAGTAACTGTGAAAGTAATACCGATGAACCTGTAAAAGAAATCTGTGGGTTTTTTCCTCTTACGGTAGTTTGAGTTGATTCATTGTTTAGGACACGTCTTTTTATGCCTGGAAAAGTTTCTGAATGGATAAGCGTAAGTAGAAATGTTCTCCGTTGCTAATAATTTTATTGAAAAAAGGCTGATTTTTGAGAGAACCGAAACTTGCTATAAATGCCCTGCTACAGAAGTGACTGAATAAAACTTCAAACGCTGGAAGTGGTGACAAAAATCTCATAATAGTGTGTATGGAAAGTGATTTAATAAAATCTATTGTATGTTTTGACACTTCCCCAACCACATGAGTGTGTGTGTGAATGACATTTCAGACTAGGCTTCAAGTGACCATAAAGTGAATAAAATCGACGGGGCAGTTCCGCCGTGCAGCTGGGGGCCCTCAGTTGTCTCTTGCTCCCAGTCTAGTGAAACAAATCCAGAAAAAAAAAGAGGAAGCCCGACCAGGAGCGAGTCTCTTTGAGCAGCATAGCAGTAAATAAAAGTTACAATTAGCTGCGATTAGAGAAGGAGATGGAGCCCGAAGGCATTGGGTCCAGGTATGTTGCATTTAGCATGCAAGTGATTTTGTTGTTCTTTTAAAATGTGGTATTATGGGATCGGAAGCCAGAAGGTATGTGCTGATTTGTTGGGTGGAAGGGTGGCGAAGGCTCTGGGCTGGTGGTCGGGGGGGGGGACCTGGGGAGTCCCGCGGCAGGGACCTGGGGAGTCCCGCGGCAGGGTCGGGTGTGATCCGGTCCGGGTTGCTGCTGTCACCGTATAGTTCCTTTTGCCCTCTACCTTCACGCACCTTCTATATCTGTAATTTACATAGGAAGCTAAGGGTTTGCTTGCAGTTGTTCCCGTGGGGCGTGGTGAAACACGCATGGGGAGGGGGTAATGCGGGATGTGGAGAGAGAGAGAGAGGGAGCAGGAAAATGCAGACTCACCGCTGGAGAGCAGAAGCTGGACTAGGTCTCTGCGCACTTCTCATTTAGGGTCCTCTCCTACGTTACTTCATTATTATTGGATTGTGGGGTTTTGGAAGAAGGGGCTCTGCTTGCGTGTTTTGGGTGAATGTTTATCGGCCGGATCCTTTTCCAATGTGTCGGAATGGCAGGCTTGCAAAATCTTCCAGGATGTCAGGGCTTGGAGATGCAGCCCGCTGTTTAGCTTCTTTCCACGACTGAGCCCCAAGTCCATTCAGAAACCCCCAACTCGAGCCGGTTTGGGCTCTTGGAAGAGCAGCTCGGGCTGTTCCCGGGGGATCGACATTGCTCTCCTTGTATCCGGCCCGGTGCATTGCCCTGTTGAAATGCACAGCTCGGATGTTCTGGCCCCGGAGCGGCTTCAATTTAGGATCAGGGTTTATACTCCAGGTCTCGTTGGTGGTGCTCAGCGGGAATGAGAGTGGGAAGGGTTGGAGTGGTATGAGGGATCCCCGCTCATTAATGAAGACGGTTGCATTGGGAAAGCTCGAGGCCTGGCAGAAACATGAAAAAGGCCTGTTTTCTTGGCGTAAAGAGAACCATTGATTAAGCCCTTAGCATTTCTGTTGAAATTTGACTGCCTTGATGACATATCTGGCTATAAAAAACCTCCTCCAATCTAACATTTTACTATAAATTGGTGGTTTATTACTGTAATGTTAAAGGGCATGTGTAAATCATTGCCCATTAAGGAGGTAACTTTTTTATAATCGCTTGCAGAGTTGCCAAATTACCCAATTCCAGGAGTGAGATTTTAAGCCATTCCTGGATTTGACAGTCTCATTTTGCGTTGTGGGCCTGCAGCACTGATTCCAGTAGGTAGAATCCAATGACTGCAAATATCACACTGCACTGCAATGCAAATTTAAAACCAGAACTGGCCAAAAAGTCTTAGGCCTGGAACTGGGTAACTTGACCACTCCGCGCTTGCACTGATGGGTGCTGCAGGATTTTCAGAAGTAAAAAATACTTGCCTTCCTTCACTTCGAAAATATCCCAGGAAAAGTACTTTACTCATTTCAGTGGCTGCTTTTTAATTTTCAAAGGTGTCCATGCAGTTTCAAACAGCAGCCTAAGTCAGCCCCCTGGGAATGCCTCCCCATTCAGTGGATATAAAAGGGCACTGTATGTGCCCTTTTACTCATGTATTAGATGGGCAGTTTTATTCAAGCCTGTTTCTGTGTGTAAGGCAGTGTTCTACTCATGGAGACAACATTGCATCTGTGTTCTTTGGGTTGCTCTTTTTCTCTCATTAATGCAGGAGATGTTATCTGATATAAGTAGTTTAGGGTCTCCTTGTTGTTTTATTAGGTGTTTGTTCTTTGTGCGCTGCTTTGGGAAGATGGGCTAAAACAATTTTAAATAGTTAAAACCACGATGTATTAAAAAGGAATCTATCAGTATTGCATTGTAGTGAATAAAGCTACAGTAGCTTAGCGGGGTTTAAAAAGGGCAGTGGTTTTTGACCAGTTAACAACAAAAATGAATTCGTAAAATGCCTCCAGTTACTGTAGTACGTTTTTCTCACTTAAGAAATACTGGCAACGTTTTCATTTTGGGAGACACATGTTTGCACTCTGTACATGGCCTTGGCTTTGATTGGCTGAGCAGTTCAGATGGACATTGGCAACAGTACAGTAGAACTTTGCTAGTGAGTACAGACCTGCTGTCTTTAGGTAATTTGCCATGAGCAAATTTTTTTGAGAATGGATGTTTTCTTATCTGGTTGATCCTTTAAGGTCTGAATATGCATTGTAATGTTGGGAGTCCATTATTTTGCAAGTATCAGGGAAATATGATCAGGGGTAAAAGAGCCACCCTTTGAGAGACCGGTGGGCATTATGCCAGATGAGCAATCTGTTAAAGTGGCAACATTTAACTTTTTACAAATGACACAGATTCAAGACTTGGGATATTTTAACAGGTCTTCATAAAGTTATATAAGATATAGTGTGTTCTCTTTATCTTTTGTCATACACATAAATTAAGAGTTTTTCTTCCTACAGAGAAGCAGCATTTATTGGTGTGTTTGCACCACATATACTATTGTCTGGTATCTATTTCACTGGATTCAGATAAGCCCTTTGAGGTGGAATTAAGTGCAGCCCTGCTATCAGCAGCCCTGATCGTGCATGGTAATGTACTAAGCAAGGCTGGCCCAATGGTTTCTGCTGCCCTAGGCAGAAGCCCTGGTTGTGCCACCCCCCCCCCGCCCCGTGCACTGAGCCATGCCTCCCTCCCCCCCCCCTCTCTGTGCTGAGCTGCTGATGATTCTGGTAGCAGGATTGTGAGTGGCTTGGAGGGTCAGAAGTGGCAGGCCACTTGTGCCAAAGCACATAGCCTGCCATGGGCTGCTGCTGCTGCTGTGATTTGCTGACCCCGCTGTTGGAATCAGCGGGGGTGGGGGGGGGCAGCAGGCAATGTGTTCCATGCCACCCACGGAGGTCTGCTGCCCTAGGCAGCCACCTAATGGACGGGCTGGCCCTGCCCTGATACTGTGTGCTAGTTGTCTGTGCCAGCTGCACACTAGCTCTGCTTTCACTTGTGCTAAGCCTTGTATTTTATTTTTCTTTTAACCACATTTATGGTTTTGGAACACAATAAAACCCATGCTAACCTGTGCTAACAGTTAACTGCCAATGTGGTTTTGTAACTGTGCTTCTTAATGTATTGTGAATAGTGCTTTAATATACAGTTCTTACTCCATGAAATGACTTCAGTTGGTAAAGCCATGTTTTTATGTAAATAACAGTATTGCAATTAAAAATACAATCTACAGTTTATGAAATTTAATCTAGGGTTTTTCTTGTCTGGTTGACATGAGGTGTTGGTGTTTAGATGAACTAAAGATAATGGATGGGGCTTCACCAGTAGCGTGGTTCAAAGTGCATCAGTTGGTTCTGTAAATCACTTTTTCTGTGATATAAATTAGGTCATGCTGAGTCAGGCAAAGGTCCATGGACTGTGTCTGGCTGTGGCCAGTCTGGATACGAAGTACTCAGCAGATCCAAAAAAGGAGATCTATGTGCGTAGCTCATTTCAGGGGTTAAGTGACGTCTTTTCATGTTTGTCCGACTAATAATTCATGGACTTTTCCTCCAGGATCTTGGCGAACCCTGGTGTGTTAATCACCTTGACTACATCCTCTGGCAGTAGATTCCACAGCTTAATTGTGTGTTGCATGAAGTAATTTGTATGATTTTCCAATCTGCTGAGGCCATTTGTTTTATGGAGTGTCCTTTTGTTATGGTGTTTGAAATATCTAACAACTGTTCCCTGTTAGTCGTTTCACCCCACTCACGATTATATAAACTTCTGTGATGTCCTCTCTCTTTTTTCTAAGCTGAAGAGCTCTAACTTGTTTAGCTTTTCTTTTCTAAGGGAGGCATTTCATCCACGTTATCATTTTTGTTGCTCTTCTCCAGGCCTTTTATAGTTCCACTGCATCCCTTTTGAGATGGGGCGGCGAGAATTGCATATAGTACTCGAGGGGGCGTGTTTACCAAAGTGCAGTAACGTTTATCACAGGGTTTAGTGCCGGGCCATGGTAAGTACTGCATAGCGCACAATGGGGCGGGGACTGGGTGGGTGTTGGCTACACATTGCGGTTAGTCTGGGGGTAATAGAACATGTGCTGATTGTTAGTTGTAGTTAGTGTGGGTACGCTGCCTCAGTGGATGGCATTTAAGTGCACTCTTTTAATTGTAAAGTTTTAGCATAGCGAGATATCTCTCGGTATGGTAACCGCAGGGGGATGTGCTGGACACACCTCTAGCAGTTAGCATGGAGCTGTTGCACATCCCACACTAAGGTTTTACTCTGTGTGCGTTAGAGTGTAATCCTTTGATGCGTTTTAGTGAATATGCCCCTCGGTGTCCCAGCATCTACTTAGATACATTGGCATAATATTCTCATTTTTTTTTTCTCCATTCATTTTTGAATAATTCCTGACATTCTATTTTCTTTTTGGCAGCCGCAGCCTATTATAATCTACAAGGACTCTTAAGATCTCTTTCTAACTCAGAACCCAGTATTTTATACTTGCACATAGGAAAAGATCATCCAAGTTAC
Source organism: Ichthyophis bannanicus (assembly GCA_033557465.1). Classification (NCBI taxonomy): domain Eukaryota; kingdom Metazoa; phylum Chordata; class Amphibia; order Gymnophiona; family Ichthyophiidae; genus Ichthyophis; species Ichthyophis bannanicus. The sequence continues at coordinate 954,376,317 of CM066031.1, forward strand.
ATCGTTTTGCACTTTGTTCACATTAAATTTCATCTGCCACTTAGGTGCCCAGTCTTCGAGGTCCCACAAAATCCTTCTGTAGTTCCTTACAACCCTCTATGGGGTCTCTGACTTATTTTGTGCTATTGGTATATTTGATTGCTTCACCTTTTGTTCCTTTTTCCAGATCCTATGACTTTGTTAAAAAGCATAGGTCCCAGTAAAGACTTTTGGGGCACTCCATAATTATTTTTTTTCCATTTGGAAAACCTGACCTTTTAATTCTTTTTTTTTTTTCCTGTCTCTTAACCAGTTATCAGTCCTGTGTACTATCCCATGGCTATTGAATTTCTCAAGGAATCTCTGGATATCTATCAGCTCACAGTTATACACATGTTTACACCTTTATAAAAGATCTAAAAGTTAGTAAGATGTCTTTTCCATGCTCACTCATTAAGCTGCGTCGTTATAAAAGGCAGTTAAATCCCAAAAAGCCTCTTAAAAAATGGAAAGCAAACTAAAATGGCAAAAAGAAGAGATAAGCATAAGCACGGGCAAGTTAGATGTAAAAGAGTGACCAGGGCGACTAAGGGGTATGTTTACTAAACTACAGTAATGTCACTCGCGTTAGGTTCCACGGTAAAGGTACAGATGCCCATAGAAAGGTGTGGGCGTTGCATCGTTACAGCAAGCCGTATCGGCTAACGCGCATTACAAGGCGCCTTGTAAGGTGCCTCGTAAGGCGTCCTATAGGGCTCCTTAGGCTAAGTGCTGTATTAGGCGCCCCTGGACAAGGCACCGTAGAAGGCACCCTGGGCTGTGGAACCATAAGTTAAGGTGGCCTAACAAGGTTACAGTGCCCTAGGTTAGTGTGCCCTAGGGGCTGCAAGGTGCCTCAGGATGACATGTATGACCTGTGAGGAACAGAGACAGATGTAGCCCTAACGCTAGATAGAGCACTCAGGAAAGGCAATGAACAGGTGAGTGAAGGAGGGAGAGCTGGGAGCCGCTGGACCTGCCATATCTGCGAGCATTCCATGTGGCTGCCAGTACTGATGACAAACATGGTGGGGGCAACTGTACCACAGCACAGGGTGTTGGCAATGTAAAGTACTGGAAAGACAGTTGGTGGCAGACAATGGAAATACGTGTCCCCCAGTGGAGGCGGAGGTGGCAGGATAGTTACAATGATGGGTGGACAGAGGAGTGGTGGTGCCATGCAGATCAGGCACAGGCGAGGCAAGCATGAAGAGGCGCAATGCAGGAAAGGGTAGCAGTGCAGGACATGGGGTGGCAGCCTGCACAGGCAGACAGGACTCTACACAGCTGACAGACGCAGATAGACGGACCGAGGGAATGTTGGCAGTTGTGGCAAGGGTATTATGGGCTGGCAGCACAGATCTGCAAAACTATGACTGTTACAGGCATGCAAACTATTTGAGTAGGACAGGCATGAAAGGAGGGAACAATGAGGAACTGAACCCATGAACACTGCTGAGAATGGCATTGTATTAACCAGTAGGCTATACCTCTGTGGTGTATGTCACAGCAATGGCTGGGTACAGAAGGACTGCAGGTCACCGTGCAAACTGTCTGCTCTGAGTGCCAGGATAGGGTAACCCCACCAGGACCCATGATGCAATGCACATGCTAATAGCAGTCTACAGCTGATCACCAAATGGGGTCTGCACCTCTCCGGTACCTCAGCTTGGAAAGACGAACTGACAGTGTGTGATACTAGCACAGAGTAGCTACAGACCATGCCAGTGTGCAGGTTCTGTGTTCACCCTGAGGGATAAGATGGGTGCCCAGCACTAGGTCCGCAGTACATGTGGTGCTAGAGATAGGTCCTGCTGTACATCCCCATCACTACCAGTGTGTGACAGGTGTTTCTTGCAGTGCAGCCGAAGGTAATTCGGTGTTCATCTGTATTCTGCAGTCACATGTGGCCCTCTGGGACCAGACACCACCCAGATTAGTGTGACCGCGTGTGAGGGTCTGGCTTACATGGGCACCTGTTATCAGGGCAGAGGGGTTTCTAGACTTGCATGAGGTTTGTGTAGCAGTGCCTTTATAGGTCACAGTGGTATACACTACATACCCCAAAGGGCCCACATCACCCTTTTTGTAGGTAAGGAACAGGTGCCCCTGCCCAGGTGAAGCAACCTCCGTCCTGCTAGTATAAGACAGCCCTCCAGGGTTGGTGGGCCAGAGCCATACCTGTGACTGGGGCAGTGGCAGACCAACAGCAATGCTGGGGTTAGGTCTTGAAAACCCCAACTGCCTCACACCACTGTCTGCCAGTCACCAGCAGACAGCAGAGTCAGACTGTACCTTACAGGTGTTCTGACCATGCACAGTCTAACTGCAGACAGTCCACCAGCCAGTCCATAGTACATGCTCAAAGAGGAACTATGTGCACCAAGCAGGCATCTCAGTGATTGGGACCCCAGCACTGGGAACACAAAAGTATCACTGGAGGCAGATAGTGTAGAGCACTATGTGGAACCTAGACCTGCCATGGTCACTGCTCGGTCAGAGTGAGTGCCCTCCCAGCATGCTATGCTGTGGTCACCCTGTCCATGCAGGCGGTGGTTGGGCACTACAGTGTTCCAGCCATTGCCCCACACCCTATGAAGATGCACCCTGGCCAATCTGCCCTGTCTGGGCCATATCCACAACACCTTGCTCCTCGTTATGCACAGATTTCGGCTAACGCTGGTAACAGTGGGACATTTTGGGCCCAGTGAGGGGTGGGCAGCCACAGAACAATGGATAGAGAGACACACTCACACTCACACACACTCCTATTGCAGCATTGTGCAAAGATAGGGGTGGTTGTCAACCCTGCCCGCCACACTGGTCCTGATCACAGTGCCGGCATTGCTAAACTGTGCAGGAGGTAGTAGTAGTGCTCTGGTGATAACTGCAGCTCAATGCTGGGGCCAACAGCCTGACTCTCCATGCATCTTTGGACTGTGGAGCCTGTGTGAGTGGGTGTTTGTACCCCTGTTTGCTGCTGCTTTGGGCTTTGCATATGTTGCTGTTGTATCTGCATTGTAGGGTAAAATATAGGGACATGCTCTGCAGGAACCACAGCTGGGACTTGAACCTGTGACCCTCTGCTTCTGGACACACTGGCTGGGTGTACTGCACCACACTGTTGCCATAGATGCATTGTAGTCCCTGGGGCTACCTGTACCTTTCCTCAGCCAGACCTTTTATGTTGCACTGCACACCATGTACTGGTACAGGGCATGGCCTAGGTCCACTGCAGGCAGGTGCCACTGCCCCCTCCAGCATGGGCACGCCCCCCCGCCATGCTGCTGGTATGACCATATTCTGTCGGTGCTGGTAGTGCGCAGTCCCAGGCCATCCACTGTGTGGGTAGGTGGTCGCCTAGGGAGTGGGGCATGGGGCATACATTAACATCCTTACATCCCCTCCCATCACCGCCTACCAATAGTATGTCCCTTCCGCTTGGGGGAGGGTTGGCTGGGGGGATGTTAAGTCAGTGCCCTGGCAACTGTTAGCTCGGGTGGACCAGGTAGATGTAGGTGGATTGTGTTTGGCCTTTGTCAGCTGCTGTCATGCTGATTTCCGGTTTCTATGTTCCTATGTGCCACCTAGGTGTCCGCATGCAGCCCCTTATGCCCCATTTGCACCATCCCCATAGTGGCCTTTCATACTTGGGCACTATGGTGTTGCTGAAAATGGAGCACTGCTATCACATTTCTTGGGCTCCCTGCCTATGTTGTACATTGCTGACACTGAAATGGTTTCTCTCTCCTGTAAATGTGCATCTAACGGCAGGTTTTCATTCGCGGTAGGATTCAGCCCTTCAGTTCAGTGTGTTAGTGTAAAAGGAGCCTCTCCCCGCCCACTGACCCCTTCTCTCCGCCCTCTCTCCACCCTCTGCGGTGTTTACCACGGCTGGGAACGCTAACGCTCGTTAGGTAACGTTAACGCGTGTTAACGCGCGGTATGTAACATTAACGTTACCGCAGTTTAGTAAACATACTCGTAAGTTTAATGTAGAGTTAAAAGCTAATGTTAAAACATTTTCAAGTAATTCTGAAACAGCCCAAGAGGAAGTCATCTGGACCATGAGACAACCAAGGGATGAAAGGAATGCTCGGGGAAGATCAGGCAGCAGTAGAATGTCATTTTTTTGCTTCTGTCTCTATTGAGGACATTGGGAAATCATGTGGAGTGGAGGATTAGCACTCCTTGGGCAAGTCACTTAACCCTCCATTGCCTCAAAAGAAAGGTCTGGCAATCTATATCAAGTCACACTGTCAAGAAAACCCACGAGCTGCTAGGTCAGCAGGAGTCAGCACTGACTTGAAGGCACATTTTTGGGAGATCATATTTACATTGGAATCATTGGCAGTGATGAATCAGAGCAACTAAAGGAAATTACAGTGAATCTAGAAGATATGGTAAAGGAAATTGACAAACTAGAGTTAAATCACCAAGACCAGTTAGTATTAATCTCAGAGTTTTGAAGGAACTCCAAGTGACCACTTATCATTTAAGCCAGCCACTGTCCCTGAGGACTGAAGGATGGCAATGTAATGCCAGTTTTTTAAAAGGGCTTCAGGGGTGATCCGGGAAGCTACAGTATAGATCAGTGAGCCTGACATTGGTGCCAGGAAAAATGGTAGACCCTATCCTAAAAACATGATCATACCTCACCATTAAACCATGCTGGCATTCAAAATGCTCTTCCTTCAACATTTTTTACTGCATGGAATATATTTTATCTGGGCTTCCAAAGCTGTTTCCAAGTGGATCCACTATCATGACCCTTTGCACTATGTTCCATTGAGAACTAGATACAAAGTAGTGCTCTCTTACATCAGTTCCATGACCAACTGCTGCATAAAGCATCTAGGAACTTAACCTCCGCTGTATGTCATGAAGTGACATTTACCCAATTACTACCAAACAAATCTATTGTTACCATTTTTATTAGCCTTCCTAATTTGTTAGCTTTTTAATCTATTTCCTCATCCTGGGCAGGCAGGCAGGCTGTAGTATACCCTTCTATTGTACTCTTCATTGTCACCCTCGGAAGTTAATGATATAAAAATCTGATACTTCTGGGGTCTCATCTTTTTACCTTCTATCTTATGGAAGAGCAGCATTGTTTGCTAAGGAAAACCATAGCACCGTTTGTTATGTGTGTCTGATGCAAGCAGAAAAGAGAAAAGGAAACCTTTCCTTGCTTGTGAAGAAAACACAAGGGCATTTTCATTCCTTCAGTGAATACTTCGTCATCTAATTAGTGAATTTATTTTTATTATTTTTTGGGGCCTGGTAGTTTCCTTGTGTTCTCTTGGACTTCCAACTCAATCAGAAGTGCCTTCTTTGGACACAACTCCCTGCGAGTTTATGTCCCCTTCCAATTTGTCCATTGCCAAGGGCAGTCCTTGACCAGGAGCCATGGACTGCTCAGTAAAGTAGACCCGAGTCAGGTCTTTAGGTCTTGCTGTTGAGCAGTAGCTGGTGCTTTCCTTCTTCTGAGGGCTGTGAGTGCTGCCTCCCTGGCCAGTCCAGCAAGAAGAGTCGTGGGTGGTGAATCAAATCTAGAGGGGCTTGCAATGCTGCCACTTAGCTTATACTATTACTGAAAGATCAGTGACATTCACTTTTAGGAGCAGTTCTAGGTTCCATAGCAAAAATCTGAATGATTTTAGTTACTGGAGATCTGTTCCATTCAGGAAGCTGTTAGTCACATGGCTGTAGTTCACTGCTATGTCTGTATACGGTTGAGAGAGAGAGATGTATCAATGGTTACGTATTACTTTTCAAGTAGCAGGACACTAAGCATTTTTCTCAAGCAACCAAAGTGGGAACCCCTTTAGTGCATTTGAGCCAGGGGAGAAGTGCAAGAAACATACCAGACACTCATTTGCCTCTTAAGAATTTGCTAATTTAAGTGTAAGAAAACAACAGATCTCTTAGTTGAAGCTACAGATATAAGTAATGGTTTTCATCACAGACCTGCTTGGACAACGGACAGCTGGCACTCTTTGCTGCCTTTGAGCACCATGCCACAAGCAAGTAAACAATCACAACCTAGTAATTCTGGTAACGGCAGTTTGGTGTATTGTGTGGGAAGTTTTTTTGTTTAAATTTTGGCAGCATGCTCAGGTTAGTGGTGATGCAGTAAGAATAGCAGTGAACTAGCATTTTGAAATGGAGCAGAGAATGGCAGACCTCAGCTCTCAACTCTTAAATGGCATGATTTTGCTCGAGAGCCAGTGCATGTAAATTATCCATGTTAGTCAGTGTATGCAAAGAAATCATAGATGATCTGGAAGCAGGTATTAGTAGTCCTCCCTGGAATGCATGCTTTATACAGCATCATATTCCACAGCCGAATGTGTCATGCAGTGATCTAAGGAAAATGAGCACTTCTTGGCCGGTTTGCAATCTTTCATCAAGGGAGCTAGTCTGGTCACTACCTTTTTTACTGTTAATTGGTAACGTAATGTTTCACATTCTTCCCATGTAGTAGGTGATCAGCAAAGCAGTCTGTTACAGTGCTAGAAATGTTTTATCATTTTAAATGCATTGCAGTGTGGACTTGTAGAGCACTTTTTCTCCCTCACCCCTCTGGGTTTGGAAAGGTCAGGCTGGCTGTACCATAGTTTCTGCAGGTGGGACCTGGTGGCACACTACTGTTGTGGAGAATACCATAATAAATATCATAGCTGACATAAACCTATGGAATTTTGCTGATACTGTCTGTCACATGGTTCAGTACGAGGTGCTACCAAAAAGTTCCCGAATGGACCCCATAGAAAATGCTACACTAACCTGAGATTTTAGTGGCCACCATCCTCCTCAAAGTAGTCCCCTTGGAAATTGATGCAAGGGTCCCAGTGGTCTTGCCATTATTAGAATGCCTTCTGAAAGTCGTCTTTCTTAAGACTCTTCAGCACAGTTCTCATCTCCTCCTGAATCTTCGCAATGGTGTCAAATCTTCACCTTTTGAGCTTCATTTTCATTCCAGGGAAGAGGAAAAAGTCAGATTTTATTTATTTATTTATTACAAGTTCTTATATACCGCACTATTCGGCATCAGCGCGGTTCACATTATAACATAAAGACCATAACAACAAGCTGTTTGGTTTACATCGAACAGGAGTACAAACTTGGAGAACCGGGGTAAACTATATACAAGAGATAATTACATAGAACAGAATAGAGTCTTAATAATATCAAGAACGGCATGGTGTGTTCATGAGTGGGTCACTTCCTCTGGTTCAATTGCTGGTAGGGTAGTATTGAAGGAAGAGGTGGTATTTGAGTGCCTTCCTGAACTGGAGTAGGTCAGTAATGGCCCTTATGTCGGAGGGTAGAGCGTTCCAGCATTTGGGTACATAGAAACTGAAGGCTCTGTTTGAGGTTGTCATGTTGCACTTTGTCAACGCCTTCGAGGTTGTCAGTAGGTTTACGGCTGATGTTCTTCTGGATCTGTTGGGGGGTACAGTGTGAATCAGATCTGTGAGTGAGGAGGATGAGATACCCTTGATTGCCTTGAATGATAGGACTAGGGTTTTAAAGATGATCCTCCCATGGATGGGGAGCCAGTGAAGCTGTTTAAGAATGGGAGTTACGTGATCGCTTCTGGAGGCTCCGTAGAGGACTCTTGCTGCGGCATTCATGGCCATCTGTAATGGGCTAAGAGTGGATTGAGGGAGACCTTGTAATATGGCATTTGCAAAGTCGAAGTGTGGCAGGATTAGTGCTTGGTATATGGTTCGGAAGTCATCAGGGTCCAACATGGAGCGCATATGCCTAAGCGAGCGTATTTTGAAGTATACAGCTTTGACTATGTTATTTATGTGATGTTTCATATCCAGACGTTGGTCCAATGTAACTCCAAGGTATCTTATTGTTTCTTTAGCTTGTAGGTCAGCTTCCTTGACACTGACGTGGGCTGGAGGGGTGAAGTTGGGGTCTTTGGAGATGAAGAGCACCTCTGTTTTTTTATGTTGAATGCGAAGGTTTTGTGATTGGAGCCACTCTGAGACCGAATTGAGGCAGTCTACCAACGGTGCCAGGTCTAATTGAGTTGTAGAGAAAGGCATATATAAGAGAATGTCATCTGCGTATATCAAGCAGTTGACTTTGAAAGATCTTATGATGTCGCAGATGGGCTGCATGTATATGTTAAATAGTAGGGAAGACAATGAGGAACCTTGAGGCACACCTTGCTTTTGATGGAAGCGTTTTGACTCTTCTGTACCGGACTTCACATATTGCCATCTACCATCCAGATAAGAGTTACACCATTCTAATGCACTGTTGCAGATACCTTTCTCTTTCAGTCGTCCGAGGAGAATTTCGTGGCTTACCGAGTCGAACGCCGCAGCGATGTCTAAGCGATGGCTAAGTCAGGAGAATAGGGAGGGTGAGGGATGGCAACCATGTTGTTTCAAGTCAAAAGCTGCTGCATTTTGATGGATGTGTGCGCTGTTGCATTGTCATGATGGATCATCTAGTTCCCAGTGGCCCACAACTTGGGACGTTTGTGCTTCATACTATGTAGTCTGCATTGACTGTCCTTGAACGAATTCCTGCAGAAGAATTCCTTTGTGGTCAACATTGACTTCACAGTGCTCCTCGCTTGCCGTGCTTTCTTGGGGCATGGTGATGGACTGTTCCATTGTGAGGACTGTTTGGTTTCCGGGTCATACCCATAAACAAGCTTTCATCCTCGGTAATGACACATTTCAAAAAGTCATTGTCAGCATTCACAGTGCCCTTGAGCTCTTGGCACGCATGTTGCTAGAGTTTCTCATTTATTTTCGGAGGCGACAAAGTCATGAAACGCCTCGTAGGCAAAGAAGCGCAGTGTGGTCCCACGTCCACTCAGCTCTGTGCCACTTAGCACACTGACTCACAAGGCTGCCTGGTAGTGCCACATGGTGGCTAACTGCTATACTGTGTTCCATTCCCATGCAGTGGTGTGAGTTCAAGAACTTTTTTATTTTTTATTTATTTATTTATACTGCGTCTTTCTAGGCGATCAAACTCGATTTGCATATAACAACAATTTGGAAAGTACAAAATATCTGCATATTCCATTACATAGAACGTTTTTAACTATATACATTAACATTGGTGAAAGTGTTTTATTAATATGGAACTATATACATTATAAAGGCATCGTAGATAAAGGGGGGGAGTAGTGTTTTTTTATTGGGTGGGAAGGGTAGGACTTGAGCTGTTGTAGTCTGGTAGGGTGCCATAATGAAGGGTAAATAGATGGATTTTAAGCTTTCTTTTTTTTTTTTTTTGAAAGTGATGATTGTTAATTTCTCGTATGTTGGCGGGGAGGGCGTTCCATAGTATGGGGGCAGTGTGGGAAAACGCTTTGTTGGTCACCTTTTTTGATTTTCTGAAATCATTAGGTATTTTGAGTTTATTTTTGTTTTGATTTCATTGTGATCGGCTGAGCTCTTCTTTTGTAATAAGGGTGGATAGGAAAGATGGGGCAATATTGTTGGTTAATTTAAATGTTGTGGCGATTATTTTATAGTTTATGCGGCTCTGGATGGGGAGCCAATATAGGTTGTACATATAGGGGTAATGTGTTCTGTTGGGTTGATTCGCATTGAGATCCGTGCAGTAATAATTTGTGCAAGTTGAAGTTGTTTTAAGACCTGTTTTGTGGTACTCTGGAGGATTGTGTTGGCATAGTCAAAGTGGGGGGGGGGGGTTATGATTGAGTGAATGATGGGTTTGAAATCATTAAGGTGACGTAGTGGGTGGAGTTGTTAGCATTTTGAGCTTTTAATATATTTTTTTGGTTGTTTGGTTGATGTGTAATGCCATGTTGAGGGTGTGGTAAGTGATTGTGCCGATGTATTTTATCTTGTTTTTGACTGTTATGCATATATTTTGTAATCTGATGGTGGTTGGGGGGGGGGGGAGAAGCTCTGATTTCTAGTTACAAACAAAGCTTCAGTTTTGGCAAAGTTGATCTTTAGGTTGTTTTTCTAGCCATTTGATTATTTCAAGAAAACAGTCAGTAAGTTGTTGATTTGGAAGATTTGATGTATTAATGGGGAGGTATAACATTGTCGTCTGCATAAATATGAAAGTTTATTTGGAATTTTTTGAATATGGAGCAGATGGACTGGAGGGAAATGTTAAACAGTAATGCAGATAATGCTGAGCCTTGTGGGAGTCCTTGTTCCTGTTTATAGTGTTCGGATGTATGATCGATTCTTATTTGTTGTGTGTGTTAAGTATGAGGTGAACCAGTTTAGGACCGTTTCCTTGATTCCTATCTGCTGGAGCCTGTTAAGCATAAACCATCAGATTATACTTGTCAAAGATAGCGGTAATGTCCAGGAATAATAAGAGAGACACCTGTTTTGTGTCATCTATGCCTCATGTGAGTCTGTTAAATAGTACTGTTAGTAGGGTCTTGGCTCCGTGGAAAGGCCTAAAGCCATATTGGTGTTCGTCTAGTGGTGCAAATGAGACTATGTGATCTTGAAGTTGGATTAGGACTACTTTTTCTATAAATTTGGTCATGAAGGGGAGGCTTGAGTCTGTATGATGTTGGTAAGGTTTTGTCTAAGGTTTTTGATAGCACCCTGTAATTAGCTCACGCTGTTTAATTGAAACTGTAAATAACCCAAACTGTACAAACTAACCGCATAAATGCAACTGTAAATACGCCAAGCTGTATAAATTCAATTCACCGAAATGCAGATGTAGATACTTTGATTCTTCTAAGAAATTGTTTGCTGTGCCAAAATGTAGTGTAATGTAAACCGCTACTGATCACTGGAAGAAGCAGTATACAAATGTAACCAAATAAATAAATTTAAATAAATAAATGTAACCCCCCCATTGCTTACTTGCTTTGTTCCCTGCCAGTGATGACAGGAAGGGCATCTGGGTTAGCTGAGGCTGAAAAGGTATCCTCAAACTAGCAAGAGGTCATCTGATCAATACATGCTTGTCGCCCTAGGCCTGTGATGGGGCCTGAGAGTATGAAGGATTTGTTTCCAGAGTATAGAGACGTGGCCTGCGTTATGCAAGGATTTTTTGGTTCTCATGGTGAATATTATTTTCCATCTTTTACAAAGCAAAATGTGTAGTTAGGCTTTATGTCAGTGTTAGTTTTTCTGAGTTTCACACCTGAAATGGGAAATGAGGTTCATCCTTGTGTGATAACACAAAATCAGATACTTCCTTTTTGTTCTTTCCAACGCAATCGTGTCTGGAATATCCATCTGTCTGGGGGCAATATAATTTTCCAAAAATTGAATGGAATGGGTTGAAACTTGATGTACAGGAAGAACTGGTAACATCGTGTTCACAATACCCCAATTTGTTTCTGTGGGAGAGAGAGAGTTCCAGCTTCTGTAGCGTGGAAACCTACATAAAATGAAGCATAGGGAATTGCTTTTTTTAAAAAATTCTTTCTATCTGTTCTTTATTTTCCCAACCCTCCTGAGCTGTCCCCGCGCCCCTCCCCTTGCACACTGCTCCAACTTCCAAAAAAATACTTCCTCGCAAATCATCTGCCATACCTTAAGACTGGAAATGTAATACCAGTTTTGAAAAAGGGTTCTATGAATGAGCCAGGATACTACAGATCTGTAAGCCTGATGTCTGTGCTGGGAAAAATGGTAGAAATCATTCTAAAGTTTACTGAACATATAGTCATAGTTTAATGGAACAAAGCCAACACAAATTTAGCAAAGGGAAGTCTTGCCTCACTAATCTGCTACTTTGTTTTTGAAGTTGTGAATAAACAGATAAAGTTGAGCAGGTGAATATAGTGTATCTGGATTTTCAGGAAACCTCTTGGCAAGCTCCTTCATGAGAGACTTGAGGAAATTAAAAGGTTTTAGGATGGGCCATGTCCTATTGTGGACTAGGAGCTGGTTAAGAGATAGAAAGCAGAGAGTAGGGCTAGATGGTCTATTTTTTTCCACTGGAGAGAAGTTAATAGTGGAGTATCTTAGGGATTTGTGCGGTGTTAACTACTTTTTAACATATTTATAAATGTCCTGGGAATAGAAAAGTGAGGTGGTGATGAATTTTCAGACAATACAGTATATCACAAGGGGATTGTGGAAAATTGCAAGAGGGCCTTGAGAAATTGGGAGACTGGGTATCTGGATGGCAGAGGAAATTTAATGTGGACAAGTGCAAAATTACGTATTTAGGCCAAGAAAGCAAATAAAATGCTGGGTATCATAAGGAAAGGAATGGAAAATAAAACAAAGGATATTATAATGCCTCTATATCGTTCCATGGTGAGACCGCACCTTGAATATTGTGTGCAATTCTGGTCGCCGTATCTTAAAAAGGATATAGCATTATTAGAAAAGGTTCAGAGAAGAGCCACCAAAATGGTAAAGGGGATGGAAGGATACTCCTATGAAGAAAGGCTAAAAAAGTTAGGGCTCTTTAACCTGGAAAAGAGATGGCTGAGGGGAGATATGATAGAAGTCTATAAATTAATGAACGGAGTCGAACGGGTAAACATAGATTGACTGTTTACGTTATCAAAATATAGAAAGACTAGAGGACATGCAATGAAGCTACAGGGTAAACTATTTAAGACAAATAAGAGAAAATATTTTTTTCACTCAACGTGTAATCAAACTCTAGAATTTGTTACCGGAGGATGTAGTAAAGGCTGTTAGTGTAGCTGGGTTTAAAAAAGGTTTGGACAAGTTCCTGGAGGAAAGGTCCATAAACCATTATTAAAAGGGACCCAGGATATCAATGCTTGACCCAATACAAGCATTGTGGAACCTGTGTCTTTTGGGGAAACTGCTAGGTACGTATGACTTAGATTGGCCACTGTTGGAAACAGGATACTAGGCTTGATGGATCTTGATCTGACCCAGTATGGCATATCTTATGTTCTTAGGGAAACGACTCAAACTATAGCTACGTGATGCAAGGTTCCACATTATGAGCCACCACCCAGGAAAAGGATGTAAGGGTCAAGCGCCATCATTTTGGTCAGAGGTAGGAACAAGTGGGCATTGCTCTTGCCTCCAAAATTTTGGGGGTGAGTGGAGTTGGGGGATCGAGATTACACCGTTTTGAAATTGAACATGGCTAAAACAGAGCTCCATATCCTTCCCCCTAAAGCCACCTCCCCCTTCCTCCTTTCTCTATTTCCATGGATAAAACACTGCTACCTGTTTCCTCATTTCACAACCTTGGGAACATCTTTGACTCTTCTGTCTTCTTCTCTGAACACATCCAACAGATAACTAAAACCTGCTGTTTCTTCCTCTATAACATCAACACATCTAAATAAAGATGCAGTTATGTTCAACATTATTGGCACACTTGCAGTTCAATCTCTTACTGTCCAGTATCTCAAAAAAACCCCAGTGAAATGGCTTTTGGACTAAATATGCACACATATTTGACACACAAAATTCCAATAAAAAAGACCAATTAAAAAACTGGAACATTGTCAGGACATGATTATTGGCACTCTTATAAACAATTCAGATCAATTTGAACAGAAAAACACATTCCTATTGCAGTAAAATGATGCACATGATCTATTGTCAGTACTCACAAGACTTGAATCCACCAATGAATGAGGGCTCTAATGTTTAAAATGGCCACGTTCATGTCCTGTTCCATTTCACAATGGTGAAGAAAAGAAAGCTGCCTGAGACCGTCAGAAAAACCACAATCACCAAACCTCAAACTTCAAAGGGGTACAAGCCATTTCCGAAGGCCTTGGGATTCCTGTGTCTACAGCTGGCAATGTTAAGAAGGGTTTTGCTCATGGAACTGTCAAGAACCTCCCAGGACGTGATGGGAAAAGAAAAATTAATACAAGAAGTCTTCAAAGGTTAGTGTGAACTGTTGGAAAAGCACCATGTGCAATATCCAAAGACCTTAAGGCTAATCTGGAGTGGTGGTTTCAACCCACACCATTTTCTGCACACTAAACAAGGAAGGATTTCATGGGCGAAGACCATGGGGGACCCCACTGTTCAAAGACGGACATAAAAAGGCATGCTCAAACCCTCCTTGAGAAACCACAGCCCTTTTGGGAAAATGTTCTGTGGACAGATGAAACCAAACTTGAGCTCTTTATCAGTGCAGACCTGCGATACGTTTACAGGTGAAGAAATGAATGTTATAAAGAAAAAAAACAACCCTTCCTAGAGTTAAATATGGTGGAGGTTTCATAATGTGGGGCTGTTTTGCTGCTTCAGGAACTGGAGACCTGGAACATAATAAAGGAATCGTGAAGTCAGAGGACTACCAGGGTATTTTGGAGCAAAATGTGCTACCTAGTGTCAGGAAGATAGGTTTGGGTCAAAGGTTATGTGTCCTCCAGCAGGAACAATGACCCAAAACATACATCCAAAAGTACAAACCAATGGTTAAAAAGGAACACATGGACTGTTTTAAACTGGCTAGAAATGAGTCCTAATCTCAGTCCAATTGAGAACCGTTGGAAAGAGCTGAAATCTGCCATTGGTATAAGGAATCCTGGAAACATTCATGAACTGGAACAAATCACAGTTGAAGAGTGGGAGAAACTATCAGCAGATTGAAAAAACTTATAAATGGCTACAAGAATCGTATGGAGGCTGCCATCACTGCCAAGGGTTGTGCAGTCAAATATTAGTGAAGAGTGCCATTAATCCTCTCTAGGAAATTTATATATATATTTTTCTCAGAAATTACAATATCTTAGCTGTACAGACATCTTTTTTATGTTGTATACCTTTTAAATATATTAAAATATTATGATGACATAAAGTTGGGATATTTCCAATTATTTCTCAAGATATTTTACTCAAGATACCTAAAATGCAAGGGTGCCAATAATGTTGACCACAGCTGTATAGCAGAATTGGAAAAGGTACAGAGAGAGGTGACCACAATGATAAAGGGGATGGAAAGATACCCCTACAAGGGGAAATATAGCTATATAAATTAGTGATAGTAGTATAAAATAACGAGCGGAGTAGAACAAGTAAATATGAATAGGTTGTTAACTCCTTGAAAAAGTGTAAAGACTAGAGTATATGCAATGAAGCTCCGAAGTAGTACATTTTAACACCAATTGGAGAAAATATTTTTTTCACTCAACATTTAATTTAGCTCTGGAATTTGTTGCCAAAGGATGTAGTAAAAGCTGTTAACGTAGCTGGGTTTAAAAAAGGCTTGGACAAGTTACTGGAGGAAAGTCCCTAAACTATTATTAAAGTGGATTGGGGGAAATCCATTGCTTTTTCCTGGGATAAGCATTATGGAATCTGTCTGCTTTAACTCACTATGGAAAATCTTATGGTTTTATGCCCTCCCAACCCACCAGATGTCCCCACCACAAAAACATACCTCCGCACAACTGCTTTACTACCTTGCAGGCTTCCTCATACCTAAAGAAGAAAAACCAAAAAACCCCAACTTCGCCCCCCCTCCCAATCCCTTGCATTGCTCTACTACCCAACAGGTTGCCCCTTGCATCTGTCTCGCCACCTCACTAGCTGCCTTCCCCAAAACTACCACCCCTCAATTACCCCACCATCGGACTCCCGACAGCAACCCCACAGCTGTCCTCTTTCCCCCCTAAAACTACATCTTCCAGAAATGCTCCATCATCCCCAGCTACCCCTCCACAGGACGCATAGTGTGCCCACATATGCTCTTACATATGAACAAGGTGGTGCTATATGCACACGGAAAGGGCGCAGGTGGGCAGAGGGATTACAGAGAATTCCCTAGCTGTGTTACGCTGCATTTTATAGTATTGACGTACATATTTTCTTTACCATTATTTCTACTGTGAAAGCTACTGACTGAATTGTACTGCTTTCTTACTACCTGCTAATAGACATAGCAACCAATATCTGTTGCCAGAGGCAGGGCTAGATTACGAAACTGGCAAGCTAAGAACATACCTAAGGCCCAAAGGGGGGGTGTGTGGTTTTTTTTTTTGTTTGTCTTTGGGTTTGGGGGGGTGGGGGGGGCCATGCACACGCTTTCAGATTTGCTCAAGAGGCTGGGATTGAGAACTGTCTGGCTTTTTTTGTGATCCTGTTGTTTTTTGCATTAATGTCTGGAAGCCAATGGTTAGACATTTTTCTGAATTTCAAACCTCTATCTGCAGTCCTCTAATTCTCCCCCTCCATGGTGAGCCTGCCCTGCCTGCTTCCAATATAACTAGCAGCAGATCCTGTTGGTAGGATCCAGCCAATGGGAAGCTGTGGGGGTGGAGCACTGGGATGCTGCTCTAGACAGGAAGGGAGGAGGTGAGCTGGGGGAATTTCATGTGCTGTGCAAGTTTTAGTTTCTGCGTGTTGTCTGAGATGTCTGAGAGAAATGAAGCCACTCCCACACACAAAAAGAATGGCACAATACATTGCTATAGGAAAAGCAGTTCCAACAGAGGTAGCTACTGATCCATAACAACATGGCAATTACTGAAATGCACCTGTCCAGATAGCCCTCCCCTCTCATCCCCTTTCCTCTCCTATGAAAGACACAGGGAGAACAAACCTAGATATGAGTGCAGACACACATGCAAGCATGCACTGACACACACATACAAACACATACACATTTTCCTCTGAATCTTCCTCTCCTCTGGTCCTTGAAATTTCTTTTCTGTGGAATATTTGCCCTTTTTCCCTTCTTTCCTCTGTTTGTGCTGTAGGCCCTTTTCTGAACTGCTTCCATCCTCTGTGGTGTTATGATATGGGCCTCATATTCGATTTAACTTACTCTTTTCTCAGAAGTTCAAGGTAAGTTACAATCAGATACAGTAGGCATTTTCCTGCCTTAGAGGGTTCAATCTAAGGTTGTACCTGAAGCAGTAAAGGGTTAAGTAACTTGCCCAAGATTACAAGGAGCAGCAGTGGAATTTGAATCCTGGTTTCCCTGATTTTTCAGCCTCTCTGCTCTAAACATGAACTCAAGATGGGATTCTTACTAGTGATCTACACAAGACCAATATTGGCACCTTTTTTCCTGCTACCAAAGAGACTCGTATTTCTGCAACGGAGCATACTGTTGGTGTACCCATTTGTTGCAGTACTTTGACGACCTTCAGCTTCTCTGAATTGGTTACTGCTAGTTCTCTTTTCCTGATGACTCACTGTTCAGGAAGTTTTCAAAGCATGTCTTGACTCTCAAGTATTTCTCTCTCTTTTTTTTTTTTTTTAATTCTTTTCAACCCAAAAGATGTTGGAAAGAATTATATAAAAGAGGTTGAGAATGGTGTATCTGGCGTCTAAACTTCCAAAACTTTAACTGAAAGGGGCTGAATTTGGCATGGAATAAAAACAAATGAAAAGGCACATTTGAGTTCAAAAATGGGCCAGCTTAGATTGGGGGTTTCAGAGAGAGAGAGGTTTCTCAAAAATTGGCCTAATCCATAATGAGAAGCTTTTAGAGCATAGAAACTTGGTTCCTTTCAGACTGCCTCTCCCCCTTTTCTCCGCACTCTATCACACACATTGCCCCCTAACTCCCCACCCCCATGACACCCAAGCAGAGAGCTTGGTAAGAATTCCATGAGTCATGCTCTGTGTGCTTCTCCCACCATTTTTTTTTCTTATTTTTGTTTTTATGCAAAGACCACATTTTTGTTAACAACCAGGAATACCGCCCCCATTTCTGGGGCAAAATCTTAACAGATCAACAGTTTTTTAACCCCCTGTTCCCCCCCCCCCCATTCTCCCTCCACAGAAGAAGGTTAAGTTGCAGACAAATAGTCCAACAGTGGTTTCCACGCCGATTCAAGCCTCTCCCCAGTCTCTGTGAAGTGCAGTTAGACGCTCCACCAGGACCACCTTTCGGAGCCTCTGAATCATGCCGTCATTTCAGGTGCCTGAGGCTGTTTTCAATTTCAGGTGATTTTGCAGTGGGCTGCCATAATGCAAGCCTGAATGGGCTGGCACCAGCGAAACCTGACCACCTCTGGCGAGGCACACGAGAGAATGCTGCATCAAACCCCCACATTTACCCCCAAAGATGCTATAAATATGTTCCTTCAGCTGTTCCCAGTAAGCTTTAATTATAGGACAGGCCCACCATAGATGCATCAATGAACCCACCTCCTTACAACCCTGCTAACATTTATCTGAGGCCCCAGGAAACATTGCATGCAAATGCTCAGTGCATCAAAATCTTTTAAGTATTTTCTTTAATTGTAACTGAGAGAGCGGACCTCGTCGCTCCCATACACACAGATTCCCACTTCTTGTCTTCCCGCACTACCCCCAAGTCTCTCTTCCAGTCAGCCATAAACTTAAACTTGCATTTCTGATGAGACTGCAGGTCTCATTAGAGGAGCCGAATCGGCCCCCGAGACTTAGTATAGCCCATCCACAGCACCTCCAAGTCAGTATATCCTGCATCTTAGGCTTAATGTCTTTGGGGCAATTTCAAATAGTGGGAAACTTGAGAAGATAGGCTGAAAAATCTTGCGGCCCCAAAGGGTAGCGTTCCCGTAATTCCTCAAAGGTTAACACCTCCTCATTGTGAATAAGCGTAGCAAAAACATTAAGGCCCATCTGCTCCTACCATCTAAACACCCCTTCTCTCCCAGGACCAAAGTTTAGAGTAGCTCCAATAGGAGCCAAAATCAAAAATCTTGACTGGCCCAAATTGTCGCTTCACCTTCTGCCACTGGCCCAGAGATGCTGTACGTAGGGATTTTCTGTTTACTACCCTGCAACCAGTACTATTCTATAGCCCAAAATCTCTTGACTCTCCCTCATCTTTCCTTCAGTCCATCCCTTGTTTAAGTTGAGCTGCCAGGTGGTAATCTGAAAGATCTGGGACCCCCAATCCACCCCTCTGGCAAGTCTCATTGATCGCCACGCATAGCATGCCGAGTGCTCTATGTCACCAGACGAAGGCAAAAAGCTTGCACTATATAGCCATCTCAATTCTAGATGAGGGACCAAAACAGGCAAAACCTGAAATATGTATAACAGTCTGAGGTGGACATACATTTTAACAACTGCAGTGTTTCCAAGCCAGGAGAATTCTTCCTTCCCCCTTCTCTCCAAATCTCTCCCAAGCTGTCCCAACAACTGACCACCCTCTGGGGCTCGGGTGATCCGCGCCCCCAAATATTGTATGGAAGTTCATCCCCAACGAAAAGGAATAACGCGTCCTTTACTACTGCTCTAACTGCCCCTTAAGGTTGATATTAAGCGCTTCCATCTTGCCAAAATTTAATCTTGAAATCTGACAGGGCTCCAAAGGCCCCCAACTCCTGAAGCATCACCTGCAGGGCCAGCAGTGGTTGTGTCACAAAAAGTAATGCATCGTCAGCAAATAGAGCTATTTTATGGTTATTGCCCCTAACATTCACCTCCCTGATATCTGGGTTAGTTCATATTTGCTCTGCCAGCGGCTCCTTCACCAGTGCAAATTATAAAGGTGAAAGTGAGCACCTTTGTCAAGTCCCTCGCTCCAATGAGAAGAACTCCAAACAGTGCCCGTTTACCTGAACTGTTGCTTTGGGCACCTGATAGAGGGCCTTCACTACTCCCACCTTTTTTTAAAAGACAAAAATAGTCTGTTGTATTCATAATCATACTTAAAGCAGATTTTGTGGTTGGTTGTTTTGCTGTTGTTAGTAAAGCAAATAGCCACTGAACTTACACTTCCTTTCTGAATACACAAATAAAGAGGGGATGACCTGCACGGAATGGAGGGTATAACTAATCTAGCCACCTTACCAGCAGACTAGATGGACCATACTGGTCTTTATTTGCCGTCATATACTATGTTACCTACCAAGACCCTTACCCACTCTTTTGTCCCTTTTCATTTAGACTACTGCAGTCTACTACTCACAGGTCTTCCACTGAACCATCTCTCCCTCTTTTGATTTGTTCATGACTAATTTTCCACCAGTGTTTCTATATTTGCTCAACACCTCAAATGGCTTCATTGGCTGCCTATCTGTTTCCGCATGCAGTTCAGACTTCTCCTATTCCCCTGTACGTGCATTCGTTCTGCTGTCTCTCCTCTTATGCAGTTCAGACTTCTCCTATTCCCCTGTACGTGCATTCGTTCTGCTGTCTCTCCTCTTATGCAGTTCAGACTTCTCCTATTCCCCTGTACGTGCATTCGTTCTGCTGTCTCTCCTCTCTTATGTCTCCCTACACTCCTCCTTGGGAACTTGGCTCTTTTTCAGGCAAACCACTTTTATCCGTGCCCTGCTCTTCTATGGCCATTTCCAGACTTTTAGTTGTTTATTGCTGCACTATATGCCTGGAATAGACTACCAGAATCATTATATCAGGCCCATCTCTGGTTCTTTTCAAGTCCAGGTTAAAAACCCCATCTCTTTGAGGCTGCTATTGGATCCTGACTCCCTTATTCTCTTGCCCCCCCCCCCTGTGTATTTTAATTATTTCCCTTAAGAATTATCCTAGCCCACTGTTTTGTTCTGTTTCTGTCTTGGAATAGACAATCTCTGCTCCACAGAGCTTACAGTCTCCTACATGTATGTGTACAGCGCTGCATATGCCTTGAGTGCTATACAAATTAGTAGTAGTAGCAGCAGCTCTTCCCTTGTGATGTGACACAGGCCATGTGGTCTTTTTTTGCCGTCATGTTTCTATCTAGTTTGCCCTTCCATATCAGCTACAATAGTCTCCTTTTTTCCTTATGAGATTTTCTGTTTGTCCCATGTGTCAGCATACAGCATGACATTATGCCTAGCATAGGTTTCATAGCTTTTCCCAGACCTTGGCCTGCAGGCAGCTCTGACACCCTGGTGATGTCGGATACGACCTCTCCAGACTTGATGGGCTTAGCATGCCTGATGAGATTAGTCTGCAGGACAACGGCCCCTCCTTGCTAATCAGGTGATAACAGACCTCAAACAGACCAAAGTATGACAAAGGGAGGTGCTGGAGAAAGCGTAGTTACTTACCTGTAACTGGAGTTCTCCGTGGACAGCAGGATGAGTCAGCCACACCAGGTGTCGTCCACCGACGGCGCATATACGGAAGTGCTCTCTAGAGCTCAGAGTCCTTCTGAGCATGAGCCAGAAACCCCACCCCACTAGCCCGCCCCTAGCTAGCCAGTCTTTTTTCTTCCGCCGTGCCTACTACACGCGGATCTAATCTCTCTCAGCCAGAAAATAAATATAATCAACATACTCACAAGAAGATGCCTTCAGCAAAACCTGGATGCAAGAAATGCAGTTCCTGCTCAAGGAAAATGAGCAGCTCCGATGTTCATGACCGCTGCGTTCGATGCCTGGGCTCCGGCCATCAGGTTCAGGACTGCCAGCACTGCTCCCAGATGTCCCCCGGAGCTTTAAAATCGAGAAGCCATGCCTTGAAGGAGTACATCGCTTCCCTTAACGAGGAGGCTCCAGAAATCCTCTCGCCGGCACGGGATGCGTCCTCAGGGTCTGTCATCCCCGGCCGTGCAGTTCAAGGCCCTGCAATTTGCACAGGAGCCCCCGCGATTCTACCCGAAGCTCCTGCAGCGTCAAAGACTACCGGGAAGCAGCCAGCAACAAAAAAGAAAACCGGAGAGCAGCCAACGTCGAAAAGGTCAGACTCCCGCAAAATTAAAAGTACTCGGGGTGAAAAGCGGCTCCCTTCCGCATCCCCCTCGGGCCTCTGCAACCCTCCCGACGCCAATTTGAGCCCCCGGGAGGTCCCATGCTGCTCTCACCACGTTGTCCCTGGAGGCGGCCATCTTGACGACATCGTGGCCTCGAGCCCCGCCCACTTAACTCTTATTGGACAGCGTCAGGGGTTACCGGACTCCGCCCCCCCCGCTCCCATTGGCCATCAGCTCAGGATCTCCCCAGAGCGTCACAGGGCCTCCCCTAACCTCGGGGCAGACAAGGACCGCCCCCCCCCCCCCCGCGCCGGCTCCATGTCAACTCACAGAAGTAAGAGCAGAGACAGTAAGGGGAGCAGCAAGCACCGGCACCATCGCGGACACAGCGGCCACCGGAGCGGAGAAAGCAACCCTCAGCACCAGCACCGACATCGGAGCAGGGACAAAAGCCAGCACAGGAACGAAGCTCCACACAAACGGAAGCAAAGGGCTCCCTCCCTCAGCCCCGATTCCAGACCGTCCAAAAGACTTTCCCCTCGGTCTGCACAGCGGCCAGCTGTAAGCCCTCCTGCAGGGACTCTCCACAATCCAGGGACAAACCTGCAAACTGCCTGTTCACCTGCAGTGTCTCTCCCCAATCAAGAGACCATACTGCAGCTGCTCTCCAGCCTCACTGAGCTTCTCCGTAAGGGGTCAGCAGCCACACGAGATGGGTCCACAGAGGCTACCACCCAGATCGTTGCTTCGGGAGACCCTCTTGACCAGACAGCAGAGCCTGCTAACCAATCTTTCAGCAGCTTCTCCTCTGCGGATCCAGAATCATCATCCTTCCTTAGTCTTGAGGAGGAGGAAGTAGCCACACCGCTCGGATGCGACTCCCCCAGGGGCAAAGCGACCTCTGTACAGAGCGAGGAGTCCCAATCCACCAGACCATCTGCAGGAGCTGATCCAGCACCATCTGTTATGGCCCCAGAAGACCTTACATACCCTAAGTTCTTGCGTAAAGTGGCAGCCACCCTTAACCTCACTCCGCCAGATCCTTTACAGGATGGCCCAGAGGTTTTCAAATATCTCGACGCCCCTAGGACTCCCATCTCCTTGCCAATACATCAGCGTCTCAAAGACACGCACACTAAACTATGGCAAAGCCCTGCCTCCTCTCCGGCGTGCCCCAAGAAACTGGACGCAAAATACCTAATCCAACAAACTCCTGGATTCGGGAAAAACCAGCTGCCTCATCACTCCATTGTTGTGTCCTCTGCTTTAAAGCGTGTGAAGTTCCTCACGCAATCATGCCAACTCACCTCCAGGAAAGGACCACAAACTCCTGGACGACGTCGGCAAGAAAGTTTTCACAGGCGCCATGCTGAATGCGCGCATTTCTGCACACCAGTTTCAACACGTCCTCTTCCAGGACGCCCTGTTGGCAACTCTCAAGGACGCCTCAACAATGCTGCCATCCGAAGAAAAAGCAAAGGTTTCAGCCATTGTTGCCGACCTAAAAGAATGCGGAAAGCACCTCATCAGCACAATTCATGACTCCTTTGAGGTTGCTACACGCACGGCAGGCACCGCCATCTCCGCGAGGAGGCTAGCATGGCTGAGAGCCTCCGGATTACGCGAAGACACTCATGAACGCATTGCCGATGCTCCCTGCAATGGGGAATCCCTCTTCGGGGACAAGGTGGCAGACACTGTTAACGATATGAAGGAGCACTGCTCCACCCTGCAAACCGTTGCCGAGGACGGCCTGGAGCGTAACCCCGGCACTAAGGGATCTTACAACAGAAAATCGTACACCCCTTACAAAGGGTATCCCTCATACCGCAAATGGCAACAGCCACGCTACAAACAGCCGGCCTACAGATCCCCTTATGGAACCCAACACCAGCATAAGCAACAACGGGACAGGAAACAAAAGAAACAGCCACCTCTCTCCTCGGGCAAAAAACAATCCATCTTTTTGACAACCAGTCCGCGCAGGGACGGGCAACCCTTCCAGTGGGAGGACGGTTGACAGCTTTCTGGGACTCCTGGCAAGCTATTTCTTCGGACACTTGGGTCCTGCGGATTATTCAGGAGGGATATCGCCTGCGCTTCATGCTTCGCCCTCATGGCCGCCCCGCGAAACCTCTACCTCAAGACAACGAAACGTCCCAGCCAATGCACATGGAAGTGATGCATCTGTTGACAACACAAGCCATCGAACCTGTGCCTCCGGAACAAACCAACCAGGGCTTCTACTCCAGATTCTTCCTAGTACCGAAGAAATCGGAAGGTGTACGCCCTATCCTAGACCTGAGGAACCTCAACAAGTTCATCCTCAAAGAAAAGTTCCGCATGTACTCCCTGGACACGATCCTCCCCCTTCTACAACGCGGGGACTGGATCGCTTCCTTGGATCTGCAGGACGCATATACACACGTCCCGATACACCCCCAGGACAGACAGTATCTACGTTTCCAAGCCCTTGGGGGCCACTACCAATACAAGGCCCTCCCATTCGGCCTCTCGCCAGCACCCCGGGTGTTCACGAAGTGCGTAGCGGTGGCAGCCGCACATCTGCGGAAGCAGGGCATACACGTCTTCCCCTACCTGGACGACTGGCTTCTGTCATCACCATCACCATCACCGGAAGAGACACGGTGGGCCATCAAACGAACCATCGGCCTTCTCAATGCCCTCGGCTTCCTGGTAAACCACCAGAAGTCGCATCTGGTCCCCACTCAGCGCCTGGAATTCATAGGGGCTTGCATAGACACCGTGGAAGGGAAGGCATTTCTCCCAGCACTGAGGGCGAAGAAATTGGCCTCCCTCGCCACAGCAGCCTCCCATCAAACAACTTCAACGGCCCGATCCCTCCTCTGCCTCCTGGGACATATGGCCGCTACCACCCACGTTCTGCCTCTAGCACGACTGCACATGCGAACCCTCCAGTGGCGCCTACGCTCGTGCTGGAATCAGCGCACACAACCGCTCTCCTTACGCATCACCCTCGACGTCCACACCAAGAAGAGCCTTCGCTGGTGGACAATCAAACGGAACCTCATGGTGGGGAAGCATTTTCAGCAGTCCAGCCACCAAGTCACTATCACCACAGATGCATCCCAGACGGGATGGGGAGCCCACATGGGCCATCTGCGTACACAAGGAGCCTGGACATTGGCAGAGACCAGCCTCCACATCAACCTTCTGGAACTCAGAGCCATAAGATACGCACTACAGACTTTCCAACAATACATCAACAACAAGTCTCTTCTAATGCTGACAGACAACCAGGTGGCCATGTTCTATGTCAACAAACAGGGGGGAACAGGCTCCCGACCGCTATGCAGAGAAGCACTCAAGATTTGGTCGCTGATCCTAAAGGAACACTGTTGGATAAGAGCATCCTATCTCCCGGGTGTACAGAACTCCCTGGCGGACAGACTGAGCCGACAGCTAAACCCACACGAGTGGACCCTCAGTCTCCAAGTCACCGCTTACGTCTTCAACCGCTGGGGCCAACCGGACATCGACCTCTTCGCTACGGACCAGAACAAGAAATGCCCCCTATTCTGCTCCAAGCGACAGACAGCCAGCAGCGTAGCTTCGGATGCCTTCGCCGTGTGCTGGGGGGAGTGGTCTCTTGTATACGCCTTCCCCCCCACGCCCCTGATCTCCAAAACACTGCAGAAGATCATCCAGGACCGAGCCCAGGCCATCCTTGTTGTCCCCTACTGGCCCCGGCAGATGTGGTTCCCAACGCTACTATGCCTATCGCAGGAGACACGCCTCCGCCTCCCTCTCCACCAGACCCTGCTAACCCAGGACGAGGGGCACACGCTACACCCCAACTTGGGTGCCCTGGCACTGACAGCGTGGAGATTGAATGGAGGAACCTCTCCGCAATGAGCGTGCCAGAGGAAGTACAGCACATCATCCTGGCGGCCAGAAGACCGTCCACCAGAAAATCCTGCGCCCTCAAGTGGAAGCGCTTCAGCCTTTGGTGTGGCCCCAGAGGGATCAACCCCTCCAGCTGTCCTGTTCCATGCGTCCTACAATACCTCACTTCACTCTTGGAACAGGGGCTCAAAACCAACTCCGTCAGGGTACATCTATCAGCCATCGCTGCATTCCATGAGCGCACAAACAACGGAACCATTGCCTCACTACCCTTGGTTGCAAGCTTCATGAAGGGGCTGAACAATCTAAAGCCTCCCATACGGGCCCCTGCGCCGGTTTGGGATCTAAACATTGTCCTCCAACAGCTGACAAAAGCGCCATTCGAACCACTTCTCACGGCCTCCATGAAGCATCTAACATGGAAGACTTTATTCCTAGTGGCTATCACTTCTGCTCGCAGGATCAGCGAACTCCAGGCTTTGGTGGCTCACGCACCATACACACAACTGCTGCAAGACAGAGCCACCCTACGCACTCACCCCAAGTTCATCCCCAAAGTGTCTTCGGAATTCCACATCAACCAAACCATCGAGTTGCCCACTTTCTACCCTGAGCCCCACTCCTCCCAAGAGGAGGAGAGACTGCACACACTCGACTGCACCAGAGCCCTCCGGATCTACATCCTCAGGACGGGCCCGCTGCGGAAGGGTTCTCAACTCTTCGTCTCCTACGACCCAAACAGACCCGGCCGCCCGGTCACTAAGCGCACCATGGCACAATGGATCTCGGCCTGCATAGGCCTCTGCCACGAATTGGCAGGCGCGCTAACGGCCCCTAACGTGGGTCCACACCAGCTCAGGGCACTGGCAGCCACTATTGCGAACCTGCGCTCCATTCCCCTGGCGGAAATCTGCAGAGCGGCTACTTGGTCCTCTGCCCATACCTTTCAAAAGCATTACTGCCTAGACTTGGACACGCAGGCTCGCTGCGCGTTTGGACAAGCTGTCCTTTCCACTGCTAATGCAACAGCACTGCCTCTCTAATGACTCAGACTGTGCATCCATGTGGTAACTTTGATGTACGCCTCTAGGCCTTGTGATCTTGGCCGTTGGCCATATTGGCCCTCTCCCTCGTTGGCCATGTTGGCCCTATTGTTGCCCATGCGGGCATCGTTAGTCGGCCATGTTGGCCCCATTGCCGGCCATGTCGGCCGTGTTGTTAACCTACCAAGTTAAACTGCACTGTGTGAGAATAAAAATTATTTAAATGTTTCACTTATCCTTGCCTCGGCCTCCATCTCCACTGCTAAACCGGGCTATCGCGCAGCTTGGGAGGCACCTGGTGTGGCTGACGAATCCTGCTTGTCCTAGGAGAAAGCGTAGTTACTTACCTGTAACTGGAGTTCTCCGTGGACAGCAGGATGAGTCAGCCACACATTTCCACCCTCCTCCCCAGGCCGAGGTCGGCCTCAGCACGCCCCTAGCCACGGACACGCCGGGCACAGCTAGAGACTCACTGGCTAGCTAGGGGCGGGCTAGTGGGGTGGGGTTTCTGGCTCATGCTCAGAAGGACTCTGAGCTCTAGAGAGCACTTCCGTATAGGCGCCGTCGGTGGACGACACCTGGTGTGGCTGACTCATCCTGCTGTCCACGGAGAACTCTAGTTACAGGTAAGTAACTACGCTATCCGTGCCCTGCTCTTCTACGGCCATTTCCAGACTTTTAGTTGTTTATTGCTGCACTATATGCCTGGAATAGACTACCAGAATCATTATATCAGGCCCATCTCTGGTTCTTTTCAAGTCCAGGTTAAAAACCCCATCTCTTTGAGGCTGCTATTGGATCCTGACTCCCTTATTCTCTTGCCCCCCCCCCCCCCTGTGTATTTTAATTATTTCCCTTAAGAATTATCCTAGCCCACTGTTTTGTTCTGTTTCTGTCTTGGAATAGACAATCTCTGCTCCACAGAGCTTACAGTCTCCTACATGTATGTGTACAGCGCTGCATATGCCTTGAGTGCTATACAAATTAGTAGTAGTAGCAGCAGCTCTTCCCTTGTGATGTGACACAGGCCATGTGGTCTTTTTTTGCCGTCATGTTTTCTATCTAGTTTGCCCTTCCATATAAGCTACAATAGTCTCCTTTTTTCCTTATGAGATTTTCTGTTTGTCCCATGTGTCAGCATACAGCATGACATTATGCCTAGCATAGGTTTCATAGCTTTTCCCAGACCTTGGCCTGCAGGCAGCTCTGACACCCTGGTGATGTCGGATACGACCTCTCCAGACTTGATGGGCTTAGCATGCCTGATGAGATTAGTCTGCAGGACAACGGCCCCTCCTTGCTAATCAGGTGATAACAGACCTCAAACAGACCAAAGTATGACAAAGGGAGGTGCTGGAGAAGGAGAACTTCACTATAAATACAGAGAAGGACAAAAATACTCTCTCTCATCCTATTCATCGGACACTTCTTACTATGAGATTCTGACACGCACTTCTCTTTACCCCCCCCCCCCCTTTTCTCTCTCTCTCTCTCACACCCAGGCAAACACACACAGAGTCATTGATATACACGGAAGCAGCTCGGTAACCACTATATACCTCTGTTCCGTACCCATGTAAGAGGCCTATTTCTATATAAAAATCGTGTGTTTTTTTTTAAACCACACTAGTTTGGTTGTCTTGTTGTGCTACAAACCCTACTGCCTCTGCGAAGTGGACCCAGGACCAACAGGAGAGTAACCGAACGTAGGAAGCGGCGAAAGGTTACACCATGCTTTTTTGATTTCCTCATCTCTACTACCTCCACTGGTAGACTATTCCAATCAACTACCACTCTTTCCATAAAGAAATATTTCCACATATTACTCCTGAGACTATCCCCTTTCACCCTCATCCTGTGTCCCCTTGTAGCAGAGTTTTCTTTCAATCAGAAGAGCCTCTTCTCTCGTGCATTTATGCCACGGAGGTATTTAAACGTCTCTATTATCTCCTCTATACTGCCTTTCCTTTAACGTCTACATATTAAGATATAAAGCATATGAGGACAGACTTAAATAACGAAGACCACTAACCATTTTAGTAGCCACTCTTGGCACCGTCTCTATCGTGCTTATATCCTTTTGAAGGTGCGGTCTCCAGAATCGCGCACAATACTCCAAATGAGGTTGCACCAGAGACATATACAGAGGCACTATTGCTCTTTTTTTTTTTTCCTGCTGGCCATTTTTCTGCCTTTGTACCTAAGCATCCTCCTGGCTTTTCCTGTCTCCTTTTCTACCCGTTTGTGCTTTAAGATCATCAGAAGCCATCACACCCAGGTCCCGCTCTTCATTCGTTGACAGAAGTACTTCACCCCCTACACTGCGCTGCTCACTTGGATTTTTGTAGCCCAAATGCATGACCCTGCATTCTTTAGCATTAAATCTCAGCTGCCTAATTCTTGACCATTGTTCAAGCTTAGCTAGATCCCTCCTCATGTTATCTACTCCTTCCTGAGTGTCTACTCTATTGCGATTTTGATATCATCCACAGAGAGGCAAACCTTACCCGACAGTCCTTCTGCAATATCACTAACAAAGATGTTAAAAAGAATCGGACCAAGGACAGATCCCTACGGCACACCACTGCGGAACTCCATTTACCTGTACTCTATTGCTTCCCACTCAACCAATTTCTAACCCAAGCAGCAACTTTAGGGCCCATCCCTAGGGTGCTTAGTTTGTTTATAAGTCACCTGTGCAGAACAGTGTCAAAGGCTTTATTGAAATCTAAGTACCACATATAGGGTTCTCCCTTGATCCAACTCCCTGGTCACCCAGTCAAAGAAATCAATCGGATTTGTCTGACAAGACCTACCTCTGGTTAATCCATGTTGCCTCGGATCCTGCAATCCATTGAAATCCAGAAACCTCACTATTCTCTCTTCTAGCAACGTTTCCAATAATTTACTCATTGCATATGTTAGACCAGTGCACTGCTTCCATTGTATGCTGATCTATCTCCTGCATATTCATTGTGGATTTCCTGAAAGCCTGACTGGCCTGGGTCCCAGAGGACTGGGTTGAAAACCCCTGGATTAGACTAATCGGCCTGTAGTTTTCAACCTCATCCTTGCTTCTACTTTTGTGTGAAGGGACCAATTTGCCTTTCTCCAGTCCTCTGGGACTACTCCCTACTCAAAAGAAACATTGAAAAGGTCAGTCAGTGGATCCACTAGAACGTCCCCAAGTTCCTTCAGTATTTTCAGATGTATCTCATCCGGTTCCATCTCTTTGTCTGCTTTTAGTTTAGGTAGTCCTCATGAGCAGTCTTCTGAAAATTGTTCAAGATTCCCTTCACTTCTGTTCCTATTTGTGGGTGTTTTCTGAAGTTCTGTTACTGGTCCTTCGTCTGTGAAGAAAGAACAGAAATATTTAAGCAATTCTGCTTTATCCTCATCAGCTTCTACATATTCCTTCCCTTCACCCTTGAGTCTGATAATACCACTTGTGCTCTCCTTCTCTCACTAACATATCTGAAAAAATGTTTTAGCAAATGCAATAAAATGGGGGCATATTTCTTCTTATCGTATCTTTGTTTTCTTGACTACTTTGCTAGCTTCTCTAAGTTATTTTCTTTTCCAAATAAAGATGCCTGACTTCCTCTCTGTGATGTCTTGTATTTTATGAAGGCCTCTTTCTTCATCTTTTCAGCTATTTTTGAGAACCATAGTGACTTCCCTTTCCTTGTACCTTTTATTTACCTTTCTAACAAAAAAGGTTTGTTGCCCTTAAAATATCCCCTTTCAGTTTTTTCCATTGCTTTTCTACATCCCTCAGCTGTTTGAGGTATTGTCCCATCTTGGCAAAGTTAGTTTTCCTGAAGTCTAAGACCTTGCTTTTGAATGGATTTTATCAGCCCTAGTCTTAATGCTGAACCACACCATCTGGTGATCACTGGATGCGAGATGATCTCCCACTGTAACATCAGAAATACTTTCCCTATTGGTAAGTACCAAGTCCAGTATGGCCCCTTCATGTGTGGGTTCTGTTTCCGGTGGCTGGAATAGTTCTCCCTTTTGTAGTTTGAGATAGGTAGGAAAATGTAGTTATAAGCAGCTGTGAAGGGAAATGGTTAGTGCTGTAGATTTGTCTGCCAAGGCTTATTGTTTGACTGCCATTTTATTGCTGAACAACTGTCTAGTGTTGCAGGAAGGGTAATTCACTTCAGAATGGACTGACATACTGTTCTCAAAACAATGAGAAACCATTCTCTTCTGCACTGTGTTGTCACATGGAAATTTTATTGACCCCGTAAAAAGGCGATTTCTTTGTTAAGAACTGGGCAGGCAACCACAGAAGTTGAGTAGACAGCCTTTTCACCAGAACTCACTGAAACTGCCCGATTTTTACCCTTATTTGTCTTCTATTTAGTGCCTGTATTTACTGGCACTAGAGTGACAGGGACTTGGAAATGTTGATGTGGAAATATTACACTATTTCTTTTTTTATACCGCGCGTTTTAGAATCAGTGCGGTTTACATGTATACTAACAGGTACTTTTTATTCCCTTGTCCCCGAAGAGCTCACAATCTAAGTGTACCTGAGGCAATGGAGGGTTAAGTGGCTTGCCCAAGGCCACAAGGAGAGTGGCCATGGGACTAGAGACCCCAGTCCCTCCGGCCTGAAGTTGCTTGTCTCCATGCGGGAATTGAACCCCTGGCCCTCTGACCTGAGGTAACCTGTCCCAACCACTGAGCCACTCCTCCCTCCATTTGCCATAATAATGACCATTCTGTATCCTGCTAGACCAGTTCAGATGAGTGGGGAATGCTCCCTTACTAGCAGGTGGAGGCAGACTTGAGCGACTTTCAGTGATGTCATCACTCAGTATAACCTCTGGTGCAGCACTGAGAAATGCAGGTGTAAGTCTGCCTCTAGTAGGTGGCAAAGTGTGTAGACTGGTGTGAACGTACAGATGAGCCCAACTCTCCTGGCCCACACCACAGTGCAGTGGTCATTGTGATTAAGTCTAGTAAGGTGCAGTGTTGCTTGGAGCACGGGTACACCCATGTTTTCTGGAGTTGACAGTCACCCTCTGTTCATTGCTATTTCCTACAGGTTTCTAGCACTTGGTGAGCCTTAAAAAGAGTAGGAGGACCCTACGGGGCTCCTGAGGGAGGTCAGTAAGTTCAGCCCAGGCTTCCCTCTTGCTGTCTTTTTTTTTTTTTTTATTTGCATGCTTCAGGATTTTGTTTACTTTTTGTCTGGATTTTTTCTGAATTCATTTTTTCCCATTGGTTTCATTGAGCAGTATTTGATTATCTACTGCTTGCAATAAAGGAGCTCCAAATAAAAAAAAAAACCTTAAAAGAAAAAGCAACCAAGACCCTTTTTTTGGCAATTGTGCATCCCAGGCCTGTGTGGGCATCTGGGACTTCTTTATTTGCATTTCGTCAGTTGACCCGATGGGTCATGGGTTTCTTGTTTCACTGTGGTTCTGCTTCCTTTTTTTTTCAGCATGGTTTTTCAAAGTCTAGTTTAAACTTTGCCGTTGCAGTGTTCAGCCATGTGGTTCGATGCAGCCTGCAAACCCCTCTCCCAGCGGTTTTTATCTGTTTACTTATTCCCCCCTCCCTTCCCCCTCCCCATTTCCCCTCCTCCCTTTGTGGCTACAAAACCTGAGGCACCTTTTTTGGCATTTTGGCACTGACCACAGGGGGACCTAGGGCCTGATAGCATTTCTGTGGGCCATGCCACTCCCCCCCCCACCCTGGTGGGGGTACCTTGGCCATTTCAGGTGGAGGTGGAGTTTGGTTGGATCACCTTAGCTACAAGCCCATTGGGCACTGGTAGGCCCTGGGGTTCACCTTTTCAAACAGCTTGCACTGCAGCTCCTGAAACCGCTCTCGGGCTGTTTTCAGTCTTGGTTAGTTGCTTTGCAGCCCCCTTTTTGGGGACCTGAGGCCTGGGCTTCCTCTCTGGAGAACCCGGGCCCATGAGCACTTCTGTCCCATGAGTCAGAGAGGTCATGGCCTCTGCTTTACCAGTTCCTCCAGGAGTCCAACCTTATCCCCTCTAGGGGTTGTTTGAAGGACTCAAGTGAAAGTCCTGTCCTGTCATCGGAAGGTAATTCTGAGGAGAATGGGGTAGTGATTCCCCCTTGGGGAAGGTTAGGATCTCTGATCTTTCTTTTTACTGACAGACTCTGTTTTATGCCCATTAAGGATGCTGTGGAGACTCTGCATGGTGCACAGCTTGCTTTTAGGCAAGGTTAGCAGGTGGGTCCCGCTTATACTTTGGCGGGTGTCTGGTGTTTTGCTGTTCCTGCCTCTTTCTGACCCTATGCAGCAGTATGCAGGGCTCTAGGGAAGAAACCCCTGACCTGGGCCTTTGGACACCTAAGGTCCTGTCTCAGCTGTACCCTCTGCTCCAGGGTGAACGGAATCAGCCTTTCGGGTTCTCTGGGGTGGGAGCCCTGTTCATGGCTGTAATTAAGTGCATGACTGTTCTGGTAGAGGGAGGGTGCTGTGCATGAAGGATTGAAGTCCTCCTTAAGAGAGTGCCTTTGCAGTCACCGCCTGAGGCTCTTGGGCATTGTGTGTATGCCTAGAGACTAGCCCTTTGATGGGTCCATCCTCTGCCGATAGCCTATGTGGCTCCAGCCATATTGCTATGGTCTCTGGTTCCCAAGGTGCAGGTTTGATCCCTAGTACACCTGACATTGCCATACTGGGTTAGGCCAAATAGTCATCAAGCTCTGTCTCCTTTCGGAAATCAGGAATGGACTGCCTGGGTGGCTGCTGTGTGTGTGTTTTTTTATTTATACATTATCAATTACACTGTCGTTAAGTTGTTTACTGTTTCACTTGTTTTATCATTCAAAGAAATAAAGAGGTGTATTTTTTCTTATCAGCTCACAATACAGGAAAAAAAGGGACCCAAGAAAAAGGTAATATGTCATATCATTTAATAAAGTTAC
Organism: Ichthyophis bannanicus; assembly: GCA_033557465.1. Classification (NCBI taxonomy): domain Eukaryota; kingdom Metazoa; phylum Chordata; class Amphibia; order Gymnophiona; family Ichthyophiidae; genus Ichthyophis; species Ichthyophis bannanicus. The sequence continues at coordinate 954,409,735 of CM066031.1, forward strand.
CTAAGGGCACAGCCTCAACACCAGCACCCTAAAACTCCTATAGTGGTGACTGTGAGGTAGACTCAAGGACCGACATTCCATCCCTAGTTAAGAGAAATTCAGCTAACATTTTTGGCTCAAAAAAACTAAATGTTTTACCATCAGACACAATAATACAAATACAAGGAAAACGAAGCACATATTTCAGCCTGAGGGCCAAAGCTCTAGAACATAGCCAAGAACCCCTGGCACTGTTTCTGTGTGCATCTTGAAAAGTCAAGAAGCATACATATAGGAGAGCCAAAAAACAACTTATTCATAAAATGAAAGTACATTTTAAACACCAGGTTACGATCAGCTTCCAAGGCAAACATTAGAATCGGGTACACCGCTGAGTCACAACCTCTATAGATGATTCCAAAAACTCTTTCAGGTTATCCTCAATGGAGGCTCCCTGGCTTGATGCTGGATACCCAGCATCAGGGGTGAGATACTGAGCTCTCGCCAATGGAGGGAGATTCCTAGGATCCATCCCAAGAACCTGTCAAATACTTCTTCACTATTTCTATTGATGATATAAGTTGGGATTTAAGAAAGTTTAGCAGATGCAAATTATTACGTCTAGCCATATTTCCAAGATACTCCATTCGCCTTGCAGAGATGGTACTGTCTTTCACCAGGGCATCACTAACCACTTGGATAGCATTCGTTTTTGACTCGAGAGCAGACATTCTTGAAGTGTTAGTCTCCAATGTCTTGGATTGCTCCATCACAACCTGGGCCACAAGTGCCAGATCCCCCACAAAGCGACCTGAAACTGATTGAAGAGAGGAGTTGAATAACACCCCACAGTGACTCCAAAGTCATAGTCTGTGGAATCTGCACCTCACCCAATTGTCGACCAGAAGGTGTCTCACACGGCACCCGAACGGTGTCCTCACAGAATTCTTCGAGGACTTTCCTCCCTTGCTAAAGTTCCAGTGGTCAGGGGAGATGAAGCCTCTGCTGGAGTTCCTCCCGACTGAGACAACAAAGCAGGTACCACGGTCCACGTGTGCCCAAAGACGCCAACAGTTGAACACTTCTGGGATTGGGGGATGGTATATGCTGAATGGGCTTAGTGAGGCCCCTTCACTGCTGCCCGTTATACCTCCTCCGGGTGGGTTAAGAGATGTCTGTATCGAGGAAACTGAGGCAATGCTGAACAGCTCCAATGTCAGCTGGCGAAGAGAGATTGGTAGGGGGCTCTCCAGGAGTTTGAATTTCCCCTTTCCCTTCCTCTTGCCAATGGCACAACGGGCAATGGATACCTCCAACGCCAGCAGCACCATCTTGGACCCCCAAACCGTAATTCCATGGCTGCTGCTTTTTAAGACTGGTTCAGTGCCTCTTCCAAGTTCATGGTGGTGTTGGAAGTAGCCGGTTGCAGTGCAGGCAGTATACTTAGTCTACCAATGCTGGCTTCAAACTGCGGCTGAGCAGATTCCTTTAAGTGCCGCTTGCACTTTTCAGGGGAGGGAGGGAGGGGGGAGGAAGCTTGCCTACAGAGACGTCTGAAAGATAAGCCTAGAGATGCCAAGGGTTCCATAAGAACATAAGAGATGCCATACTGGGTCAGACCAAGGTCCATCAAGCCCAGTATCCTGTTTCCAGCAGTGGCCAATCTAGGTCAGAAGCACCTAGCAGTTTCCCCAAAAGACACAGGTTCCACAATGCTTGTATTGGGACAATCGGTGAATATCCTGGGTCCCCTTTAATAATGATTTATGGACCTTTCCTCCAGGAATTTGTCCAAACCGTTTTTTAAACCCGGCTACACTAATAGTTTTTACTGCATCCTCCGGTAATGAATTCCAGTGTTTGATTACACATTGAGTGAAAAAATATTTTCTCTTATTATTCTTAAATAGGTTACCCTGTAGTTTCATTGCATATCCCCTAGTCTTTCTATATTTTGATGGCGTAAACAATTGCTCTATGTCTACCCGTTCCATTCCATTCATTAATTTATAGACCTCTATTATATCTCCCCTTACAGTCTTTTTTTAGTCTCTCTTCATAGGGGTATCCTTCCATCCCCTTTACCATTTTGGTGGCTCTTCTCTGTACCTTTTCTAATAACGCTATATCCTTTTTAAGATACAGCGGCCAGAATTGTGCACAACATTCAAGGTACGGTCACACCATGGAACGATACAGAGGCATTATAATATCCTTTGTTTTATTCTCCATTCCTTATGATACCTAACATTCTATTTGCTCTCTTGGCTGCCACTGCACACTGGGCAGAGGGTTTTAACATGTTATCCATTATGACGCCTAAATCTTTTTCCTGGTTGGTTGTTCCTAATTTGCATTGTTTAGCCATAGTTTGGGTTGTTCTTTTCTAGGTGCATAATGTTTGCACTTGTCCACATTAAATTTCATCTTCTATTTTGATGCCCAGTCTTCCAGTTTTTCAAGGTCCTTTTTGCAATTTTTCATAATCTTAATGGGTTTTAACAACTTTGAATAATTTTGTGTCATCTGCAAATTTGATTACCTCACTTGTTGTTCCCATTTCCAGGTCATTTACAAATATGTTAAAAAGCAGTGGACCCAGCACAGATCCCTGGGGTACACCACTATTCGCCTTTCCCCATTGGGAACATTGGCCATTTAGCCCCACCCTCTGCTTTCTATCTTTTAACCAGTTCCTGATCCACAGTAGTAGACTGCCTCCTATCCCATGACTCTTTAATTTCTCCAAGAGTCTCTCATAAGGGACCTTGTCACAGACTTTCTGAAAATCCAGATACACTATATCAACCGACTCACCTTTGTCTACCTGTTTGTTCACATCTTCAAAAAAATGTAACAGATTAGTAAGACAAGACCTTCCTTGTAAGGCTGTGTGTAGACCCTAGAGATGCCCTCAGATTACTGCGAGTCCCATGGGCCTCAGTTGCAGTAGGGGCAGTCCTTTTGGAGCTTTTGTCACGTTTGAATCTCTACCATGGCACCATCTCGAGCTGTTTTTCTCTGAACTATTTATCATGTTAGACTAGTAAGTCTATGGGATTCTCAGTCAAGACTGGAGATGTATTAGCTTCTTCTGCAAGACATCTGAATTCTCTCCCTAACGTTTCTGGTTCAGGCCTGCCTGGGAATTATGATGTGTGCAGTATTTATTATGGCCATGCTTACAAGGAACTCCCTGCAGCTCTTTGCTGAGGTTGGTAATATTCGAGGAAACTCTTTAGCAGCACCTGTAATTGCAAGCTGTTTTTCCTGTGCCCTCTGCTGCAGGGCTAGTGACACTATTCCAGATACATATGGCAGATGAAATTTAATGTGGACTACTACTACTACTTAGCATTTATATAGCGCTACGCACGCAATTGCAAAGTTAATTCACTTAGGGATGAACAAACCAACACAATGCAAGGTTCTACTACTACTGATCATTTGTATAGCACCACAAGGCAAGGAAAGACTTAAAGTTCCATATTAGGGATCACCACCCAGAAAAAGGATCCGAGTGGCATCGTAGATAATACTTTGAAATCCTCTGCTCAATATGCAGCGGCAGCCAAGAAGGCAAATAGAATGCTAGGAATCATAAAGAAAGGAATGGAGAATAAAATGAAGGATATTATAATGCGGCTGTAGCATTCCATGGTGCGACCACACCTTAAATATTGTGTGCAATTCTGATCGCTGTATCTTAAAAAGGATATAGGGGAATTAGACAAGGTACAGAGTAGAGCCACAAAAATGATATAGGGGATGTAAAGATTATCCCTACGAGGAAGGGCTTAAAAGGTTAGGGCTCTTCAACTTGGAAAAGAAACAACTGAAAGGAGAAATGATAGAGGTCTATAAAATAATGAATGAAGTGGAACTGGTAAATGTAGATCGGTTGTTTTCTTCTTCAAAAAGTAGAAAGACTAGGGGACACGCTATAAAGTTACAATGTAGCACATTTAAGACTAATCAAAGAACATATTTTTTCTCTCAATATGTAATCAAACTCTGAATTTCGTTACCGGATGATGTAGTAAAAGCAGTTAGTGTAGCTGGATTTAAGAGTTTTGGATGAGTTCCAGGAGTAAAAGTCCATAAATCATTATTAAAGAGGACCAGGAAATCCACTGCCTATCCATTGGACAAGCATCATGGAATCTGTATACCTTTTGGTAACCTGACAGGTACTTGTGACCTGAATTGGCCACTGTTGAAAAGAGGATATTGGGCTTAATGCACCCTTGGTCTGACTCAGTATTGCATATCTTATGTTCTTAACTTGCAAGCACTGCCATTCCTACAGGATTTCTACTTGAAGCAAAGTAATTCTGTGACTTTTTTTTATGTTTAACAATTTTATTAATTTCTCAACATCCAAGTAGAACAAGAATGATAGAAACAAATGACACAGCAAATAAGTAACATAACAAAGGAATTTAAACAGAGGAAAAAGTTGTCATCAATTTTAGACCACAATATTAGGAAATCGCCAGGGGCTCCAGGAAAAAAATATAAACATAAAGGAAATAAAACAAACATAAGAAGGGATGGGACTTATGTGTCAGCCATGTTGAGTGCAGTGTACTCGACTATTCCTTCCCTAGCTACCAGAAAATCCAGTAACTGACTAGGCTCAAAAAAATAGAAAAGCCTTTTCTTGATAGGTAATTATACAACGAGAGGGAAACCGTAAAACAAAACTCCCCCCTAGGGAAAGGATCCTAGGTCTAAGACCCAGGAATTCCTTCCTCCTCAACTGGGTGGCACGTGAAAGATCAGGAAACATATAAACTTTAGAGCCCAAGAAAGGTACATTGAAATTTCTAAAAAAAGCCCAAAGAACCAAAGACCTACCTGGCTCCAGAGCCAGGGTTACTAGCAAAGTCATCCTGCCAGTTACCACATCCAGAGAATCTTCCAGGAACGCAGTAAGGTCCCCGGTTCCCTGAAGCGGAATGTCGGAGGCGGAACCACGAGAGCTAGGGCCCGAAGACAAATACTGTGCTCTCACAATGGGAGGCAAATTAACTCCAGGAAGCTTAAGCACCTCCTGGAAATATTTGCGAGCCATCTCTATAGCAGACATAAGAGGAGATTTAGGAAAATTCAATAATCTCAAATTGTTTCTGCGAACTTGATTCTCCAAGTATTCCGCTTTCCTGGATAGCAAAGTTTTGTCTTTAACTTGGGCTACACACAACCCTCGAAGTTGCTCCAGCTCCGCCTCTACTCTGGTCAAACGTCCAGCCTGTTCCTCCTGGATTCTTTTGGCCTCAGAAACAGGGTTCCTTAAGGAAAATAGGTCAGCACTTACAGTACCCACAACAGTCTGTAGGGAAGCATTCATCATCGCCACCGCATCCCACAGTGCATCTAAACTTACTACAGCAGGTTTAACCAAGCCTCCCAGGCCTGGAATCGATCCAAGTCCCACAACTGCGTCTGCGTTATCCCCTATATGGGGAACCAATCTTTCGTGACCTCCAATGGCCACCGCAGCCAGAGCAGAAGGGGAAAATGCATGTATCGCCGCTTTGGAGCCCTCTTCACTCCTTTCAACCGGTGAGCTCGACGGCAAACCGGGAGGTAGCACTCCATCAGCCGGCAATCTACTTCCAGGATGAGGCGGGGGGGCTCACTGTTGAGGGGACAGCCAAATCCCGGAAGCACTCAGTCGACGAAACCTCAGCCGGAGACTCCGCCTGAAACTCTGATGAAGACACCGCTCCAACTGCAGTTGAGGCAAACCCACACGCCGCCAAAGTCAGCTGTCCGGCGATGTTGCCTGGGGCAGAGCCCGAGGGTAGGCTGGCCTGCCTGCGTTTTCGCTGTCCCATCACCTCCAAGGAACTGCTAAAACTGCTGGATAGAAGAGGTAGGTGTGGAGCGTCTCAATCGCAGAAACACCCTGACGCCATCTTGCCCCTTGTTGCTGATGGTCATCACAATTCTGTGACTCCTAATACAAATTCTCTGCCTAAGAGTTTTTTTTTAGGAAAGTGGGTTAAATTTTTTTTTTTATCAGATGTTGTTTTTAACTGCTTATCTACTGATCTGTTTTTGTGGGTGTTTGCAAAAGGGGATTTTTTTTTTATAGGCAAAGCTTTTCTTCTGCTATTTATTTGTTTCTCCTCAAACCTTCAGGTTCAAAGAGGAAGACAAGATCTTTCACGTCAGTGCATCTGGATGTTAGATCCCTCCATTCCCACCCTAACTCCCACTCATCCCATGTGAGATTTCTTGCTATATAGAGAAACTCACCAGTTAGCTTGCTGATTAAGGTAAGAGTTTGGTATTGCTTGTAAGGGAAAATCTAGGAAGTAAATCAATCCACATTTTGGATAGCTGTAAAAATAAACAAATTAGTATATTTGAAGGAGCTTTGCTTAGGTAATTCTACAAAGGGAGCACATTAAAATTTGATATGTGTCCAAGCTGGACAATCTAATGTAAAATAATAAATACAACTCCATATCCAAATAACAGGTGAACGAACATGCAGGACTATACTTGGAAATCAGAACAGAGGCTAGCTGCTTTTTGTGTTAAAGGACAGCTGAGAAAAAAAGTTAAGGATTTCGGTAGTTTTTCTTCTCATTATTTTCAGCAGGTGCCAAAACTTCAACAACTGAACTATGGCCAGGTAAAATCTGGTTGTCAAAGCTATTGACCCTATTATACTCCAGCCAATTACTCTGACCACTGGGCTCCTTCCTTCTACACTAGACACAGACAGTCATGTCGCCTCTGCACCAGAAACAGACGCTTGCTATCTGTAGATAGACAAAAGTATAGGTAACACCAGTTATAAAGATGCCTCATATAGCACCAGCTATAATAAAGAATCACGCTTTATCTTCTCTCTCTGAACTTTCTTCCCTCTAGACATGCCTGAGTTTTCTCTGACTTTACAAATCTTTGTTGGCATAATCCAATTTCCATTTGTGGCAAAGAGGAAAAAGGACAACATTTAGCTGTCATCCAGCTCTTCGGTTTAAGCAGAAGTGAATAACTGGGCCGTCATGCTCTTTGTTCTACTGTGGAACTTCTCTTATGAGTCAGAATTGAATCTTCGGTGTGCACGCGTACGTGCTGTTTCACTCATTCATCTCATGTGTAGAAACATACCATCACTGATTTCCCAGAGTGCAGTGATTGATGAAGTGTTTAAAGAATAATGAAAATAAAACATCTGCCTTCGGTCCATCTATCCTGCTTGCACTTAAATGAAGCAACGTGTGAAACAAAATAGTTAAAGTGCTGTGCAGTGTGTTCTACTACCCAGAATATGTTGGTAACCATTCCAGCAATATGAATGGAGTCCAATTCATCATCTGCCAGTATTCCTCCCACCTGGCAACCTGAAAGCTTTTGGGAGCTTCCATTACTAATTTCAAGGGATTGTACTATTTTTATCTCTAATCCCCTGCTAGGCTAAGGTTAATTACTTGTTATGATCACTTACTTCCCAGATCTTGTTCTCTTTGGACAAGCAGGAATGAGCCCTCACGTATGGGTGCTGTCCCCGATGGAGCCACTGTGTGGAAACATTCCCTGGCTTCTATTGGAAGCTTTTGCAAGGTTACACCATGCCTGCGCCCTTCTTTCTTGCCTGTCATGGCGATGGCACCATCTTGAATCAGTATTTCATTTTCTGTGGAGCGCAATGGACTTGTTCCAGTCATACTTGCTTGGTAAATTCTCCTTTCTCCTCTGAGGGTTTTTTTGCACTTCAGGTTTTTTGCCTAATCGCCTGCTGTCACAGTTCTCTTTTTCCCTTTCGTTTTCTCCCTTGATTGTATCGTTTTATTCTTGCTGCACTTCTGCACCAGCTCCCAGTGCTTCAGTCTGTCCTCCCTCTCCAAAATTGAGCTGTTTGACTTCAGTGTGGCTGTTTTCCCAGACAGCATGTCCCAGAAACCTGCCAGCGGGTTCAAGAAGTATTCCCAGTGTGCTAGGACCATATCCACCACTGATACACCCAGTTGGTGCCTACAGTGCCTGGGACCCGATCATCAGCCCTCTTCTTGTAATTTGTGTTTGCTGATGACAAAAAGAGGATTCAAAGGTCTTGAGAAGCGGCGCAAATCCATTTTTGTTGCTCAGAAGTTCAATCCATTGCCTTTGGCATCCGAAGCACCGGTCTCTGTGGCTTCCAAGGCTGTATCAGATGCTGGCAGTGCATCAACATCGAGGAGCTTTCAGGCTCAATCGGAGCCAAGCACCCGTAGTGCCCTGGAGCATTGGCCATCGATCGATCTCCACCCGAAGATGAGGAAGAATTCGGCCTCGCCATCTTCGTCATTAAGGGGTGATTGCACCGAGTGAAAGCTCTGGTGCATCAGAGCCCATTTAGACATGGTGTCAAGAACAACGGGGTTCCGCATGAGCACCCCTCGAAAGTGCTCCGAAGGGAGAAGAGCTCATCCTCCAGGACATCGGAGGGGCACTGACAGCTGAGACCTAGCTGCTGATATCCCTGTTCAGATACCGGGTACATCAGTTGAAGTTGCTTAGGCCTTCGGAATCGGCAGCCTTCTGGAAGTGCTCGAGGAACTTATTGCAGCACTTTTGGCAGTGCAGCATACTGGGGCCTAGACGGTTGTATCTACACGGCCACTGTACAGCCAGTTCACAATATGCATGTCCTGCTTGCAGGAGAAACATCGTCATTGGGGCATCGAAGGGCCCTGACACCGGTGTCTGCCCGGCTGATATCCCCCTCTAGTGTTTTCGGGGTCTCGAATTCTAGACCAGTGTCTATGCATCGTCGTTCCCAAAGGAGTTTCCAATCCCCTCTGGGCAGGAGATTTATTTATTTATTTACATTCATTGGAACTACCACCAAATTGCCGCCCCCCCCCCCCCCCCAGGGTGCATCATCTTGACTCTGCATCAGGAATTGCTTCAGAGAGAAATCACCGTTATCTTGTCAGATGTTGCGATTGAGCTCATGTCACCAGAGAAATGAGGTCATGGGTTTTATTCCAGGTACTTCCTCATCCCCAAGAAAACAGGGGGTATACAGTCCCATCCTAGACCTAAGAGATCTGAATGGGTACTTGGTAAGGGAAAAGTTCAGAATGATTTCTGTAGGCACTATGCTCCCTGGATCTGAAGGATGCGCATACTCACATACAGATGCATCCCATTTACAGGAAGTATCTCAGATTCGTCCTGTGGGACAACACTTCCAGTACAGAGTGTTGCCATTTGGCCTAGCCTCAACACCTCACATCTTCACAAAATACCTTGTGATAGTAGCTGCTTGCCTCCGGATGCCAGGAGTGTTTTGTCTTCCCCTATCTGGGCAATTTGTTGATCAAGAATACCACTTTGGAAGGAGTTCAAGAATCAACACTCTTGACCATTCGGGTGCTGGAACTATTTGGGTTCATTATAAATTACACACCTTCAACCCACCCAGCAGTTGGAATTCATAGGAGCCCTGCTCAACACGACTCAGGCGAGAGCTTTTCTTTGCATGACCATCTGCACAGGCTGACAGCACTGGTGCAGGAGACTAAACTGAGCCAGCAGGTGACAGCTTGCAAGATGTTGATCATACTAGGCCACATGGCCTCTGCAGTGCATGTAACCTTGGCACGCCTCCAGATGAGGCAGGCTCGGAGGACTCCGATGACTCAATGGATCCAGGCCATGGGTTGTCTAAACGTCTGCCTGTCTGTCACCGCCCCTCTGATTCAGTCATTGCACTGGTGGACAGTCCACCAAAACTTGCTCAAAGGTCTTCCTTTCCAAATTGCTGTACCCCAAAGAGGTCTGATGACAGACACATCCAAACTGGAGTGGGGAGCTCATCTCAATGGGTTGCACCCAGGGCAATTGATCCATCCAAGAAAGTCTTCATCAGATCAACCTCTTTGAATGACAATCGGTGGCAGATGCTGTAAAGGCTTTTCGAGATTGTCGGTCAGTCTGGATCAGAACAATTTGGTTGGCCAGTCAATCAGTTCACCATGTTCTACATCAACAAGCAGGGAGGAACGGGCTTGTACCTCCTGTATCAGGAAGCAGTCAGGTTGTGGAAGTTTGCCGTTGTGCATGGGATGGACTCGAGATACATACCTGCCAGGCGAGCTGAACACTCTGGCAGAAAGACTGAGTCAAGTCCTCCAGCCACACGAGTGGACGCTGGATATGGGATTTGCATCTCGTATCTTTCGAGACTGAGGCACCCTGCCTAGGTGGATCAGTTCTGCTCCAGATTAAGATCACACAGCAGGCTAGTGTTGGGTGCTTTCCTCCTGCATTGGAGGGGAGGGTCTTTTGTGCACATATCCTCCAATACCTCTCATTGCAAAGACCCTCCTGAAGCTCAAAACAGATGGCGGTATGATGATTCTCATTGCTCCCTACTGGCCTGGACAGCCTCCGATTCCTCTCCTGCTGCAGCTCTTCAGTCAGGAACCGTTCTGGCTCAGCCATGCACCAGATCTGATTTTGCAGGATGTTGGGATGATGTTGCACCCCAACATCCAGTCCTTGGCCCTCACGGCGTGAATATTATTGGATCTCAACCTGCTGACATAGGAAGAAGACGTCCTTTTGGCCTCCAGGAGGGCTTCTATGAGAGAGAGTCTTATTCCTGCAAATGGTGTCTGGTGTGAGGACCAGGCCCTAGATCCTTTCGTCTGTCCCACACAAAAGCTGCTTGAATATCTTCTTCTCAGAGTATGGACTTAGGTCCAGCTTCATCAGGGTCCACTTCAGTGTAATTGAAGTTTACCATTGAGGTGTGGAAGGAGAGTTCATCTCGGTACAGCCTTTAGTTGTTCACTTCATGTGGGTGTTGCTTCTCTTGAAGCCTCCCGCAATGTCTTGGGACTTCAGTTTGATTTTTGCGCAACTCATGAAAGTTCCCTTTGAGCCACTCAATTCCTGTTCTCCGAAGTTCTTGACCTGGAAGGTATTGTTTCTTGTGGCGGTCACTTCAACACGCAGAGTTAGTGAGCTTCAGGCCCTGGTAGTTCATCTGCTTTACATCAAATACCACCATAATAGAGTAGGCCTCCGTACTCATCTTAAATTCCTTCCAAAAGTGGTATCAGATTTCCACCTTAAATCAGTCAATTGTTCCAGCATTTTTCCGAGACCTCATGCCCACAAAGGGAAAGCTGCATTGCACATGTTTAGACTGCAAGCAAGCCTTAGCCTTCTACTTGGAGTGGACAAAAGCCTACAGAAAGTCCTCTAACTGCATTGGCTTTCTCACTTAAGTGCTGTTTGTGTAGAACTTCAAGGTGTATTTAGTGCTTTAGAGCAGTGGTTGTCAAACCATGGGTTAGAACCCTAGATATGGTCACCCCCACCCTCTGGGCCTCCATTGTGACCTATGCCCAGTAGTGGCAGTCAGCATGGAGCCTGTGAGTCATTGAATGTTCACAGGCCCTGCTCCTCATCCTGTGTGAGTTCCCTATTTAACTGGAAACCCATACAGAGTATTGGGGTCTGTGAGTGCACCCTGACAAATAAGGCCCTGTGCTGACTGTTGCTGTTGCTGCCACTGCCTTCATGCTTTGTATAAGTGGGGGAGGAAGAAGTGGATGAGAGAAGGGAAGGTAGATCTGCTATTTTGTTTTCGTCATCACCTGGGATCATGTGTATTTTCAAATGTTAAAATGGAGTCACATTGGATAAAAGTTTGGGTAACACTGCTTTTAGAAGGACATGAGTGATTTCATTTTCCTTGACGTTTATAACCTGGTCAATCAAGATATAGACCACACTCTATAGCATCATGTCTTAATTCACAACTGTTTGGAATGCCAGCTCTCCCATCTAACACCAGCATCACAGCAACTGGCCATAGCTAAGGGTCACAGACTGAGACTACTTCCACAATCTGGTGTTTGTGCATCCTGCTTCTGTCCAGTAGCTGTTGGTGTTGAGTGACTGCTAGGGTTTTCTCCCTCTGGGCAGCAAGAATACGTGTCCATGGCATCATCACAAGAAGAGTGGGAGTTAAGATTCAGGAACTGAACTTGGGCCTCCCTCAAGCCTGTGCATGGAAATGTCACAGAGCCTTTAGACTGTGGACTCTCAGCTTGTGATTGACTCAAACAATTGTAGAAGATTTTCTTTTAAGAATAAGGCCAGTGATTTTTGCCAAGCCTAATGCAGCAACACAACACAGAAACGGAATGTGAAGTTAGATAAGGAGTATAGGGCCCATCTAACCTACCAAAATTATTGCCTGTTGTATTATTGCAAGCTGTCATTATCTGATGTTCAATTTGCCACTGTAATATTCCAATACGTCCGTCCAGTCCAGACATGTGGGTTATGCTCATCCACCAACAGACTGAGAACAAGCTCCAAACCTCTCTCTTAAGTAGTAGCCTGTGCTCCTCTGCAGAGCCAGTAGTTCTCAAGTCTCCAGCAGGTGGATGAGCACTGCCTGTGCTGTTTGAGTGCTAAGCCATGGTTTTAGAGGTACAGAACCTGGTGGCACCGTGTCCCTCCCCTAGCTGCTCCTCTGGGCAAGTAGGTAGCAGCAGCTCCACCTCCCCAACCTCTGGGAGGTGGCCAGGGGTTGAGCAATCTGTGCTCCTGCATTGCTTAGCCCTTTTTTTTTTTTTTAATCTTGCCAAGGCAGAAGCAGGCAGTATTGGGAGAGGTGGCAGTAGCACAGTGCGACTCCATCCCCTTCCCCCAGGATTGGTGGGTCCTTTATCAGAGGAGCTGTCCTGCGTGGCATGTACATGACCAACACAGACAGGGGCCGTTGTGCAGCATGTGGCAGCTGCCAGAGCCTGCTTTCCACAGTCTGGTTTTGCCATGTCTGTGTCAAAGAGAGCACAGCTACTGTGGAGAGCCTGGCAAGCGGCCCCACATTTTCTGGGGCTGCTGCAGGGGGATTTCTTACCCACGATCGCCCTGCGGAGGACTCGGGGAGCACACGCTGTTTTGGTGGGAACAGTTGCCATCTTGAGTTCTGGCTCCATGGCTGCTCTGGAGAGTAGGGAACCTCTGGTCTTGCAGCCTGTGTTCCTGGATCCCCCTGGCACCCTTGGGGGGTGCCTTAGGCAGTCCCCTTTCTCCCCAAAATTTGTCTTACTGCTGCTTCAGGCCTTCCTGATGCAGCAGGGGCTGGCTGAGGGGTCCCCCAGATTGGAGTCCCCCTCCTTGCCAGTGGGGGGGGGGGGGATGACAATCCCGGTGGTGACTGCTGCTTCTGCTGGAGGCGCGGAAGTTTCGCCCAGCCTGAGGGGCTAACCCGCAGAAGTCTTGTTTTCTCCCTAAAGACTGTAGGAGGCCTGCTGCTGCCAAGTCCTCCCAGTGAGGTTTTGGGGGCCCTGGCGGGGGTGTGGTTGATAGGCAGCTGACTATGTCAATTTTATCCTGCCTGGGCCCAGTTTACAATGCATGCCTGGGTCCTGGAGGTCATCCGTGAAGGCTGTGCCCTTGGGTTTTCAAGGCCCCCTTGTGGATGCCTTCATGGTGTCTCACTGTCAAACCTCCGGCAATCCTTGGCAGTTCAGATGACGCTCGACCATTCTCTACAGCTCGAGGCCATTGTTCCCATGCCCTTGGAAGAATGTGTTGTGGGACATTACTCTATTTACTTTGTGGTGCCCAAGAAGGAAGGGTCTTGGTGGCCCATCTTGAATTTAAAGGAGGTAAACAGGGCCCTCCTGGTACCTTATTTTTACATGGAGATGCTGCGGTCTTTCATTGTAGCTGTTCTACCAGGGGAACTTTTGACATCCCTAGACTTGTCCAGGGCTTACCTTCATATTCCCATTTGTCGTGAGCATCAGCAGTTTCTGCGCTTTGGTTCTGCAGGGGCTTTTTCTTTCAGCCTGGCCACTGCTCCCTGGGTTTTCACCAAGGTGATGGTGGTGGTGGTAGCAGCAGCCTTGCGAAAGCAGGGCATTCTGGTCCACCAGTATCTGGATGATTGGTTGATTTCGGGCAAAATCCTTGCAGCAGAGTCGGGAGGAGATCGCCTGCATGATCTGCTAGCTTCAAGAGCTGTTTGGGTTGTGAACTTTGCCAAGAGCACTCTGTCTCTGTTGCTGTCCCTGGAGTATCTAGGAACCCGCTTTCATACCCAATAGTATGCTTTTTCTTTCAGAGGGCAGGATAGGTGCTCTTGGTGCGATGGTCCCTGGGTTTAAAAAAGGTTTGGACAAGTTCCTGGAGGAAAGGTCCATAAACCATTATTAAGAAGGGACCCAGGATATCAATGCTTGAACCAATACAAGCATTGTGGAACCTGTGTCCCTTGGGGAAACTGCTAGGTACATATGACCTAGATTGGCCACTGTTGGAAACAGAATACTGGGCTTGATGGACCTTGGTCTGACCCAGTATGGCATATCTTATGTTCTTATGTAAGTACAGTTGATGGACATCAGTCTTGCTCTCTGGGGTGAAGCCTGGCTGAGTCTGACCTCTTGGCTCAACCTGGTGAACCTTGAGACCCCGTAGTGGGTGGTGGTGACCATGGATGTCAGCCTCTTCGGTTGGGGGGCTCATTGTCAGGCCCAGATGGCCTAGAGATAGTGGTCACTTCAGGAGAGCCAGAGGTCTATCAGTCTTTTAGGATGGTGCATCTGGCCTATGGTCAGGCAGCAGGCGGTGAGTGCTGACTAACAATGCGATGATGGTGGCTTATATCAACCACCAGGGCGGCACTCGGAGCTTGCTGGTTGTAGCGGAGGTGATTTTGCTTCTCTGGTGGGCGGAGGCCCATTTGCTTGCGCTGTCTGCTACTTATGTGACTGGTCAGAGCAATGTGCAGGAGGATTATTTAAGCCGTCATCTGTTGGACCCGGGGGAGTGGTCCCTGTCTGTGTCGACCTTCCAGGCAGTTGTGAGGTGCTGGGGGGGGTCCCATCATGGATTTGATGGTGACGTTGGTGAATGTCAAGGCCCCTCTGTTCTTCAGCCAGCACCGGGAGCTCATGGTGGAAAGCCTCGACGCATTGGTTCAGCCCTGGCCCAGTGACTGGGTTGTCTATGCATTTCATGTCAGACGGTGACCTTACTGGCCTTTGCCAGGTCTGGGGGTTTGACAGATCCCCAGGGATCTGTGCGTGCTTGATGTTTGCAGGGTACTTAAGTGGTACTTGAAGGTGACTGAGGCCTTTCAGTGATCAGAGAGCCTCTTCATGCTGTTTGGGCCTTGGAAGGTCAAAGCAGCTTCTAAGGCAACTATTTCCTGTTGGATTCAAGGAACCATTGAATCTGGATTTGCTGAAGGGGTGCATAGTGCTGACAGGCCCATTTTACTATGGCTCAGGCGCCGCCTTGGATGGGGTTCAGTTTTGTCTGACTTCAGGACATTTGTAGAATGGAGACATAGTCATCGCTCCATTCCTTTGCGTGTCATTAGCAGCTGGATGTGCAGGCCCATTAGGACGTGGATTTCAGGATTGGATATTGAGGGCCGATGTCTCGATACCAACCCCGCGTTAGTACTGCTTTGGAACATCCCACTCGACTGTACTGTACTGGAGGGACGTGCTGGAAGGTTAAATTAGGTCTCACCTGCTCATTTTCTTTCCTGGAATTTTTCCAGTCCAGTCCAGGCTCCATTCGGGACTTGGTTTCTGTCTATTGCAGATCTTGCATCTGTTCTGAGAGAGAGTTTGTTAGAACGAGTGTGTTTGGTCCAGTCTCATGCGTCTGTTCCCCCTTCAGTTTAGTGGTTTGTCTTAGGGGTTCCACTGTACTGTTGTGCTGCTTGCTCTCCCCGTTGCGGACCTTTGTACAGGCACTTTTTCCAAAGGAAAAAAATAGGGGGGGGGGGTGTCCTTTGGGGGTGTGAGCTTCAAGGCAGGGCTGGTGGAGTTTTGTTTGTGAGGTTCATACTGGTTCTGCAGAGGAGCACAGGCTACTTAAGAGAGATATTTGGAATTTGTTCTCAGTCTCCATTTGCTGGTGGACGAGCATAACCCATGTGTCTGGACTGGAGGGGCTCCAGGAAAGAAAATAAGCAAGTAAGACCTAATTTTACCTTTTTGCTGGATGTTTCTCATCCATTCAGTTTTTCTGTATAAGTCTTGACTGTTCAGATCAGAAAGTATACACAGAGAAAGAATAGGGCATTCACAAGTTGCCCTGTCCCAGAAAGAGTATCCTCTGCTGCGGTTGGGCCCTGGCCAGAAAACCCTGCTTTTATTGTGGTGAGCCATGACCTGGGAGGAGCTGCTTTTACTGTAGTGGGCCTAGCCGCAGAACCACAGGAGCTGTCGCCTGTCCTGTCCCAAACAAAAGTGCTCACTGCTGCTACTGTTCTGGATAAAGAATTGATGAGAGGGAGGTGGGAGAAAGAGAGCAAACTCTAAGGCTTCAGTGCAATAAACACTGTGCTTAAAATGCTGTGCTAAGCTCCAGCTCACAACATACCAATGTCCATGCTGAAAAGTTTTACTGCCGATGCAGCAAACTAATGGCTTGCAATTACTGGTGTGTTTGTGGCCACACTGCTGTGCTAATATGCAGCTGTTTGCTGCATGGCAAGTAAATTTCTCCCTTCTTGTTAGAGCATGAGCAGGGATTGGCTCACGCAATGACAGGAAGGGCAATATTTAAAAAAAAAGTAAAAAAAAAAAACACAGGCTGGATTCCCTGAATCTTGCCCCCCCACCCCTCCTGAAAAATGCCCTAGTGGTCAGCAGGCCCTGAACCCCTCCCAATCCCCCCTCCCTCACCCCTTGATACTTTAGCCAATTACTCTGACCACTAGGTTCCTTCCTTTCATATGTGATTAATTAGATATGAAGCTGAAAGCATATTTAAGTGTATCCTAAGTTTTCCTGTCCATTAGTCATGTAGCCAGATGCAACTGCAAATACACACAGCTTCTAGCTTCTTTGATGTAATCACTGGTTGGCGTTCCATTTATATAGTCAAAAGCCAAGCCCACAACTCTATAATCGTTCTCTAGGCCACGAACTATGCAGAGTTCCAAAGGCACAAGTGGAATATTTTTCTTTGACCACTGTCATGTGACTGACCCTGTATTCCCTTTCCTGCCTGGGACGCCCAAGCCCAGCGAGTTGGGTGTTTTCTTTTGCTTTTTCCTGTGGGCATCCTAGCGAACAAGCTGAAATTGCACAGCTACAACAGGGAAATGTGGACCTAGTTCATCCTGCAGGAAGATGTCGTAAGATGCCTGTAATCGGTGGTATAAGAAGCTTCTGTTCCTAGCTTGATCTCTTTGAAGCTGGTTTGTTTTGTGAACACTTGAAATGCCGTAAGATTTTCCTCTGGTCTGTTGTAGAGGATATTGAGACCAGCAACACCACCCTTATGTTCTCTGGGCAACGTCAGATCGACCTGTGTCTACCTTTTTCTTTGAGGACTTATTGGACTCTTGAAAGCAAAGGTTCTGCGTTCTGACTGAGGTAATTCTCATTGTGGTGCATTGTTTGATCATTTCACAGAATGACTGCAGCAATAGGAAAACATTGCTAAGTGGCCAGTGCTTTTGTCTTGTCATATGGTTGTTCAGGCATTTGGAACATTTAGGCCTCTAGTTCAGGCTTTGCTTCATGTGTAAACACACATCTCCTAGTACTGCAAATAACAATTTGATTTCTGGAAGAGTGACGAGCAAGAAGAAAACCCGTTGCTGAGAAAAATTGATTCTTCATGTCTTGCTTTTCTTTATAGGGGCTGGTGTACTGTGCTTTGAGATTTGAGTTTGGCTGGCTTGGGAGGGGGTGGGGGGGGCTGAGAGTTTTACAAATGTGTGGTTGTTTTGACACAAGGGTGGGAAGAGAAGATGGCAGCATACCAAGAGTGCAGCACTGCGTCAGCCTCTTTCTCAGTTCTGGTAGTGCTAAAAGGGACGAACATACAAGAAGAAACTTGTTTCAAGGGAAATACTGATCTAGGGTGCTTACCAAACTGTCGGTCATGACTCCAAATGGGGTAAAAAAAATCTACGTTTAGGATCATGACTATGGCAGCAAAAGAAAAAAAAAAGCCATCTTATTGGCCTGTGCAGGCTGAACAGGAGGTGGGGACTAAGACAGCATCACAGTTGATGCTACATGTGGGCCTCAAACAGCAGCACAGGAGGCGAAGTAGGATTGAGGTGTGGAACCACCCTCCTGGGACAGGGGGTGGCGACTAAAACAGAAATGGAGTTTGAGGGCCATTGGGTAAGCACAGAGGATCCTTCATTGCTCAGTTGGAGGCTGATCCAACAGTAGATATTGGGGCAGCCACAGTGTACAGTAAGGTGACATGCTAGAAGCAATAGCCGGGTCAGTGGCCAGGTTTTCTGACATTCTGTGATGGTAGAATAGACTGTTAGCTATGTCAATCTGGTAGGCCCACAAGTTAACTAGAAGTCCTAGTGCAGTGTGGATGCTTGTGTAACCAGATCTGTCTGGCAGGCTTCTCAGGCCACCTCCGAAACAGGATGCTAGTATTCCTTGTATAGATATTAGTCGAGTGGTTAGTCATGGCAAAATTACCAGGAGACTCGTGAATACCAGTGTGTTCTATTAGTTGAGGGCAGCTCTGTAGGAACTGGGGAAACTGCCATGCCATGGCATCTGTGGTTCCTTATAGAAAGGGGAAGGTCATACTGGTTAAAAAAATATATATTTTGCACCCAGACACACACATTTCAATCTCAGCTGCAGATGCTGAAGAGGAGCAGAATATTGTGGCTCCTTTAGACCATCCAGATTTATTTCTGTTTGATGAATAATTTTTCATGGTTTGTTTGGGGTTTTTTTTTCATTTTCGCATTGTTCCCTCTTTGGCTATCTAACCAGAACTGGCTTTTGATTGGATATTGGCACAGTACTTAAACCAAGGGGTCTTTATAGAATGACTTTTTAAATCCAGAGATGTGACAGAACATGTGATTGTTTACTTATGGTGACATTTATGGAAGTAATAGCCCTTTTTTTTTTTTTTTTTTTTTACCTTGGGTTCTCCTGGGTATAGAATGGGGGGGGGGGGGAGATATGCAGTGGCTAGCGCTGATAAAGCAGCTAACCGTCGACACTGAATCGCGAACCTGGATATTCTATGCCTGGGCTATATCCTGCCACCGGTATTGAATATCCAGGTTGGTTGGATAGCTGGGTAACTAACCGACTAGCAGCAATATTCAGCCATTGGCTGGTTGGCTATAGCGGCATAAGTTAAGCAAGCCTTTCTTGTTCTTAGCTTTAACTGCTGCAGGGTAACTGATTAGCGGCTGAATATGGCTGCTAGCCGGTTATCCTCGGGAACTGCCTCCGATCCTCCTCCGGCACACCCTGATGCTAGCCAACTAGTTTTGGTGCACTTGGGGCAAAAATCGGGGATATTCAGCAGCACTAACCACACTAACGCCACTGAATATCCCACTGAGCACCATTTAGGCAGTTTACAGGCCTGCAAACTGCCTAAATGGCTTTGAATATCCCACATCCCTCTAGATTTTTACATTTATGTTTTAGGTTTTGATTGTATGCTGGACTGTGGGGTATCAGTGTGCTAGTTAGAAATGTGGCACCTCATAGGGAATTTCTGGCAGACTGCACTGGATATATATCCTTTAGCAAGATTCTATGAGTTGCTATAAGAGTTTAGATATTTTAATATTAAAGATTGACCTGAATTATCTCTAGGTAAGTGTTTGCCTGTGGAATCTTTTTGGAAAGTTGAGCAGCCTTGTTTTAAGTCACTGGCCCCATCAAAGATTTGTTTACAGAGCAGTGGTTAAATGAAATTGAGACAGTCTTTCATGGTGGACTGGGGACAGAACTTGGCAAAAAATGTACTGAAATCTTGGCCAAGGTTTGAAACCAAAGTGCTTCAGGCTCTTGAATGCTGCTTTACAGGTTCACGTTGGTTGACCTATTAGACAATTGAGTTCCTGTCCAACTTTCCTCAAGCTGTTAGGAGCTAGACTTCTAGGAATATCTATTTCATGGTTCCATGGCACCACTTCTGTGCTCATGCCGAGATCTTTGCCATGACAGAGTTCAGCTGCAAAAACAAAAAGGAGAGTGGGGCAATAGACTCTCTTGTCCATGAGTGTCTCCTTCCATTTCTTCTTTGGGTGATTACAGGAGAGAACTGTTGCGTGCCAATAGCACTATGGAAGGTAAACTGTTTGGAAAAGGGAAATGTATTGATTATACAGGAGCCTTCACAACCATGTCACTTTCTTCATTTGTATTTCAGTGTCTTGAAGGGTCAGCTTCTCAATGTGAATAAATGTTTGAGGGCCTCTCTCGATCAGAAGGAAGGCTGTCTTTAGGAAATGCCTGGTTTGGTAATGAAATTTTGCTAGGTTCCATGCTCACTGATGACTTGATGTTACTGTAGTTTCCTTGTAACGGGGCTTGCTCTTATCTTGCTAGATCAATCCAGATGAATGGGTTAGGCTCCCCAGCCAGCAGGTAGAGGCAGACTAGAGCAACATTCAGTGATGCTATTGGTCAGTATATCCTCTGGTATAGCATTGACAGAAACCAGTATTGTTTGTCTCCAACAGGTGACAAATTGTATGGACTGGTGCAACAGTGCAGATCAGCCTGTTTTCCCTGACCCCCATATCATGGTTTTGTGAACTGGTTGTTTGAGACCTGGGACCTCCATTTGCTTTGTGCTTAGGTACTCCTTGAGCTGACAGTTGCCCTTTGTCCTGTGCTGCTACAGCACTGGTGGGCTGGAGAGCAGAAAGGAGAATTCCATGGGACATCTGAGGAAAGTTGTTAAGTCTGGGCGCAGGCCCCCTCCTCTGCCCAATTTCTCTCGCATTGCAGATTTTGCTGCCTCTATCACACCTCCCATGAATTTACCACAGCAGGAACGGTGCCTGTCTTGGGTGAGGTAGTTGCAGGCCTCAAGCCAGCAGCCCTTGAGGGTCCCCTGGGACCTGCTCTCATCCAACTTCGAGCAGCAGCTCCTGAAACAGCTTACAGGTTGTTTTCTCTGGTAGCTGTATGGCAGCGCCCTTTGCCAGAGAGTCCAAGACCTTAACTTCATCTATGGGGTATATGGGACCCTCTGTGTTCACCACGCCCCTCCCCCCGGCAGCAGGGGGGATTAAGCACCCTCACCATTACCCCTTTTTCACAGAGAGGACTTCACCACCCTTATTTATGATGCCATGATTGCTGTGCATATTACGGGGCACTCTCTGGAGGGGGTTTTGCAAGTCAGCCCTATCCTTATCCTTTCCTCTCCCAGAGCCCTTGCAAAAGATAATATTCCATTGGTTGGGAGATACCGGAAATGGGGCTGAAGGGTACTAAGGTTCTGGCTGGGATGTATTATCTATCCCAAGGGGAGATGGAACAGTTTGGCAATGATGATGCTCATAAGAACATAAGATATGCCATACTGGGTCAGACCAAGGTCCATCAAGCCCAGTATCCTGTTTCCAGCAGTGGCCAATCTAGGTCATACGTACCTAGGAGTTTCCACAAAAGACACATGTTCTGCAATGCTTGTACTAGGTCAAGCATTGATATCCTGGGTCCCTTCTTAATAATGGTGGAAGCGAGCATTCCGGTGGAAGGTGGTGCTGTGCTGAAGGAGGCTCATGGTAGTAAGGTGGAAGACCTCCTCAAGGATGCCTTCCTAGCTTTGGCTTCAGTCAGCGCGTGGTGGCATGAACACTCTTCGAATGGATCCAGCAATCGCTGGGCAGTCTGCAAGTAGCGAGATTGGCGTCCTGAGCATTGTTTGTGTTACATGCCCTTTAGGACTTGATCATGATCCCGACTAGGACCAGGAGAAGCAGATGACGGACTTTGGAGAGGCTTGTTTACAAGATTCCTGGAAGATAAGCCCAGAGGCTCAAGGGGTTCCTCACATAGGGCTCAGTGGGGAGCTGGGGGGGGGGGGCAGCTTAGGGAAGAAAAGAGTTTGGGCACAGCCTATTTCTCAGAGAAGGGTCAGATTTTGTGTGGTTTTTTTAGTCAATCCCAGTGATGTAGGGATTCAGCAGGTGCCTCCTTGGGAGCTAGCAGGCCCTCACTATAAGATCTGGTTGGGGGGGGGGGGGTGCATTTCTTGCTGTTTTACTCGGATTGGACTTACATCATGTCAGACCAGTGTGTGTTCTTTAAGTCCTCCAATGGAGTATGCTTTGGAGTTTGCAGAGCCTTTTTGGGATCCCTTTGAGTTTCATTTGTGGCTCCTTAAACAAAAGAATAGCAGTGGAGGAAACTCTTCAGCAGCTCCTGCAATTGCAGGCTATTATACTCATGCCTTCTGCAGAACAAGGTCAGGAGTGATATTCAATTTACTTCACGGTGCCCAAAAAAGGTAGGTCCTTCCAATCGTGGTCTAGCAGAGAATCTTAATTTTCCTTAGATTGCTCCTGTATTGCATTCATGTGTCTTTAGCATACTTCCCATTGTTAAGGCATAACTTTAGGTTTGGGATTTAATTTTGATTACTTGCCTTTATGAATTAGAGCTCACATTGTTTCATATTGATACAAATAGGTATTTCCCAACCCCATAAGGCTTACAGTCTAAGGGGTAGGATTACTAAGTGGTGCACGTGTGGTATGTGTGCTGAGGTCCCACATTATTCTTTGGGACTTCGGAGCACATTTGCCTGCGTGCACTGCCAGCGCTGCTTAGTAAACCTACCCCTAAGGTGTTTTTTTTTTTTTGTTGTTTTGTACTGCAGACATTGTGGGCGTTATGCTTCACTTGGGGAAACTTTTTGATGTGCTAGTTTTAATAAATAATGGTATTGAGCACAGGCCAAAAAGGATTAGTCATAAGGAATGACTTGCTGAGTCAGAGGGATATTGTGAATGGTGTTGCTATTTAAAACCAGACACACGGCTTGCTTACCCCCATCCTGCTCGCCCCCCCATCCCGATCCCGCCACCTCTGTGGCTGAATAAGACATTTGATACATGACCAGTGCAGGTTGAGCAGTGAATCAGTGTTCGTCAGTGCTCAGTGGCTGTTCTAACTTCTGACGTTCAGGTTCAGAAGAGGGTCTTTGTGCTTTTTCTAGGCGTGTGCAGCAAACAACTTGAAAACTCGGCTGTCTGAGAGTGCTTGTGGGCTTCTTGGCAGAGTCATCTGCAGCAGTCATTGGTTGTGTGGTGTCTTCCTTTTGTGGAAGCACTAATACTGAGATGCTTAATTGAATTTAGGAGAATGCAGAGGAGTAGAGTAAATGTAGGAGTGGAAGCAAGCAAGTAAATGTGTGTTTCAGCTAGAAAAGGTGTGTATTTAGTAGTGGAGTAGCCTCCTAATGGTTTGATTGGTGAGCCTAGGTTCAGATCTCACTGCTACTCCTTGCGATTTTGGGCAAGCCAGTTAACCCTCTGTTGCCTATGGTGCAAACTTAGATTATTTTATAAATGCTCTGGGGATTGGGAAATATCTAGTGTACCAGACTGTAACTTGTGTTGAGCTACTACTGGAAAAGCATGTACTAAATAGTAAATAAAATAAAAATAAATAATATCCCCCCTCCCGCCTTTCTTCCAAAGTATATACATCAAGATCTTTACGTCTGTCCCCATATGCTTAATGACAGCTGTCGTCTGAACCAAGTCCATCCGGTTTATATCCTTCTGAAGGTGTGGTCTCTAGAACCGTACACAGTACTTCAAAAGAAGTCTTGTCAGAGACTTATACAGAGGCACTATCGCCGTCTTTTTTTCTGCTGGTCATTCCTGTCTCTGTGCACCAAGCATCCTCCTGCTTTTTTTGCGGTTACCTTTTCTATCTGCTTGGTCACCTTAAGATCATTAGATAAGATCCACCCCCAGGTCCTGCTTTTCTTTTGTGCACAGAAGTACTTTACCTCCTATACCAGAGGTTCCCAATTCCAGTCCTGGAGGGCCAAACACCATTCGGGTTTTCAGGCTGTCCCTAATGAATATGCATGAGATGTATTTGCATGCACTGCCCCCATTGTATTCAAATGTATCTCATGCATATTCATTGGGGACAGCCTGAAAACCTGAATGGTGTTTGGCCCTCCAGGATTGGAGTTGGGAACCTCTGTCCTATACTGTACCATTTCCATGTGTTTTTGTAGCCCAAATGCATGACACTGCACTTTTTATCATTAAAACTTGGCTGGGACATACAAAGTGAATGGAATTCCTTATTGTCCCTCCAGTTCAGTCCCAACTTGTGGGTTGTTGCACCTTACCAGCAGCTTGGAGACTGAGTATGTCAAACTCATGACAGCATACATAGGCAGCTGGTAGCACCTCCCAGCCCCCAGTATTTGTCTCCAAGCAGCTGGAGAGACGTGACCCCTTTAGGTGGGTCTCGCTGAAAGGACAATTTTGAGTGGTCTTTGGCCTTGGCTTAGGAGGAGAGAGTGAAGCGCTACTTTTAGGGACCCTTCCTCCTCTTTCAGCAAAGATCTGTGAGTTAATTAAAAAGAAAAAAAGAAAAGAAAAGGGAAGGGAAGAGCCAGATTAGGGGCAGCGACCAGTTACTGACTGGCTTCAGGGCTAGGAGCAGGAGTGCAGACAACAGATCCTCCATTTTGTCAGGGAGGAGGCCTTAGTGTTGCCCTTTGCCCTAGTGACTCCCGAACCCATCTGCGGGTGAGGAAGCCGTGCAGTCTAGAGGAGCCAGCTTTTCTTCCCTTTGGGGTTTCTGCCGACGCCAGTGCCGCTGATTTTGAGGTTGAGTGGCAAAGCAGCTTCAGCACAGGTACAATCCTCTGGCTTGGCTTGGCTTGGTTTGTATTGGGTTTTTGACGTGCCAGCTCTTTGCAGGACCCCGTGGCAGCAAGTTAGGCCTTGTCCGGCTGCGTGGGCAAGCACTGCCATTTTCCTTCCTCATTGGTGTTGGAGGGTGGTGGTTTTTTTTGGCTAACACTGGGGACCCTCTGAATTTTACGTTTTTCTTGTTTTTGGACATTAATGAGTTGCCAGCAAGTTCAGGAGAAAAAAGAAAAAGATTTTAACGCCTCATTCTTCTACTCACTAGAGGCATCTAGACTGTCTATAGAGGTTCCCTCTTGAATCAAGCTAAGATGCCTGCAAGGCCCACATGCCTGGCATGTGGTTCCCAGAGGGGTACTGTGTCTGTGGAGGGCTTCTGCCAGGGATGTGAGGCAGAAGCATGCTCTGTGGAGGATGGCCTGCTGGAGGGTAGGTCAGACAGGCTGCAGAAAGGGAGGAGCCTTGGGAGAGGCTGAGGAGTCCCTTCTGGAGACAGAAGAGTGACGTCCCGCCGCTCTGGCCATATCCCAAGGTGAATTGGGGGACAACTCGGTCTGTTCACTACCCGTAGGGAAGGCAAAGCAGCCCAAAGCTCCCTGGCCCTCCACTTTGGTAGAGGCGATGATGGCTGATTTTCCAGAGATCCTTTTCCCTGGAGTTCATCTTTCTCATGTATAAGGCCTTCTGCATGAGGCAGTCGGGGGCCGAGGGCCCCTCTGGATCCACAAGGATGCCCAGGAAGAAGGCTCAGTGGTATGTGGAAGTGACCACCAAGGCGGAGGAAGAACCATCATCCAGCTGCAGACACCTTGATGCGGACCTTTGGGACAATGCTGGGTTGTTGCAGTCTGACTAATTGGAGGATCAGGATGCTAGAGCAGTTTTGCAGGATGAGGCTTTGGATTTAGAGGAAGGCAGAATCTCTCAGGAGGAGGAGGCGGCGGCATGGATTGTACGGGTGTTCCGGTGGGAGGAGTTAGCTACATTGATTTCCCACTCCTTGAGGACTTTGAATATGGCAACAGGGGTCCTAGCAGAGGCAGAGCCGCTGGAGGATCCCTTGGTTGAGGTTGTTGGGAAATCGCAGACTGTGTTCCTGCTGTATCGGGTGATTAAGCATATGATCCAGATGAATGGGATGTGCTGGAGGCCAGCCTAAGGTGGACGCGGACCATGGGCATGGCTCTACACACTTCTGGGACATGATTTAGACCTGTTCCATTTTTCCTAAGTTGAATGTGGTCGTCTCAGTGGTAACCAAGAAGACGACAACCATTTTGGTGGAAGGCAGTAATGGCTCTCAAGGATGTTCAGAATAGAAGACTGAAAACTCTGCTGAAGCAGGCATTTGATATCAATGCCATATCCCTGCAAGATTCGGTGTGTTGCCCCTTTGTAGCCAGAGCATGTTTGCATTGGGCCCAAGGACTTTTGGAAGGGTTGGGGGGCTTCGGGTTCTCCCCCGCTGGAGGCTGCCAAGTTGGAGTCTGGTGTGGCTTACATTGCGGATGCCTTTTATAACCTTTATTGAGTGCCTCTCTGAGTATGGCGGCAGTAGTTTCCATGTGCTTTGGGCAGCAGATGTGTCCTCCAAGTCCTGCTTGAGCAGGCTTCTGTTTAAGGGAAAGCTCGTGTTTGGAGAGGCATTGGAGAAGTTGGTAAAGGATTTGAGGGGGTTAAAGGTAGGTGAACACCCAGAGGATGAGCCGAAGATGGTGCGCTCGATGGTGCTGGGACGCAGTCAGTCTCGGGACTTTCATCAGTTTCAAGTAGTGTGCTTTGCATATTACCAGAGGGGATGCTCCCCATCTAGGGGGCAGTCCTTTTGAGGCTTTCGCACAACAGGACAAGTGGTGGGTTTGTTTTTTTTTCACCGCCGCCACCTCTTAGAAACTGCAGTGAAGTGAGGGGGAGGGGGACCAGGTGGCAGTGCTTCCTGTAGGGGGAAGGCTGTGGGATTTCTACCCTGCCTGGGCCTGTGTCATTTCCAACCAGTGGATGCTGGAGGCCATCAGAGAAAGGTATGCACTAGAGTTTTCACAACTACTCAGGGATGTTTCCCTTCAGTTGCCTGCAAAGCGCCTCGCAAAGGCCAAGGTGATGCAGGACACTCTGGAGCAGCTTCAGGAGCTAGGAGCAGTTGCAGAGGTGCCACAAAACCAATGTGGCTCGGGTCAGTACTCCTATCTATTTTGTGGTACCCAAAAAGGAAGGCTCTTTCATACCCATTTTGGATCTCGCAGGTGAATTGCTGTCTCTGGGTGCCTCTGTTTCATATGGAAATGCTTTGGTCAGTGGTCATCCAAATAATATAACGGTCAACTGTCAGAGTGTAACTAGCAATGCACAAAAACTCACTCCATCAAAAACAATTGTAATCTGCTGGGAAATCTTTAAGAAAACTTGTTTGTCAAACAAAAACAAGGTCTCAGCATATACGGGCATATAGTGAAACAGGTCCAAAATATCCAGACCGTTAACACACTAACAGGGCCCAATCACATCAATGACCTTGAAAAATACTGCAAGCAGCCAGCTTCATCTGTAAATCAGCACATAAATACTTAAAGTGTAAAGTGTTTGAGTTGGGGGTGGAGTTTTGTTGTAGGTTTCCCCAGACGTCATTCGTGGGGACTTCCTTTAAAAGGCGGATGCAGTGTAAGAGTGCGCATAGGCGGCATTTTCTGCACAGCGTTGTTGATGATTAGCTGGCAGGTCAGTGGTTTGCTGTTTGGGTGTGGGTTTTTATGTTTTTAAATTTTTGATATTGGTTATCTGTGGTGCTTTAGATCACGATGTGTTGTGTTTGTGTTTGTATTTCAGTATCCCCTGAGGAAGCGAGACTGCTCGCGAAACGTTTGAGGGCTCTTTGTAAGAATGTCGGGGACGGCAGCTGGCTATCCAGATTCAAGCACTAGTGTTACAGCTATTGTTACAGCTAAGTGGTCTTTACACTTTAAGTATTTATGTGCTGATTTACGGATGAAGCTGGCTGCTTGCAGTATTTTTCAAGGTCATTGATGTGATTGGGCCCTGTTAGTGTGTTAACGGTCTGGATATTTTGGACCTGTTTCACTATATGCCCGTATATACTGAGACCTTGTTTTTGTTTGACAAACAAGTTTTCTTAAAGATTTCCCAGCAGATTACAATTGTTTTTGATGGAGTGAGTTTTTGTGCATTGTTGGTCAGTGGTCATGGCTGTCGGGGAAGGTGAGTTCCTCATCTCTCTTGATCTCACAGAGGCCTATCTGCATGTCTCCATTAGGCCAGAGCACCAGCGGTTCCTGAGATTCACGGTGCCATGGGGCATTTTCAGTTTATAGCCTTGCCGTTCGGCTTTGCAACCACTCCCAGAACCTTCACCAAGATCATGATGGTGGTTGTGGCCGCCCTCTGGCAGGAAGGCATCCTAGTGCACCCGTATCTTGGCGATTGGTTAGTCTGGGCAAAGTCCAGAGAAAAGAGCGAGAGGTTCTTTGCTCGGGTGGTAGAGTTCCAGCAGAGTCTCAGCTGGGTAATCAATATGACCAAGAGCAACCTGCAGTCTACAGAAGAGTAGATATACCCTGGTGCCCTGTTGTGGACTCGAGCGGGCAACGTCGTCTTGCCGTCTGACTGGGTGTGCAAACTGCAGCAGCAGGTCAGAATATCTCTCCAGAAAAAAGTCCCTGATGTCCTAGTATTACCTGCAGCTGTTGGGGTCAATAGCAATGACCCTAGAGTTGGTCCCATGGGGCATGTGCTCATATGAGTCCCCTGCAGGAGGCACTGATGAGGAAATGGTCAGTACCACGTCATGTGTTGGCAAGGCAGCTGGACTCCGGAGGAGTCTTCCTGGGACATCAACTGGTTGGAGATGTGAGTGGTGTTCTTGGCCCTCTAGAAGTTCTGCAGTCTCCTTCAGAGGAAGGCAGTGAGTTTTCTCGGACAATGCTACCACAGTGGCCTACATCAACCAGCAAGGGGGGGGCATGGACAGCGAGCACTTGGGAAACGAGGTAGCCCTGTTGCTGGAGTGGGCAGAAAGCAGCCTACAAGCCTTGTTGGTGTCCCATGTGGCCGGCAAGGAGAATGAAGGAAGTGGCCTACTATCTCAGCCGGGTGCGAGTGGATCCCGGCAAGTGGTCGTTCAACAAGAAAGTGTTTATGTGGATAGTGCACTGCTGGGGTTCATCAGTCGTGGATCTCATGGCGACCTTTGAGTTTGCAAAGGCAAGCCATTTCTACAGCAGACACAGAGAAACGGATGTTGGAAGACCTCAATGCACTAGTGCAGCGTTGGCCAAGGATCGGTCTGCTTTGTTTCCCCCATGGGCCTTGATAGGCCGAGTTGTACAGCGGATTGAGGCACACAGGGAACTGGTCATCCTGACTGCTCCCGATTGTGATATGCTGTGGTATCTGCTGGTCAGGGATGACTTGTTACTGAAGGGTCTGGTGCGGATGCCTCACATGAATCGATTCACACTTACGGCCTGGCTCTTGTGAGGGCTAGGTTGAGGAAGTGCAACTATTCTCTGTAATCTTGACATTAAAAGCACACAAGCGTTCCACGATGCTGACTTATGTTAGAGTCTGAAGGCTCTTTGAGAGCTGGTACATGGACTGTGGAGGTCAGGCCTTGGCTGCTTCGGTACCGGAGATTCTGGCCTTCCTTCAAGCGGGGCTGGAGAAGGGCCTAGCATGTAGTTCCTTGCGAGTGCAGGTGGCAGCGTTAACTTGTTACCGTGGGAGAGTGCAGGGGGTATTGCTGACAGCCTGTCCAGATATTGTGCGCTTTTTGTGGACTGTACAGCAGGTGTGAGCCCCATTTCATTCCATAGTGTCCCCCTTCGACTTTAACCTGTTATTGTCTGCGTTGATGGAGGCATCTTTTGAGCCGCTGTTGCCTTGTATGCTGAAGGACCTGATGTTAAAAGTGGCCTTTTTTGTAGCGATTTGCTCAGCCAGGAGAATTTTGGAGCTGTAGGCCCTGCCCTGCTGGAAGTCTTTTCTCTCTGTCTAAGGAGAAGGTGGTGCTACATCCAGTGCCATTCTTCTTGCCCAAGATACTGTCAGAGTTCTACTTGAATCAGCCAGTTAACCTTCCGTTATTCTCCGGCACAGGGGGTGACCAGATAGACCCCCATTTGCAGTTCCTGGATGTCCGCCGGGCCCTCCAGCGGAATTGAAGATTACCAAGTGTTTTTGGAAAATGGATCAGCTGTTTGTCCTGTTTGGAGGTCACATAAGGGGTAGGTGGCTTCCAAAGTGTCCATCCCCAGGTGGGTGAGGGAAGCGATTTCCTCGGTCTACCTTTTGCGGCAGAGGACTGTGCCGGCGGGCTTGTGGGCACATTCAGCAAGGACCCAGGCAGCATCCTGGGTGGAGTCTAGCCTGATTCCAGCGGCAGAGATCTGAAGAGCGGCAACATAGGCATCCTTGCATACCTTAATGCGTCACAATCTGTTGGATGTGCAAGCAATGAGGGGCACACGTTTTTGGGTCTGCGGTGATCAGGCTGGGCTCACAGGTCCTTCCCAGGGCTAGTACTGCTATGATACATCCCACAGTTTGGGACTGGACTGGATAGACGATAAGGAAGGTGAAATTAGGCCTTATCTGCTAATTAGCTTTCCTTGAATATCTCCAGTTCAGTCCCAGACCCTCCTTCAATGTTTATTTTTTGCAGAACTGGTGATCTCAGACCTGGAAGAAATCCATCGTTTTTACAGTGGTCTGGTAGATTGACGTGGTTCGGTGGTGAGTCGCCTGTCAAAAATAACAAGAGAAGTACAGAAGAGGCAGAGGATCGGTGAAGCTCCTGGAAGGGGTATGAGTCCAGTTACTTTGATTTGTCTGATTCTACTCCGCAGAGTTGGGGCGGAGTAAGTAGTTGGCTAAGAGCTTCTCATCAGAGTGAGGGTATTGCCGTCTGTTTGGGGGGATGGTATTTAGATGGTATTTAAATGATATTTAGTTGTATTTTCAATTCTGATACTATTCTTACTTGTTTCTCTTGTAAGTCTGCTTTGTCAATAGGATACTGGGAACTGGGAGGTGCTACCGGCTGTCCATGTTTGCTGATGTCATGAATTTGACATGCTCAGTCTCCAAGCTGTTGGTGAAGTATGATGACCCACAGGTCGGGATTAGACTGGAGGTACTCAAGGACAGCCAATTAACAGGTAAGGCCTAATTTCACCATAAAATATAACCTTTTCAAAAACATGTTTTCAGTTTGAACAGAATATGAAACCATATGGGTAATTAATGAAACCGGATCAAAATCAGGGTAGTCCTATCCCATTTTCTCCTTCCCACAATGATTTTGGCAGCAGTGTTATGGCTAAACTGTTACCTGCCCAACAATTTCTTAGGGGCCTCTAGACAGAACAAATTATAGTCTAATGTAGATACCACCACTATCTGCATAATCTGTGATGCTCTTCTAGACGCATGGGTTATGCTCCCTTGCCAACAGGTGGCAAAGTGTGTGGACTAACGAAGCAGTGCGGCTAGATCTGTCTCCCCAGCCCAGAGTAGGGTCCTGTGGCCAGTGTTCATGAGATCAGTATGCCCAATGTTTGCTTGGAGCTCTGTTGTGCCTCATATTTTTAAACTGACAGCTTGTCCTGTGTCCCTTGCTTTATTTGGGTGTGCATTGCCATTTGTGACATTTCAAATAAGTTAATTCCTGGGATAGAATTAGTATTATGGTGTTTCATTGAATGCTGACAAAAGCACTAGTTACTAGGGGGAATGTGTTCAGTGGGAATGGATTAAAATATACTCAAGGTAAAGTTATGTACATTTTTCAATAACCTAGTTTCTGAAGTGAGTTGGCAGAATCCACTTCTAGTTTTTCTTTGTCCTGTTCACACCAAATTTTAGGACACAGGGTGGGTGTTTCTTGGTGCATTTCACATAAGCAATAGTACCAGTTAGTTGTTCACAAAGTTGTCTGTATAGATAGATGCATACAAATAGACAATCACCATCCCCTCAAGCAAAGCGGCAGCGTAAAGAGCTGGTAGGAGTCTTGTTACTGGAGCTGTGGGCAAAAAAGACCAGGTGGGAAGCTCCGGGTCGCACTAGCCTCAAGAGCAGAGCTGCAACCTGTTTGCCTGAGAGGAGGGAAGGGACTGGTAGGGGGTAAAGCATAAATAGAAGGGGTGAGGTTAGAAGAAGGAAGGTAGGAAAATATGAAGAAATAGGTGGGGCTAGAGAGGAGAGTGGGAGAGAAAATAGGGGCAGAACATTAGGGAGGAGCAGGCTTAGAGGAGGGACTGAGACTTGAAAGAGTGAAAAATTGTTTGGGAATGGAGGGAGAGAGTGCACAGTTGGGTGAAGGGAAGGAAAGTGCTGGAGGGGGAGGGTATTGAAGGGATGGGATGGGAAAACACCCCATGACACATGACACGAATGAGCGCACATGTGTGCGCACACATGAATGTATCCCAAGATAGAGTGCGGCGCACCCCATGATACACACGTGCGCGCACACACTCATGCATCTGCCCCCATTATTCACACACACATGCATCCCCCCCCCACACACACACAGCCCATCGCACGCGCTCCCCCCCACCACACACCCCATAGCATGCACACAAAGATGTGTATGCACCCTCCAATATCACCCAATTGCATGCACTCATGCCCCAACTCTGCATGCCTGATTTTGTGAATGGGAGAGAATGTGTCAATGTGTCGCACAGCAAATGTACGCTTTTCATTGTGTTAAAAATCTGTCCAGCTCAAATAATGAAGAAAGTGGGGAGGCCTTCTTGGGAGCAATTGTTCGCCCTGTCCTTACTGATTCAGAGAGGGAATGTCTTGGAGCCTCAATACAGGTTGGTGAAATTCTTGAGGCAATTAAGAATCTGTCAAGGAATAAGGAGTCTGGTCAGGATGGCTATATTGTAGAGTTCTATCAACAGTTTTCAGGAGTCTTGGCACCAAAATTGCAGCTGCTGTTTCAAAGTTTATTACAGCAACAATGTCCATTATCAAATTTTTCAGAAGCTAATGTGGTGCTCATTGCCAGGTCAGATGGTGATGAAAGTTTTGTGTTGTAAATTACTGGTCTATCTCCCTCCTTGGCGTTGATTTATAAGATTCTTGCAAAAATATTAGCAACTAGACTTAGTACGATAATTCATTGTCTAATGGGCAAGAGCAGACTGGTTTCATTAGAGGGAGATTTATTGGAGACAATGTAAGGACATTTTGTAATTTGTTGGAGCTTTCTCGGCGTATGAACTGTCCTGCAGTTGCATTATTTTTAGATGATGAGAAGCATCCGACTTCATGGAGTGGCCGTATATGTTTCGGTTATTAAAATGGTTTGGATGTGGCCTTGACTTCGGGTTGAGGTGCTGTACTCCTCACCTAAGTCGTGTTTTGTTGTCAGTGGCATCTTATCTGATCCTGTCTGCTTGGGTAAAGGTACTAGACAGGGTTGTCCTCTCTCCAGTATTTTTTGTATTGGCTCTGGAGCCATTGTTGCTTTTTATTAAAAAGGAAAATGATTTTCGAGGCATAGTCTTCTGAGAGCTGTTGGAAGTTTGCTGCATATGCAGATGATATCCTGCTTTTCCTTTCAAATCCTTTGCCTTCTATAAGGAGTCTTTTAAAGGCTGTCAATTGGTTTACTTGTTTCACTGGTTCTAAGGTCAACTGGGGCAAGTGTGTGGTTTTGCTGCTTAATGATCTTGCCGTGCAGAAGGATATGGAGGAATTTCCCTTCCATTGGGTATTATAGGATATAAATTACTTGGGCATGCAACTTTACTCAATGCCTGAAGAGGCTGTAAAAGAAATTGTAGTGGTATTTTGGAGGAGTTAAAGGCATCATTGTAGAGATGGTCTCCCCTAAGATTGTCATGGTGGGGTAGATTGGATGTAATTAAGATGATGGTTTTGCCTAGTGTGATTTATAAACTGGGAATGATGCCAGGCTTTTGTAAACCCAGTTTTTATAGCCAATTAGATAGGATTCTTGTGAACTTTTTGTGGAAAGAAAAAACTGCGAATTGCTCTGACTGAATTGAAATTGTCTAGGAAAAAGTGGGGAGTGGGTTTCCCAGATTTTAAGTCTTATGTTGCATCACTGTTGAGATTTGGTATGGCTTTGGTGCTTGAAGTCTCTACAGCGCCATGGTATAACATGGAAAAAGAATTAGCCTCTCCTTTTCAGCTGTCGACTCTGCCTATTATGAGTATTCTAACATCTAAGTGGGATTTATTAATAGTACCATTAAGGCAGTGAGGGCTGTTGATTTTTTTTTCTCTAAGACACTTTCTCCAGGAACAAGCAGGAAGTCGATCCTCACATATAGGTAACATCGGCGTCGATGGAGTCCCGCACGGGGCATTTCCCCAGCTTTCAAAGAAAGCCTTTGGGAATACTATCATGCATGTGTGGTCCCCTTCCCACCTAAGGGTGCCATCTTGCTCAGTCTCCTTTTTTCCGTGGATCTCAACGAACGTAGTCCTCTACTTCCCCAGAAAAAGTTCTTAAAATCCTTAAAATTCTCTGGTTTGCGTACCGGTTCCCTTTCCTCCTCGAGCTGGCACCCTCTGTGCTGTCCTTTGCTCTTATTCCCTTTATTTTCCTCGAGGTTCCTCCTTGACAGGCCTTTGCCATTTTTCGCCTGGGGTTGTCGACCCTGGCAGGTGTTCCCCACCATGACTCCCGGTGGGGTCAAGAAATGTGACCGCTGCATTCTGACTATTTCAGTTACTGACACCCATGACTGCTGTCTGCTGCCTGGGCCCTGACCACAACAGCTCCACCTGTGACCAGTGCCAGTCCATGACGCCCAAAACAAACAAACAAGAGTTCAGAGTTGCAGGGGAAGCTGTTTCCGAGATTTGAGTCTGCCCCAGCTTCCCCATCACTGAGCCCGAAAGCCGGCACTTCTCATGAGTCCAGGTGTCCTCAGATTCCCGCGGCGGCGGCAGCTTCTCTGACGTAGCCCTGGACCCTAAAAAGAAAAAGGTGCCAAAGCCAGCCGAGGTGCCACCGATGAAACCTGGCAAAGTCCCACGGTGGGACTCGGGCGACTACAAGCAGCACCCTCAGAAAGTCTCGAGACAGGAGTCCTTGGCCGGCGGAGACCACCACACCAGGACCCATGAGCCCGTAGTCCTCCTTGAGGATGTACTCTCCGGAGTACCGGCGTCTGTCCCAAGGTCCTCAGTGTCCATGCCGAGAACTGCACAGCCATTGGGCCTTGAGTCCCGAATGGCGGCCATGGAGCAGAGCATCTCCTCCATCCTGGCCTTGCAGCAGACGTTTGATGTTTGGTTTTCCAATATCATCGGCACTGACACTGGGCCCCCCCGACCTCGGGGGAGTCCCCTGGCATCGAGCTGGGCACTGAGCGCCATCAGCCTCGGGTGAGTCCTGGGCATCAATAGAGGTCTTGGTCACATTCCTCGGGGATCCGGTCCTCCCCGGCGAGTTTTCGGGAGTCCGACCATAGATCCTCTGGGGGGCAATGGTTCCTCGGGGCTACCCCTGAGGCCGATTCCTCGACACCCTTGGGATCTGAAAGGGAAAGCAAGGAGGAGGCCTCTCCGGAGACCTCCTGGCACAGGGATGTCCTCTCTGAGCCATTTCCCTCGGAGCCTCGGCGTCACTCCCTGCCTGAGGATGTAGCCTTTCATGACTTCATCCGCGACATAGCCCGGACTCTTTCGATCCAGATGTAGTCGGAGGAGGTTCCGTGCATCAGGGAACTTGAGATCCTGCAATATGAGTCTCCTCCCAAAGACTCTCTCACAGTGCCAGTTCCACCCATCCTCGAAAGGCTACTCCTCAGGATGTGGCCTCTGTGCCGGTGATCAGTCAGCACTTGGACATTAACTACCGCGTCTGAAAGAGCCCCGGGTTCCAAAGCCGCAACTCCCCCATAGCTCTATGGTGGTGGAGTCCCTGTGCAGAAACTGAAGAGCCAAAAAACCTACTTTTCAGATATCCTCGGCAGGGAGGCCCAGGCCCTTGACCCTCCTGGGCCGCAAGTGTTATCAGGGAGCCATGTTTGGGTGCCGGATACAAGCATATGAACTCTACATGGGAATTTACCTAAAAGGCCTGATTCAGGAGCTCTCAGGGTTCTTGGCAAGCCTCACCGGGGAACCCCTGCAGCGGTTCCAGTCCCTGGCAGCGGGCATCCGGGACTGTTCCAAATTCCTCTTTAGGGCCACCTACGACGGGTTCGAGTCTGCGGCCAGGGCAGCAGCTGCCAGCATTGGTGCCCGGTGCCAGGCATGATTACAAACCTCGGACCTTGAGCAGTGGGTACAAGAAAAGCTGCAATGGTGAGAACTTGTTGAGAAGCCTATGTCTGACAAGGCAACTGAAATCGCTGAGGTAGTGACCTGGCAAAGGCTGTCCAGGGAAAAAATCCTCGGGGGGGGGGGGGGGGGAGAGCCCATTTTCCCCGAGGAAAAAGGGCTATCACCAGGCCGGGCCCTACCATCCTTACTCGGGGCAGCAGCACCAGGCCTCACAGCCTACAAGCCAGGGGCATGGGCTCTGGAAACCCAAGGCCCCCTAGCCTCAGACACCAGCTCCCACCCAACCGGGGGGAAGCTTTTGATTCCCTGGGCAGGGCCTCCCCTCCCCCCAAGAGTCCTGTCTCAGCCCACAGGTGGTTGGCTGGCCTCATTTGCCCACAACTGGTCCAGCATCACCACGGACAGGTGGGTCCTGCAGGTGGTAAGGGAGGGTTACCACCTCTATCTGCAACAGAATCCTCCAGACTTCTTCCCAGGAGAGCCATCACGGCCTCTCCTCCACCAGGCCTTGTTATTCGCAGAACTCGCAGGCTTAATCGGGGATAGGGCAGTGGAGCCTCTACCCCAACACCTCTGGGGGAAGGGGTTCTACTCAAGATATTTCCTTGTCCCAAAAAAACCAGGGGGCCTCCGGCCTATCCTGGTCTTGTGCAACTTGAACAAGTTCCTGGTGAGGGAGAAGTTCAAAATGCTCTCCCTTGGGACATTGCTGTCCTACCTCCGCCAGGGAGACTGGCTCTGCTCCTTGGACAAGGATGTGTACACCCACATCCTGGTCCATTCCTCCCACAGACAGTACCTGAGATTCATGGTGGGGGGCAGCACTACCAGTACAGGGTACTACCATTTGGCCTCGCCTCCTCTCCAAGGGTCTTGACAAAGTGCCTGGCAGTCATGGCCGCCCATGTGCGCCTCCAGGGGACCCATATCTTCCCCTACTTGAATGACTGGCTCATTAGAGGCAGCACGGCCCTCAAGTCCAGCCAGGCCACAAGGCTTACAATCCACACCCTGCTGGAACTGGGATTCATCATCAACTGTGCCAAATCCAGCCTCTCCCTGGTTCAAGACCTGGAGTTCATAGGAGCCCAGCTGGACACTCTGCAGGTCAAGGCCTTCCTTCCTATAGAAAGGGCCCACCGCCTGATGCAGTTAGCGAAGAAATTTCAAAACTGCAGGTTGATGCCAGCCCGCCTGCTCCTCTGCTTATTAGGCCACATGGCCTCAACTGTTCATGTCATGCCCTTGACTCGCCTGCACATGCAAGCAGCCTAGTGGTGCCTCAGATCCCAATGGACACGGGGGACAGGGTAAGGGTCACCCACTGACTGGCGGCCTCCCTCAACTGGTGGCAGTCCCTGTAACTTCTCAGGGCGGGGATGCGTTTCCAAACACCAGCACCACAAAAGGTCCTGACAACAGACGCCTCCCTGGCGGACTGGGGCGCACATTGTGAGAGCCATTACACTCAGGACAACTGGTCCCTAGACTAATTTCAGTTACAAATCAACCTCCTCGAGCTCTGGGCCAGGCCTTCCGCTACCTCCTGAGTAACCTCTCGATCCTCATACAGACGGACAATCAGGTTGCCATGTTCTGTGTGAACAAGCAGGGAGGGACAGGCTCCTACTACCTCTGTCAGGAGGCGGTAGCCCTCCACTCCTTTGCAGTGCGTAACAGCATGCTCCTGAGAGAGGTGTATGTGCCAGGCCAGAACAACCTCCTGGTGGACAAGCTCAGCAGGATCCTTTGCCCACACGAGTGGCATCTAGATCCCAGGGTGGCACAGAGGCTCTTCCACCTCTGGGGCAGACCTTGGCTGGATCTGTTTGCTTCCCCGGACAATGCACAGCTGCCCAGATTCTGCTCACTTCAGCCACACCACAGGAGGGTGGCCGCAGATGCCTTCCTCGTCTCATGGTCGAGGGGCCTGCTTTATTTTATTTATTTAGCTGGATTTTTATACCGCTTTATCCTAAAATCAAAGTGGTATAAATGCTACTTTATGCATTCCCACGACCCCTCTAATAGCCAGGTACCTTTTCAAGTTCCAGAGTGACCATGCCACAGTAATCCTGGTTGCTCCCAGGTGGCTCAGACAGCCCTGGTTCCCCCTGCTACTCTACCTATCAGTGGCACCCCCAGTGGGACTGGACCGTCAGCCAGATCTTCTTTCGCAGGAGTGGGGTTCCCTTCTTCCCCCCCGACCTAGCATCCCTGACGTTAACTGCATGGATGCTGAAAGGGTAGCACTGGCCCCCTTCAGTCTCACAGACGAAGTGCAAGAGATCCTCCTGGCCTCCCAGAAACCCTCCACCAGAAAGGCATATGCCTTCAAGTGGAAGAGATTTTCTATGGTGTGCAGAGCGGAATGAGAATCCCTTCTCCTGACATCTGCAGCTCATCTTGCAGTACCTGCTGCATCTCTCCTGCTCAGGGTTGAAATCTACCTGTGACCAAGCGAACCCTGTTCACTTCGGTGGCGGACTGTATTACTCACTCTTATGAGCAAGCTGGCTTCTTCCTAGAGCACCGGATCACTGCTCATCGTGTGAGGGTTATGGCCAGGTCTGTGGCAAACCCACGCTCAGTGCTGGTGATAGAAATTTGTAATGCTGCCATATGGTCTTCAGTGCATACTTTCACAGCTCACAAATTAAACCATTTTCTAAACATCCCTTCCCACAAGGACAGTGCCTTTTGGCCAGGCAGTAGTCCGAAACATTCTTTGTGTATAGGTAACTCTTCCCTCTGACCCTTCTGTGTTTGGGCTACCAGAGTGATGGTGACACTGGGGTCTTCAGAGCCTGTTGGTAGGGACTCACCCTCTGCAACTTACGGTCTCCCTATTGGTAGCCATTGGTGCTGTCGTGGTTCAGCCCCCGGCAGCCTGGAGCTAGGGAGTCCCATATGTGAAGACTCACTTCCTGCTTGTTTCTGGAGAAAGCGTAGTTACTCATCTGTAACAGGTGTTCACCAGGAAAAGCAGAAATTGGTCCTCACAACCCTCCCTCCTCCCCTAGTAGTTGCCTCCTTTGCCTTATTTAGCCTATTTCATCTTTTGCTTAAGCTATGTCATCTGACTGAGCAAGATGGCACCCTTGGGCGGGAAGGGAACCACGAATGTGTGGTAGCATTCCCAAAGGCTTTCTTTGAAAGCTGGGGAAATGCTCCGCACGGGACTCCGTCGGTGCCGATGTCACCCATATGCGAGGACTGATTCCTGCTGCCCCTGGAGAACACCTGTTAGAGGTGAGTAACTACGCTTTATTCGGAGTCAGTAGCTTCATCCTTCTGATATAACTTGCTTATACAGGTCAACAGAAGGAAACATTTTTGGAAGGGATGTTTAGAAAAGGGTTTAATTTGTGTCGGTCAGTTGTTTGAAGGTGGGCATTGAAGTGTGTCAGGAGGAATTGACAGATGTTTTTGGGCTGTCAATACTTCAGGCAACTAAGTTGGAGTGCCTGGCAAGGAGCTTGATGCAGGAATCACGCTGATTGAATCGGGTATGTCCAGTCTCTGATCTCCTCAATATTTGTAGCAATGCAAAAGTAAATGGAAAGTTAACATCTTACTTTTATAAACTTCTCAGGTTAAACAGTGGTACTTCCCTAATGGCCCTCTGTAGGACCTGTGAGTTTGATGTGGATATACCACTGGACATTATAAAGTGGAATATCTTTTGGAGGCACACATTGAGGCCGACATGTTGAGCAGTCTGGCGCAGTCACTGTATTTTGTCACCTACTGAGCTGTGTGGTCCCCTTTTGCGAATGTTCAGGGCTGGCCTGCGGAATTCAGTGTGTGTTGGCACTGCTCGTGCATGGTTGGTACATTGTCGCATATGATATTTGAGTGTCATTTGCCGAGCGGGTTTATATGTGAAATTTTCAAATTTGACATACAGCTAACATTAAATATCGTTATGTTTAGATCCTTATGCAATCAGGTGGTTCTGGAGATGTACGACAAGAGGCTCTTTGATATATTGATATCTCCAGGAACAAGCTGGAATGTAGTCTTCACATATGGGTATCGTTGATACCGACGGAGACTGCGCGGGAACGCTCCCCAGCGTCCAATAGGAAAGCTTTTGGGAGCATCCCATAGCGCATGCGTGCTGCCTTCCCACCTCTGTACCTGTCACTTTAGTTCTTCGTTTTCCAAGGAGCTGACAGGACATGGTACCCTGTCACCGCAGAAAATTTACCTTTATTTCTTGTTTATTGTGGTCGCGTCTGCCTTCATTCAACGCCTACTGGTACCGCTGGTTCTCTTTTTCTTCTTTCCTTAAAAAAAAACTACTTGTATTTCTTCATGGATCTTTCCCTGCTTCTGGTGCTAGGCGCCATTTTGGGCACTAAGCCCATTTTTCTTCAAGCATGGAGAAACCAGCTAGTGGTTTCAAAAAATGCTCAAAATGTGGCGGTACCATTTCAGTCACCGACACCCATGTTTGGGTCCTGAACATTGTCCAACAGAGTGTCTCTCCTGCACGAGGATGACCAAAAGGGGCCTGCAGAATAGAGCTGCAAAACTCGGTACCCTTTTTGCCGCCGACACAATGTCAGTTGCATCAACATCTTCCAGGGCTTCATCTTCCTCCCATGGATCTCAGGTAACCAAATTGAAGTCTTCTAAGACTAGCCGGTCCTCGAAGGGTAAATCTCCTTCAAAGTATCGAGATGCTACTGGCGTTTCCCTCGAGGATACTTCACCGGCAAAACAGCCCCGGCGGGAGTCTTCGGGCTCCAAAGCACTAACGGGGCTCCAGGATGTTCCAGAGGCCTCCACCTCTGCGGAACTACTGGTGCCATGTTCTGGGGTTGTAGCCGCTTCCACCGGTACTGGCACCCAGGCATCAGCAGGAGCGATGGATCACAGAATCCTCGCTATCGAACGCAGTCTAGCGGCCCTCTTAGCGGCTTCGGTACCGCTAAGACCGCAACAGACGGTTCAACATGTATCGGTATCGACAGTACCTGCTTCGACAGGACTGCTTTCTCCCATGCCGATCTCTGGTATTAGGGATCAGAAACCAAGTCATTTCGGTACTGACTTGAACGATACTGATACCATGTGTTACAGGAGCACCCGGTGCTTGAGTCTTCCAATTCCGATGACTCTGACGATTCTACCGGTACCAGAGCAAATCTATACCTATATCTGTACTTGCCAGGGTTGTCCTAATTTAGATTGCGAGCTCGTAAGAGCAGGGACTGTCTTGTTTGTTCATATGTAAACCACACTGATTTTAAATAGCGCGGTATATAAAACCAAATAAATAAATTAGAAGATTTGGTTCCTTCACCTCAACGCAGAATGTCTCCTCCAGAGGATATGTCCTTCCAGGATTTCATACATGAAATGATTTCAAAGGGTCTTG
Organism: Ichthyophis bannanicus; assembly: GCA_033557465.1. NCBI lineage: Eukaryota > Metazoa > Chordata > Amphibia > Gymnophiona > Ichthyophiidae > Ichthyophis > Ichthyophis bannanicus. The sequence continues at coordinate 954,451,062 of CM066031.1, forward strand.
CAATCACTGTGATTCCGGAAAAGGAACCTAGGGCAGAAGAATTAAGAAATCTACAATACCCTATGGCTCCCAAGTAAGCAGCTATGCTTCCCATTCACAAGATCTTACATGATCTAATGTTGAGAATGTGGTAAACTCCTTTAACAATTCCCTTCACATTTCCGATGCCTTGACACTATGTACCGAGTGCCAAGTTGTCCTGGTTTTCAAAAAACTCAGTTACCACACCATTCAATGGTAGTGAAATCGGCCATGCGAAGGATCAAGAATGCTAAAACACATTCTTCTAATCTTCCAGACCGTGAATCCAGGACTCTCGATGCCTTTGGCCGTCGATGCTTTCAATCCTCCATGCTAGGAGCCAGGATCAGTTCCTACATTCTTTATATGGGAATGTTCCTGGAAGAAGTCACAAAAGACTTAGAGCTCCTTAGTCCTTGTGTTTTGGAGGAAAAAAGAGCAGACTACTTTATTCTGGTCAAGCATGCCCAGAATGTCTCAAAATTTGAACCGTGCTACCTTTGATTGCTTTGAATGTATTAGCAGAACTTCTGCTATATCCATAGGAGCACGTCGTATTGCTTGGCTTCAAGCATCAGACTTAGAAGAGTGGGTGCAAGAAAAGCTGGGAAACATTCCTTGCACAGGAGAAAATCTCTTTGGCAAGGACTGGCAGGCCAAGGCTAATCGGCTTGAATCTGACAATACTACTTTAAACAGATTGACAAAGTCTACAGCCAACCCAGCAAAAGAAAATATTCAAAAAAACCTTTTTCGGTAAGAAAAAGAAGCCTTACCAATCTTACACCCATGAAACTCACTGTCCGCTCCATGTTACTCAGAGGGGGCAGCAACAAAATAGACAGCACAGGGAGAATTTGAGAAGAAGCTTGCTGCGGAAGCAAAAACACGAAATAAAGACTTTTTCAAGTATATTAGTAGCAAAAAAACCTGTGAGAGAGTCAGTTGGTCCATTAGATGATAGAGGGATTAAAGGGGCACTAAGAGGCGACAAGGCGATAGCGGAGAGACTGAATTCTTTGCTTAGGTCTTTACTGAGGAAGATGTTGGGATGTTACCCATGACTTAAATGGTATTTAAACGTGCGGAAGAATTGAAGGAAATATCGATACATCGGGAAGATGTATTACAACTATTAGATAAACTGAAGAGTAGCAAATCACCTGGGCTGGATGGTATACATCCAAGGGTGTTGAAAGAACTGAAATATGAGATTGCAGACCTGCTATTAGTGATCTGTGAATTTTCATTAAAATCATCTGTAATTCCTGAAGATTGGAAGATCGCCAATGTAACGCCAATTTTTAAAAAGGGTTCCAGGGGTGATCCGGGAAACTACAGACCAGTGAGCCTGACGTCAGTACCGGGAAAAATGGTAGAAACATAAGAACATAAGATATGCCATACTGGGTCAGACCAAGGTCCATCAAGCCCAGTATTCTGTTTCCAACAGTGGCCAATCTAGGTCATATGTACCTAGCAGTTTCCCCAAGAGACACAAGTTCCACAATGTTTGTACTGGGTCAAGCATTGATATCTTCGGTCACTTCTTAATAATGGTTTATGGACCTTTCCTCCAGGAACTTGTCCAAACCTTTTTTAAACCCAGCTACACTAACAGCCTTTACTACATCCTCCGGTAACAAATTCCAGAGTTTGATTACACGTTGAGTGAAAAAATATTTTCTTTTATTAGTCTTAAATAGTTTACCCTGTAGCTTCATTGCATGTCCCCTAGTCTTTCTATATTCTGATAAGGTAAACAATCGATCTACGTTTACCCGTTCCACTCCGTTCATTAATTTATAGACTTCTATCATATCTCCCCTCAGCCGTCTCTTTTCCAGGTTAAAGAGCCCTAACCTTTTTAGCCTTTCTTCATAGGAGTATCCTTCCATCCCCTTTACCATTTTGGTGGCTCTTCTTTGTACCTTTCCTAAAATCGCTATATCCTTTTTAAGATACGGCGACCAGAATTGCACACAATATTCAAGGTGCGGTCTCACCATGGAACGATATAGAGGCATTATAATATCTTTTGTTTTATTTTCCATTTCTTTCCTTATCATACCTAGCATTCTATTTGCTCTCTTGGCCGCCACTGCACACTGCACATCATAAAGAACAAAATTACTCAGCATGTAGATAGTCATGGCCTAATGGGAGACGGCCAACATGGCTTTAGACAAGGAAGATCCTGTCTTACTAATCTGTTTTTTTTGAAGTTGTGAATAAACAGGTGGAGAAAGGTGAGTTGGTTGATATAGTGTATCTGGACTTTCAGAAAGCCTTTGGCAAGGTCCCTCATTAGAGACTTTTAGCAAAACTAAAGAGTCATGGGATAGGAGGCAGTGTACTATTGTGGATCAGGAACTGGTTAAAAGATAGAAAGCAGAGGGTTGGGCTAAATGGCCAATTTTCCCAATGGAGAAAGGTGAATAGTGGTGTACCCCAGGGATGTGTGCTGGGTCCGCTGCTTTTTGACATATTCATAAATGACCTGGAAAAGGGAATAACGAGTGAGGTTATCAGATTTGCAGATGACACAAAACTACTTAAAGACACAAAACCTAAGAGAATTGTGGAAAATTGCAAGAGGACCTTGATAAATTGGAAGACTGGGCATCAAAATTGCAGATGAAATTTAATGTGGACAAGTGCAAAGTTATGCACCTAGGGAAGAACAACCCAAACTATGGCTACACGATGCAAGGTTCCACATTAGGAACCATCACCCAGGAAAAAGATTTAGGCGTCATTGTGCATAACATGCTAAAGCCCTCAGCCCATTGTGCAGCGGCGGCCAAGAGAGAAAATAGAATGCTAGGTATCATAAGGAAAGGAATGGAAAATAAAACAGAAGATGATATAATGCCTCTATATAGTTCCATGGTGAGACCGCACCTTGAATATTGTGTGCAATTCTGGTTGCCGTATCTTAAAAAGGATATAGCATTATTAGAAAAGGTTCAGAGAAGAGCCACCAAAATGGTAAAGGGGATGGAAGGATACTCCTATGAAGAAAGGCTAAAAAGGTTATGGCTCTTTAACCTGGAAAAGAGACGGCTGAGGGGCAATATGATAGAAGTCTATAAATTAATGAACGGAGTGGAACAGGTAAACTTAGATTGATTGTTTACGTTATCAGAATATAGAAAGACTAGGGGACATGCAATGAAGCTACAGGGTAAACTGTTTAAGACTAATAAAATATTTTTTCACCCAACGTATAATCAAACTCTGGAATTTGTTACCGGAGGATGTAGTAAAGGCTGTTAGTGTAGCTGGGTTTAAAAAAGGTTTGGACAAGTTCCTGGAGGAAAGGTCCATAAACCATTATTAAGAAGGGACCCAGGATATCAATGCTTGACCCAGTACAAGCATTGTGGAACCTGTGTCTTTTGGGGAAACTGCTAGGTACGTATGACCTAGATTGGCCACTGTTGGAAACAGGATACTGGGCTTGATGGACCTTGGTCTGACCCAGTATGGTATATCTTATGTTCGTATGTAAAGCCGCAAGCTCAAAAAGCTCTACTGGCTCAACCTCAGGGTCTTTGACTTCTATCTAGAGAACTTAGTCATTCTGCCCCTAAAAGGTCCAGAACTCTTGACCATTCCAGGAAGACTGTTTTTTTGCCAAAAGATGGCAACAAATAACATCACAAAATTGGATTCTGTCCATTGTACAACGGGGGTACAAGCTTCATTTTCTCAACTTGCCCCCACCTACAATAATAAAACAGTTTAATTCTCAGGGCCCTGCCACCGACCTCTTGTGGCAGGAGGTCACATTACTAATAGCTCGAGGAGCAATCAAAGAAGTAACCATATCCCAACAGGGAACAGGGTTTTACTCCCCCCCCCCTACTTTCTTATTCCAAAGAAGACAGGGGGACACAGACCTATATTACACCTCAGAGAATTAAACAAATATTTGTTCCAAGAAAAGTTCAAAATGATCTCCCTCGGTACACTTTTACCATACCTCCAAAGTCAGAATTGGCTATGTTCTCTAGATCTAAGAGATGCGTACCCACACATTCTCATCCACTCAGATAACAGAAGTTCCTTTGATTCCTGGTCCAAGGAAGACACTTCCAGTACAGAGTTCTTCCTTTCGGACTAGCCTCTGCTCCAAGAGTCTTCACAAAATGCATGGCAGTGGTAGCAGCATTTATGAGGACTCTGGGAATATTCGTCTCCCCTTACTTAGACGATTGGCTCATTCGAGCATAGACATCTCCAGAGGCCAGCTTTGCTCTCTCTCTCTCTCTCTCGAGCAGTGAGAATTCTTCAATACATGGGGCTGGTCATAAACCTCCCAAAATCTCATCTCACCCCCCCCTCAATCTCTAGAATTCATAGGGGCTCGTCTAGACACATGGCAGTCAAAAGTTTTCCTTTCCCAACCACGCTGTTTACGTATAATACAACTGACATCTCAAGCATCTATGAAGGTATTCCTTACTGCTCGGGAAATGCGTCAACTTCTGGGACACATGGCATCCACTGTCCATGTGGTTCCCTATGCTCGCCTCCACATGTTAGCAGCCCAGTGGACCCTTTCCTCTCAGTGGTCACAAGCCTCGGGTCGACTAACAGACAAAATCAGAACTACCACATGTCTGATTTTGTCCCTGCAATGGTGGCAATCTCTGGGAAACCTCCTTGGTGGCTCTCCTTTCCATCAGCCTCTATGCCAAACCACTCTGATGACAGATGCGTCCAAGATGTGTTGGGTGGCCCAATTGCACAATCTCTCCACTCAGGGTCTTTGGACCTCACAGGAGGTTTCCCTTCACATAAACCTCCTAGAGCTGAGAGCCATTTTCAGTGCTATTCAAGTCTTTCAGGGCCATCTTGGCAACAAAACAGTTCTGGTCCAAACCGACAATCAGGTAGCTATGTTCTATGTGAACAAGCAGGCGGAACAGGCTCTCTGTCGCTATGCAACGAAGCTTTGTGAATATGGGCCCTCGCCAGAGAGTTACAAATTCACCTGTTTGTGGAATACCTTCCGGGCATTCAAAACTTGTGGGCAGACAAACTCAGTCGAATGCTGCTGCCACACGAGTGGTCCCTCCACTCGTACCAGCTTGCTCAAGTGTTTCGAATCTGGGGAACACCAGATATAGACTTCTTTGCAAGTCCACAGAATGCCAAACTTCCCCGATTCTTTTCCAGAATTCTGTCTCAAAACTGCCAGGGAAGAGATGCTTTCCTACTCCACTGGGGACAGGATTTCCTCTATGCCTTCCCACCCATTCCCCTCATTCCCAAGACTTTATTCAAACTTCAGAGAGACAGAGGTCGTATGATACTCATAGCTCCACGTTGGCCACGACAAACGTGGTATCCTCCTCTTTTGTGTCTCTCTCAAACCACTCCTCTGGAGTTGGGGATGCTCCAGATCTCCTGTCGCAGGAGGACGGATCTTTACTGCATCCCAATCCCCAGTCCCTACATCTCAGGGCCTGGTTACTGAAAGCCTAGAATTCCAGGATGTTAACCTTTCTCCACAAGTAAAGGATATCCTCCTGGCTTCCAGAAAACCCTCCACAAGACGTTCCTACGCTTTCAAGTGGAAAAGGTTCTCTATCTTGTGTTCACAAAAGGGACTTAACCCCCTTTTAGTACCTGTAGAGTTGCTACTAGAGTATCTTTTACAATTATCAACTTCTGTTCTGAAGACAAATTCAATTAGGGTCCATCTTAGTGCTATTGCTGCTTTTCATAAACCTTTTGATGGACAACCTATTTCCTCTCATCCACTTATATCAAGATTTATGAGAGGCCTACTTTTAACACAATCTCCGATTAAACCACCACCGGTGGCATGGGATCTAAATCTTGTTCTTGATCAGCTTATGAAACCTCCCTTTGAACCTTTAGCCACTTCAGACCTAAAGTTTCTTTCATGGAAAGTTATTTTCCTAATTGCCATCACTTCTGCAAGACGCATTAGTGAACTACAGGCGTTAGTAGCTGACCCTCCTTATACAAGGTTTCACCATGATAAAGTAGTCCTCAGGACTCATCCTCACTTTCTGCCAAAGGTAGTTTCGCCTTTTCATTTAAACCAGTCGGTTTATTTTCCTATATTCTTCCCTAGGCCTCATGCGTCCAGTGCGGACAGGGATCTTCACACATTGGATTGTAAAAGAGCCTTGGCGCTTTATCTCCAAAGAACTAAGCCACATAGAAAATCTTCTCAGCTTTTTGTGGCGGCTGACTTGAGTCATTTGGGACTTCCAGTTTCTAAAAGAACTCTGTCAAATTGGATTGCAGATTGCATATCCTATACATATCAGAATAAGGGACTTTTCTCTTGAAGGCCATGTCACGGCTCACAATGTGAGAGCAATGGCAGCCTCAACGGCTAACCACCTTCTGTCTCTATTGATGACATCTGCAAAATAGCCACTTGGACTTCGGTACATACTTCACAGCCCACTATTGCTTAGACCAAGGACTCCCGTCGGGATGCCTCTTTTGGCCAGGCTGTTCTACAACATCTCTTCCATACTTAATACAACTCCTACCCACCATCCACAGTTTGGATGCCTAAGGTCCATGGGAGGAAGCATGACCCATCTCACCTGGGTTTGCAGCTAGCTGGGGTCACCCCTTGGCATCTTTCAGCTGGGGAGTCCCCATATGTGAAGACTACATTCCTGCTTGTTCCTGGAGATAGCATAGTTACTCACCTGTAACAGGTGATCTCCGGAACAGCAGGAATTAAGTCTTCACAACCCACCCACCTCCCCTAGGAGTTGTCTCTATCTCTCTCTTTCTCTACTCTCCTTTGGTCTCAACTATAAACTCAACTGAAGTGAGAGAGGTACAGAGGCAGGAAGGCAGCACGCATGCGCTGTGGGATGCTCCCAAAGGCTTTCCTATTGGACGCTGGGGAGCATTCCCGCGCGTGCTCCATTGGTACCGACGATACCCATATGTGAAGACTAAATTCCTGCTGTTCCCGGAGATCACCTGTTACAGGTGAGTAACTACACTTTCTGTAGCAGTACAACATATTTTTCGTTACTGGAAAGACTTATCTTCTTTGAGTGCTACCTTTTGGTGGCATGCGATTTGCGTCATTAGAAGAATGGAAGATACTGCATCTGTGTCTGACCAAGACAGACAACACAATAACTAGGGACTAGGGTAAATCTAGGGGAATGGTAAAAATACACATAGGTAGTAAACAGGAGAATAAAGGACATCAGGATCTAAAAGCAGTCCATGTCTGCTGCTGTTTCACCAGATTTAGCTGTTGCTTTGCTGGTGTCTCCTGTTTGAGAATCTCTCTTTTGGACATTTCTAATCTCCAGGAACAAGCAGGAATGAGTCTTCACATATGGGTATTGTTGGTACCGATGGAGCCTGTGCGGGAACGCTCCCCAGCGTCCAGTAAGAAAGCTTTTGGGAGCATCCCACAGCGCCTGCGCGCTGCCTTCCTCCCTTTCCCAACCGCCTCTCTCCAGTAGTTCTTTTCCGCGGAGCCAGCAGGTCGTGTTCCTGTCACCGCAGAAGAAGTTCTTTATTTTTTCTTTATTCTTTTGTATCGCGTCTGCCTCCTTCGATGTCGGACCGGTACCGCCGGTCTTTTCTTTTCTTTCTTTAAAAAAAAAAACAAAAAACTTATACTTTCTTCACTGTGCATTTTCAGTTTTTGGGCCTTAGGCCTAAAAATTTTCTCCTCATGGAGAAGCCCACCTCCGGGTTTAAAAAGTGCACAAAATGTGGCGGTACTATTTCTGTCACCGACACCCATGATTGGTGTCTAAAGTGTTTGGGTCCTGACCATTCCATTACGGATTGTGTGTCCTGTACCATGATGTCTAAAAGAGGTCGGCAGAACCGAGCAGCCAAGCTCAGTACCCTGTTTTCCCTCTGTTGCAGCTTCGGTGGCATCGACGTCTTCCAGGGCTGCTTCTTCCTCCCATGGATCTCAGGTAACCAAGCATAAATCTGGCCGGTCCTCGAAGGGCAAATCACCCTCTAAGCATCGAGATGCCCCCAGGCTTGTCCTCGAGGATTCCGCACCGGCAAAATTACCCCGGCGGGAAGTTCCGGCTTCCAAAGCATTGTCTATGGGGTCACAGGTTGACATCGATGGCTCGGCCTCGACCGATCACCTGTTGCTGTGTTCTGGGGTACCAGTGGCTCCCACTGGTACCGACATCCAGACTTTGGTGGCGTCGATGGATCAGAAGATTCTGACCATGCAGCGCATCCTGACGGCATTCATGCAGGCTGCAAAGCCTCCAGTACCGCAACAACCCCCGTTGCTGGTACCGGCACCGGCATCATTCCCAGTGCCGGTACCGATTGCATCGACATCGACTTCGGTGTCGACTGCAACGGTACCTGTCCTATGATGCCCATCGGTACCGATCTGGTACCGGTTACTCCCAATGTCGATCCCACTCGGTACGCATATCAGGCTTTACAGGAGCATCCAGACAGGCGATACTTCGATTCCTCCGAAGACTGTGAAGAGTCTGAAGGATCTGTCGAGGCATCGATACTTCTTCCTCAGGAGTCGTCTTCTCCTAAATGAAGAATGTCTCCTCCAGAAGACTTGTCTTTTCAAGACTTCATTAGGGAGGTGGCTAGGGGCCTCTCCATCACAGTGGCCCCTGAGTCACAGCCTAGAGCCAAGCAGCTGGATATTTTGCAATATCCTAAAGCTCCTAAAGAGGCAGCTACTTTACCTATTCATGAGTTTTTGTATGATCTCATGTTGAGCATATGGGAGACACCTCTTACCACCTCTCCTCATTCTCGCAGGCTAGACACCATGTATTGTGTCCCTCCTTGTCCTGTCTTTCATAAGACTCAGCTTCCTCACCACTCTATTGTGGTAGAGTCTGCCATGAGAAAGATAAAGAGTGCAAAAAGACACTCAACTAATCCTCCAGGACGTGAATGCAGGACCCTAGATGCTTTTGGCCGTAGGGTTTTTCAAGCTTCTATGCTAGCTGCCAGAATAAGAACATAAGATATGCCATACTGGGTCAGACCAAGGTCCATCAAGCCCAGTATTCTGTTTCCAACAGTGGCCAATCTAGGTCATATGTACCTAGCAGTTTCCCCAAGGGACACAGGTTCCACACTGCTTGTATTGGTTCAAGCATTGATATCCTGGGTCCCTTCTTAATAATGGTTTATGGACCTTTCCTCCAGGAACTTGTCCAAACCTTTTTTAAACCCAGCTACACTAACAGCCTTTACTACATCCTCCGGTAACAAATTCCAGAGTTTGATTACACGTTGAGTGCAAAAATATTTTCTTTTATTAGTCTTAAATAGTTTACCCTGTAGCTTCATTGCATGTCCCCTAGTCTTTCTATATTCTGATAAGGTAAACAATCGATCTATGTTTACCCGTTCCACTCCGTTCATTAATTTATAGACTTCTATCATATCTCCCCTCAGCTGTCTCTTTTCCAGGTTAAAGAGCCCTAACCTTTTTAGCCTTTCTTCATAGGAGTATCCTTCCATCCCCTTTACCATTTTGGTGGCTCTTCTCTGAACCTTTTCTAAAATCGCTATATCCTTTTTAAGATACGGCGACCAGAATTGCACACAATATTCAAGGTGCGGTCTCACCATGGAACGATATAGAGGCATTATAATATCTTTTGTTTTATTTTCCATTCCTTTCCTTATCATACCTAGCATTCTATTTGCTCTCTTGGCTGCCGCTGCACACTGGGCCGAGGGTTTTAACATGGAATCCACAATGACGCCTAAATCTTTTTCCTGGGTGGTGGTTCCTAATGTGGAATCTTACATCGTGTAACCATAGTTTGGGTTGTTCTTCCCTAGGTGCATAACCTTGCACTTGTCCACATTAAATTTCATCTGCCATTTTGATGCCCAGTCTTCCAATTTATCAAGATCCTCTTGCATTTTTCCACAATCCTCTTGGGTTTTAACAACTTTAAATAGTTTTGTGTCATCTGCAAATTTGATAACTTCACTCGTTATTCCACTTTCCAGGTCATTTATGAATATGTCAAAAAGCAGCGGACCCAGCACAGATCCTTGGGGTACACCACTATTCACCTTTCTCCATTGGGAAAATTGGCCATTTAGCCCTACCCTCTGCTTTCTATCTTTTAACCAGTTCCTGATCCACAATAGTACACTGCCTCCTATCCCATGACTCTTTAGCTTTGCCAAAAGTCTCTCATGAGGGACCTTGTCAAAGGCTTTCTGAAAGTCCAGATACACATATCAACCGACTCACCTTTGTCCACCTGATTATTCACTCCTTCAAAAAAACCTAACAGATTAGTAAGACAAGATCTTCCTTGTCTAAAGCCATGTTGACTGTCTCCCATTAGGTCATGACTATCTACATGCTGAGTAATTTTATTCTTTATGATGGTTTCTGCCATTTTTCCCGGTACTGATGTCAGGCTCACCGGTCTGTAGTTTCCCGGATCTCCCCTGGAACCCTTTTTAAAAATGGGTGTTACATTGGCGATCCTCCAATCTTCAGGTATTAGAGATGATTTTAATGATAGTTCACAGATTACTAATAGCAGGTCTGCAATCTCGTATTTCAGTTCTTTGAGTCACCCTTGGATGTATACCATCCGGCCCAGGTGATTTGCTACTCTTCAGTTTATCTAATAGTTGTAATACATCTTCCCGATGTATCGATATTTCCTTCAATTCTTCCGCACCTTTAAATACCACTTCAGTCATGGGTAACATCCCTACATCTTCCTCAGTAAAGTCTGAAGCAAAGAATTAATTCAGTCTCTCCGCTATCGCCTTGTCGCCTCTTAGTGCTCCTTTAACCCCTTTATCATCTAATGGACAAACTGACACTCTCACAGGTTTTTTGCTATGAATGTACTTGAAAAGGTCTTTACTTCACGTTTTTGCTTCCGCAGCAAGCTTCTTCTCAAATTCTCCCTTTGCCTGCCTTATCAATGCCTTGCATTTGACTTGCCACCGCTTGTGCTGTTTCCAGGTTTCGTCGTTTGGCTCTTTTTTCCATTTCCTGAAAGATGCTTTTTTGGCAACAGCCTCTCTGACCTCACCTTTAAACCATGCTGGCAGTTTTTTGGACTTCCTTCCACTTTTCTTAAAGCGTGGAATACAGCTAGTCTGGGCTTCCAAGATAGTATTTTTCAACAACAGCCAAGCCTGATGTACGTCTTTAACCTTTGCAACTGCTCCTTTTAGTTGTTTCTTAACTGTTTTCCTCATTTTATCATAGTCTCCCTTTCGAAAGTTAAAAGGTAGTACTGTGGATTTCCTTACTATCCCTCCTCCACTAATTAAATCAAAGGCGATCATGCTATGATCGCTATTGCCAAGTGGCCCCAACAACCTTATCTCTTGCACTAGATCTGTTGTTCCACTAAGGATTAGGTCTAATATGGCTTCCCCTCTGGTCGGTTCATGAACCAGCTGCTCCAAGAAGCAGTCATTTATTTCATCTAGGAACTTTATCTCCCTAGCATGTCCTGACGTGACACTGACCCAGTCGATACCGGGGTAGTTGAAATCCACCCATTATTATTACTGTGCTGTAACGTTTGTTAGCTTCCTTGATTTCTGTGAGCATTTCATCATCCATTTGGTCAATCGGGCCAGGCGCTCGATAGTACACCCCCACTGCCATTGCCTTCCCCCTTTTACATGGAATTTCAATCCATATAGATTCTACAGCAGATTTTGTTTCCTGCAAAACTTTAATCCTTTCTGACACAATGCCCTCTCTAACATAGAGAGCAACCCCTCCACCAATTTGATCAGCTCTATCATTACGATATAGTTTGTACCCAGGTATCACAGTGTCCCACTGGTTGTCCTCCTTCCACCATGTCTCTGATATTCCAATCATATCTAACCTTTCATTTAGTGCTATATATTCTAACTCTCCCATCTTATTTTTTAGACTTCTAGCATTTGCATACAAGCATTTTAGAGAATGTATTTTATTCATATTAATTTGGCTATTGTTAGACATGGGTAATTTGGGATCTTTAAGCTCTGTCTGCTCCATACTTGAGGGCATTTGGGCTACTTTACTCTTTTGTGGAACCTCTCTGCTTTTGGTAGTATCCTTCAAAGATACATTCTTCCGAACCATCCGCTCTTGGGCGACTGTCGGCTTTCCCCTAATATCTAGTTTAACTCCTATAGTCTCTATGTAGGGATATTTCTAAAAGAAGTCACAGATCATCTGCAGACTTTGACCCCTTTTATTTCAGAAAATAAAAGGCAGGAGTTTCTCACTTTGCTCAAACATGCCCAAGATGTTTCCAAATTTTCCAACCGTGCAGCCTTTGACTCTTTTGAGTGTGTAAGCAGAGCCTCGGCTATTGCCATAGGTGCACGCAGAATTGCTTGGCTACAAGCTTCTGATTTGGAACTCTGGGTCCAAGATGAATTGGGAAATCTTCCTTGTACAGGTGAAAACCTTTTTGGCAAGGATTGGCAAGCACTCATATGGATGCTGAGAACTCTGCTTTGGATCGACTTTCAAAGTCCACCTCTGCTCCTGCTAAGAAAAGATTGTTCAAAAAGACATCTTTTTCTAAAAAGGGAAGGTATTATCCTTCTTATGGTCAGCAGGTATTTTCTGCAGGTCGTTTTGCTGCAAAACGTCAGCAAACACCTAAACAGGCCAAGTCAAAGGCTGCTAGGCCTTCCACGGCCCAGCAGCCTCAGCCTCCTCAGGGCCTTTGACTTGCAACTAGAGAACTTAGCCTTTCTAGCTCTGGAAGAACCAGAGCCCCTCACCATTCCAGGAAGGTTGGCTTACTTTGCTTCCAGATGGGAACAAATCACAGCAGAGCAATGGACCCTCTCCATCATAAGGGAAGGGTACAAGCTTCATTTCTTAAACCTTCCTCACACCATGGTGAAACAGTTCAATTCTCCAACATCTCTCCTCAACCTTCTGGGTCAGGAGATTGCCACCCTTCTTGCCCAAGGGGCAATAGAAGAAGTACCTCTTCTTCAACAGGGCTCAGGGTTCTACTCCCCTTATTTTCTTATCCCAAAGAAAACAGGGGGCTACAGACCCATATTAGATCTCAGAGAATTGAACAAGTTTCTATTCAAAGAGAAATTCAAGATGATTTCTCTCGGTGCTCTGCTTCCATACCTTCAGAGTCAGGACTGGCTTTGTTCTCTAGATCTCAAGTATGCGTACACCCATGTCCTCATCCATCCAACACACAGAAGGTTCCTTTGGTTCCTTTTTCAAGGAAAGCATTACCAATACAGGGTGCTTCCTTTCGGTCTGGCCTCTGCACCAAGGGTGTTCACGAAATGCATGGCAGTAGTAGCTGCATTTCTACGCACTCTAGGAATATTCGTCTTCCCATATCTGGACGACTGGCTCATTCGAGCTCCATCTCAAGCAGAGGCCAAGACTTATCTAACCTGCACAATGCGTGTCCTTCAATATTTGGTACTAGTAATAAACATCCCAAAATCCATTCTCACCCCTACTCAGTCCCTCGAGTTTATAGGGGCTTTGTTGGATACCACAACTGCAAGGGCCTATCTTCCTCAGGCCCGTTGCCTACGCTTGGTGCAGTTAGCCTCTCAAATACAGTTAAAGCCCCTTTTAACTGCTCAGGAAATGTTACAACTCTTAGGCCACATGGCATCCACTGTGCATGTGGTTCCATATGCTCGCCTTCATATGAGGGCAGCTCAGTGGGCTTTGTCCACCCAATGGACTCAGGCATCAGGTTGCCTGTCAGACAAAATAGCAAACTCCAGTCGCCTCTTTTGGTCTCTCCAGTGGTGGAAGTCCTCTCAAAACCTGTTGCTGGGGTCCCCTTTTCAACAGTCGCTTCCCCAAGCAACCCTTACAACAGATGCCTCTCCAATGGGCTGGGGAGCTCATCTGCAAGATCTCTCCACCCAGGGCATCTGGTCTCCACAGGAGACTTCACTACACATAAATCTCTTGGAACTCAAAGCAATTTTCTTAGCTCTCAGAGTGTTCCACTCCCTGCTCAGCTACAGGACAGTCCTCATCCACACGGACAATCAAGTAGCCATGTTCTATGTAAACAAGCAGGGAGGGACTGGCTCTCTGTCGCTTTGCAACAAAGCTTTGCGACTGTAGGCCTTCGTCAGAGAGCATCAGATTCATCTTATGGCTGTATATCTTCCAGGTGTTCAAAACTCTTGGGCAGACAGACTCAGTCGAGTTCTGCTTCCACACGAATGGTCCCTCCACAGGGACCAGGTAGCCAAGATTTTTCGAATTTGGGGAACCCTGGACATAGACCTATTTGCAAGTCCGTGGAATGCCAAACTTCCCCGGTTCTGTTCCAGGATTCCGTGTCAGGGAGTTCAGGCCAAGGATGCCTTCCTCCTCAACTGGGGTCAAGACTTCCTTTATGCCTTTCCACCCATTCCCCTAATTCCCAAAACACTGTTCAAGCTTCAGAGAGACCGGGGTTCTATGATGCTCATAGCACCACATTGGCCACGCCAAGTGTGGTACCCTCTACTTCTGCATCTCTCTCAAGCTCCATCCCTGGAGTTGGGCTCTGCTCCAGATCTTCTCTCCCAGGAAGACGGAACGTTGTGGCACCCAAACCCCCAGTCTCTCCATCTCAGGGCCTGGTTGCTGAAAGCCTAGACCTTCAAGTTTTCCATCTCTCTCAGCAAGTCAGAGATATTATTCATGCTTCTAGAAAGCCTTCCACTAGACGTTCCTATGCTTTCAAATGGAAAAGATTTACCATTTGGTGTTCAGAGAAGGGTCTTAACCCTCTTGCAATACCTTTGAATTCTTTACTAGAGTATCTTCTGCATCTTTCCCATGCAGGCCTCAAAACGAATTCGGTAAGAGTCCATTTGAGTGCAATTGCAGCGTCCCTCAAGCCTCTCAATGGACAGCCTGTTTCCTCTCATCCTCTTATAGCAAGATTCATGAGAGGCCTTCTTTTAACTAAACCTCCCATTAGACCACCTCCAGTGGCATGGGACTTAAATCTGGTTCTTGGCCAGCTTATGAAGCCACCCTTTGAACCTTTAACCTTGAAATTTCTTTCTTGGAAGGTTATCTTTCTCATTGCAGTCACCTCAGCACGTCGCATCAGTGAGTTGCAAGCCTTGGTGGCTAATCCTCCTTATACAAGGTTCCATCATGATAAGGTAGTCCTCAGGACCAATCTACACTTTATGCCCAAAGTGGTCTCGCCTTTTCATCTGAACCAGGAGCTATATTTGCCTGTCTTTTTTCCAGGACCTCATGCATCAAGTGCAGAGAGGAATCTGCATACTTTGGATTGTAAAAGAGCTCTCACCTTTTACTTACAAAGAACACAGCAACATAGAAAGTCTTCTCAACTCTTTGTTGCTTTTGATCCTTCCCATTTAGGACTTCCAGTTTCTAAGAGAACACTGTCCAACTGGATTGCTCAGTGTATTTCTTTCGCCTACCAGAGTAGGAACCTTTCTCTGGAGGGCCATGTCACAGCTCACAATGTGAGAGCCATGGCAGCCTCAATGGCTCATATAAGCTCTGTGTCCATCGACCAAATCTGTTGAGCGGCCACCTGGGCCTCGGTTCATCCCTTTACAGCCCATTACTGTTTGGACAAGGACTCCCGCCGGGATGCCTCGTTTGGTCAGGCTGTTCTCAAACACCTGTTCCATTCCTAATCAACTCCTACCCACCTACCCTGGTTGGATGCCAGAGATCCATGGGGGAGGTAGAGTCCTTTTCAAGGACACACAACCTGGGGTCTTCCCCTGGCATCTGCAGCTAGGGAGTCCCCATATGTGAAGACTCATTCCTGCTTGTTCCTGGAGATAGCACAGTTACTTACCTGTAACAGGTGATCTCTGGGAACAGCAGGAATAAGTCTTCACAACCCACCCACCTCACCTAGGAGTTGTATCTCTCTATCTATCTTTCCTTTCCTCTCTCTCTCTTTGTCTCAGCTTTAAAACTCGAACTGGAGAGAGGCGGTTTGGAAAGGCGGGAAGGCAGCGCGCAGGCGCTGTGGGATGCTCCCAAAAGCTTTCTTACTGGACGCTGGGGAGCGTTCTCGCGCAGGCTCCGTCTGTACCGACGATACCCATATGTGAAGACTTATTCCTGCTGTTCCCAGAGATCACCTGATCTCCAGGAACAAGCAGGAATAAGTCCTCACATATGGGTACGTCGGTACCGACGGAGCCCGTGCGGGAAAGCTCCCCAGCTTCTTAGAATAGAAGCTTTTGGGACCTCCCACTGCACATGCGCACTGCCTTCCCGCCTTCCTGAACAGCTCTCCTCAGTTTCTCTTTTTCCGCGGAGCCAGCAGGTCGTGTTCCTGTCACCGCTGAAGAAATTGTTATTTTATTTGTTTCTTTAGACCGCGTACCTGCCTTCCCCATACCGATACCGGTATCGCCGGTCTTTTCTTTCTTTCTTTAAAAAATTATAATTCTTTTTTCTTATTTTTTAGCTTTTTGGTCACTTCAGAGAGGCCTCTCGGCCTACTCAATTTCTCCTCATGGAGAAGCCAGCCCCTGGATTTAAGAAGTGTACCAAATGTAATGCTGTTATTTCAGTCACAGACACCCATGACTGGTGTCTGAAATGTTTGGGGCCTGACCATTCCATACCGGACTGCCCATCTTGCTCCCACATGTCTAAACGTGGGCTGCAGAACCGGGCCAACAAATTCCATGTGCTGTTTGCTTCAGAGAATACAGCATCACAGTCATCCAGGTCTTCTTCTCCGGATGGATCTCAGGTAACCAAACCTTCTGTGGGCAAGTCCTCAAAGAGCAAATCTCCTTCAAAGCATCGAGAGGCTCTTAGCTTAGAACTTGAGGACCCTGCCCCAGCCAAACAACCCCGGCGGGAAGTCCAACTTCCAAAAACGCCAATTCAGGGGTCTCAGGTTGATATCGATGCTACGGCCTCGACAGATCACCTGTTAGCCTGCTCTGGGGTACCGGGTCACTCCGGTACCGACATCCAGGCAGCTATGGCGTCCATGGGCGATACTGTACAGTCCATGCAGCAGGCCGTCATGGCTTTCATTAAAGCTGCAACGCCATCGGTTCCGCTTTCAGCGGTTCCGGGCCCGATACCGGTATCGTCCGCCATGCCGGTATCGAGGCCGTCCACCTCTAAACGCAAGTCGGTACCGTATGGGCTTTCGCTCCATACCGGTTCCATACCCGATACGCCCGATATCGATACCGATCGGTACGCGTATCGTGCGTTAGAGGAAAGCACCGATTCCTCTGAGGATTTTCACTCCTCTGATGATTCTGCTGAGTTTTCACTCAACTTACCTGAGGAGCCCTCTTCTCCTAAAAGGAGAATGTCCCCTCCAGAGGATTTGTCCTTCCAGGACTTTGTTTTAGATATGGCTACAGCCCTTTCTATTACCACATCCTCTGAAAAGGAACCCAGATCCAAAAAACTGGATATTTTGGGATACTCAAAGGCCCCTAAGGAGGCAGTTACCCTGCCTATCCATGAAATCCTTCAAGAACAACTGATGGATTTCTGGGAAAATCCTTTGACTTTGTCTCCTTATTCCCGTAGGTTGGACACCATGTATAGGGTCCCTCCTTCTCCTGGTTTCCAAAAGACTCAATTGCCCCACCACTCTATTGTGGTGAAGTCTGCAATGAAGAAGATTAGGAGTACCAAAAGGCACTCTTCCACCCCTCCAGGACGGGAATGTAAGACTTTGGACTCTTTTGGTAGGAAAATTTTCCAGGCTAGTATGCTTATAGCCAGGATTAATTCCTACAGTCTCTATATGGGCATGTTCCTGGAGGAACTTGCCAAAAAGGTGCGGCATTTTGCCCCCTTTATCCCTGAGGATAAAAAGCAGGGTTTCCTTTCCCTAGTGAAACAACTCTTAGAGGTTTCTAAGTTCTCTAATAGGGCAGCATATGATTCCTTTGAGGGAGCCAGTAGGGCTTCGGGCATTGCTATTGCAGCCCGACGTCTTGCTTGGCTCCAGGCCTCTGATCTGGAACCTTGGGTTCTAGATGGCTTACGTAATCTGCCCTGTACAGGTGAGAACTTATTTGGGGAAGAGTGGCAAATCAAAGCCACCCAGATGGATGCTGAAAATGCCACCTTGGAAAGACTTTCAAAGTCCACTTCAATTCCTACTAAGAAAAAGTCTTTTAAAAGGCCTTACTATAAGAAGGCCAGAGTTGCTTCAAATACTGGCCAGCAGTCTTCTCAACCTCGCTATACTGCTAAGCGTCAGCAATCCAAACAAGCACGAGCTAAGCCTGCAGCAGCTACTGTAGCTCAGCAGGCTCCAACCCCTCAGGGGTTTTGACTTGCTCCTAGGGAACTTGCCACTTCTGGTTCTAACACAACCAGAACCTCTCACCATACCCGGAAGGTTGGTTCACTTTGCTCCCAGATGGGAACAAATCACAACAGAACAATGGACCCTCTCTATCATTCGAGAGGGTTACAAACTTCATTTCTCCAGCCTTCCTCCCCATCATATGGTGAGACCATTCAATTCTCCCCCATCTCTCCTAACCCTGTTGGGTCAAGAGGTTTCCTCTCTTCTTGCCCAAGGGGCCATAGAAGAGGTTCCTCTTCCTCAACAAGGGTCCGGTTTCTACTCCCCTTATTTTCTCATTCCAAAGAAGACAGGGGGATTCAGACCAATCCTAGATCTGAGAGAATTGAACAAATTTCTCTTCAAGGAGAAATTCAAAATGCTGTCTCTCGGCATTCTCCTTCCTTACCTCCAGGGTCAGGACTGGCTTTGTTCTCTAGACCTACAGGATGCGTATACACATATACTCATCCATCCATCCCACAGAAAGTATCTTCGCTTTCTGTTTCAGGGAAAACATTTCCAATACAGAGTACTCCCCTTCGGTCTAGCCTCTGCTCCAAGAGTATTCACAAAATGCATGGCAGTCGTAGCCGCATTTCTAAGAGGCATGGGAATCTTTGTCTTCCCATATCTGGACGACTGGCTCATCCGAGCTCCAACTCAGTCACAGGCCCAGATTTCCCTGGACCACACAAGGCGCCTTTTGCAGTATCTGGGACTGGTAGTAAACCTTCCCAAGTCCCAACTCATCCCTACTCAATCTCTAGAATTCATAGGGGCCCAGTTGGACACCATCACTGCAAGGGCCTACCTTCCACAGGTTCGAGGCCAGCGCCTCCTGAGTTTGGCCTCCCAAGCTCAGTCCAGCACTCACTTGACAGCCAGGGAAATGCTACGCCTACTGGGTCATATGGCCTCCACAGTACATGTGGTGCCCTATGCTCGTCTTCATATGAGAGCAGCTCAATGGACCCTGGCCACTCAGTGGACTCAGGCGTCAGGAGCGCTCTCAGACCAAATACAAACCTCCGATCGTCTGTTTTGGTCCCTCCACTGGTGGACTTCCACCAAGAATCTGTTGTTGGGGGCTCCATTTCAACCATTGCTACCCCAAGCAACCCTCACAACAGATGCCTCCCAAACAGGGTGGGGAGCCCATCTGCAAACTCTCTCCACTCAGGGCACTTGGTCTCTACAGGAGACCACCCTTCATATCAATCTTCTGGAACTGCGAGCAATTTACCTTGCCCTCAAGGTCTTCCACTCCCTCCTAGCCAACCTCACTGTCCTAGTTCAGACGGACAATCAGGTGGCCATGTTTTACATAAACAAACAAGGAGGGACGGGCTCTCTGTCGCTTTGCAACGAAGCTCTAAGACTATGGGCCTTCGCCAGAGAGCATCAGATTCACCTGCTAGCAGTGTATCTCCCAGGAGTTCAAAACTCTCGGGCAGACAGGCTCAGTCGAGTTCTGCTGCCACACGAATGGTCCCTACATTTGGACCAAATAAACCGAATCTTTCAGGAATGGGGGACCCCGGACATAGACCTCTTTGCAAGTCCGTGGAATGCCAAACTTCCCCGGTTCTGTTCCAGAACTCCGTGTCAGGGAGCTCAGGCTACGGACGCCTTTCTCCTGAATTGGAATCAGGCATTCCTATATGCCTTTCCACCCATTCCTTTGATTCCCAAGACTCTGTTCAAACTCCAGAGGGATCATGGAACTATGATCCTCATAGCTCCACGCTGGCCACGCCAAGTGTGGTTCCCTCTACTTCTACAGCTCTCCCAGGGATCCTACTTGGATCTGGGAGCTGCGCCAGACCTCCTGTCTCAGGAGGAGGGGACTTTGTGGCACCCAAACCCCAAATCCCTTCACCTCAGTGCTTGGTTACTGAAGGCTTAAGCCTTCAAGACTTTCATCTTTCCCAACCAGTGAAAGATATCCTTTCTGCCTCTAGGAAACCCTCTACCAGGCGTTCCTATGCTTTCAAATGGAAACGTTTTTCCATTTGGTGTGCTCAGCAGGGTCTTGACCCTCTGGCACTTCCTTTGAATTCTCTTCTTGATTATCTCCTGCATCTATCCAATGCAGGCCTCAAGACGAATTCGGTAAGAGTCCATTTAAGCGCTATTGCAGCATCCTTGAAACATATAAATGGACAACCTATCTCCTCTCATCCTCTTGTTGCAAGATTCATGAGAGGCCTGACTCTCACTAAACCTCCCATCAGACCACCCCCGGTCGCATGGGATTTGAATCTAGTGCTCGGTCAACTTATGAAGCCACCTTTTGAGCCAATGTTTTCCACCTCCTTGAAATTTCTTTCCTGGAAGGTCATCTTCCTCATTGCAGTCACTTCGGCTCGCCGCATCAGTGAGCTGCAGGCTTTAGTGGCTAATCCACCTTACACAAGATTTCATCATGATAAGGTGGTCCTTAGGACGAATCCCCACTTTATGCCTAAAGTGGTCTCGCCTTTTCATCTTAATCAAGAGGTATATCTACCTGTCTTTTTTCCAGCTCCTCATGCATCCAATGCAGAGAGGAACCTTCATACTCTGGATTGTAAAAGAGCTCTCGCTTTTTACCTTAATAGGACTCAGCCACATCGAAAGTCTTCTCAACTTTTTGTGGCCTTTGATCCTTCCCATTTGGGACTTCCAGTCTCCAAGCGTACACTTTCCAATTGGATTGCTCAGTGTATTTCTTTTGCTTACCAGAGCAAAAACATTTCTCTGGAAGGCCATGTCACTGCTCACAATGTGAGGGCCATGGCAACTTCTATGGCTCATCTGCACTCTGTTTCCATAGATCAGATCTGTCGAGCCGCTACCTGGGCCTCGGTTCATACCTTCACAGCCCATTACTGTTTGGACAAGGACTCCCGCCGGGATGCCTTGTTTGGCCAGGCTGTCCTCAAGCACCTGTTCCATTCCTAAACAACTCCTGCCCACCTTCCCAGAATGGATGCCTGAGATCCATACGAAGATGGCGAACCTTTACAGGGGATCCCATGCATCTAAGCTAGGGAGTCCCCATATGTGAGGACTTATTCCTGCTTGTTCCTGGAGATAGCACAGTTACTTACCTGTAACAGGTGATCTCTGGGAACAGCAGGAATTAGTCCTCACAACCCACCCACCTCCCCTAGGAGTTGTATCTTTTATCTATCTATCTTCCTGTCCTCTCTCTGTTGACTCAGCTATAAACTCGAAACTGAGGAGAGCTGTTCAGGAAGGCGGGAAGGCAGTGCGCATGTGCAGTGGGAGGTCCCAAAAGCTTCTATTCTAAGAAGCTGGGGAGCTTTCCCGCACGGGCTCCGTCGGTACCGACGTACCCATATGTGAGGACTAATTCCTGCTGTTCCCAGAGATCACCTGTTACAGGTAAGTAACTGTGCTTTACAGGTAAGTAACTGTGCTAAACTGTTACTCAGACAGAAGGCATGTTAAGAGCTCACAATGCAGCTATATCAATTTTCAGCAGATATTGTATGGAAAATACATGAAGGGTTCTGCTATTAAAGACAGTCTTTCTCTTCACCATGAACTTGAAGCTTTGGAAATTAAATAGAGCTAGTTCAAATACTCAATTGTTGAATTTTTCTAGCATGTACTTACTTTCGCTAGAAATTATGTTCAGAAACTATCTTAATGTCAAATGTAGATGATGGCGGCAAGTTGGCTTATTGCTATTTACCTAAAAATGTTGCGAAATGGGATCAGTTAGAAGGTGATATTGGGATCATCTTTGACTCCTCCCTCTCCTCCTTCACACACATCCAACAAATAGCTAAAACCTGTTTCTTTCTCTATAATAACAAAATTCACCCCTTCCTTTCTGAATACACTACTAAAACACTTATCCACTTTAGTCATCTCCTGCCTCGACTATTGAACTGCTTCCTTTCTGGTCTCCCTCTGAGTCATCTTTCTCCCCTTCAGTCTGTTCAGAACTATGTTGCATAGCTAATCTTCCGCCAGCCCTAATATCCCCCTGTAACCTTAAATCACTTCATTGACTTTCCTTCTGTTTCTGTATTCAATACAAACTTCTTCTTCTGACCTATAAATGCATTCATTCTACTGCTCCTAACTACCTTTCCTTTCTCTCTCCCTACACCCCTCCTCGTGAACTCTGCTGTTCCTCTGGCTTGCTTTTCTCTATGCCCTTTTCTTCACTGCCAACTCCAGACTCTGTTCCAGGCATAAGGAGCAGCAAGGTGAAAGGATCGATCTACCTGAATCTTAACGTCAGGTTTCATCTCTTTTCCTTTTTAAATTCATGCTAGACACTTCACCTCTTTCAGGCTGCTTTTGGATCTTAATCCCTTGTTCTTCTGTCTCCTTACCCTTCCCTATTGTATCCTTTTTCTCATCTATTGTACTGTCTGTCTTGATTAGATTGTAAGATCTGATGAGCAGGGACTAGCTTTTATATGTGCCTGTACAGTGCTGTGTATGCCTTGTAGCGCTATAAAAATGATTTGATAGTAGCAGTAGTATTGAACAGCTAGAAGCATCTGATTGCTCTTGTCATCACTCTTTATTGGTTACCTTCAGTCTCTGATTTGGACCAGAGCACCATTTCCTTATCCGTTCAGTCCAGTCCCAATGCATGGGTTATGCTCTATCACCAGCAGATGGAGACTGAGAACTTTAATGTTGATGATGTCACA
Organism: Ichthyophis bannanicus; assembly: GCA_033557465.1. Classification (NCBI taxonomy): domain Eukaryota; kingdom Metazoa; phylum Chordata; class Amphibia; order Gymnophiona; family Ichthyophiidae; genus Ichthyophis; species Ichthyophis bannanicus. The sequence continues at coordinate 954,474,103 of CM066031.1, forward strand.
CTATAAAGGGTCTGTGCAGGGAGGCATGGGGAGTGCAGTGCTAGCAGAGGAGATGTCTCCTCTTCTTCAGTGGGCAGAGATGCATCTTCTAGTGTTGTCAGCTGCTCACATAGCTGGAAAGGAAAATGTACAAACTGACTTTCTCAGTTGTGATCATCTGGACCTAGGGCGTGGTCTCTGGAAAACTGTGTTTCAGAGTATCATGTGGTGTTGGGGGGGAGGGGGCTGCTAGTCATGGATCTGATGGGGTCAGCTTCCAAAGCCAAAGTGGTTCATTTCTTCAGTCACGAACGAGAAAAGATGTCGGAAGGATTGGATGCACTAGTTCAGCATTGGCCAAGCGACAGCCTCCTATGTTTCCTCTATGGCCTCTGACTGGCTAAATACTTATGAAAATAGAGGCACATCGGGTACTAGTGATTTTGGTGGCTCCAGATTGGCCTCAGACTGTGGTATGCGGATCTGATATGGCTGATGTCGGGTCTCCTGTGGCACCTTCCGGTAATGGAAAATTGCAGTCGCAGGTCCCAGTATTTATGCTGGAAGTGGCTCAATTCTTGCTTGCAGCTTGGCTCTTGAGAGGTATAGGTTGAAGAAAAGGGGTTACTCTGCTCAAGTCATTTTGACTTTACTTTGAGCATGAAAGCAATCAACAACATTAGCCTATGTGAGAGTTTGGTGAGTATTTGAAAACTGATGTGAGGAGAGGGCTCTCCTGGCTCTTTCTTGCTTCCGGACGTGCTCACTTTTTTTACGGGCGGGTTTGGACAAAGATCTTGTTTTCATTTCTGTGCTACTTCAGTTGGCAGCTTTGTCCTGTTAACGTGGTCAAATTCTAGGGGGCTCTGTCTTCTCATCCAGATGTGTTATGTTTTTTGAGAGGGGCCAAAAAGGTTAGGCCACCGACAAGTCAACTCGTTCCACTGTGGTTCTCAAATCTGGTTTTGTCATTCTTTATGGGACCTCTGAACCTCTTAGGATCTGACTTTGAAGGTGTGTTTTTCTTGTGGCCATTTAATCGATGTGTAGGATCTCCAAACTGCAGGCCTTATCTTGTAGATTAGCCTTTCCTTATGATTTCCAAAAAAAAGTTCGTTCTTCCACCTGTTCCTTCTTTCTTGCCGAAGGTAGTTTCGGGATTCCATATTAACCAAACGGTAGCTCTCCCTGTCTTTTCCAGTATGGAAGAAAAAGCAGAATCTTGTCAGTTGCATCTCTTGGTTAGTTGTATAGTACTTAAGCTTTATCTTAAGTATACTAAACCCTTTAGGAAATCGTATCATCTTTGTTCTTTTTGGTGGGCCACCAAAGATGAGGTAGCTTTGAAGGCCTCCATTGTGCAGTGGTTGAAAGATGCTATTGCATCTGCCTACTTGCTGAAACATAAATCTGTTCCAGAAGGATTGCGGGCACATTCAATGAGGGCTCTGGCGATGTGAGCTGAGTATAGCCTCGTCTTTTTGGTTGATATATGTAAAGCGGCGACTTGGTCATCACCACTGTTCCCTCTAAGCTGTGCGCGTGTGCGCGCGCACACACCTCGCCAAGCGAGCGCACATACTTTACAACAGAGCGCACAAAAATTACGGCTCTGATTCTGATAGAAAACAACACAGACGTCTTAAAATTTAAAAGTTATGATTGTAATTACTAGAAATTTCCCGCTTCATTTAGTAATCGTCTATTTTCATTTAATTTGATTAAAATCAATGTGGTGTACATACTGTATTCTGACGTGCAGTCAAATTTTAAAGTATATAACTCCAAGTGTCGTTATGTGGCGCACAAAAATTTAACCTTCCTTCAAAAGCTGCACACAGCTGATATTTTATGCGCACACAGCCTACAGAAAATTAGAGGGAACATTGGTCATCACTTCATACTTTTGTATGGCATTACCACTTGGATATTCAGGCAAGAGAGGATATGCATTTTGAAGCGCAAGTATTACATGCCAGGCTCGTGGCTCCCATCTAAACTTGAGTATTGCTCTGGTATATCCCATACGTCTGGACTGAACTGAAGGGTCATTAAGAAGGTGAAACTAGACCTTACCTGCTAATTTTCTTTCCTTGAGTCTGTCCAGTCCAGTGAGCGGTATATCAAATGTAATAAACATAAACATAAACATAAACCCACCTATTCTGTCTTTGTTGCGAGCCTGGACGTGGAAGAATTTTTAAGGGTGCCATTGCGTCTGTCCGGTGTTCTCTCTTAGCTCTTTTTTTCTGGGATATAAAATTAAGATGAAATCTCTAGATAAATTAGATCTCCTGTACTGTGCTTTTTTCTGGGGAGCCGTAACATTCAATTCCTTTAGTTAATGTTTTAGATAAACTATCAACATATGTACATATGTATATTTGCACATAGTTACCCTGTTCGTTTGTTTCCTGTACAAAACCCCCTGTTATAATGTAAATGTAATGTAAACCGCACTGGTGTAAAGAGCGCGGTATATAAGAAAGTTAAATAAATAAATAAATATATGTATATAGTTTCTAAAGTTTTAAAAAATTCCATAACATTTTTTCTTGTGGAATCTGCTTTAATAAAATACTGGAGTGAGCAGCTATGCACAGACCCTTTATAGTATGACATCATCAAAACCAAAGTTCTCAGTCTCTATTTGCTAGTGATAGGGCACAAACCATGCATCTGGACTGGAGAGACTCGAGGAAAGAAAATTAGCAGGTAAGGTCTAATTTCACCATTTAAACTATATTTTAAGAAAAAAAGTTGTCTTTTTTTTTTTGTGGTGAGAGGATAGATTTTCTTTTGTGACATTACCCTAATTACTCAATCTAGGAGGAAATGTTTCTGACCCTTAAGTCTGTTTTTTGCCCTTAGGCCGGGGCAACACATTAAAGTATCCATCTGCGTGTATTATTGGTTTTTGGGATATGTGCTTTTTATCCCAGCTCAATTAGCTTTTGACACAAAAGAAGGATCCATCTATTGACCATTAGTGTAATTTCTTTTTGGGTAGGTTTAGGAGACACATGCATTAATGTAGGTACTATGTTTGGCTGATTTTGCTTCTTTTCTTTGTTCTAGTCTATATTTTCTTGCCAATAAACTTGTATGATGGCTAGATATTTTTGTTTTCTTTATTATACTTGTTATCTCTGCTTCAGAGACATGGGAATTGTGTATTTTGTTAATTTTCCTGAATGTAATTAAAATCTTCAATTTAAAACCTTGCATTTTGGTATTGGTCTTTTAAACCATCTTGCTTCAGTGAGGGTTGGACAGAAGGGTGTTAAATCCTCCAATCCCTTCTCAAATTGCATACAATTCTCAATCTTGGCCTAAAAGCCAAGAAGGGGCCTATCTTCGCCCATGGGCCATACCCTATACTTGCTTCTTAGCTGAGAGGAGGCTGAGAGCATAGCTTGTTCTGAAGAGAAAAATGTAGATGTGAGATGACAGCTTGGTTCCTGGGGCTAGGCTGGGGGTGGGGGAAGTGAGAGTTTTTGACACTAGTTGATGGATTGCTCACTGTAATCAGATCATGGATGCCAGGCCCAGTGCAAGGCACATTTGAATTCTAATAGAAGCTGTTGCATGAACTTGGCACTGCAAGGCTTTAAATGTGTGATTTTATACACCTCTGGAAAACTGTACTGCTTGCTATGACATTTTTTCCATACTTAAGTTAAATATGGGTAATTTGTCAGTGTCTTAGAGTATGCAGGGATGGTTAAATCATTTACTATCCAGATAAATATAGAAAACCAGTCATTTCAAAGGATGTATAGGGCCTGACTGGAGCTATTGATTTATGTGAAAAAATTCTCGCAGAAAGAAAACCTTTTTGTTTGCTGTGATTAAAGTGTTTTGGAAGTTGTGATAATCTTGGATTAAAATATAAATTAAACATAGATTTTCTCCTGCAAACAATGTTCCCTCTAAGCGTTTGAATCCTTGTGTGCAAAAATGTCCACTAACCAAATTTGTGAGCAACTGTGTGCAGTGGAAGCTATTAATTTTGTCGTCATGTTATAATTATAATTTTCAAGGAAATTATAAAATTTTTATTTTTATTACCTTAATTGTAATAGTAATACCTTAATATTTGTCTTTCTTACGCTTTTATTTGAGTTGCAGAAATTCTTTCTGAAAAGTGACTCTTATAAGATTATAGTTTTTTTTTCATTGCTAACATTCTGCATCAGTTTTATAGACCCCTCCTCCTCTGGATGGAACTCACAGGGGGGGATGGTGAACTGCAGGGTGAAAGTTGGAAAGGGTATGGTGAAACTGCAAGGCAGAAGTCAGCAGTGATAAAAGCTGAGCTCTGCATAGCACTTAAAAATTTGTGCATTTTTCCTGTGCAGTTCAGAAGGAAAGTTGCCGGTGACAATGTCGTCTTTAAATTTTAACAATCTGTTTTTATCTTTCTCTGTCTCTCTATATATATCTATATCTCTACATATCTATAATCTCTCTCTATATATATCTATATATCTATCTCATAGAGATCTATATAGATCTATCTATATATCTGTCTCATAGAGATCTATCTATATATCTGTCTCATAGAGATCTATCTAGCTCAGTCTCATAGAGATCTATCTAGCTCATAGAGATCTATCTAGATCTAGCTCATAGAGATCTATCTAGATCTAGCTCATAGAGATCTGTTATAGCGCCATCCTATAGATGGGATCTGAATAGCCAACTGAGCAGAGTACCAGTTTAAGCTAAGTAATCACACTCAACGAAGATTAAGCTGATGCAAATAGTTTGATTTCTTTGTGCTACTTTAACACAGACAAATTTGAAATGTTTTTATATATTTTTTGTGCGTGCTATATTTTGCCGTGTGTGCAGGGTTCAGTGTCTGTGTGAGCGTGCACATGTGCATTACTTAGAGGAAACATTGCAAGTAGGAGGAGCTGGGTTTTTTTTTTAAAACATGTTTTATTAAGCATTGTGACATACAGGGTAAGAGAAGGCATTCCCAATGCAACACCCCCAACTACCACCCCGCCTTCCAACGCCAGCTGTTGTACATCCAAAATTACACTTACCATACTTACAATCCCCTCCCCCTTTTGCAATATAACACCCACGTACACAGTGTTACCCCCATTCAGGTATGATCCCCCAGTTTATACCCCTCCATGTCACCCTGTAACAGTGAACACATCTTAGCTTACCACTAATTAACCACACATAACTTTGATAACATCATAAACTTTGTGTGTTAGATGTCCGTCCCCCCTCCCTCCCCCACCTCTCCCCACAAATCCCCCAGCCTCCCTTCCAAGTATGCGTCCCAGATCTTATGAAATATCCATTCTTTACCCCTCAACCGATACGTTAATAGGTCAAAGCGCACCGCCGCAGCAACTTTCTCCTCCCAATCCTCCTCCGTGGGCCCATTCACACTCCTCCACTTCCCGGCTATCGTCACTCTCGCGGCCAATTTCACTTTCTCCTCCAGCAGCCCCCGCCATTTCCCCCTTCCTGACACGCCTTGATATCCCAAAATTAAGTCCCCTGGGCAACTTGGAAATGCTCCTTGCACCATCCTGCCTCCATCCACCCCCCTTAGGAGCTGGATTTTGAGAATGGTAGGTTCTGAGGAGATGAATGGACAGAATAAAGAGGAGTCCATGCGTGGTGAGATGCTATGGATAAGAAAGATGGAGGAATCTGCTCGTAGTGAAGAGAAGAGGCGGGAGGAAGGTTTTCAGAGTGGTGGGCTGGAACAGGTGGGTGATTTTGACCAGGTTGAAAAGGCATCTGAGAGTGGTGGGAATGTGAAGCAGAGGCTGGTTGTCCCAAGGTATGAGACACCCCATAAGAATGGAGCCAAATTGTACTCAGAACCCAGGGGAATGTTATATACCAAACCATTGATAAGCTATAAATCAATTTGTCCTTAATTCTTCAGTGCCAGGGGAACTATGAGATGGAGGAACAATACCAGCAGCAGCTATCTGCCCACTGTACGTATGCATGTCTGTTGTCTTTCTCCCTCTGCATACCTATGTTATGTAGCAATCCATATTGTAGTTGAGTGACAGAATGAGCATCATGTGAGATAATCATTTGTTCTCACAATGATGCATATTCTTAAATACAAGTGGGCTCTCCGGGTTTTATCTGTAGATTTTGATTTTTATGTAGCTTAGCACCCCTTTCCTGTAAGGCTGGTTTGTTGCAAACATGGCAAAAATATTTTTAATGGAAAATTAGCCAGAGCTTCTGAAAAACATTTCTGCTTTGCTTTGGGGGAATGCGATTTTAGCATGCAATGGAAGGTGACCTGGTAGTGACCGAAAAGAGATGGTAAGCTGCTTGGGTTATCTACAATCTACAGTGGGCCAGTGACTGTGCTGGTAAAGGTGGTGTGATAAGCTGGATGTCTGTGCATGCAAGTTTGTGAATTCATGATGAAGAGGTGTGTCTGGCACCAGGAATTTTTCATGCCTATCCTGTTGGTACTCCATGATGGTAAGTAAATCTATTTAAGGGATTTTCCTTATCGTCACTCCAGTCCAGTCCCTTTACTTCTGGGTTACGCAACCCTTCCAGCAGCTTGGAGGCTGAGCCCAACCTTTTTGGGGGTGGAGCGGTATAAATACCCCTGGTACCACCCACCAACTCCAGTATTCTCAGCCTCCAAGCAGCTGGAGGGTTCCGTAAGCCTAGGGCTTACTGGAGTCCCCCCTTCTTTAGATTTTATTTTAATTTTAATTGTATTTTAATTGTAGTTTAATTCTAGCTTCCAAACTCCTTTTAGACCTTTAAATTGGGTATTGATTTTTATTTGACGCTGTATCTTTAAATTATCTCCTGCCCTCTCTCCCTCTCCCCCCCCCCCCCCCCCCCGGGGATGGACATCGGAGGAGAGTCTCACCGGCGGCAGCGAGGAGGTCTAGTCAGTGTTCCTCTCGCGGCTGTTCCGGGCTTACCCAGCATTTCCTCTGCAGAGTCCTGTGCTGCCTCGCGCCGAAGCCCCGCGGTGGCTGAGCGCTGGAGGCACGCCTCGCCTAGTCTCCTCCGTCCTGTCCCGCTCCTGACCGAAGGGACGCGGAGTTGAGCCCCGGAGCCGCGATTCCAGTAGGCCGGCAGAGATCGTTCGGCGGCAGCGGGAGGAAGCCACTTCCGGTGCTGGAGGGTGTTCCCGGCCCTGGCCCTTCTCTTCCAGCGCCGCAAAGGCACAGTCGTTTTTTCCCCGGGTCGGGCTCCACGTGGTTGAGGCCTACCACGTGTGGAGCCTTCGGCCCGAGAGTGCTGAGTCTGGCCTGTGCACAGCATCAGAAGAGCTTCTAACCGCAAGTACCGAGTTTATGTTGGCAGGGGGGCTTGCTTGCGCATAATTTTTTGCACATATTCTTCCTTTTGTTGCTCTGTTCAGATTTAAGTTAGTTTAATTTTTAATTTGTCTTATTTTAAGCTGTTTATTTTAAAACTTCTCTTGCCTTGTTTTGGTCCCTATTAGGAAAGCATTACAAGCTCTCTGCTTTCTCAGGGGTTATATATACTACCTTGGTTTGGCTGCGCACAAGAGAAGCCCCGGCTCTCTTTTTCCATGGCATCCAAGCCACGATGTCCTTCCTGTGGGACGCGCAGGGGCACCTCTGCAGAGACAGGAATCTGCAGGAGCTGTGCCGCGGAGGCAGCATCAGTGGAACAGGAGATTAGCCTGGCCATGTCGCAGCCCTCCCAGGGATCAGGTAATCCTCTGGAAGGGGAAGGGGAGTCCCAGTTTCCTATCTCCACTCCTACGGACCTGCCTATGCCCCCTCAGCCTCTACCCTCCCCCCACTCTAGCGCTGGGGGGCCCGGAGAATTTTTCTCTCCTGACTTCATCCTCCTACTCCATAAGGCCTACTGCCTATGTAAGCAGGGCCGGGGGACAGAAGAGGCTATCCCGCCAGCAGAGGACAAATCATCTAGTGCCCCCGGGGCTAACAATCTGGAAGCCGGTATCCCTGCTAAGCGCCCATGTCTGGGCGGCGAAGAGCTCCTAGCATCCCTATCCCAGGGTACTCCGGAGGAGGATAGCTCAGTTAAAGACTTGGAGGAGGATGAAGAGGAGCTAGAAGAAGGTGAGATCCCGGAAGAAGATCAGTCACGGATAGTTAGAGTCTTTCGCCGTGAGGAGCTCCCGGCGTTAATTAATGAGTCCCTAAAAGTTCTCAATGTGGCCTCAGACACGCCCTCGCAGGAAAAAGCGTTGGAGGACCCCTTAATCCAGGCCTTCAGGAGATCCCAAAGGGTTTTCCCGGTCCACAGGGTCGTGCGCCAGATGATCCAGGAAGAATGGGACCAGCCAGAATCAAACTTAAGGGGAGTCAGGACCATGTCTCGTTTATACCCGCTCCCAGAGGCAGATAAAGAGCTGCTAAGATCTCCCAGAGTAGATGCAGCGGTATCAGCAGTTACTAAGAAGACCACGATACCAGTGGAGGGCAGTTCGGCCCTAAAGGACGCGCAAGACAGGAAGTTGGATACGCTCCTGAAACAGGCCTTTGATGTAAGCGCTATCGCCTTGCAGGCCTCCGTGTCGGGAGCGTGGGTGGCCCGGGCCTGTTTACGGTGGGCTCAACAGCTCCAGTCAGAGGTTTCAACGGGCGAGATACAGGCCAACTCGGCTAAGGTGGAGTCCGGAGCGGCCTACTTGGCGGACAGTCACTATGACCTCATCAGAAGCCTAGCCAAGAACATGGCCTCGGTTGTGGCAGCTAGACGGTATCTGTGGCTACGAAATTGGGCAGCGGACGCTTCCTCGAAGTCCCGCTTGAGCCGACTCCCCTTTAAGGGGAAACTCTTATTTGGAGAGGATTTGGAGAAACTAGTTAAGGACCTGGGTGAGTCTAAGGGAGGCAGGCTCCCGGAAGATAGACCAAAGCAAGGGCGCCCGCTAGCCCCGGTGCGCTCCCAACCTAGGGACGTGCGGAGATTTCGCCCGGCCAGGTCAGGTTCCTTTCCCAGGGGCCGTTTTCCCTCGAAGGGACAAGGCTTCAGAGGTTTTCGGGGGGCTGGATGGGGTTTTGGGGCCTCCTCCTCCTCCTTCTCGGGACCCAGAAAACAACAATGAGATGACGGGGGTCCAGGAGGAAGGACAGCCAGTAGGCGGTCGCCTGAGGCTGTTCCTTCCCACCTGGTCCCGAGTCACGTCCGACCAATGGGTCCTAGAGCTAATCAGAGAAGGCTATGCTCTCGAATTTTCAAAACAAATACTTCCAGCGTTTGTTCAGTCTCCCTGCGGTTCTTCAGCAAAGAGGGCAGCAATAGAGGCAACTCTTGCCCGCCTAATAGCTCTAGGGGCGGTGGTCCCAGTACCACCAGACCAGTGCGGCTCTGGTCGATACTCGATTTACTTTGTAGTGCCAAAAAAGGAAGATTCCTTCCGACCGATCCTGGACCTAAAGCAGGTCAACCGGTGCCTCAGGGTACCACACTTCCGGATGGAGACCCTACGCTCAGTCATAGCGGCCGTAAGGGGAGGGGAGTTCCTAACGTCCCTCGACTTGACAGAGGCCTACCTTCATATCCCGGTCAGGAAGTCCCATCAACAATTCCTGAGATTCGCAGTGCCAAGAGGCCACTTTCAGTTCCAGGCCCTACCCTTCGGCCTAGCTACGGCCCCCAGGACATTCACCAAGGTAATGGTCGTAGTGGCGGCCTTCCTTCGGAAGGAGGGAATATTAGTGCACCCCTACTTGGACGACTGGCTGATCCGAGCAAAGTCACAAGAGGAAAGTCATGCGGCAACGGCCAGAGTGGTTCAGGTTCTAGAAGAATTGGGGTGGGTCATCAATCGACTGAAGAGCAGGATGACTCCCTCACAGGATCTAGAGTACCTCGGGGGCAGGGTATTCCTGTCTCGGTCAAGATCAAGAGAGCTAAGGCGTCTAGTCACGCAGTTTCTCGGCAGGCGAAGTCCCTCGGCTTGGCATTATCTTCAGCTTCTGGGAACCATGGCGGCGGCGATAGAGGTAGTCCCATGGGCCAGGGCACACATGCGTCCGCTACAGCGGGCACTGTTACGTCGATGGTCTCCTCAGCATCATCCTCTGGCAACGCAGTTACCTTGCGCTCCGAGGACCAAACAGTCCCTACACTGGTGGCGGTGTCCAAGGAATTTGGACCGCGGGATGCCCCTCGAACCTCATCTGTGGTTACTATTGACAACGGATGCCAGCCTGTCAGGCTGGGGAGCACACTGCGAGGACCAGTTCGTCCAGGGCCGCTGGACACCGTTGGAATCACAGTGGCCCATCAACAGACTGGAATTGAGGGCCGTCACGCTGGCGCTCAAGGCGTTCACGGCCTTAGTTCAAGGAAAAGCTATTCGCGTCCTTTCCGACAACGTCACGGCGGTGGCCTACATCAACCACCAGGGAGGCACCAGCAGTCCTGCCCTGGAGAAGGAGGCAGACGCCCTCTTCCGGTGGGCGGAGCACAGATTGCAGGCACTTTCAGCTCAGCACGTGGCGGGCGAGGACAACGTCACAGCCGACTTCCTCAGCAGATGCAAGATAGACCACGGGGAGTGGGAACTAGATCAGGAGATCTTCGAACAGATAGTGGACCGCTGGGTGCTCCCAGTCATGGACCTCATGGCGCGGTTCTCTACAGCCAAGGTAGACAGGTTCTTCAGCCGAAGGAAGGAAAGAATGTCCGAGGGCTTGGATGCCCTGTCTCAAAAGTGGCCTCCCAAAGGACTACTATATGTATTCCCTCCGTGGGCTCTGATCGGAAAGGTTCTGCAGCGGGTGGAGTCTCACCAGGGGTTGGTAGTCCTCATAGCTCCGGATTGGCCTCGCCGCCCCTGATATGCGGATCTGGTGAGGATGGTCACCGGCCCTCCGTGGCGGCTCCCTTGCAAAAGGGACCTGCTGAGGCAAGGTCCAGTTCGCATGCCTCACGTGGATCGATTCTCGCTTACGGCCTGGCTATTGAGAGGGCGCGGTTCCTAAAGCGAGGCTACTCAGGAGCAGTGATCTTGACGCTGTTGAAGGCGAAGAAGCGCTCGACCTGTCTATCCTATGTAAGGGTCTGGCGCATTTTCGAAGCCTGGTGTGCAGAGCATCGACGGAAGCCTCTCTCGGCATCTGTCCCAGAGGTTCTGGAATTCTTGCAAGCAGGGTTTGATAAGGGCTTGGCGCACAGCTCCCTACGGGTCCAGCTAGCGGCAATCGCTTGCTATAGAGGCAAGGTCCGGGGCAAACCCTTAAGGGAGCACCCGGACGTATCCAGGTTCCTGAGGGCAGTTGGTCGGCTACGCCCTCAGCGGAGGGTGGTCGTCCCCCCTTGGGACCTTAACCTAGTGCTGAATGCCATGGTCGGGGAGCCCTTTGAGCCAGTGAAGAGAGCCTCCTTAAAGGATTTGACCCTAAAGACAGTTTTCCTGGTAGCTATCTGCTCGGCCAGGAGGGTTTCGGAACTCCAGGCGCTCTCCGCCCAGCCTCCCTTCCTGACCTTCCTAAAGGACAAGGTGGTCATGCGCACAGTGCCTTCCTTCTTGCCCAAGGTTATCTCTCCCTTTCATGTAAACCAGACAGTCACCCTGCCGGCCTTCGCGGCCAAGGGGCAGGAGGGAAGGAATAACAAGCTGCGGCTGCTAGACGTCCAGAGAGTCTTGAAACGGTACCTATCTCGCACAGCTCCATTCCGTAAGTCTGACCGTCTGTTCATTCAGTTCAGAGGTCCGCACAAAGGTGAGGCGGCGGCAAAGGCCTCGATCTCCAGGTGGATCCGAGAGGCAATCGCCTCCGCCTACATCCTCAAGGGGAAACAGGTCCCAGTGGGTCTGAGGGCTCACTCCACTCGGGCACAGGCGACCTCTTGGGCGGAATTCAGTCTTGTCCCTCCGCTGGATATTTGTAGAGCAGCGACTTGGTCCTCGCTGCATACCTTCACCAAACACTATAGACTGGACATGCAGAGCACTGCGGATGCTCAGTTCGGGATAGCGGTTCTTCGAGCCGGGATACCGGATCCCACCCAGGGTTGAACTGCTCTGGCACATCCCAGAAGTAAAGGGACTGGACTGGAGTGACGATAAGGAAATAGTAATTAGATCTTACCTGCTAATTAGTGTTCCTGAAGGAACGACAGTCCAGTCCCTGATCCCACCCGGTTCCGGCAACTGGTAAGACCTCACGTTCATGGAGGAGCACTGGACCGAGCGCAGAGCTGGGTCGGCGGGAGGGAGTGCAGGGGAAGGCCGGGCCGGATAGAAGCAGCCACCTCCTCCGTCCGTTGCCATTCCTCCCCTCCTTCTCCTTCTCCTATACGTTCCAAAAAAAATAATAATAATAATATACTGTTGTTTAGAGTATTGAGTTATTGGTTTTGGTTAGTGTATGTCATTATAAGTTTTTGGAGGGATGTTCGTTAAGTCTGCTTTTTCATTCGAATACTGGAGTTGGTGGGTGGTACCAGGGGTATTTATACCGCTCCACCCCCAAAAAGGTTGGGCTCAGCCTCCAAGCTGCTGGAAGGGTTGCGTAACCCAGAAGTAAAGGGACTGGACTGTCGTTCCTTCAGGAACACTAATTAGCAGGTAAGATCTAATTAAAAGTAAATCTATTTAAGGGATTTCATACCTGTGCTTAAACCCCCCAAAACTGCAAAGCATTTTCTCTTGGGTGGGTCTTTGTGTTAACGTTCAAGGGTGTTAACTTCTATCATGCAGCAACGTTCCCCGCAGGCAGAAGGCCCAGAATCGGCACTGAGCCGCAGCCACAAGGCTGAATCTGCTGCCCGCTTCGTCGTTGCTTTCTTGCCAGCAAATCTTCTCTCTGTGCCTTCTCAGGCTGGCTGTGTCTTCCCACCCTTGTGCTCAGCCGCCTAGAGGGCTTCGGCAGCAAGGCGGGAAAGACATTTGAGGCAGGCCCTGCTAACACTAAAGACCCAGCGGCACTTTAAACCTGCTGGCCTTTCTTCTCGTTCAGGCCACCCGCAGCCTCCTCCAGTCCCCCGAAGTTGAAACCTTTGGTGGGGGGGAGAGAACCTCACTGTCAAGCTGAGCCAGAAAACAAAATAAAATACAGGACCCATTAAAGAAATAAAATAAATCAAATTAAGAGAGAAACAACCCCACTACACCTAAGTGTCTCTCCAGGAAGCCTATCCCTTGGCTTACTGCTCTCTCCAGCTGCTTGGAGACTGAGTATACTGGAGCTGGTGGGAGGTGCCAGTGGTATATATATCCTGCAGTCATCAGCACCATTCTTTTTGCGTGCCTGAGAGTTAGGCCTGGCACAGTTTGCCAGGGGGTCTGTGGCTCTGCTCAGCTTGGTTTGATTCTTTGTGTGTGTTCTTTTTCTGTAAAAAAAAAATAAAAAAAAAATAAAAAAAAGGAAACGGAAAAAGGGTGAAAACAGCAGGAAGTTGCCCTTCCTGGTTTGACTGGATATAGGAGTTTATAGGTATAGGTGTAGGTGTGTGTGTGTGTGTGTGTGTATTTCTTTATAGATACTTTCTGGAGGCATACAAGTGAGCTGTGTAGGAACGTTGCCATGCTGGCGAGACTGCAGTGTTTGGTCTGCAGGACCCAGCGGGGAGCAGTGTCGTAGGCTGGCGTTTGCAGAGACTGCAAGGTAGAGGCAGCTTCAGTGGAACAGGGCATACAGGCCAGTGGGTCCCAGGTTCTGCTATTTTCGGTCTCCAGGAGTTAGAGGCACCCCTGGAAACAATCCTCAGCTCGGGATCTCCTCTATCATCGGCTTTGGAGCAGCCGGTCCTGCCTCAGCCCAATCCCTCCACTTTGGCGGGAGGGCTGGAGGGGGGAGGTTTCCCCGGAATTTGTGTTGCTGCTGCACAAGGCATTCTGTCTGCGTCAGCAAGGGGAACACGGGCAGATAGTAACGCAGGGGCGCATGGTTAAGCATGGGTCGGAGTCCAAGGGGCAGGAGGAGACAGGCGTACTGCCTAAGCGGGTTAGACTTGCGCAGGAGAAAGCTCCTCGCTCCCCTATGACTGAGACTCTGAAAGGGAAGGTCACAGATTGGGAGTTGGGGGAAGACGAGGAGGAACTCGAAGAAGGCGAGATTCCAGAAAAGGAGCAGGCTAGGATTGTTCAGGTCTTCTGTCGTGAGGAGTTGCCGACCTTGATTGGCGAGTCCTTGAAAGTACTCAATATTGCCGCTGGGGTTCCATTGGAGGAGGAGGCCTTGGAGGACCCGCTCATTCAGGCAGTCAGGAAGTCTCAGAGGGTTTTTCCTGTCCACTAGGTGGTCCGGCAGATGATTCAGGAAGAATGGGATCAGCCAGAGTCTGGATTAAGGGGTGTTTGGTCTATGTCGCACTTGTACCCCTTGCCAGAGTTGGAGAAGAGTGAAATCCAAAGTCAAATACCTAGGCCTAATAACACAGGTCTGTGACTAAAAAGCTGTTTGATTATTTTCATCTAATTTCCATGTATTTTGGTGTGCTGAAAACAAATAAAATATTGGAAAAACTTCTAGATGTCATGATTTGCCACAACATGCAAAATTGTCGTCAAATTTATCAAATTTTTTCAAATTACTATTAATTAATTCACATAAGTGCATTTAAGATATAAAATGCCAAAAAAACCTTAAAGGGGTTGTCCGAGTTATGTAAAAAAAAAAATAGCACTGTAAATCTGATGGTCAGCAATTTATACATAAGCTAAGCAAGTTTTAATCCGTGCTTCTTATGGTAGAAGGGGGTTAATCTTTTCTGAAGAATCCAGTGGGAGGGAGACATAGGGCAGATAGCAGCATCCCCGGTCAGTGCAGGGGGGCGTGGCCAGCACTGTGACGTCTCGTGTACAGACACAGAGCTGCTCTCTCCTGCATGCCACACTTGTGCACGAATCATCATCAGGTTCTTGGTTCTAGGCTGTTCACACTTTTTCATCACAATTCGTGTTAGCTCGTCATTTTTCAACCGTTGTTATGACTCCGCGAAAGTGTATTAATTCGCCAGACAGTTTGTTTCATCTGTGGTGAATATACAGTGTTGCAGCAACAGCAGAATATTATGGACTTTGTGAAAAAAGTATACTTTGCATACTTTGGACTAAAAATTGGAGATCAAGATAGTCTGGGCGCCTCATAAAGTGTACAAACGGTGTGTTGAGGACCTCCGAAACTGGTTCAAGGGTAAGAAAAAATCTTTCCGTTATGGGATTCCTATGGTATGGCGAGAGCAAAAGAACCATAGTGACGACTGTTACTTTTGTTCATGCGATGTGAAAGGGTTTGATTCCAAATGGAAGCATTCCATTTCATACCCCAATCTTCACTCAGAAATTCGTCCCATCCCCCATGGCACAGATATACCAGTACCCCAAGCCCCCTGCTACCTTGGAAGAGATACCTAGCTCCGATGAAGGTGAAGTCATACCTGAACCAGATGACGAATCAAGTTCTGACTTTGAAGATGATACAAGACCAAAATTGTTTTCTCAGGACGAGATGAATGATTTGGTAAGAGACTTGAATCTTCCCAAAGATGCCGCTGAGTTACTCAGATCAAGGCTGAAAAGCAGGAATTTATTGTTGCCAGGAGTGTCATCTTCATGGTTCAGACATCGTGAAAAGGAGTTTGTTCCTTACTTCGCCCAGGAAGACAAGTTGGTTTATTGCATCGATGTCGAAGGTCTGATGGGTTAATTTAAAATCCAATATGCTTCAGAGCAATGGCGTCTTTTTATAGATTCTTCAAAAAGAAGTCTCAAAGCAGTTTTACTCCACAGCGGTTTTTATGATTCCATACCTGTAGGTCATTCCGTACACTTGAAGGAAACCTACAAGAACTTGGACTTGGTTCTTCGTAAACTTAAATATGAAGACCATGGTTGGCAAATGTGTGGGGACTTGAAGGTCTTGTGCATGCTGCTCGGGCAACAAGCTGGGTATACCAAATATCCTTGTTTTCTGTGTCTATGAGACAGTCGAGACCGACAAAATCACTGGACCAAGAAGAGTTGGCAGCCGAGGGTGCTAACAGTCGGTGAAAAAAATGTCCTACGAGAAACTTTGGTACCTTTCCATAAAGTTCTTCTACCACCTCTCCACATAAAATTGGGATTGATGAAGCAATTCGTAAAATCACTTCCAAGAGATGGAGAATGCTTCAAATACTTGGTCACCAAGTTTCCAGGCCTGTCAGAGGCAAAATTGAAGGAAGGTGTGTCCATCGGACCAGACATTAGAAGGCTTATAGTTGATTAAGAGTTTGTCAATACCATGACGGATCCTCAAAAAGAAGGGTGGATTTCATTTAAAGAAGTCGTACAGAAAGTTTTAGGCAATAGCAAAGATCCTCACTACAAAAAGATTGTCGGACGAATGCTGAAAGCATTTCAAGCTTTAGGTTGCCTGATGAGTTTGAAAGTGCATTTCCTCCAGTCCCACCTTGACTACTTTCCTGAAAATTTGGGAGCTGTGAGTGAGGAACAAGGTGAACGATTCCACCAAGACATTAAAGAGATGGAAAGGAGATACCAGGGAAAATGGAACATTACAATGATGGCAGACTACTGTTGGATGCTTCAGAGAGACATTCCAGATGCTACTCACAAGCGTAAATGCACCAAGAGGAGCCTCACAAGGAAGAAGAATCAAGTTTAGTGTGTGTAGATGAGCTCATTTCAGTTCAAAAAAGGATTTTCATGAAAATATTGTAATAAAACTTTAATTTTATAAGTCTATTTCCATTTATTTTGAGGTATTGCCTTATTTAACATAGTTACCTAAATTGTCAGGAAACGTGATGTCCTATGACAAAATGGAGGTCATTTTTGGATTCAGTGCACCAAAAAACATAAAGATTACATGGAATAACCATAACGGCTCTCGAAAAAAATTTTTTTGCAGACCTGTGTAATAGACCAAATACTAAATTTCCAAGCCCAAATAAAGTGAACAGTCAAATCTGTATACCACAAGTTAAGGACCATATGCCAGGCTATAATCACACCCATCCTGGACTATTGCAACAGTATCTATCATGGTCTTCCCAAGAATGCACTACTCGCACTTCAGATGGCGCAGAACACCACAGCAAGAATAATCCAAGGAATTTCTTGTTGAACGCACATCACCCCAATACTAATGGACCTCCACTGGCTCCCCATTGCAACACGAATAAAATACAAAGCCCTCATCGCGGCATTCAAGGTCATATACAAGGAATCAGCAGATTGCCTCCATCCCCTACTCACAACCTAGGAACGACAGACTTCACAGACACACCTCGATTAATCTCCTATCCATTCCTGCTCAAGAGGCCAAGACAAATCAAAGTACCTGCAACCGTGCATTATGCCTTTTCACCCCAACCATATGGAATTCCCTACCACCTGACCTATGAGGATGCACTGACCTCTCAGAATTCCAGAAGAAACTGAAAACCTATCTGTTTCAAGATTACTATAATGCACCCTCAGTATCTATAGTCCCAGCTAATGTACCCCAACCCACCCAATGATCTGAACCTCAGGACGAAATAGCCCATACCCTCTACAATGTGAATTCTATCTTTATTAATACTTCAGTGTATACAGTTAAATGTTAAAACTATTTTATATATGTTCCCTTTATTGTAAAACAGTGTGCACCCTGCCCTGTTAATGTTATATGTTATATGTAAACCGCTTTGAATAGCAGAAAGGCGGTATAGAAGTAGTTTTAAATAAATAAATTAAATAAATAAATAAAATAAATCTTGCTGGAACAAATCCACACGCTCCATGTTATAAAGGTACCACATATGGATCAGCCACTGGGTTAAGAACAGAGCTGAGGGCTGGCGTCAAGCTGTAGCCAAATTAAGCTTAGCAGCAATCATACAGTGTCGAATCAGTCCAATTGCAGTGCTCTAGCCCCAGGTACAGCCCTCCCAAACAAAAAGGTCCCTGGGTCCCAGGGAACTGTCAGGCCCAGCAGCTGATGCACCCTATACACGAAAGCAAGGACAAGTCTACCAAATATGCGCAAGTGTTCCCCTCTGCCCACAGCAATGCCAACAAAGAGCGGAGGAAGTGGGGAAAACCCAGGCTAGTCACACTGGGGTCATATACCATCCATAGAGAATTTTATAAATTCTCCCGAGCATTAACAGCAAGCGAGCTACGCCACAGCCGTCCCTCAATTTGCTCCCACTGCTGAGCAGTATAACACAAATTTAATTCTTGCTCCTAATAAGCTCTGTTTTCCCACACATTGTGCCATATTTAGCTGACAAGTATAAAGGGCCGAAATCAATCCCTTAGTCGATTATGCAGTCTTCACACACCAATTCTAAATCAGTCAGCTCCTGAACTACCTGCTACCCTAATCTCTCTGCACCCAACCCAATGAACCACCCGGGTATAAGAATATACATGTTGAGGTGGTAAGGCAAATTCCTCCTGAAGCTCCTGAAAAGTGAGCAAGTGGTCATCTTCAAAACATTGACCTACTCTTCCCAGCCCCACCTCCCTCCACTGCCAAAAAATGCTAGTGCTAATCCCATGCCCAAGAGCCTTGTTATCAGCAAGGAGGGAAAGCGGCATCAGTGCTGCACCCCTGCACCAAAAATGTCTGTCCCAACACCGTACCGTATGCGCCACATAGGGATTAGTCACGGTGCCTATATGATGAAGGCCTGCTTGCAGCCACAGCTGGCCCCCTAGGTCTGGCATTCCTGTCAAAGCTTTTTCTATGGTCACCCAGAGTTTTTCCTCACCAAGACTCATCTGCTCAACTCCTGCCCGAGCTTGTACAGCTGCATAGTACCAGTTCAAGTTGGGAACTCTCATCCCCCCCGCCTTCTGAGGATGAACATTCAACACTTGGACGCGCTATACAAATTTCAGCAGCAGCTGCTCCCATAGCTCAAACGGTCCCACAAGGCAGATCTATGTGGAGCGTCTGAAACAGATAAAGAAATTGCGGCAACACAACCATCTTAAGCACCATGATACCTCCAAACCAAGATAGGGTCAATCCCGACTGTATCTTCAGATCTCTGCAGACTTGTCTAAGGAGTGGATCATAGCACGAAAGAGTGCTCCAGGGTCAGGTTTCAACTGCACCCCCAAGTACCGCATAGACCTTTCCACCCAGTGAAAGGGGAACGCTGCATGGATATGATCACTCAACTCCTGATCTATTTTAAGACTACGAATTTCCAATTTACCATGGTTGATCTTAAAGCCCGATACCTGGGAATACTCATCAAAAAGGCGCATTGCATTGGGTAGAGAATGCAGGGGATGGGTCAACGTGAGCAGAACATCATCAGCAAGCAAGAGAGCTCCCACTCGTATCCTGTGGACATCCACCGATGCCCGAAATTGTTGGGCCAAGGGCTCCATTGCAAGAACAAATAGAAAGGGAGAGAGTGGACATACCTGCCTGGTTCCACACCCAAATGGAAGGAAGGCCGAAGTGCCCCCATTAACTGTGCACAGGCTCGAGGAGTCCTATACAAGCCTTTTACCCAAGTCATAAAGTGCTTCCCAAAGCCCATCTTCCTCAGCACCCCCCACAGGAACTCCCAATTCACCCTGTCAAAGGCCTTCTCGGCATCGACTCCCAGGAGCAAGGTCTGCTGCCGTTCACTTCGTGCCAGGTAGTTTGAGCTGCAAGCTATGGCTTATGCCATCTGCTGCCTGGCACCCAGCCACAAATCCAACCTGGTCTCTGTGTACCAAGTGGGATAAAATCCTACCAAGGCAGGTTGCCAGCACTTTAGCGAAAATTTTCACATCTAAAGTTTGAATGAAATTGGTCGATATGAGGAGGTCTCCTCAGGCTTGCCAGGCTTAGGGATCAATGAGATGACTGAATCTATCTGCAAAGCAGGTAAATCCTCCCCCCCCCCCCCCCACCAGGGTCTTGTTAAAAACCTCTGCGAGCATTAGAACCAGGCTATTCGCAAAGTGCTTGTAATGATCTGTTGGGAAGCCATCAATTCCCAGGGCCTTTCCCACTGGCGGTGCCCGAATAGCCAGCAAGACCTCCTACGATGTAATCACTGCCTCTAAACGAGCCTTTTTAGTTCTGAGAGAACCAGGAGATCCATGCCCTGCAAATAAAGTTCTATAGCCTCTTGGCGCACAGGCTGCTCTCTCTAAAGGGATACCAAATAGTCTGTAAAGAGCTCCCTGATCGTCTCTGCCCCAACACAGACCCTCCCCCGTTTGTCATGAAGGTGCCGCACTGTATGCTCGGCCTGTTGAGATTGTAATTTTAGCGCCAATTGCTTCTCACCTTATTACTCCTCTCATAAAATACTTGCCAAATCCGCCTCCATTGATGGTCAAGGTCTTGATGCAAGAATTCATCGAGTCGGGCCCGTACTGCCATCCAACACTGCCACACCCGTTTTCATCCTGTCCGGCATGCTGTACCTGCAAATGCACAGCTTCCACCCTCGAGGCTCTGTGCCTGCTAAACTTTTATTTTATTTGAACAGTTTTTCTATACCGCCCCTTTCAACGATCGGGACAGTTTACATTGAACAGGTAACAGGTGGAGGATATTTTGTTGATGGCCTTGAAGGTCATCAGGACTACTATGATCTGCACCAGCTTAAGGCTGTGTCCTGGATCTCCTTCTCTGTGAGCCGCCTTAGAAGCAGTTCGTGGTCCACAGAGTCGAAAGCTGTGGCAATGTCCAGGAAAATTAAAGCGTATCCCAGTCTTATGTCCAATCCTGTGATGAGTGTGCTGAAGAGGCTGGTCAGGAGTGTCTCAACTCTGTGCTGTTCTCTGAATCCATGTTTGTTTGGGTCGAGGGGAGCGGTGGTCTCAATATGGTGTTGGATTTAACATTGGACACGTTTTTCGATTATTTTGGCCAATAGAGGGATGCTTGAAATTGGTCTATAAGAATCCACTTTCTGGGGGTCAAGTTTGGTGTTTTTTAGGAGTGGTCTAATGGAAGTTTGTTTCAAGCTTTGTGGGAAAGCGCCCGTCGAGAATGATAGGTATATGAGTTTGGCCGGAAAGAGGCTGAACACTCTGTGTAGTGTTTTTATCCAGAACGCTGGACAAGGATCATTTGGGGCTGTGGTGGTGTTGATAGCAGTAATGGTGTCCTCGATGTCCCTCGCTGATGGTGTTGAGAAGGTGGCTAGAGGTGTTGGGTGGCGTAGTCCACACATGGGTGTGGGTGGTAAAGGTTTGGACAAGTTCCTGGAGGAAAGGTCCATAAACCATTATTAAAAAGGGACCTAGGATATCAATGCTTGACCCAATACAAGCATTGTGAAACCTGTGTCTCTTGGGGATACTGCTAGGTACGTATGACCTAGATTGGCCACTGTTGGAAACAGGATACTGGGCTTGATGGACCTTGGTCTGACCTAGTATGGCATATCTTATGTTCTTATGTTCTTACAATGAACAATGTTTTGAATTATATTACAACGAGCTATTTACATACAGACCATACCCGTAGAGAAGGTGTGCCGTGTCTATGAGTCACCCCCTGGCTGTAACCTTAAATGCATCTCACACCAAGGGTATCATGGTATTGCAATTGCTGGTTTTCCCACTCTCAACGGAGCATGAGATCAGCATCTCGATATCATAGGAACTTCACAATAATGTCCCAAAGCTTATTGTCTGGAGATTTACAAAACGCATGATGAGCTCTGTTTCCAAAGAATCAGCCTGAGTTTCACCATCCACACTCCCCGGTATTGTTTTGCAAAGGTCCTGCACTATCGTAACAACATTCTCAGCATCAGAACCTTCAGGCACACCACAGAAACACACATTGTTATGCCTTCTACGATTTTCTGTATCATCAAGCTTGTAAGTTCCATAGCCTGTGCTTTGTAACTCAATAGGCCGTTATCCATACTCCTCCAATTTTTTTTCTGCTTCCTCTTCACACCCACCCCCCAGCTCGTGCAGGTCACTGTGAATGTCCTCGGCCTTACCAAGAACTTCATCTCGCATTGTCCTAAACTCAGCTGCCATCTCATCAAAGCCACGTCTAAACCCCTCGTTGAAGCAAATCTTGTGTTGGGTCAAGTGTGCCATCTTGCTCCCCTCTGCCTCTTTCATCAAGTTGAGTCAGCTGATGCCATACTGTCCGGCAAGCCTACATGTGTATCAGTGCCATGTTGGAAGTGCTGGGACGGTCATGTCTTCTCCCACACTTTGGTGGGTTTAGATTTGGCTGCCATATCATGCTGAGGCTGCACTGAGGCTTTGGGCATGCTTTAAAAAGTTCTCCAGCAAATTTCACAGCTATCGGAGCCCTTTTAGTAGCAATTTTTCAGGTTGACGTCCTCCTCAATTCCTTCCTTTCTTATTAGTTGTTTTAGATAGTTCATAATTCATTATTACTTTGTTACAGAAATATTGATGAGCAAGAGGCTGCACAGTGCTTATTATAGGCTAGAGTCACAGCTCTATAGTCTATCTCCATCTACTGGCCAGCAAGTGCAACTCATGCTTTCTGTACTGGTCTTGTTGGACGTAAGGAAAAAAAATCAGCAGGTAAGACCAAAATTCTCCTTGTGCATTTTGAGTCGCCTAGTAAAAGGGCCGATTCTAATAAGTAAGTTCCTAGCAGACTTTGGGCTTGTTAACATGTGGATTTTCTTTTACAGAGCATGATGGGGGGACACTTGCTAGACTTTCTGAAGATGTTGTTTCTAAATTTGTTGACCAAGATGAGAGACTAGTTAATTTTGAAACTCTGTTTTCCAAATTAAAAACGCAAATATCTCTTGTACAAACGACAGGGACCACTACTAACATCAAAATCAGTTTAGTTCTTCATTGCCAGATAGAAGCATTAATTTGCGGCATTCAGAGAACTTATGCTTATCAAACTTTCCTAAAATGTGATTGCTTTCTCCTCAGCTTTTTATTTAAAGTATTTTACAGGAAATTTTGCTTATTTCAAATGTGGAGTCTAATGTATCAAAAATGCTTTAATTTCCTCAAATCAGTTGCAGAGGAGTGATACTGAAGGGGTTATAGATGTGCTGGAGTCTGTTTCTAGTTTGAATTGGACAAATTTCCTTGAATCATTAGTTGATGAGTTTCCTACACATTCTAGCCTCTTAGTTTCATTGGCAGTTCAGGCTGATAAAATTGAGATTCTGAAAGCATATTTGGCATACTTTTTGTAGCCATAAGTTCACGGTATTTCCTGATAGTCATACCTACTCAGCTTAGGAGGAAACAATTTTTTCAGTTAGTCTTAAATTTTGGCTGTGGGTGCAACTTTTATTTTGTATTCCATGCAAGTGTTTGGCGTCATTTCAAGGTGTTAAATATGTGTGTTTGTTTTTTTAAGATCCTTTGCAACTTGAAGATTTTCCTTTTGACAAACCTACTACTTACTGTAATTGTCTCTTGTTTTTCTTCTTATTTTATTATTTCTTATCTTATTTCTATTGTGAGAGTGTAAGAGGTTCAGTAACTCTGTTATCTATGGGTAGTAATTCTCCGTAAAGTGGGCTGCTATTGATTTTTTTTTCCATTTTTGGCATTAGGCGCATGTTTCTAAATAATTATGTAATTTAAAAAATTTAAATAAAAAATTAAGAAGATGCTTTTAGCTCAGTGGTGCATGCCATAATATTACGTGTTCTGGACTATTGCACCATCATATATTGGGAAACCAGCAAAAAATGTGGAGGAGGTTGCAGCGAGAATTCTAACTGGTGCTGATAAATGGGAACGTGCCCTCTTTGGTGAAACCGCACTGGCTTCCTGTGCAGGAACTGGTGCAGTTAAAACTGATGCCATTTTGACATTTAAAGTGCTCTGTAAGTAGAAGCTGCTTATTTATGGGAGAGATTAGTAGTGGTGCATGCAAGGTAGCCCTTTACAATCAATACAAAGATGTTTGTTACAAATAGGAAGTAAGCATTTTCTGTAGCAGCCCTTTGCTTTATGGGAATAGCCTTCCACTTGAATTGAGTGAGTTCAGCTTTTAATTTCCTCCTAAAGGAATTTTGGACTTCCCGACCTAGGGACGGGGATTAAAAAATGTAGAATTGTTTGATGAAAACAGGATGATATGATCTTAATTTTTGTTTAGTATTTGGTTTTCTTTTGTAAGCTGGCATGGATAGGTGACTTGTGAGGAAGGCAGTATATAAACATGAATAAAAAATAAACTGTAAAAAATATTTTATTTATTTAGACAGATTTGTTTGCCACCTTTTCCTTCAATCAAGGTGGTCACGTCACATGACAATTGGAAGGTTACATTTAACATTAGGGTACATGTAAACATTTAGACAGTACAGTTACCTTCATGTTAAATGTTACATCAGTTGTACTGTCTAATTACTGTTAAGTATTTAAAACGTGGTATGAAAGATTTGTGTGTGTGGGTAGTATGGATGTGTGTTTAGTTGGTGGAGATAGTAGTGTTATTGTTTGGGTAGGGGATGTTGCCTGAATGCTCATAGGTTTCTATAAATAGGAATGTTTTGAGGTCTTTGTGGAAGTCTGTGAGGTCATCTTGTGTAAATGAACAAAGCACAAGTTTAAATTGGTGCTCAATTAAGCTGATTTGTTTTCATCAAGAGTTATGACTTTCAGATGAAGAATTCGTTCATATGGTTGCAGGTTGGAAAATGATTTAATTCCTGGTTTTGACTGACTTCGCAGTCTAAACTCTTCAAGTAGGGATGTGGAGCCCAGACTAGCTGTAATCTTTGAGAATTTAAACAGAGCTAGAAAACAATGCTTGAGTATTCTAGAATTCTTTCCCAAATTTGTGTGTTTGGGAGGAGGGGGGAATTGCAGTGCACATACTAAGTTTTCTAGACAAATGGTCACATTCTCTAAGTTAACATTACTTAGTTTGAGCTATGAAGACAGCTTAGCAATTAGCCTGGAGTGCTGTGAGCAGCCATATTTGGAACAACTCACAGAATCACATTGGACTTAAAATGTTGCAAATGATGTCACATAGGCATATAGACCGAATCAGCTCAGTTGCAGTCTCTGAAGTCTACTGTGACATGATTCTGAATTAGTGTTGCCAACTGGCTACAGATGCACCCAACAGGCTTGATCCATTCCGAGGTTTACCTCATTGCATGCAGGGGTTTGTAGTCTTGCTTTTCTTATGGTGTGCAGTAGAGAAATCAGAATACATGTCCCTGCATTAAATTTGGTAAATTCAGGACTGGATCAAGCCTGTCCAGCACGTCTGGAGCTAGTTGGCAACCCTGTTCTGAACAGAGATAATATCTGTGGGGCAGTGGTTTGGAGATTTTCAGAAGGAACAAGTTTACAGTAATATTTAACTGTTACAGGCTGATTGTTTCTGCTTGCTGTATGCATACTGTGGAAATACTGAACCTAGGCATTCTAGCGTGTTAATGTGTTCTTATAATCTTGCAGTGCCCTTTCAGTAAAGCTTGTGCTTTTCTTGTCATTCGTATTTTATCAGCCTTTAGCATTTTATTTTGTTTTTGGCCCCGTTTGTTTCCTTCTCCTGGTTTGGGTTTTTAATTCAATTGGCCACTATTGGCACCATAATCCTTCACTTCATCGTCCCTCCAGTCCAGTCCAGATGCGTGGCTATGCTTGCCTACCAGCAGATGGAGACTAAAAACACTGGCTTGATGGCGTATAAGGCTCCCGTGTAGCCCTTCTCTGACCAGTTTTTCTCAGTCTCCAGCAGATGGAGGCTGTCTTAGCCTGTGCAGTCTGAACTGGTGTGAAGGAAGTTGATGGGGTTGTTTTCGGGGCATAGGCTGGCTATAACTGACAGCAGGGCCCCAAAGTGCAGAACCTGGTGGTACCAGTTCCCTCTCCCTCCCTCATGGTCACCCTTCCTCGAAAGTCGAGGAGCGGGCTGATAGCCTTGATGGAGGTCCCTTCTTTCTCCTCTCCAACTTTTGGGATGGGGCACAGGAAAATTAGGGAATTGTTCTAGCTTCCTTTCCCAACTGGCTGTGCTGACAAGTTTAAAAAAGAAGGGGGGGGGGGATGGAATTATTCCTCAGCTCAGCTTGATTGTGCCTTGGACCAGATCACTGAGTGTTCAGTAAGTGGAGTGATTTCACAGTCTCTGGCATCCAGCCAACATCTCCTTTGATGGGGAGAAGGCCAGTCAGTGCAGGGTCTGCCGCCAGTGTTCCCATTCAGGGCAAGGAGGCTCATCAGCTCTGCTCTGCGGCTGACATTCTCTTTGATGGTGCGGAGAATGAGCATTGCAGGATCCGCGGCCATTGTTTTCCTTCGATGGGGAAGTGTCCCATCAGGGCAGATCTGTGCTGATACTACCTTTGATGGGACGGAAGCCAAGCATTGCAGGATTCACGGTTGACATTTCCTACAAAGGGGAGTCGGTGGTGCTTCACAGGATCTATGATCAAAGTTCCCTTCAGGAGGAGCAGGCTGCCCTCGCACGTGGGCAGGTAGGGATCCCGAGAGAGCCTGTGTTCTCTCTCAACTGCTACGGGAGATGTAGCATGCTGCCCCATTTGTGTTGCCATTAAACAGTGGAAGGAGCTTGATCTATTTACAGTGGCGTGTCAGTAGGCAAAGATAGATGCTGCTGTAATGGCACAGCTGGTGCCTTTTTCGGCGGGACTGTAGCCTTGCATCCCGGGTCTCCACCATATGTTTCTGTTCTGAGCAACTATGTTTAAAAAAAAAAAAAAAAAAGCAGCACTGTAGTCAGTGACTACCATGGCAGACTGAGTCAATATCCATGCAGTGATGGTATTTTTTTGGTGCGAACAGATGCCATTTTCGTTTCTTGCTCTGCCCTCTGCTTGAAAAGTGTGGCAGAGCTGCAGAAATAGTTCCCAGTGCTGGGATCGACAGTGTTGGCAACAAAGCATTTTCCTTCCCTAAGCTGGGCTTAGGCTGTACTTTTGTTGGGGTGTGACCTGGTGACATTGCAGTTAGTCGTCAGCCAGGTGTCTCAGACTATAGATTCTACTGGGAATAATTTGTAGGTATTTTTACATGCAGAAAATGATTTATAAAGTTGTGTGGCCATTTATGTGTGCCTAAAAGATTGTACATAGACATTCCTGGGGCTATAGTTTGGTGGAGCAGAGCAAGAATTGTGATATGTGCCTGTGAGAAGGGTATATAGAATGCTACCCGTCTCTCTCCAAAAGGATTATCAACAGTCCCTTTTAAGAGTTCAGGGCTGGGAGGGCAGGGCTCACAGCGTGAGATCAAGAACCCAACAGGCTGCAGGAGGAAGAGAAGCCCATGGAGTGAAGACACCTTCCAAGGCAAGCTGTGCAAAGGGGTTCTGAGATAGGAACTTTAAGTGGGTGTTGGAGGAAGGGCCTAGAAAACCAGCTTGTGCAGATTTAACAAGCTGGGACAGCTTGTTAAAGTAAGTAAGAAGTAAGCTGACTCTCTGTTCTGGGTTTTGCTTTGTGGAGGTTTAACAGACTGGGACAGAATAAAAACTAACTTTTTGTTTTCCCTGAACTGCTTTCTGGCCTGTGCTTTAATGAAAGCCCCTTACCACTGCATGCCATGCTTACCATATGAGCTAAATCCAATTCTCATTGCCGTTATCAGTATCTGTGCCTGATGGAGAATCAAGTATAAGGGAGCCAAAAGTGTTACTCAAAGTTCTATAGTTGATTAAAACTTTTTTTGAGTTTTTCAGTCTTGCATTCTGCATGGAAGGGTCTTACTGTCTTCTCTCAGTGCTACACCAGAGGATATGCTAGTGACGATGTCACTGAAAACTGTTCCTTATCCATCCCTCCGCTTCAATCTCGCACCTCTGGGTAATGTACCTCTTCCAGCAGCTTGGAGACTGAGCATGTCATCTTTTGATGACACCGGTATTAATATAGCAGGGACCGCCCACCAGCTCCAGTATGCTCAGACTCCAAGCAGCTGGATGAGGTAGTGAGCCAGGGTACTGAACTCACTGAAGGGACAACTAAGGAGGTTTTAGTTTAGTTTAATTTTGGCTATAGGACTTTTTTTTAAAATTTCTTCTAGTCTGCATCTACCTTTTGGCTAGGGAGCATAACCCACTTGGCCTGGTCTAGCAGGATTCAAGGAAAGAGAATGATCAGGTATGTAAATTTCTTCTTCCTGCACTTCCTGTTTAAATACCTCCGTGGCATAAATGTTCAGGGAGAGAGCCTCTTTCAATTGAAAGCAAGTTCTGCTACAAGGGGACATGGGATGAGGGTGAAGGGAGATAGATTCAGGAGTGATATGCAGAAATATTTCTTTATAGAAAGAGTAGTGGATCCGTGGAATAGTCTCCCAGTGGAGGTGGTAGAGATGAGGACAGTAACTGAATTCAAAAAAGCATGGGACCAACACAGAGGATCTCTAAAGGTAAAAAGCGGACTGTTGTAGTTGTTATGGAAGGACAGACTAGATAGGCCATGTGGTCTTTTTCTGTCATCATGTTTCTATGTTTCAACCAACATGTGTTGACTACCATCCCAGAGTAACTTTTCTTATTCCTTTATCGAATAGGTTTGGAGATGTCTGGCAACATGCCAACCCTAAGGTAAAAAAGGATTTATTAGCTGTGCCAAACAACAAAAAAAATGACAAGATCCTTGTCTATCATAAAAACAAAGGAGAAGAAAAAGAACTTTCAAATAATTTAGAAAAAAATCGAATCTTGAGTATGTTTCTGACAAGTTCTACTTTCCTTTTTACCAGTTTTTCCCATCTACTGCAGCAAGGTGTGGAAAAAACAATCTTGCCACAGGGAAGGAGAAGCTTTTCAAAAGATGTTAATTTTTCCCTAAGATGCCAGTGGAAGTAAAAATCGCAAGGCATAAGAAAAGGCTGTGCAAGAAAGTTTTTTTAGTGTAAAGTTTTTCCTTCTGATTTTGTTCTCCAAATTTTCCATATGTTGATGTGAAAAATCTTTGCATAATGATTAGCAGAGATTGTGTCCCACTTTTCTCAGCCTCACCATTTAAATCACCAATTCTGCAGCTTCTAAGGACCTAAAAATGCTTCTTGGGATTCCAGGAGCAATTTCAAAACTTGAAACCTTGTCCTGAGTTCTTCTCATCCTCATTTCCACATTAATAAGAAATCAGAGAGGTTATAGTTGGCCTTCCAGAAGAGCACTGACCCCTACAGCTCCTACTTCATTTTTAACAGAAGAGTTAAACTAAGATTTGTTCAAAAGAATACATGTACTTGCAATTAGCTGTTTGGAGCCATGCTGATGGGGGTTGCATATCCACTCCTTGCCAAATTCTCTGGGAAATTCTTCAGTGGCAATAAACCTCACACCACCTATACTATGACGGGGCATAGTAAATCTGTAGCGGTTGCCTGCAAATCTGCAGTAAGAATCCACGGGGCTTCTCTGTGCCAAACAGAAGGGAGCTGATGTTGCATTACCCTCTCCTGCAGGCAAGATGTGCTTCTAGGCAGGAACACAGCTTGATGGTGAAACACTGTTCTTTGCAGTTGGCAGAGAAACTGTCAGGGGAATCAATGCAAGCTGCATTGCTCCGTGCAATACAAAGCTGTTCGTTGGGAGCATTGGGGCTGTTGGCTGAGTCCAAGATAGATGGTAAGATGTACTAGGTTTTGAGTTCCCACAGAGTTGTTCTAAAGCAAAATCAAGTTCAGTAAACCATAAGAGGATGTGAAAGAGCTTATTTATATTTTAAATAAATGGTCAACAACCTGTAAATAACTTTTTTCACCATAGTTACTTGAATGAGGCCTGTATTAATCAAATCAAGAAGGTGGTCCACAATTAATAGTAGTGGTGGTAGTGGGTATTTTTCAGAACCTCCCCTTTTATAAATCCATTGCAAAACCTCACAGGAAAAACAGAGGGTTAAAATGATGGGTAGTTTCAGAAGGCAAGAAGCGCAGTGCCATCCACATGAGCTGAGTACGCAAAGTGATCTCGGATCTTCTGGAGTTGACAGCCATTCCAGCCGAAGCTCTTTGGTCTGATTGTCCTTCACAGAACATAACAGCACAGAACCCAGTTTGTTCCATGTGCCTGTTTGCCAGTCAGCACCACTACTGTTTCTCGGTATGTCTTTGTTCCTGGTGTTTTCCAGGTCTGTGCTCAGTTCCTGCGAGCTGCCTCTTGTTTCTTCCTTGTTAGCTGGCATGCAGCACAAAGGAATTCCTCACGGAAGCAGGTGGGTGACACTCCCACTGTTCTGCAGCTCTTGTGCCATGCTTTCTAAAACATTCGGAACAGCTGGGTATTTTTGCTACTGCTGCCGCTGCCTCCCCACCATCACCCACTGCATCATCAATCGTTTGCTTCCTTTTCTAACAGAAGCCCTGATTAAAAAAACATCTCTTAAAGCTGAAACTTCTTGTGCTCTTTGTATATATATGTATTGAAGTACTTGTTCCATTCTCCTGAAGTTTATTATATTTACAACTGGGATAACTCTTCTGTTGTCCAATATTGACCAAATCTCTCATCTTGAAAGTGACATCATTTTAAAGGGACATTACATTTTTCATTGTAATTAACTTTATTTAGTCCAAACATGTATAGTAATATATAGGGTCATGGTAAAATACTATGAAAAATGAAGAAAAAAGGAGAAATTCAATGAAAGACAAGTTGAGTTTTCCAACTCTATTCTATGCAGGCAATATAAGTACTGAAACATCATTCAAAAACCAAAACAAGAGTTAAATGTTTAATTCTGACTAGCAGACAGAACAGACCTAATTAATCTTGGGACCGGGTAAATAGCCATATCTTTAATCTGGATTTTAAAATACCTGAAGTTTCTTTGTCATGAAGCTTTAGAAATCTTATCCCTTAAGAAGGTGCTGCACATGGAAATGCTATATTCAAAGTCCTCTTTAGTTGAATATCCTTTAGAAAGAGAGTTGCTAAAAAATTTAACAGCCTCCGACCAGCTAGGGAGACACATTGTCAAATGGTCTTTCAAATAAACGTGCTTGTTGTGTGGTAATTTTAAAAAAATCATAAATATTTATTAGCCTGCTATTAAATCCTATAAATTTAAAATCTTGAATTTTTAATGAAAATTGTTTTTTGTCAGAAATCAACATGTGCTCTGCTTCTGTGTTCCCTGTCCAGCCTGAATATTTGCTGCATGTTAGGCTGAGAAAGGCAGAGTTATACAACAAATGGCTTCTCTGAAGGTTTGTCTTACTCCACACCACTTGTTTTGAGGGAAATAATTTCTTTTTTCGTAGTAGTCTTTATTAATATCTGAAGAACATCATCTGTTAAAATTAGTTGTAACTAAACTACACCATTTGCTGCCTTCATGAAGGAGGTATCACTTAATTTTTGCTTTTTTTTTTCTTCGTCTGAGAACTTTACTGACTGGCTGTAAAATAATGGGACGCTGCCTTCTTGCCACTTCTTGCCTCTATCCATTTGCTGCTTGCGAGGCCTATCTGTCTTTGTTGCTGTTGCTGCCATCTCAGATGCTAATTCCAACACCACAATACCTACTGTCATCCTCTCAGTACAGCTATTGAAGCCTGGTACCCTTGTGGTTTCTGTTGCTGCTTCCTATTGCTTCTAGTGAATCAGACCAGTAGCAATGGAGAATTGGAATTCAAAAGGTGAGGCTAAAGTGGAGAAAGCGGAATGTGGTGGTATAGGTGGGGCAGAGCCAAGAGGGAGGGAAGACAGCAGGGGTGTGGAGGTTGGTGAGGCAACAGGCATCTTTGGTTGGGGGGGGGGGGGCGGAGTGGATTTCATTAAAAGGGTGAGGTATGTGAGGGTTTTTCAGATCGTTGGTGGATGCTTGTGCTTTACACAGTGTGAGATCAAAGGATTGAAAGAGGAAGAGACTGAGACTGCATGTGGCTGTGTGGCTTATTTGATGGGATTCACAACAAATGTGAGGATGAATGGTGAGGATCTGGATTTGACCCGATGCACATCATGACTGCAGAGGATATATGAGTGTAGGACAGTTTGAGAAGATCACTGTCTCTTGTGATTGAGCAGAATCTGAAGATTCATTTCCAGGCAGTGTATTAGCCCAAAAAAAGTAATGAGAGTAAAAGTGTATAAAAAAAGAATCAAACTAAAAATGTTTATTTTGCTGAGTGGAGCAGTGAATGTGATTTCCATACTGGGTAAGAGCAATGGTCCATCAAGCTCTGTTTCTGTTTGCAGCAGTGGCCAATCCAGGTCAAATGTACTGGGCAGGATCCCAAAAGGTTCCATGCTGCTTATCTCGGGAATAAGCAATGGATGTCTCCCAAGCCACTTTTAATAATGGTTTATGGACTTTTCTTCCAGAAACTTGTCCAAACCTTTTTTTTTTTTTTTTTAAACCAGCTACACTAACGGCTTATATTGCATCCTTTGGCAAAGACCTCCAGAGCTTAATTACTCATTAGGTGAAGTATTTTCTCCAATTTTGTCTTAAATCTTCCCTCAGCCTTTCCTTATAAGATATCCTTCCATCCCACTTAGAGAGAATCTGGAATCCACAGACCTTTCAACAAAACTGACTTAAAGATTTACTTTTTTTTTCATATAGTGATGGAAATAGGGATAATGGAGTATGAACTCTACAACTTATGTAATTCCTCTCACATTCCACCCAACCTTGTAAATATATTTTCATAACTGTATTCTTGCTTCAAAAGTAAAGGCATCCTGGTTTTATAGCTGCAGCTCTTGGGTGCTAAGTCTTTCAATTTGAGTCTGGTATTATACATTGACATTCATGCACAGCTCCTGTGGTAAGTCTTTTTTTTCATAGTCTTTGGCAGTTGTCACATTTTTCGAAGCATTTAATATATTTTAATTTTCAGTTTACATGAATATGTCACATTGGTCTTTACTGATGAGGATATTAGGGGTCATATTCATAATGTAAACTCTTTGACCATGATTTTGTGTAACTAAAGAAAACACTGGTAAACAAAACTCAAAACGTTTCTGTCACAGAAATGAAAATGGCTGATTCTAGTACTGTTTTTGGTTACGAACTCAGATATGTACTTAGAAATTCTCCATCACATAACATTTTTGAGTGACATGTAGTTTAAATTTAGACTATGTTGCTCATATTTACATTAGATGTATATAGATGTATATTGTAACGTAATGTCTCCTAAAAGGTAGTTGTATATGATTTTCTGCTGTATTGCACCTCAAGAACATCCCTCTTAAAGGTCCAACAATAGTCTGCAAGCATACTGGAGCTCCACTTGCCCTGGTACCTATTTTCCATTACCGAAATGTCCTGATGAAACCTTTCCCCATGTTCATCGCTGACTGCTCCTAGATTTGCAGGAAAAAAATCCAGGTGTGAATGCAAGAAGTGCATTTTCAAAGACATGTTACATCCCAGTTTCTGGTAAGATTTCAGTAGAGTATCCACTGATTCTGTGTAGTTGTCTGCCTTGTTATTTTCCCAAGAAGTCGCGGCAAATAGTCTTAAAGGACTCCCATGCAGGTCTTTCAGTTTCATTCAACTGACCGTCAAAGTTTTCATCTTTCATCAGTTTTCTAATATCGGGTCCTACAAAATCCCTTCTTTGATCTTCACCTCACTGATTTGTGACAATGTCTGTCTTAGATATGCAAATCCAAGTCCACTTCTATCCATGGCTTTTACAAAGTTCTTCATAAGACCCAACTTTATATGGAGTGGAGGTAGATATACTTTATTCGGCTCCACAAGTGGGTCATGTGCAATATTTTTCTTGCCTGGGACTAGTGATGTTCTCTTTGGCCACTGCTTCCGGATGTAATGATTTTTCCTGTTCCTGCTGTCCCACTCACACAGAAAGCAACATTACTTTGTCCAACCAAACTGTTGTCCAAGCAAGAGGGCAATTATTTTTAAAACACCACAGATATTCCACTTGTGTTCTTCATACTTGATATTTGTTAGCAGGAGATGCATACTGTGGTAAGTTTCTTTCATATTGGCGGCATGAGCTACTGGAACTGATGGTAAAATATTTCCATTGTGGATAAGCACAGCTTTTAGGCTATATTTAGAAGAATCAATAAATAGTCGCAAATCCTCTGTTCTATAATCCGGACAAAGTGTTTCCATCAGGGATTTAACTTCACAACAAAAAGCAATTCCATCTTCAAAGGCAAAGTAATCCACAAACTCGGTATGCCTATTTCTAAAAGTGCATACTTCGGTTTCTTTCTAAAGAAGATTCCAGCCTTTCAATCATGACCCTAACAGTTCTGCTTGTTGCTTTGAAAGATTCAAATATCTGACAAGATCATTCAAATCGCCTTGGTCCAATAAATATGGTTCAGAAGAGGAACCGGATGCCTCAAAGCTTAGATCCTGCATTACAGCATCGCCATCATCGTCAACATGAGCATTCATTAGTTCTTCTTCTTCTTCATCCTTATTCACTGTAAGATTTTCTGGAGGTTTTGGCACCGGCAATTCTTGACAGTGAGGCTCAGGCCTCATGGCAGATGGTAAATTTGGGTAATTTACAGTGTGTTTTGATTTTGAAGTAATGCCTGCAATGTTTGTAAGGCAAAACTAGCAATCTGTCAAGTGATCTCTTGGTTCCCTCCAGATCATTGGAACAGCAAAATTCATGTGTCGAACACCCTTTACCCAACCTGTTAGGAGTCTGACACAAGTAATACAGCAGATGTGAGGCGCCCAATTTTTGTCCTGGTCTCACAGGTTTTTTGCTACGAATGTACTTGAAAAGGTCTTTATTTCGCGTTTTTGCTTCCGCAGCAAGCTTCTTCTCAAATTCTCTCTTTGCCTGCCTTATCAATGCCTTGCATTTGACTTGCCAGTGCTTGTGCTGTTTCCAGGTTTCGTCGTTTGGCTCTATTTTCCATTTCCTGAAAGATGCTTTTTTGGCAACAACAGCCTCTCTGACCTCACCTTTAAACCATGCTGGCAGTTTTTTGGACTTCCTTCCACTTTTCTTAAAGCGTGGAATACAGCTGGTCTGGGCTTCCAAGATAATATTTTTCAACAACACCCAAGCTTGATGTACGTCTTTAACCTTTGCAACTGCTCCTTTTAGTTTTTTCTTAACTGTTTTCGTCATTTTATCATAGTCTCCCTTTCGAAAGTTAAAAGGTAGTACTGTGGATTTCCTTACTATCCCTCCTCCACTAATTAAATCAAAGGCGATCATGCTATGATCACTATTGCCAAGTGGCCCCAACACCCTTATCTCTTGCACTAGATCTGGTGTTCCATTAAGGACTAGGTCTAATATGGCTTCCTCTCTGGTCGGTTCATGAACCAGCTGCTCCAAGAAGCAGTCATTTATTTCATCTAGGAACTTTATCTCCCTAGCATGTCCTGACGTGACACTGACACAGTCGATGCCGGGGTAATTGAAATCACCCATTATTATTACTGCGCTGTAACTTTTGTTAGCTTCCTTGATTTCTTTGAGCATTTCATCATCCATTTGGTCATTCTGGCCAGGTGCTCGATAGTACACCCCCACTGCCATTGCCTTCCCCCTTTTATATGGAATTTCAATCCATATAGATTCTGCAGCAGATTTTATTTCCT
Source organism: Ichthyophis bannanicus (assembly GCA_033557465.1). Taxonomy (NCBI): domain Eukaryota; kingdom Metazoa; phylum Chordata; class Amphibia; order Gymnophiona; family Ichthyophiidae; genus Ichthyophis; species Ichthyophis bannanicus. Next base: position 954,509,518 of record CM066031.1, read on the forward strand.
GCAAAACTTTAATCCTTTCTGAGTCAATGCCCTCTCTAACATAGAGCGCAACCCCTCCACCAATTTGATCAGCTCTATCATTACGATATAGTTTGTACCCAGGTATCACAGTGTCCCACTGGTTGTCGTCCTTCCACCATGTTTCTGATATTCCAATCATATCTAACCTTTCATTTAGTGCTATATATTCTAACTCTCCCATCTTATTCTTTAGACTTCTAGCATTTGCATACAAGCATTTTAGAGAATGTATTTTATTCATGTTAATCGGGCTATTGTTAGACATGGGTAAATTGGGATCTTTAAGCTCTGTCTGCTCCATACTTGAGGGCATTTGGGCTACTTTCTCTTTTGTGGAACCTCTCTGCTTTTGGTAGTATCCTTCAAGGATACATTCTTCCGAACCATCCGCTCTTGGGCGACTGTCGGCTTTCCCCTAATATCTAGTTTAAAAGCTGCTCTATCTCCTTTTTAAAGGTTAATGCCAGCAGCCTGGTTCCATCCCGGTTAAGGTGAAGCCCATCCCTTCGGAAGAGCCCCTCCTTTCCCCAGAATGTTCCCCAGTTCCTAACAAATCCAAAACCCTCATCTCTGCACCATTGTCTCATCCACGCATTGAGACTCCGGAGCTCTGCCTGCCTTTTGGGTCCTGCGCGTGGAACAGGAAGCATTTCGGAGAATGCTACCCTGGAAGTTCTGGATTTCAACTTCCTACCTAAAAGCCTAAATTTTGCCTCCAGAACCTCCCTACCACATTTTCCTATGTCATTGGTACCGACATGTACCAAGACAGCAGACTCCTCCCCAGCACTATCTAAGACCTTATCTAGGTGGCGCGTGAGGTCCGCTACCTTCGCACCAGGCAGGCATGTTACCAGGCGATCCTCACGTCCACCAGCCACCCAGCTATCTACATGCCTAATGATTGAATCACCAACTATAACGGCTGTCCTAACCCTTCCCTCATGGGCACATGGCCCTGGAGAAACTTCCTCGGTGCGAGAGGGTTTTACAACACCTGGAGGACAGGTCCTAGTTACAGGATCACTTCCTGCCACACCAGGGTGATGCTCTCCTGTCACATGACCTCTCTCCTCCATGGCAACAGGGGTGCTGCCAGACTGGATGTGGGACTTCAGGACTATATCCCTGTAGGTCTCGTCTATGTACCTCTCTGTCTGTCTTATGTTTTCCAAGTCTGCTACTTTAGCCTCTAGAGAACGGACTTGTTCCCTGAGAGAAAAGAGCTCCTTGCACCTAGTGCACACGTAAGACCTCTCACCAACTGGGAGAAAATCATACATGTGACACTCAATGCAAAAGACTGGAAAGCCCCCATCCCGCTGCTGGACTGCTGTCTGCATCTTAGTTTTAAGTTTGTGTCTAGATCTTTAAGTTCTTACTTACTAGGGGTTGCTATGGGTATTTATACCAATAAAACTGTACCTAATACGTTTAGTATACCTTGTTCACCTGAAGCTTAATTAATCTCAGGTTCTTAGTGTATGACTGATTTGGGTAATGAGCTTCACCTGAAAGCACCTCCTGTCTTTTAAGATGTGTAAGTACCTATAAAGCTATGATTATCCCAGGGGTGGGTGTGAAATAAGACTTATTAAAAGAGGGCTGCTACACAGTACCCTGTCTTGTGCTGCTGAGGTAAACTAAATTCTGATTTGATTTAAATTATAGCTCTTAGCTGCTGCTAGGCTCTAACTTCTTATGAAATTTGTAAATGGGGGCGCTGGGTGAGAATGTCCACAGTCTTGGCAAAGGCAAATATTATTATGACTTGCAAAGGATTGTGGGAAATGTAGTCCATTCATACCAGAATCAGCCGTTCACAAATAAATGAGTTGTGCTTGCTCGAGTGTAAGCAAAGAAAATATATTTTATTTATGGGGTTATTTCTCCCACACAGATTTACTTGGTAGCACAAAAGGATACTTGCTTTCAGTATTATACTTAGGAAAAACAAATCATGATCAGCAACTGAACTTCTTAAGCAATCAATCAAACAATAAAGACCTTGATGGGAACAGAAAGGTCTTTCTGTGGGCTCCTGCTAATACCTTTTAGCAGTGCTCCAAAAACAAAACAAAACCCAAAAAGTAATCAAAAACTGTTCTTTTTTAAGGATAACTTCTTGTATTTTCACACACACCCAGAAGTGTCCTTTCAGAGCTCACATGCAATTATGCAAGGCTTAATTGCTAACAATTAACCAGCTGCAAACCTCTTGGCTGGTTTACTTTCTATACGTGGCTCAAATCCTACCCTAAAGCTTTCTTGTAAACTTTTCTGGGTAGATAAAAGAACAAGTTATATTTCTTTTTGATGGTTGTTGTATTTGTGAAAGTATTTTACCACAGCAGCCTAGACAAAGAGCAATCCATGTAATCACATTGATCATTTAAAATATCTCCTCCTTCAACTATCATAGAATCAATATCATGGTCTGGCACAGGGGAATTCCTTAATGGAGCACTCTCAGGACAATACTTGTTTCCCTGCTGTCTTCCAAGTGAAGAGCTAGGGCATAGATCAGTGTTCATACCTGAGCTTCCTTTGTTGTTAGGTTTCCTCTCCAGATATCCTGGCCAATAAGTAGTCCAGTTTTTATGTCCAGCCTTCCAATCAAGATCCCTGGACACTGGGTCTCTCTTCACATACCTTCTTGCACTGGTCTTAGGGCCCCTTCCAAATGCAGCCGTCTCCTTTACAGGTGCCGTCCGGGGATTGCTGGCTCTGTAACCCCACTCCTCTAGTTTCCTCAAGTCCAATGGAGTATGCTTGCCTCTGGAATGACTCCCCACACACGTACTGCTATGGGCTCCTTCTTTAGGCCTCCAAGATGTTTTCCTCCTCTTTCTTCCACGCTGCTTCTTGCTCTCTCTGTCCTTGAGCTCTGGGTTCCTCATCAACTCCAGCTCTGTGGTCTGCAACTGCTCATTCTGTGTAGAATCTGTTTTACTTTTAACCTGCTTAGAGGGATACTCCACCCTAGCACAGCTCAGCTGTGCTGAATTAAGCCCTGCCCTTGGAGATGAGTGCTTGAGAATTACCTCATAGCTCTCCTGATTGAACACACGTTTCCCCACTTCAGCTCTTCTAGAGGCTGTTTGAAACCTGGTGCATTCTGGGACTGGTAGTCTTTTATGAAAACATTCTGTTTTATTATTTCTACCAGCAAAGACAGGTTGCTTGTTCAGAGCCAATTCACCTCTATTATAGCTCCTTCCTGAACTATGATAAGCTTCCTTATCACAAATTTAAACTACAAGCTCTCTGCTGGGTACTAAATTTAACCAGAAAGCTCTCTTCTGTGTGTTAAATTTAAACTAAAAGTACTTTGCTGTTACTTGGCCCTGACTATTAAATTTAAACTACAAGCTCTCTGCTGGGTATGAAATGTAACCAGAAAGCTCTTCTCTGTGTTTTAAATTCAAACTTTAATTGCTGCTACTAGGCCCTAACTGATCCAACAAAAAACAATGGGTTCACAGAATAAGTAGCTTTAATACAAAGAATTCTTTTTAGAAAATTACCAGAAGTATATACTCACAGTTGCAGATTTCTCTCCAGAAGTAACAGTCCCCCTTTCTAGTCCTTCAAGTCCTGGCCCCTTATTCCCAAAGTTGCAAATCTGTTCATGAGAACTGGATTGGATGGGATCAAATAGTCATTTAGCTCAGTCTCGTTCCATTGCTGGAAGGCTCACAGTACCCCATCTAGGTGGCTGCTGCTAGTTAATGCTAGTACAGAGTCTCTCCCAGCTCCATGGCAGTGATGGTATGGGCCAATTGCTAGTATTGGCTTTATGATGAGGATAGCTCCGCTCTGTGGTAGAACAGTTACTTTTAAGGGTCACTTTCTCTCTGAGTGGAGAATCTCGTACATAGAGACTTTTAGAAGACAGGCAGGTCCAAAGGACCAGCTATAGCTTACATAAAACTCGGAGCTGCCCTCTGGAGAGGATGAGTCTTTTGGGACCTTCGTTATAGTAGGGTTTAGTCTGGTGGAGCATCTGGTGGAGTTGTCTCCTCACAGAACCTTTGGGAACATGTAATCCCTCTCATTGGATGCCGGCAGTTCCTCCCACTGTCCAGCCAGTTGTGGTGTAACTTAGTCGCTCCTTTCTGAGTGCACCTGTTATCACATTAAACTAATAGGTTTCAGGGTCTGGAGATGAGTGGAGTTTATCAACTCCTTTGTTGAGCCGTCTGTCCTTGTTCCTTGAGTGCTGGTCCAGGCCAGCTTGGGGCTTCTTATATACACTAGGTGATATACAGCAGAGTTTGAAATATCTCCCCAGGAGAGTCCGCCTGAGGCTATCTGCTCAGGTGAGGGATGTTGGGGAATGCTCTTTTAGTGCTGCCAGCAATGACAGGTTGTTTCTCTCATCCTCTCCGTCATGGGGCCAGAGATGATGTTTATTTATTAAACATATTTATACCGTGGTTTACAAAAAACAAAGGTATGAATAGTACAGTTAGAATGAGTACTGTCAACGGGGGCGCTGGGTGAGAATGTCCACAGTCTTGGCAAAGGCAAATATTAATATGACTTGCAAAGGATTGTGGGAAATGTAGTCCATTCATACCAGACTCAGCCGTTCACAATAAATTAGTTGTGCTTGCTCGAATGTAAAGCAAAGAAGATATTTTATTTATGGTGTTATTTCTCCCAACACAGATATACTTGGTAGCACATAAAAAGGAATACTTGCTTTCAGTATTATACTTAGAAAACAAATAAGGAAAAACAACAGCTGAACTTGTTAAGCAATCAAATCAAAGCATAAAGACCTGGATGGGAACATAAAGGTCTTTTCTGTAGGCACCTGCTAATATCTTCTTAGCAGTGCTTCAAAGAACAAACAAAACCCTACAAAGTATAAAAAAACCTGTTCTTTTTCAGGGATAACCTCTTGTATCTTCACACACACTCAGAAGTGTCCCTTCAGAGCTCACTGGCAATTAGGCAAGGCTCAATTGCTAACAATTACCAGCTGAAACCCTCTTGGCTGGTTTACTTTCTATTACGTGGCTCAAATCCTACTCAGAAGCTTTTCTGAGTAGATTAAAGAACAAGTTTATATTTCTTTGTGATGGTTGTTGTATTTTTGTAACAGCATATTACCACAGAGGTTTAGACAGAGAGCAATCCATGTACTCAAAATCCTCATTCATCACATCTTCCCCTTCTTCAACTATCATGGGTTCACTATCATGGATTGGCCCAGAGGAATTTCTCAATGGAACAGTCTCAGGACAATACTTGTTTCCCTGCTGTCTTCCCAGTGAAGAGCTAGGGCATAGATCAGTGTTCATACCTGAGCTTCCATTGCTGTTAGAGTTCCTCTCTAAATATCCTGGCCAGTATGTAGTCCAGTTCTTATGTCCAGCCTTCCAATCAAGATCCCTGGACACTGGATCTCTCTTCACATACCTTCTTGCACTGGTCTTAGGGTCCCTTCCAAGTGCAGCTGTCTCCCTCACAGGTGCCGTCCGGGGATTCCTGGCTCTGCAAACCCACTCCTTTGGCTTTCCCCAGTCCAGTGGTGTATGCTTGCCTCTGGAATGCCTCCCAGTATACGTACTGCTATGGACTCCTTTAGACCTCCCAAATGCTTTTCTCTTCTTTCTTCCAAAGTGTTTCTTGCTCTCTGTCCGTCAGCTCTGGCTTCTGCTGTTGATGATGGTCAGGATGATCAAGGTGCTTCTGATGCTTCTGATCAAGATGAACATGATTCTCTGTAGAATAAGCTTTTCTTTTATCCTGCTTAGATGAATGCTCCACCCTAGCACAGCGCAGCTGTGCTGAATCAAGCCCTGCCCTTGGAGATGAGTGCTTGGGGATTACCTCATAGCCCTCCTGATTGAACACACGTTTCCCCACTTCAGCTCTTCTAATGGCTGTTGGAAACCTGGTGCATTCTGGGACTGGTAGTCTTTTATGGAAACATTCTGTTTTACTATTTCTACCAGAACAGACAGGTTGCTTGTTCAGAGTCACTTCACCTCTATTATAGCTCCTTCCTGAACTATGATAAGCTTCCTTATCACAGTACTTATTCAGTTACATGGAACTTGTAGAACTATTTACATTGCTGCATCGATTATAGGCCAGAAGACACATAATAGTAAAACTATATACAATAGTAGTTATCCCTGATGCCAATCCACAAAGGGTAGTTTTTTCTGGCTAGTCCTGAGCCGAGAACTGGTGACTTTGGGACTCTTCCTCCTTTGGGTCTGGCATCAGTTGGGTAAGGCACACCACCTGGACCTTGCTGTGGCATTTGTCACTTTCCAGGGAACAGAGTAGCTGTTTCTCCATGCCTGTATTCTGTGCTGCTTCTTTGAGTCCAGACCTTGCCTTCAACCTCAACACAGTTCCCCATACCTTTGCCAAGGGAGGGGGTAGAAGCACTTCTCTGCATGTTGAGATCTTGGTTGCCCATGCCTGGACTTCAGGCTGGTCTGGCTGTTGTCTTTGGAGTTGTCCAAAGGCGACACAGGCTGGTCAGCTCTGTCTGGAAAGACTGGAGTCAAGAATAAGCTATCCTGAGAGCAGCTTGATTCTCTCTCCCACAATTTTGAGCTCCTGGAGGTGTGTTCCTACTCTCAGACAGGCGATTCTCTGTCACCTGTGAGCCTGAATTTCCTCCAACCCTTGGATGCAGGACATCATGTTTGAGGCCAGATACTGGTGTAGGGTGCATTTGCATTTGCACTTGCACTAGATTCAGAGGCATTGCCTAACCTTCCAAATTTCCTGTTTGACCAGGCTCTTCCTCTCTACTGGGAGATCAAAGTCCAGAGATTGATGACTAATGATAAACGGGATGGAACATCTCTCTTATGATAGACTTTGCATTGAAGAGCCAGCAGCTGAGGGCCCCCCCCCCGACCTCTCCAAATCACCATTGTCTTCCATCAGAGTTGATGAGTGGGTTGGGAGTAGAGGGGCGAGATCTCCTCAGGTCTACCACAGCTCCTTTAAGTGCTTGATTTGCTAAGGTTGCTTTTTGCATCCCATGTCTGAAGTGATAGAGCTTTGTAAATCTGGTTTTAATGCACTGCTGTAGGCTACTGGCATTGAAAGCACTAAAACGGGAGTGAGTAGTCAAGTGGATAATTTAATAAAGTCTTTAATCAGGGGTACAGTACAGCCAAAACCCGACACTGCTGTGTTTTGGCACCTGCCTTCCTCAGGGGTAATTGGCACTAAAACAAATAATATATAATAACCATAAATATATAAAATGATGCAGTGATAAATAATAAAACACTTTGGAATAAAACAAAACAGCCATTCCAAAACAATTAGCATTTCACAATCAAGAAACTGTATCATACTATGTAAATACTTTGTAGATATCATGTGAATAGTTCCCCCTGTTATCCCATTTTTTGAGTATTCCTTGTTCTATGTAAGCACATTGTGATATTAATGCATTGTTGCACTGTTCAGTTTTAATGTAAACCGCACTGATTTCAATAGCGCGGTATATAAAAAATAAAAATAAATAAATAAATAAATAACCACAATGGAAACAAAAAATAATGAATAGAATCCATATAAACATGCATGCTAATTCTCAAAAGTACAGCGGTGAAGGAAACCCATCCTAGCGAAAGTTGTGAAGAAATTTCAGCTTAATAGCTATAGAAAAAAGTGAACTCGTGTGGGTGAGTGAAAAACGAGGAAAACGTGTTACCCAATATTGTAATGCTACAACTAATCTTCTACCTACAGAATCAACCTCAAAGGAAACACTGTAATTAAAAAGCAATAGAACAATGTTGCTGTGAAGGTTTTGGTTTTTTTGTTTTTTTTTTTTGAAACGGTATGATGACCCATTTGAAAGTGTAAAACATAATCGGATCGCTTGACCATTATAGAATTAAAAGTAGTACCTGGACCCTCATAGTGTTCTCTCGACTTAATTAATGGAAAAGCAATTTCATTATTATAATGGCCCAAACACTGTACAATGACTGACATAAACTATATAATAAATATAACATGAACAGTTATAGTGATCGGGACCCCTATCCACCCTTGTTTAAAGAAATGATGATTCAGATGAATAACAAATAAAAAAGCATTACCTCAAACTACATGGCAGTACTTTTTGATCTGTGCTGTGATTGTTAGTAAGGAAATGCACCTGCTAGTACCGGCGTCTCTTTAAAGAGCTTTTTTGGCACCAAAGGATAGCCTGAAACTTAAAGACTGGTAACCGTGTAACAAACGGCAAAGTGGAAACCAGGTTAAGGAGCAATATGTGCGTCTATTGCACTACATATATAATATAAAAAATTGTTTGGTTATAGCAAATGTTAAGCTAAAAATGAACCCGCAGAGGGTAAAGGTTCATAGGGCTAATATGTAAATGAAGTGTGCCTAGGTACCACTTGCACTATTAATTTTTACATTGCAGATCATCTAAAATTTAAAAAATCTGACAATGGGGGTGCCAATGGGGGACATGGACACTTTAAAAAACAAAAAAACAACAAAAAAACTTGATCAATTTAGGGTCTTAGTGTCCCGATCCCTAAAACTAAGTGTATCACTCAAAAGGAGATGGGGTTTATAAAGATTGAAACTTTAAAACCCTGAGAATATATAAGAAGCCATCAGTTCCATTAATACCCATTCTTAGGTTCATAAAAGGGGGATCCACTAAAAAATGAAAGTTGTCTTAATCGATCCATAAAACAAAAACTTCTGTTGATATGGGGGCAGAATTGGTTGGTCAGAGGCTGTGGTAAGCGTTGCCTTGCTGTTTGTCATTGCCACTGCTTCAGGCTAGAGAGGTGCAGCAGTGGCGGCAACAGACCATCCTTTAAAGTTTGGAGCTCTAGGTGACTGCCTGGTTTGCCTAATGGTAGCACCAACTCTGCCCAGCTAGCATCCCCTAACCCTGTCGTCATTCAGTCTCTCAGCTAGCCCTCACCACATAGGAAGCCACTCTGCCATATTCCAATCTCTTCCTACCCCAATATAGCCAGCTAAATTCCTCCCTACCAGTGACTCCTCACTGGCTGGCAGGCATCCCTCTTCCTATCCCTCTCCAGCCAGGTCTGCTGATCTGCTGCAGCAGAAAGGGAGCTTTCTACTTTCTCTACCATGCGATTCAGGAACTCCAGCCACTGGTCCTAGGCTCTCAAATCTCATAAGATCAGTGCGAGCATTCCTGTACCATGCAGCTTAATCTCCGAGAGACGTGCTGTTCTGTGGTGGTTAAAAAAAAAAAAGAGAAATATATGTATGCAAGGTGAGGAAATTGTGAGTGGCAGAGGGGGATTCTAGTTGCCATGGCAACCTGGTACCTGAGATTTGTCAAGCTCTGAGTTAGGGCTCTTCAGCTATGGAAAAAAGTGACTGAGAAAGGGGTTGTGATGTTTATAAAGTTGTGTGGGTTGGAATGGTCGTTTTAACCTTGCAAACACTAAAACAAGAGGACACCTCCATGAAACTAACTTTCTACAATTTATGTTCAAGCTGTTGTATTTGTTTCATTAAGCTGTGAAATTTGTTGCTGAAGGATGTGGTCAAGATGATTAACATAGTGGGGCTGAAAAGAAGTTTGAACAAGTTCATGGATGAAAAGTCCATAAAATATTAGCTAGGTAGGCTTGAAGAAGCCATTGCTTGTTCCTTGAAGTGAACTATGAAAGATGTATATGAGAGGCTAAATTTTGCAGTCCTTGCTGGAAAATCACAGAAGACCCATGGAGAAGGGGGGGGGGGGAGGGAGGGACACTATTTATTCTCAAAACTCCAGCAAGTATTGGTTGTATTTTAGGTGTGAGCATGGTTGTCTCCCAAACAGTGCACCAGAATAATGGGTAAAACAGGTTGGGGATAACAGGTAGAAGAAATGAAATGAGGCTGGGTGATGCCAGGAAGCCAGTCTGCAGGAGCAACGGCATCAACATTGCTCCTGTGGCTACAGATTCAAAGAGAAAAAAAAGAAGCCAATATGCTGGCAAAGGCAGACTGTAGTCATGGTGACACTGCACAGTCACTCTTGAGGTCACTCCCAACCTCAGTAAAAGAAGACTGGTACTTATCAGTTTGTCACTTCCGACTGGTCAGCTTTAGTGGCGTGATGTGGTATGTCATTGTCTTGAAACCAGATGGCACCATGAAACTAAAGCTAGCTAGTGAAAGGTATGCTCATATAACTCCTCTTCTCAAGTCGTTTCACTAGCTCCCTATCCATTTCTGTATCCAGTTCAAACTTCTTCTACTGACCTATAAGTGCACTCATTCTGCTCCTCACTACCTTTCCTCTTTTATCTCTTCCTACAGCCTTCCTTGGGAAATCTGCTCTTCTGGCGGATTGCTTCTATCTGTGCCCTTCTCTTCTACTGCCAACTCTAGCCTTTTCTCCTTTCACCTTGCTGCTCCTTATGCTTGGAACAGACTACCTGAATCTACATCAGGCTTCATCTCTGGCCTGTTTCAAATCCAGGCTGAAAACTCACCTCTTCGAGGCTACTTTGGGATCATGATCTGCTCGGTCTCCTATGTGTTTCCTTAGCCTTCTTCTAGATGTATCCTTGTCCTCATCTGTTGTGTTGTCTATCTCCAGGAACAAGCAGGAATGAGTCTTCACATATGGGTACCTCGGTACCGACGGAGCCTGCACGGGAATGCTCCCCAGCATCCAATCAGAAAGCTTTTGGGAGCATTCCTCGCGCCTGCGCGGTGACTTCCCGCCTTTCCCACTGCCTCTCCTCAGTTTTCGTTTTTCCGCGGAGCCAACAGGACGTCCTCCTGTCACCGCAGAAACTTTTTTCTTTAAAATCCTTGTTTTCTTGTGGTCGCGGCTGTCTTTCCCGCCGATACCGGTACCGCCGGTGCTTTATTCTTTTCTTTTTCAAACTTAGAGAAATATTTTCTCCTCAGTTTTTTGTTTTAACTTTTGAGGCCTACCAGGCCTTTTCCAACATGGAGCCTTCTTCCCCTAAGAAGTGCCTTCACTGTGGAAACTTAGTTTTCTTTTTAGACTCCAATGCTTGGTGTCTAACCTGTTTGGGTCCTGACCCTTTTTCCCCTGATACCTCAGGCTATATTATTGGGAGAAGACCTTCCCTTTTTCGAGTTTCCCTCGATGCCGTTTTTCCTCCTGAGGTGAGGACACCGGTTTATTCTTCTCTCCAGGATCAGGTAACCCACAAACAGTCTGTTAAGACTAGCCAATTCTTGAAGGGTAAGTCTCATGCCCAGCATGATGACGGCTCCGGCCTTGCCCTCAAGACCTCATTGGCAATAAAACCCCGGCGGGAGTCTTCGGGCTCCAAAGCATTTACGGGGTTTCAGGTTGTTCCTGGGGCTCACCCCTCACAGAACATACCTGAGCCATACTTGGGGGTGGTATCCGCTTCGAGCGGTACCGATAACCCGGCATCGGCACCGGTGTCGAGTGTTCCACTCTTCACCAGGGATCGTCATCTGGTGTCCTCGGTACCTTCGGGGCCGATCGATACGACCCAGATTGACTTTCCTGTATCCCAGCCATGTTCGGGGTTGGTACCTTCTTCGAGCGGTACCGATACCTGGCATCGGTGTCGAGTGTTCCACTCTTCACCTGGGATCGTCATCTGGTATCCTCGGTACCTTTGGGGCCGATCGATACGAACCAGATTGACTTTCCTGTATCTTCGCCATGCTCGGGGTTGGTATCGGCTTCGAGCGGTACCGATACCCCGACATCGGCGCCGGTGTCGAGTGTTCCACTCTTCACCAGGCATCGTCTTCGGACGTCCTCGGTACCTTCGGAACCGATCGATACGACTCCGATTGACTTTCCTGTATCGGCATCGCCGATACCACCACCACTGTCGGTACCTTCTAGACATGCATCGATAGACTCGCTCTCTTCGATGCCGAGTCTAGAATCGATATCCAGTCTCGATGACTTGGTACCGACGCGTTTCGGAACCGATCCATTTCGTTTCCGACTACGCAGTACCGAGGATATTTACCAAGGCTCTCTGGTTACCTCGGCACCGCTTCAGCAGCCCCTGATTCCTGCTTTGATGACATCGTCTCCGATACCGGTACCAGTATCGATGTCGATTCTTGCAGTTCCATCGGGGCCATCGATCCTTTCTATGCCTAGTTTGGAATCGATCCCAGGCACTGACAATGCAGTACTGACTGCCTCAATTCAGAACTGTCAGTATCACTGTCCATCTAGCAGGAATCTTTTTCTGCACCAGGCCAGTATGTCTTCTGGTGCTCAAGCTGCTCCTTCAACCTCAGCTTACCCAGGAATAGTTCCTATTGGAGATCCTTCTTTTCAGAAATTTCTCCTTGATATGGCAACCTTTCTTGCCATTCCTATTCCTGGCTTTACTCTGGACCAAGATAGAAACATAGAAACATAGAAACATGATGACAGAAAAAGACCACATGGCCTATCTAGTCTGTCCTTCCATAACAACTACAACAGTCCACTTTTTGCCTTTAGAGATCCTCTGTGTTGGTCCCATGCTTTCTTGAATTCAGTTACTGTCCTCATCTCTACCACCTCCACTGGGAGACTATTCCACGGATCCACTACTCTTTCTGTAAAGAAATATTTCCGCATATCACTCCTGAATCTATCTCCCTTCACCCTCATCCCATGTCCCCTCGTAGCAGAACTTGCTTTCAATTGAAAGAGGCTCTCTCCCTGAACATTTATGCCACGGAGGTATTTAAACATCTCAATCATATCACCTCTATCCCGCCTTTCCTCTAAGGTGTACATATTAAGATCCTTAAGTCTGTCCTCATATGCTTTATAATGAAGCCCATTAATCATTTTGGTAGCAACCCTCTGCACCGACTCCATCCTGTTCACATCCTTTTGAAGGTGCGGTCTCCAGAATTGCACACCATACTCCAAATGAGGTCGCACCAAAGACTTATACAGAGGCATTATCACCTCCTTTTTTCTGCTAGCCATTCCTCTCCGTATGCACCCAAGCATCCTTCTAGCTTTTGCTGTCGCCTTTTCCACCTGTTTAGCTACTTTAAGATCATCAGACACAACCACGCCTAGGTCCCGCTCTTCTTTAGTGGACAAAAGTACTTCACCTCCTATACTGTATTGCTCCCTTGGATTGCTGCAGCCCAAATGCATGACCTTACATTTTTTAACATTAAATCCCAGCTGCCAAATTCTAGACCATTCTTCAAGCTTAGCTAGATCCCTCCTCATGTTATCTACCCCTTCCTGGGTGTCTACTCTATTGCAGATTTTGGTATCATCCGCAAAGAGGCAAACCTTACCCGACAGCCCTTCCGCTATATCACTAACAAAGATGTTAAAAAGAATTGGACCAAGGACAGATCCCTGGGGCACACCACTAGTAACATCCTTCTCCTCAGAGTGAGCTCCATTTACTTGTACTCTTTGTCGCCTCCCACCCAACCAATTTCTAACCCAAGCAGTAACTTTAGGGTCCATCCCTAGGGTGCTCAGTTTGTTTATAAGTCGCCTGTGAGGAACAGTGTCAAAGGCTTTACGGAAATCTAAATACACCACATCTAGAGCTCTCCCTCGGTCCAACTCCCTGGTCACCCAGTCAAAAAAATCAATCAGATTTGTCTGACAAGACCTGCCTCTGGTGAATCCATGCTGCCTCGGATCCTGTAATCCGCTGGACTCCAGAAACCTCACTATTTTCTCTTTCAGCAGCGTTTCCAATAATTTACTCACCACCGAAGTTAAACTAACCGGCCTGTAGTTTTCAACCACATCCTTACTTCCGCTTTTGTGTAAAGGCACCACATGAGCCTCTCTCCAGTCCTTTGGCACCACTCCTGACTCCAACGAGGCATTGAAAAGGTCAGTCAGTGGAGCTGCTAGAACGTCCCCAAGTTCCCTCAGTATTCTAGGGTGTATCCCATCCGGTCCCATCGCTTTGTCTACTTTAAGTTGAGCTAGTTTCTCACGAACACAGTCTTCTGAAAATAGTTCAAGATGTCCCTCGCTTCTGTTCTTATTTGTGGGTGTTTTCTGAGGTCCTGCTCCTGGTTCTTCATCTGTGAACACAGAACAAAAATATTTGTTAAGCAATTCCGCTTTATCCTTATCAGCTTCTACATATTCCCCCCCTGCACCCTTGAGTCTGACAATACAACTTTTGCTCTTCCTCTTCTCACTAATATATCTGAAAAATGTCTTATCCCCCCATTTTATTGCATTGGCTATTTCCTCCTCCTTTTGAATCTTTGCCTTCTTGACTACTTTGCTAGCTTCTCTAAGTTTTTCCAAATACAGATGCCTGTCTTCTGCTCTCTGTGATCTCTTGTATTTCATGAAGGCCTCCCTCTTTTTCTTCACTTTTTCAGCTACTTCCTTAGAAAACCATAGCGGTCTCCTGTTCCTTTTGCCTTTATTTACCATTTTAACAAAAAGGTTGGTTGCCCTTAAAATACCCCCTTTCAGTTTTGCCCACTGTTTTTCTACATCCCCCAGCTGTTCCCATCCCACTAACGACTCCCTGAGGTATTGGCCCATCTTTGCAAAGTTAGTCTTCCTAAAGTCTAAGATCCTCACCTTGGAATGGATTCTAACAGCCCTAGTCCTAATACTGAACCACACCATCTGGTGATCACTGGATGCAAAATGATCTCCCACTACAACATCAGAAACACTTTCACCATTGGTAAGCACCAAGTCCAGTATGGCCCCTTCACGTGTGGGGTCTGTTACCAATTGCCTGAATAGTTCTCCCTGTAGAGAATCCAGGATCTCCTTACTTCTAGATGATACTGCAGCAGGAATGTGCCAATCAACATCTGGCATATTGAAATCTCCTATCAGTAGCACTTCCCCTTTCCTAGCAATGCTGCGTATGTCTTCAATTAACTCTCTGTCCACCTCTTCCTCTTGTGAGGGAGGTCTGTATATCACTCCAATGCAAATAGATTTCTCTTTCCCTCTTTCTAGTTCCTGCAGATAAGGAAAATATAATGCTTCCTTTACATCATTCTTTGCAGGATCTTCTTCTGAGGATGTGGGAATCACCCTTAAAGGTTCCTTCGCCTTCTACAGCCATGAATGTTCTGTATCAGGTGCCTCCCTCTCCAGGGTTTCAAAAAAATCAACTTCCACATCATTCCATTGTAGTGGAATCAGCAATGAGGAAGGTAAGAAGCAAGAAGAAGCATTCTTCTTATCCGCCAGGTAGTGCATCTAAAGCACTTGATACCTTTGGACGTCAAACCTTCCAAACTTCTATGCTGGCTTCAAGAATTATCTCATATATTTTTTATATGAGTCTGACACTTCAGGAGGTCACAGAGAAATGATCTCTTTTGTCCCCTTTTTTGTCAGAGCCTAAGGCCACTGACTATTCCTTACTTCTTAATCATAGCAGGAATATCTCTTGGTTTCTTTCTTGTGCTTCCCTAGACTCTTTTGAGTCTGTTAGCAGATCCTCTGCTATTGCCATTGGGGCACGTCGTAAAGCCTGGCTGCAAGCTTCAGACTTGAGCAGATGGGCACAACATACACTGGGTAATTCTCCTTGTACTGGAGAAAATCTCTTCAATAGAGAGGCTTTACGTCAGGTTGCTCATTGCTCCACTGACTTCCCTGGTTCTCGAAACCATCCTAAGCCTTTTTTTTCCCCAGGACGTAGGAAATGTCCTACCAAACCTCCTTTCCCTAAGAAAAGAAGGTTTCACCCTTCTCCTGCCCATCCTCCAGATGTACCCAAGCAAGGGACATCTCATCCTAGTCTGAGGTCTCCAGACTCTAGCCAGTCTAATCATAAACAGCTACCATAGGTTCCTATATGTTGCAATCTACAGTTAACTTCTCTTAGCAGAGGTTTATTCTTCCAATTCTACACTGGTTTTTCAGTATGCTAAGCTGTTAGGATACTTTTGTCCATGGGTTACAAAATTCTCCCCTTCTTACTACTACGAAGGGAGGTTACCACTATCCCATGATAGTTTTTTGTCCCCATATGGACATCTTTTCCTTCATCTGACTTACCATATGGTTAGTCACCTTCCATCCCCCTCTCTTCCAGGGTTTCCCCTGCTTGAGTTGGTACCATACTGAAACACTTCTCTTTCTTTCCAGTGTAGACTTTTTTGTTATCCTTCAATGCAACTCATCAGACAGGGACGGGAATATCTCCGCTCCCTTTGTCTGTTTTTCTCTCTGTCTTTATACAGGAGAATCCTCTCTGCTCTTTTGTTCAGTTGCTGTGCATGCAGGAGTTCCAGTGATTACTTTAGTGATCTTTGCAAGCTACTTTCAACTATCTTGCATAATACTACTCACTGCAAGTTCTCTTCTTCTAGCCATATCCTTTCCTGGGGTGTGGCAACACACCTGACTTCAGTCAGTTTTATCTCATAATTCTCCTGCACAATGCTCTCTGCAATCTTCAGAGAAGCTTACTACTATGGGCCCTTGCTACAGAGCATTGAACTTTATCTCTGAGGGTTTTTTCCTTATAGTAGAAAAAACTTCTATAATCATTTCCTGACTATATGGGTTCTTTATACCCTCTTGTCTCCTGTTTTGAAACAGAAGACAAGATTTTTCTGCGTGAATGTCCAAGGAGTTCCCAATCTTGCAGGAATCTACCCCTTTTTCCTTACAGCTTGGCATTATGCTTTTCTGCTCCACTTGGACAACGCATACTCTTTTACTGTACCTGATACCCCTATGTCCCTTGGCTGGGTCATCCTGGTATCTTAGTTTATGCGTTTTTTCTTTGTCCTTTGGACATGTCAGAGTCCTAACGTACTCCTGACGTGCTCTTGCCAGACTGCTATTATCCTCTGTTTTTTCACGCAACCATCCTGGTTATTCCACTGAACTACATTCCTGCACCGCAGAAATAGATTCTCTATATATCTTCAGGTGGTCTTCACCTCCTTATTATTAGATGAATCTTTTCCCATCACATTCCCCAAGGGAATGTTTTTGTGGGGCTCCGTTGCAGGCATGTATCCTCAGACTTATCTTCATGTATGTATATGTCCTATTCATACATATTTCTGTAGTCTGTGTGGGCATAAGTCATGCCCATCTATATCTATATCTATATATCTATATATATATATCTATATATCTATCTATATCTATATATCTATATCTATCACACATATCTAGACATATATGCACATATATATATATATGTATGTCTCTCCATCTATATATATATCTCTATATATATGCCCATTGGGAGATGTCCATAGGACGCCATGTATTACCTGCTATCTCCCTCACTGTCTGTGCTATAAAGCTTTTACCTTCTTAAGAGGTCCAGACAGTCTACTTACCTATTCCCATGCGGCTCAGTAAGTGGGAGCGGTTATACACACAATTACTGCTGTGATGTCCACAGCTTCTTTTTTTTGTTACAGATCTCCCTGTCTTTGAAGTATCAAACTTCAATGTCTTCCTATCTCTCACCAGCTAGGAAAGACGGTGTACATCTTCAGTATTCTGAGTACACTTCTATTCTCCTTGGGAATAGGGGCTTTTTTCCATACCCCCTATTCCCTTCAAGACTGGGCTAGTTCTCCAGATCGGTCAGTCTTCTTCTTTTAGTCCTCAATGTTAATAACTCTGTACCTAAAAGAGTTTTCAGCTTTTTCCCATAAAGCTTTCCATTGAAGACCTGCCGTTCTTCTCCTGCCCCAGTTGACATCTGGGTTACCTGCCCATTCCAGGTTTGGAACTTAATCCTCACTGCTGTGAAGTTACCTTGAGGATTCCGCTACTGCATCTACAGTACACTCCATCACAATTCTACTTCCTACAATTCAGTAGGTAAGCTCTATATTGTACTAGTTCATTAAATGTTTTAATGATACTTGACATACATTCTAAAGACTCATTTTTTCTCTAGTCTTTAGATTCGCTGTTCCTCTACAGCTCTCAATATTCAACTCCTACCCCCCATCCCCCAGGGGATGCCGGGGATCCAGGTTTGGGAAATGCCATCCTGTTCCAGGGATACACATTTTATGGGATCTCCCCTGGCACCCACAGCTAGGGAGTCCCCATATGTGAAGACTCATTCCTGCTTGTTCCTGGAGATAGCACAGTTACTTACCTGTTCTCCAGGACCAAGCAGGAAGTCAGTCCTCACTTATGGGTGACGTCGGTGCCGACGGAGCCCTCGCGGAGCAATTTTCCCCAGCTTTCAAAGAAAGCCTTTGGGAATTGCAGCGCGCATGCGCGGTCCTCTTCCCGCCCAAGGGTGCCATCTTAGCCAGTCTTCTTTTTTCCGCGGAGCCCTACAGACGTACCCGTCGTGTCCCCGTGAAAAAGTTGATATTTCTTCATAATTTACTCTTTTTTCCTTCGGTTCGACGCCGGTCTTTTTCCCGCCCGGACTCGCGACGCCGGTCACGAGTCCTCTTCTTCTTTTTCGGTTTTTCTGACTTAGTCAGTTTTCGTTTTCGGTTTTTCCCTGGCAGCCCGGTCCTTTGACCTCGCCGGGGCCCTTTTTCCCCCGATGGCTGCCAGTGGTTTCAAGCGGTGTGGTCAGTGTGACCGAAATATGTCACTGACTGACACACACGACCATTGCCTCCGCTGCCTGGGTCCGGATCATGAAGAAATGATCTGTGGGCCCTGCGGCAAACTCTCCTCCAAAGCGTTGAGAAGTCGGCGGCATCAGCGGGATAGGATCTTCGCTGACCCCAGCCGTACCCGGACCTCGTCGGAGGCCTCCGCGTCCAGGGGTTCCAGCTCGGACCGTCGCCGGAGTTCCTCCGACAGGGGTTCTCCCTCCGGGGACCATCGACGTAAGGTGAAACCCGCGAGGGTGGCGTCGGTGGACGCTCCTGGCTCCGCGAGGGCCAGGTCGCATAGCCCCGATAGCCGTCCCGGGTCCTTGGAGAAGGAGTACCTCACGAAGCGACCTCGCCTGGAGTCGGAGCTGCCTGCTCGGGTAAGTCCCGTAGTCCTCCTGGACTCGCCTCCGCGACAGCCGACGTCGGGCCCGACGCCGTCGGGGCCCGAGTCGGGGGCTGCTGGGTCACCTGAGCTCGGACTCAGGTTGACGGCCTTGGAGAGCAGACTGTCTGCCTTCATGGACCAGCAGCGGGCACTGCTCGCTGGCGCCGCTGCCCCGACCGCCGGGACGTCGACGTCTAAGTCGACCCCGGAGACCGAGCCGATCCTCGAGTCAATGCGAACTCGAGTCGATCCTCGGTCGAGGTCACCCTCGGCCTCCCGTTCGGGACCGAGGTCGCCGACGCCGACTCCCTCGGCGTCGGGGCGGCAGGCGCCGCGCCCTGCCCGGGCCGACCCCACCGAGTCCTCGTCGGAGTCGGTCTGGGAGTCTGAAGAGGAAGAGTCGCCTGATTCTTTTCGGACTCGGTGTGTCCCCTCGGACTCACCTGAGTCCGAACCTCGGAAGCAGTCCCCCCGGAGGATGCCTGGTTCTCGGACTTCGTCAGGGATATGGCCAAGGCTTTGGCCTTCCCTGCGGACCCCGAGGAGGAGCCTCGAGCCGAAGAGCTCGACGCCCTCCAGTATGACTCTCCCGCCAGGGAACACTTTACTGTACCGGTTCCTCCCATGCTGGAACGACTACTCTTCCGCATGTGGGAGAGTCCGGCCACCTCGCCGGTCCTGAGCAAGCGGGTCGATTCTATCTATCGAGTCCGCAAGAGCCCTGGCTTCCAAAAAGCACAGCTACCACACCATTCCATGGTAGTGGAATCGGCCATGCATCGTCTTAAGAGCCAGAAGATGCACTCCTCGGTGCCTCCTGGCAGGGAGGCCCGTAACCTGGATGGCCTTGGTAAGAAGTGTTTCCAGGGCTCTATGCTTGCGTGTCGTGTCCAGACCTACCAGCTATACATGGGCATGTATCTCCGAGACCTGGCTAAAGAGCTAGCCGGCTTCTCCGCTGGTTTGTCCGAGGAACCCATGCGGAGGTTCCTGGCCTTGTCCACTGGCATTCGGGAATGCTCAAAATTCATATCCCGAGCAGCCTATGATGGCTTTGAAGCATCGGCTCGAGTGGCCGCAGCCGGCATCGGTGCCCGCCGACAGACTTGGCTTCAGTCATCTGACCTTGAGCCCTGGGTGCAGGACAAGTTGGTCGATGTCCCCTGCTGAGGCGAAAACCTCTTTGGCAAGCCCATGGCTGAAAAGGCTGCACAAATTGAGACGGAGACTCTCACCCGGACTAGGCTTTCTAGGAAGACCTCCGCCCCTTCCCAGAAAAAGAAGGGCTCGGGAAAGAAGTCCTTTTACCCGAGGAAGGCGGCTGCCTACAAACAATACCCCCAATATCAGGCCCCTGCAGCTCCCCAACAGGGCCAGCAGGCCAAGGGACGGGGTAACGGGTCCCGTAGGCAGCAAGCCCCCAAGCCTGCACCACCAGCCCCTGCTCAGCAGGGTGGGGGTTTTTGACTCCTCAAGCATAGCCTCTCCCCCCCCGCTGGTTCCTCCCAGCACCGGAGGCCGGCTGGTTCACTTCGCCCACAGGTGGTCCAGCGTCACCTCAGATGCCTGGGTGCTTCAAGTCGTGCGAGAAGGCTATCTTCTCCACTTCCACCAGGTCCCTCCCTCCTATTTTCCGGGAGAACCTCCACGACCCCCTCTGCACAGGGAATTACTCCTTCAGGAGTTAGCAGGTCTTCTACAGGAACAGGCGGTGGAACCGGTGCCCCACCACCTGAAAGGTCAAGGCTTTTATTCCAGGTATTTTCTAATACCAAAAAGAACAGGGGGCCTCAGACCCATCCTGGACTTGCGCAACCTCAACAAGTTCCTCGTGCGAGAGAAGTTCAAGATGCTTACCCTTGGAATCCTTCTGCCCTACCTCCAGCAGGGAGATTGGCTATGCTCCTTGGATCTAAAGGATGCCTACACGCACATCCTCATCCACCCAAGCCACCGCCAATACCTAAGGTTTGTGGTGGCAGGAAATCATTACCAGTACAGAGTACTACCCTTTGGCCTGTCCTCCGCACCACGAGTCTTCACAAAATGTCTCGCGGTGGTGGCGGCCCATCTCCGGCTTCACGGCCTCTATGTCTTTCCGTACCTCGACGACTGGCTCATCAGAGCAGCGTCCGCTCTGGAGGTCACCAACGCCACGCGCCGCACGGTGACTCTTCTGCAGTACTTGGGCTTTGTTATAAACTTCGCAAAGTCCACTTTGCTCCCCTCACAGGATCTCGAGTTCATCGGCGCAAGGCTGCACACTCCTCAGGCACGAGCGTTCCTACCGCTCGACAGGGCGCAACGGCTCATGGACCTAGCCGACCGTTTTCGCAGCCAGCCCCTGGTCTCCGCCAGGCGCTTCCTGAGACTACTCGGCCATATGGCTTCCACCGTCCATGTGACCCCCAATGCCCGCCTGAATATGCGACCCGCTCAATGGTGTCTCCGCAAGCAGTGGCGACAGGCCACAGGCGGCCTAGCAGACCTAGTGCGCGTCTCCGAGCCGCTGGCCTCGTCTCTTCAGTGGTGGCTACATCGGCCGAATCTGGTGCTCGGCATGCCCTTTCAGCCACCTCCGCCGGCCCGGGTGCTGACGACAGATGCATCCCTCCTGGGCTGGGGAGCACATTGCCAAGGGGCGCGTACTCAGGGCCTTTGGACCACGTGGGAGTCTGCTCAGCAGATCAACTTCCTGGAGCTCCGAGCGATCCGCCTGGCTCTCAAGGCCTTCTCCCACCTGACCTCCCACCAGTCCGTCCTTGTCCAGACGGACACTCAAGTTGCCATGTTCTACGTGAACAAGCAGGGGGGCACGGGCTCCTTCCTTCTCTGCCCGGAAGCACAGAAGCTCTGCTCTTGGGCCGTCAGTCACGGCGTTCTCCTCAAGGCAGTTTATCTCCCAGGCCAAGAGAATTGCCTGGCGGACAAACTCAGCAGGATCCTCCAGCCGCACGAGTGGCGCCTGGATCCCTTGGTAGTTCAGAAGCTCTTTCTAAAGTGGGGCCTCCCCACGGTGGATCTCTTTGCCAGTCCTCACAACCGGCAACTTCCTCGCTTCTGCTCTCGTCTGCCACACCTCCTTCGAGTTGCGGCGGACGCTTTTCTACTCTCATGGTCGGGGAGCCTCTTGTACGCTTTCCCTCCCATCCCGCTAGTCTCTCGGACTCTTTTCAAGGTTCTCCGAGACAAAGCCTTCATGATCCTGGTGGCCCCTCGCTGGCCCAGACAGCCGTGGTTTCCACTCCTGCTGCAATTAGCGGTAGAGGATCCATTCCCTCTGGGGTTACAACCGGATCTCCTCACTCAGGATCAGGGGTCTCTGCTACACCCCAACCTCAGGTCTCTCAACCTAATGGCCTGGCTGCTGAGAGGGTAGTCCTTGCTCCCCTTCTCCTGCCGGCAGAGGTGGAGGAGGTCGTCTTGGCTTTGCGACGGCCTTCTACCCGCAAATGCTACGCCCTTAAATGGCGTCGTTTTTCCGTTTGGTGTACCCAACAGTCTCAGGATCCCTTCTCCTGCCCGGTGTCGGTGGTCTTGCAGTACTTGCTACACCTCTCTAATCTGGGACTTAAGTCCAACTCCGTCAAAGTTCACCTCAGTGCTCTTTCGGCACATCATGGGCCGGTGGACGGCAGACCTCTCTCCAACGACCCTCTCGTAGCGAGGTTTCTCCGAGGTCTCCTTCTACTTAAACCACCTCTGCGTCCGCCAGCGCCTGACTGGGACCTGAATGTGGTTTTGCAGCGGATCACCTGTCCGCCTTTTGAACCTATGGCTACCTGTTCTCTCCGTTTTCTGTCTTGGAAAACACTGTTCTTGATAGCCCTCACTTCCGCTAGACGCGTAAGTGAATTGCAGGCCCTCGTGTCTGATCCCCCTTACACTCGGTTCTACAAAAATAGGGTAGTCCTACGGACTCATCCAAAATTTCTTCCAAAAGTGGTCTCCCCTTTTCACATCAATCAGGAGGTGGTACTTCCAACCTTCTTTCCCAGACCACACTCCAGCCGAGCTGAAACGGTCCTCCATACCCTGGACTGTAGAAGGGCATTGAACTTCTACCTTGACCGTACGCGGGAGCACCGTAAAGCTGCTCAGCTTTTTGTGTCTTTTGACCCCAATAAATTGGGGCTCCCGGTCTCCAAGCGTACTCTGTCCACCTGGGTTGCGGACTGTATCTCTTGGGCTTATGGGGCAGCCGGACTCTCCTTGGAAGGTCGAGTCACGGCTCATTGCGTTCGGGCAAAGGCTACGTCAGTGGCTTACCTCCGCTCTGTTCCGCTGGCAGACATCTGCCGGGCCGCTACTTGGTCTTCGAGCCAGACTTTTGCGGTCCATTACTGTCTCGAGAGGGAGTCCCGCAGGGACAGTGCTTTCGGACAGGCAGTCCTCCGTAATCTCTTTGAGGTCTGAGCAACTCCTACCCTCCATCCCGAATGTGGGCTACCGGTGGGTAATAATGCAGCGAAGATTCCTTTCCTTCTGTACTGCTGAGCTAGAGGGAGCTCATTTTTGTGCTTAGGGTCTCCGGTAGCCTTAAGCTTGGGAGTCCCATAAGTGAGGACTGACTTCCTGCTTGGTCCTGGAGGAAGCGTAGTTACTCACCTGTAACAGGTGTTCTCCAGGAGCAGCAGGAATCAGTCCTCACAACCCTCCCTCCTCCCCTTGGAGTTGCAATCGTCTGCTTTAGTTTTTTTGCAAATTTTTATGCTGTCTTTTTTAGCTATGTCATCTGACTGGCTAAGATGGCACCCTTGGGCGGGAAGAGGACCGCGCATGCGCGCTGCAATTCCCAAAGGCTTTCTTTGAAAGCTGGGGAAAATTGCTCCGCGAGGGCTCCGTCGGCGCCGACGTCACCCATAAGTGAGGACTGATTCCTGCTGCTCATGGAGAACACCTGTTACAGGTGAGTAACTACGCTTAACAGGTGATCTCTGGGAACAGCAGGAATTAGTCTTCACAACCCACCCACCTCCCCTAGGAGTTGTATCTATCTATCTCCTTTCCTCTTTCTCTCCTGTCTCAGCTATGAAACTCAACTGAGGAGAGGCAGTGGGAAAGGCGGGAAGTCACCGCGCAGGCACGAGGGATGCTCCCAAAAGCTTTCTGATTGGATGTTGGGGAGCATTCCCGTGCAGGCTCCGTCGGTACCGACGTACCCATATGTGAAGACTAGTTCCTGCTGTTCCCAGAGATCACCTGTTACAGGTAAGTAACTGTGCTTTCTTGACGAGATTGTAAGCTCTGAAGAGCAAGGACCATCTTCTACATGTCTGTACAGCGCTGCTTACACCTTGTAACGTTATACAAATGATTAGTAGTAGTAGTAGTAGTAGTAGGAAGACCACTTACAGATAAATGTCGTTCCTTTTGCCATTTGGTGAGGGTTGGAGGGAAGAAGGCCTGGGATTGTGGGATGGTAGAGAAGGAGAGAGGCTGCTTTTCAGGGGATTGGGGATTCATCAAATTAAAGAAAAAAAAAAAAAAGGCCCCCACTGTGTGTAGATATCTCGTGAGCATTCATTAGGGACATCCTGAAAACCAGGGTGATATGTGGCCCTCCAGAACTGGAGTTTTGACAGCCCCCTTCTAGATGAAGAGCCACATTAATGCTAAGAAAACCAGGGGGGAGGGGGGACGCTGCATTTGATGTTTGCAGAGAATACAGGTTTCCCTCTGAGGAGGAGTAGTAGTAGTAACTAACTTACTCTCTTAACTGCTTGCTTTTTTCTCCTGCAGGGCATCCTTCTCTCCCTCTTTACTGTCAGGCTGCTTCTCCCTCCTTCACTGGCACCACTCACATCTTTCCCAGGCTATTCAGCACAAGCTGCTAGGTCCCACCGGTTGACTCTACGGGGTCTACCCCAGTTCCCCAGTGAAGCAACATCTTCCCCGCCTGCTGGTCCCATTCCTTTTGTCTCCTCTTTACTGCAGGAAGAGGCAGTGATGGTGTGGGTTGGTTAACCCTCTGTGAACTGTTCAAAGACAGCAGCTGCTCCGATAAATCGCCCCTTGCTAGCTTCCAGGTTCATTGCCTCGGCAGGGGGTTAGCACAAGCTCTGCATGCTGCATACCCAGCACTGGCATCCCAAGCGAGACTGCCTTCTTCCTGTTTCCACTGTCACTGAGGGGAGAAGGGTTTGAGTGTAGCAGCAAGAGTTTCTGCTGCAATCGGATTTTTCAGACGCAGGACTGGTGATAGAAATGCTGGGGCCAAGGCAAAACGTCTGGTAGGATGTAAGTACTTCTACTTTGGACAGGCTTGGGGGGCCCCCCTGTAGCATGGAACCCATGGCATTGCCCTATTTGCACCTCCCCAACACTGTTCTTTCAGGGAGGGGAGGAGCCATTGAAGGAAATCTCCCTGTGGACCAGATGGAAAAGTCTCATGGGCTGATGGTTGCCCACATTAAGAGAGCACGCAGCCAAACAACTAAACTGAAGATACTCAAGCTGGAAGTTAGTTTTTGTCAGTTGTAAGACTGAAATTGTTTTACGGACTAAGAACACTGGATTCTAAATCTGTGCATGGTTTTTGTAGTCATACTTTCTACTGGTGGTAAAATAGAGATTTTGCTGAAAGAGTCTGATGGAATCAGTAGAGCTCTAAAAAATTTAACTGAGCTCCATAAGTTGACCACTAAAAGTTGCGGCATAGGGCTGCGCATTGTTTGGGTGCCCACAAATCACTTGTATGTATGTATACCTAGAAATCGATGTGCCTACAATTGTATGCATTTTTAAGGTCTTGCATGCATTCATTGCATGTCTAAAATAACGAATAGGTCAAAGAAACACAAATGCCCAAGCACAAGAAAAATAATTGTTTTAAACTAGCACGAATCAAGCTATTTGGCCATGCCCATCCCCATCTGTTCTCAACATCTGTGGATACCATGCTGCTGGTGGGAGGCTGCTTTGCAAGTTCCCAGATGATAGATTTTCCTCTGTCAAAAGTTATCTGTAAGTTGCACTTCATGTAGTTCCTGAAGCGTGGGCATCACAGAATGAACATTGAGACTGCTTGCTTGTGCTTGCACTGGGTGTTGAGCTTGTTTCTCCGAGACCCTATTGAGCCAAAACTCCTCCATAATGTGCAAGTGTCTCATATATTAAGATCGTGTCTGTGTGTGTGGTTGTGCCAGTTATGAGCTTGACAGCCTCTGGGTGAATTGGTTGGGGTTTTTTTACTGTCTTTGGCAAAGCTGTTGAAGAGGACCCGGAAGCAAGCAGTGGCCTCCTATGGCCATTTTCACAGAACATAAATCCAAAGTCAAATGAAACGTATTCACTCCCCATCCTCCCCTCACACTCTGACTCGGAGCAGAAATCAGTTGTGCTGTCAGGAGGAGTCACTCCTGTGTATTTGTATACTTTGCCTCCATCTGTATAGTGCTGTTTTCAATAGTGTTTTATCTATGAGAAATTATGCTATCATATCAGCTATTGAGTGCTGTGAGTCAAGCAGCTCGTGTAGGAAGACACAATGTGTCTGATGTCAGAATTTTTGTTCATTTTTATCAGAATGATTCATAAGGCATTGAGTCATCTTTTATCGTGTAGTCATAACGTTGGCCATTGTATAAAATAAATTATATTTGGCTGTACTGCTTTCCTTATGTGTGTTAAGGTGATTTGCCCCATTGTGTCTGTATTTATTTCTCTATTGTACAGTCATTCCTCTTTTGTATAGTTCTTTGCCCCCCCCCCCCCCCAAACAAATTGTCAACTTCCCTAGTTGCAGTGGAGGCAGTAGAGCCAGGACTCTGGAACACGTGCTCCCTGTCCTTTCATGCGAGCTTGTCTTCCTTTCCAAAGTAAAGGAAATCTCCTGATGTGATATTCTGAGGGGTCCAGGAAAGTGGGACAAGGTTCATTTGTTTAATCTCATAGGCAACAGCATGCTCATTGCTGTTAAGTAACCATGGGCAGCAAAAGTAGAAAATTGGGTGAGGCATAAGTGGAAGTGAAAAGTGGTATTGTCTCCAAGGTGGCTGGGTGAAGAAAGCTTTGCTGAACCAGTTTGAAGTTTAACTTAAAGAGACTTCTTAATTCTCTCTTCTCTGGAGCAAGGTCTGGAATCGCTGACTGGTTGAGAACTTTACTCTTCCTTGCTGATGGCAGGGTTTATCCTGTAGTTGTAAAAGAGGGAGGGGAGGACAGAGTAGGCACTGTAATTTTGTCAGTTAATCTGACTTTATAGTTCCTTTCTGTTGAGGTTTATTCAGGGCAGGGTCAGCGTTAGACATGATCATAAGATCATAAGAAATGCCATGCTGGGTCAGACCAAGGTCCATCAAGCCCAGTATCCTTTTTTCAACAGTGGCCAATCTAGGTCATACGTGCCTAGCAGTATCCCCAAGAGACACATGTTCCTCAATGATTGTATTGGGTCAAGCATTGATATCCTGGGTCCCTTTTTAATAATGGTCTATGGACCTTTCCTCCAGGAACTTGTCCAAACCTTTTTTAAACCCAGCTACACTAACAGCTCTTACTACATCCTCCGGTAACAAATTCTAGAGTTTGATTATACGTTGAGTGAAAAAATATTTTCTCTTATTCATCTTAAATAGTTTACCCTGTAGCTTCATTACATGTCCACTAGTCTTTCTATATTCTGATAGCGTAAACAATCGATCTACGTTTACCCGTTCCACTCCATTCATTAATTTATAGACCTCTATCATATCTCTCCTCAGCCGTCTCTTTTCCAGGTTAAAGAGCCCTAACCTTTGTAACCTCTCTTCATAGGAGTATCCTTCCATCCCCTTTACCATTTTGGTGGCTCTTCTCTGTACCTTTTCTAATAACGCTATATCCTTTTTAAGCTACGGCGACCAGAATTGCACACAATATTCAAGGTGCGGTTGTACCATGGAATGATACAGAGGCATTTATAATATCCTTTGTCTTATTTTCCATTCCTTTCCTTATGATACCTAGCATTCTATTTGCTTTCTTGGCTGCCGCTGCACACTGGGTGGAGGGTTTTAACATGTTATCCACAATGACTCCTAAATATTTTTCCTGGGTGGTGGTTCCCAATGTGGAACCTTGCATCGTGTAACCATAGTGTGGGTTGTTCTTTCCTAGGTACATAACTTTGCACTTGTACACATTTGGATGCCCAGTCTTCCAATTTATCCAGATCCTCCTGCAGTTTTCTACAGTCCTCTTGGGTTTTAACAACTTTAAACAGATTTGTGTCATCTGCAAATTTGATAACCTCACTTGTTATTCCCTTTTCCAGGTCATTTGTGAATGTCAAAAAGTAGCGGACCCAGTACAGATCCCTGGGGTACTCCACTATTCACCTTTTTCCATTGGGAAAATTGGCCATTTAGCCCTACCCTCTGCTTTCTATCTTTTAACCAGTTCCCGAGCCACAATAGTACATTGCCTCCTATCTCATGACTTTTTAGTTTTGCCAAAGGTCTCTGATGAGGGACCTTGTCAAAGGCTTTCTGAAAGTCCAGATACACTATATCAACAGACTCACCTTTGTCTACCTGTTTGTTCACACCTTCAAAAAAACATATCAGATTAGTAAGACAAGATCTCCCTTGTCTAAAGCCATTTTGGCTGTCTCCCATTAGGCCGTCTCCCATTAGGCCATGACTATCTACATGCTGTGTAATTTTGTTCTTTATGATGGTTTCTACCATCTTCCCCGGTACTGACGTCAGGCTCACTGGTCTGTAATTTCCCGGATCGCCCCTGGAACCCTTTTTAAAAATTGACGTTACATTGGCAACCCTCCAGTCTTCCGGTATTACAGATGATTTTAATGAAAGTTCACAGATTACTAAAAGCAGGTCTGCAATCTCATATTTCAGTTCTTTCAACACTCTTGGATGTATACCATCCGGTCCAGGTGATTTGCTACTATTCAGTTTATCAAATAGTTGTAATACATCTTCCCAGTGTAGCGATATTTCTCTCAATTCCTCTGCAGTATCACCTTTAAATACCACTTCAGTCTTGGGTAACATCCCTACATCTTCCTCAGTAAAGACTGAAGCAAAGAATTCATTCAGTCTCTCCGCTATAGCCTTGTCTCCTCTTACTGCCCCTTTTACCCCTCTATCATCTAATGGTTCAATTGACTCTCTCACAGGCCTTTTGCTACAAATGTACTTGAAAAAGTCTTTTTTTTCATGTTTTTGCTTCCGTAGCAAGTTCCTTCTCAAATTCTCGCTTTGCCTGCCTTATCAATGCTTTGCATTTAACTTGCCAGTGCTTCTGCTGTTTCCAGTTTTTGTCTTTTGGCTCTTTTTTTCATTTCCTGAAAGATGCTTTTTTGACAGCAGGGGCCCCAGGCAGAACTAGTGAGAGGGCCCCAAAGCTCCCCTGCAGGTTATGCATTCTTCAGCTTGAGGCAGGCTGGGGGCCCAGGCATGGATGGTGCTGCTGTTATATAAACTAGGCAGCCAACTAGAGCACCAATATTGCAAGGGCAGCCCTGGACCAGCAGCAGTGGCAGTGACTTGAAACAGCCCCTTTGGGATGGGCTCTACACATATTCGGTTATGTCCTTTTGACCCCTGATGAAGGCTTAATGCCGAAACCTTTTAAGTTGGGTCCTCAATAAAATACCTTGTGTCAGGGGTAGTGACCCTATGACTTCTAGCTGGCTTTCCATACAGGGTAACACTTGCTTTCCACCGGGCCTTGATTCGGCTCCTTATCGACATTGGGGAAGATTGGGCATACGGCGTTTAGGGAATTTATTGACTGCTGATGGCAGTTGCAAGTCGCTGGATGCACTTTGTACGGAATATGATCTGTGTCCGGGTAGGTCTACCTTTGCTTATATGCAGGTCTCTCATTATATCAGTTCTCTGCCACAACGTGAACTCCACTCGGAGCACTCTGTGCGGATCTTAGAGTTTTTCGCTCTGGGCGATGATTGCCCACCAACTATTGCAGCTTTGAAGAGACGGCTAGATTGCCTTGCTTCTCCACCGGATTACACTATACTGGAGGGTCTCTGGGCGAAGGACCTAGGACGGGACATACCCCTGGGCACAGTTCGGGCGGCTCTAGGTCGGATTGCCTGCTTAGTAGAGGGTGCCCGCTGGCGGGAGATACAGCTCAAATGCATACATCGGGCTTACTTTTCCCCGAGGCGAGCACTGCGTAGCCACTTGACTTTGAATGGCGGATGTCCCAAGTGTCTTTGTCCTCTTGCAGACCTGGGTCATATGTGGTGGGATTGTCCCTCTATACGTGGCTATTGGCATAAAATTGGGACGTTTATGGCCGGCCTTCTGGATCAGCGTATTTGTTTTACTGAGATGCTGGTAGTATTTGATTGGTTGGGACCACTTCACCCTAAGGGCAGATGGGCACGGCTGCTGCTGCGCAAAGCCTGTGTGGTGGGTAAGGGGCCTTTACTGCGCCGTTGGCGTGAACCTGTGGCTCCAACGTTCACTGAATGGCGAAATAGTTTTCATCAATTCATGCTCATGGAACGACATAGTACCTTGGGGCAACCCCAGCGATGGGCTCACTTTTTGTTACTCTGGATGCCCTACATTAGCCAATTGGGACCTAAAGCCCGGAGTGAGGCTTTGAGGGTTGGATAGTGAGTGTTACGGAATACTGTTACTCCCTATTTCTTATTGTGCTGTGCTTCCAGGGATGGGTGGGAGGGGGGGGGGAGGGGTTAGAGTGTTGATAAGATTGTATTCTATTGTTCCCTGTGTTGGTACCCAAGGTGGTGGACCAGATACAGCCCCACCTGGGTTAGATTTTCCTTCTGTTATCTGTCTGATGGACAACCTATCAGTCTGGCTGTATGTAAAATTCTATATACCTTGAATAAACAGAATTTTGAAAAAAAAAAAAAAAAACCTTGTGTCAACTTACTTTTGTGTGGCCATGGTTTTACGTCTGCCGCGTCTTGCCTGGTTTGTCCTGCAGGAAACCTTGATCATTTTGGCAGCTTCAGTCTCCATGCAGACTATGCCATCCTTTCTCCCAAAGGAAAAGGATTTTCAGAAGGATTCCTTGCTACATCTAGTGGGCATGTGGAGGATATTGATCAAGTACCCTGGAGATTACCAATTTGTTTTGCTGGTTGGCATGGCTGGCCCAGCCATTAGACAAAGTAGGTAGTCACGTGGCAGCTTCTGGGGAGATGGGGGTGGCAAAGAGCAGAGCATTCAAAACTAAACAATAGATTCTGACAGCCAGGAGGGGCATAAGGGTTAAGGTTTATCTCGGGTGCCAACACTTTCAACCAATTCTGGGGCATGCTCTACTGGCTGGATCATCTTTTTGTCCTCTTTGGCGGCCCAGGGAAAGGACTGGAAGTGACCAGGCCCTTTATTGCCTCATGGATTAAGGGAGCCATTGGATCAGCGTACCTTATGTCTGGCAAAAGATTGCCAGAGGGCGTTTGAGCTCTCTCCAATAAGGCACTGGCAGAGTCCATCTTGGTGCCTCCAGAGGACATCTGCAGGATGGCTATGTGGTCATCTCCAAGCATATTTGTGAAGCACTACAAATTGCAGGTGGGAGCAGGAGCAGATGACTCCTTTGGCAGAACAGTCCTGTCCAGAACGTCATCTTCATCCTACCCTGAGTCCTGACTGCTTGGCTACATCCCACTTGTCTGGGCTGGTCTAGCATCATAAGGAGAAATCTTATCTGACTATTTTCTTTCCTTGAATCCTGCTAGACCAGTCCTGGACTCTCCCAGGAAGACTATTTCGTGTTGCAAAGTCCCAGCTGCCTTTGTTCACATTGTCAGTATCGGTGCCTGATGCACAGTTAATTCTGGTAAGAGAGCCGAATACATGCTCATGTTTGTCACAAGTTGAATAGTTATTGTTATGCGTCATGATTTTTTTCAGAGTTTTTCAATTTTTGCTTGAGAAGCATCATATTGGCTTCTGTCAATGCTGCACCAGAGGATAATACCTAATGATGACATCATTTAATCCATTCATCTGGACTGGTCTGGCAGGATTCAAGGAAAAAATATCAGGTACAGTTTCTCCTTTGATTTGTAATTTAAATTTTTTTTTGACCTGTGTGTTGAAAACATAGGAGGAAGTATAATTCTGTAATCACTACAACTACTACTACTACTTGTCATTTTTAAAGCACTACAAGGCGTATGCAGTGGTGTACAAACAGAGACAGTCCCTGCTCATGAGAGCTTACAGTCTCATTAAGACAGACAAGACAAAGGATAAGAATAAGGGGAAAAGGAGGGTAAGGATCACATGAGGAACTAACAGATATTTTATATCTTCTTTCTCCATTGTTTTTGTCATACCTTTGTTCTGCATAATTCTAATAGCAGTATTTCAGACAAATGCACATGGCACTGCATGAAAAAACAAACATAGAGGCAAGCCAGAAATATATCAGACAGTGATATCAATATATTCAGGACTCCAGAACATCAATATGATACTGAACAGCAAACAAGCTGTCATTTTTGCATGGAATTTACAAGTGTCATTGCATGCCTGTACTACCAAATATACATTTATATATGCTACACATTTATATATACACAAACCTGTCAGAGGAAAAACATATGCACAAGATTAGAAACACATAAGGAACGAGGACATTGGTAGCAAGGATTTGCATTTTAATTACTTTTTTTTTCCAAATCTGAGCTCAAGAGTTAAATATTCTGTATTTCCCTTTCCATGGGGATTTGTATTGGAGAGTGAAGTGACTTGCCCAAGGTCAATAATGAGTGTCATTGATAAAAATGGGGTTTGAGCCATGACTTCCTTGGTTCTTGGCCCATTTCTCTAACCACTAAGTGGCTCCTCCTCTCCATGGTCCTTGTTTCTTTATGAATAATTTGTCTGTCAAACACAAGTCAAGGAACTTCTGGTTACAAAACTCCCACCCTGCATGGAATTCTAGTCCTACTTTTTTTTAGTGTGGAAAAAACGAACCTACGGGCAAAAATGAGTATTGGTTCTGTTAGACCCCATTTATCAGTCTGAGCCATCAAGGGTGATGTCTCTTTCAGATATCTTGTAAGATGTTGCTGAATTGCAAGTGTGAATATCCATGAACTCTTCCAATATAGCACAACACAGTGGTTCTTTTGAGAGAGAAGAAAAGGGGGTTCTGTGTGATGTGAAGACCAGTAGTGCACCAATTGTAAAGATGACAGTTATTTTAATTGTACCAATTCATGAGGACAAGAAAACACATTTTCCTCAGAAATCAATGAGAGAGCAAGTCCACCCTGAATCCTTCCTTACACACATTATATGGACACTTATCCAAGCCCAAGAACCAAAATCTAGCCTCGGAGGGGCTGAGATGAATTGACAGTACATAATTGAGCATTCTGTATCTTAGTGCCTCAGTAGTATCCATAAGTGAGTACATTAGTATTTTAGCCTATAGCTAAAAGGAGCTTTGGTAAGATTGCTGATTTGCAACTCTTGAGTGTACAGTGGAACAAACTCTGAATCTAGTTTGCACTGCATAGTTTAGGATGAAAGAATCCATAGGGTTTTTCTTTAGAAGAGCCACTAACATTTGAGGAAACATATATTGGGCATACCAGATGGACATTTTGGTCTTTATCTGCAACAATGGAAACATTTTACCTAGCTGATGATTTATTTTTTCTTGAATCCTGCTGGACCAGTCCAGACAAGTGGGTTGTGCTTCCTTTCCTGCAAGTGGAAGCATATTTGAACAACATTTAGTGCTATTATCACTAGGTATATCTTCTGGTGTAGCACCAAGAGAAGCTAGTGCATCCTAGGAGTTGAAGGCAGTCCAGTCCCGAGGAGCAGGCTGAGCACAAAACTCAGCTTGAGTGGCCTATCCTACGTGAGGAAGATCCGACCCAGAAGAGTGTTGAATTGAGCTCTGAGATGCTCCAGATTCTGGGAGGGATTCAGGCTGCTTTTGGGATAATTGATCACCAATTCCCTGGCCATTCTAGCTATTGAATTACCAGGGCTGTGCTCTTTGGCCTTCTCCAGGGATTTGGACCGAATCAGTCAGTCGTCCACATATGGGTGAACTTGGATCCCTTGTTTTTGTAAGAATGCTATCATCACCATCATGACCTTTTTAAAGGTGTGAAGAGCCATAGCCATGGTCAAGCCAAAGAGCAGAATTGGAAGTGGTAGGCCAGGAAGCGTACGTGGAGAAACTGCTGGTGTTGCTCCCAGATGGGAATATAAAAAGATGCCTCAGTGAGATATAGGGAAGTAAAGAATGCCCCTTGTTGAATGGAGACAATGGTGGACTCCAGGTGGAAATGAGGGACTGAATAAGGCATTGACTGCTTTTAGGTCCAGAATAGGGTGGAAGGAACCACCTCTTCTTGGTCATCATGTAATCTAATCTAAAACAGATTTGCATACAGCCACGATTCCAATTAAAATAGTGGTTCTATGCAGATCTACAGCAAAAAGAATAAACTAGCAACAAGAGAATAATTGAACTTTGAATTAGTTAAATTTAAACAGCCAAGGTTTCAGTTCCTTTTTGAAACTGAAAGAGTATTTTTTAATTGCCTAGGTAATTCAGACCAGTATTGTGCTGCTACATAGGGAATAGAAACATAGAAAAAGACCACATGGCCTATCTAGTCTGTCCTTCCATATCAACAACTACAACAGTCCCCTTTTTTCCTTTAGAGATCCTCTGTGTTTGTCCCATGCTTTTTTGAATTCAGATACTGTCCTCATCTCTACCACCTCCACTGGGAGACTATTCCACGGATCCACCACTCTTTCCGTAAAGAAATATTTTGCATAGTGCGCATAAAGCAAGATTTCAAGCAAATACCTCTACATGGAGGAAACAGCAATGTGCTAGCAGAATGTAATCGTTTAGTCGCCTTATCTTAAAAAGGATATAGTGTTAGAAAAGGTTCAGAGAAGAGCCACCAAAATGGTAAAGGGGATGGAAGGCTACTCCTATGAAGAGAGGCTTCAAAGGTTAGGGCTCTTCAACCTGGAAAAGAGACGGCTGAGGGGAGATGATAGAGGTCTATAAATTAATGAATGGAGTGGAATGGGTAAACATAGATCAATTGTTTACGCTATCAGAATATAGAAAGACTAGGGGACATGTAATGAAGCTACAGGGTTAAATATTTAAGACTAATAAAGAGAAAATATTTTTTCACTCAACGTGTAATCAAACTCTGGAATTTGTTACCGGAGGATGTAGTAAGGGCTGTTAGTGTAGCTGGGTTTAAAAAAGGTTTGAACAAGTTCCTGGAGGAAAGGTCCATAAACCATTATTAAAAAGGGACCCAGGATATCAATGCTTGACCCAATACAAGCATTGTAGAACCTGTGTCTCTTGGGGATACTGCTAGGTACGTATGACCTAGATTGGCCACTGTTGGAAACAGGATACTGGGCTTGATGGACCTTGGTCTGACCCAGTGTGGCATGTCTTATGTTATGTTCTAGATTTGCATGTTAGAAAGGGAACTAGCATTAACAAAAAATATTCTGGAACAAAATCATTAAAAAATTCTATATAAAAGAATAAAAAGCTTGAAACAAATCTGATTAGAGACTAAGCCAGTGTAATTTATGAAGTAAAGGGAACACCGCGGTATACTGGGAAACACCAAAAAATAAGGCATGCTGTTGTGTTTTGAGATTGAGAAAAATTTAAAAATGATGAATTTCCATAATCGAGATATGACAGCACAGAGCTTTGAACCACAAGCTGAAAGTATTCTCTAGAGAAATATCCTCTTATTCTGCATAGTTGACATAACCTCTACTGACATGAACCTCAAATGGCAAATCTATCTATCAGAACTCCTACAGTTTTCAAAACTGGTTCAAAATTGTGCCAATGCAAATAGTAATAATTCTGGTAAAGGGTTAGAATTGTTAAAACAAACCACCTTTGTTTTAGTTATATTGACTTGCAATCTCATTAGTTTTTCTCCAAGTTTCCAATTTCGTTATGGCAATGCTAATTAAGAAGAAATCCTCAGATGATGGAGAGGAAAGTCAGCAACACTGAGATATCATCAGCATAAGTATAAAGTTTCAAATTTATTTGTTCCAAGGTACACCCTAATGTAGTCATAACTAAATTAAATGAAATTGGAGATAGCTGAGAATCTTGTGAAACTCCACATTTGGCGTTCCAACTGGAAGATCTATCTTTATCCATCTCAACCCAATATCTTCTATTCTTTAGGGAACCATAAAACCAGTCATGCACTGCACTTGTAATTCCTATATATTCCAATAAAAACATTAAAATGACATGATCCAGTAGATCAAAGGCTGAACCGAAGTCAAACTGCAGGTGAACTGCCAGGTTACCCTTTGCTAATACCTCATTTATATCTGACATTAAAACACCCAGTAATATTTCTGTGCTGTACGCTTTATATGCAGAACAAATCATCAGAGAAGCAGGATTGTATGAAGACAACTGAGGTGTGAAGATTGGTGGAAGACTAATCAACAACCTTAGCTATGATGATCATATCACATTACTGGCTGAAAGTGAAGATGATCTGAAACATTTGCTTCTCACGATCAAGGAACATAGCCTTAAAATGGGCCTGTACCTTAATGTAAAGAAGACAGATTATGACAACTGGCAAAATCAATAAGTTCATCGTTGAAGGAGAAGAAATTGAAATTGTGGACAATTTTAACCTACTTGGGTCAGCTATCAATAAAGAAGCAACAAGCAGTCAAGAAATCTGAAGACGCATTGCTCTTGGCAGAATGGCTATGAAAGACCTAGTTAAGATTCTCAAGAGCAGAGATGCCTCTCTCCATACAAAGATTTGATTTGTTCATGTCATGATATTTTCAATAACATGTGGCTACGAAAGCTGGACAATGAAAAAGATAGACAGGAAGAAAATTGATGCCTTTGAATTATGGTGCTGGCGGCGAATACTGCGTATACCATGGACTGCCCAAAGAACAAACCAGTCAGTACTAGAGGAGATCAAACCTAAACTTTCTTTAGAAGCTCAGATGACAGACTTCGACTTTCATACTTTAGACACATCATGCGAAGAGAGAGATCATTAGAGAAAGACATCATGCTTGGCAAGTTAGGTCAACGCAAAGGAGGAAGGCTAGCAATGATATGGATCGATACAATAAAGGCAGCTATGGGTACCAGTCTGTCAACAATGAGCCGCCTGACTGAAGACCAAACACAATTTAGGACAACTATCCAGAGGGTCGCCATGAGTCGACACTGACTCAACGGCACATAACACGCTTTGCTAAATCCAAATTGATATTCTCTCAAATTATTAAATTTATCCAAATAGGAGGTGAGTTGACTTGCTATAATTGTTTCTTGAACTTTATTCAGTAGGGTAATATTAGCTATAGGACGAAAATTAGTAATATCAGTCATTAGAATTCTCATCTTTTGGAATAGGTCTTAAAATAATGTCTCCGAAATATTGGGATTATTTCCCTGAATCAAAAGTTCAATTTTAATCCCATAAATCTATTTCTGAAAATCTAATGGTGTTTGAAAAAGAAGGGCAGTTGGACAGTGATCTAAGAGGAAAACTTTTTAGCATGTTTATTAAAAAGGTCATTAACTACTTCATATGAAGGAATATTAAACTCAGACCAAATGGAGTCTACATAGCAAATTCCCAAAGGTTTAGTTTTTTGTTTTTTTTTAAGATAACTTCAAAAGATTTCTTAAATTTATTTGTTTCTTATCAAAATTTCCCGTATTTTATCTATCTTTTGTCTCAAATACTTTGCGAAATGCTGAGCCGATAAAGAAGAATATGGGCGTACTTTCATTTTGTCCCTTAATAAAGAAGTTAATTTAAACAAGGAACAAGATTGAGAAGAGGCAGCAGCAATTTAGTTTGCATATTTTTTTTGAGCATTGTGAATTGAAGCTTTATATCTTTTCTAATTAATCTGCCAGTTTTGTTTATCTTTACAATTTTGTGACTTGCTCCATTTTCTTTCTAAAGATCTAAATTTTTTCTTCAAAATTAACAATTCCGAAGGGAACCATAAGAAAGATTGTTTGTAGAAAAAACACTTTTTACAAACAGTGGGAGCGATTTCTGCCACAATAGCAATGGTATTTTCCACCCAACTTGCTAATGAGGTCGACGCAGAATCTTTTTGTAAAAACCTACTATCCTCTATTCTATCCCAGTAAAAATTTGGAGGCGGGTATATTTGCATATAAACAAATTCAAACGCAGAAGAATTTTGAGCCTTGATATATGGTAAATGAAAAGTAAATTCAATAAGATGGTGGTCAGACCACATCAAGGAAAGATGTATGAATATCCAAAATATCACCTTGTAATTTTAGAAAAGTAGTAAGCACATAGGTCACTATTTAGATGAGACACATGAGTGGAATTCAATGGAGCTGTTTATAAAATCCCAAAAAATGCAAAAAGTTATAATAATCATGGACCTTAGTATCATACAAGTTCTCCATGTGACGACTGATGTCTCCTAATAAAATACAATTGGGATAACATAAGATAACATAAGAGCATAAGAGATGCCATACTGGGTCAGAGCAAGGTCCATCAAGCCCAGTATCCTGTTTTCAACAGTGGCGAATCTAGGTCAAATGTACCTAGCAGTTTCCCCAAAAGACACAGGTTCCACAATGCTTGTACTGGGTCAAGCATTGATATCCTGGGTCCCTTCTTAATAATGGTTTGTGGACCTTTCCTCCAGGAACTTGTCCAAACCTTTTTTAAACCCAGCAACACTAACAGCCTTTACCAATTCCTCCGGTAACAAATTCCAGAGTTTGATTACACGTTGAGTGAAAAAATATTTTCTTTTATTAGTCTTAAATAGTTTACCCTGTAGCTTCATTGCATGTCCCCATGTCTTTCTATATTCTGATAACGTAAACAATCGATCTACGTTTACCCGTTCCACTCCGTTTATAGACTATCATATCTCCCCTCAGCCATCTCTTTTCCAGGTTAAAGAGCCCTAACCTTTTTAGCCTTTCTTCATAGGAGCATCCTTCCATCCCCTTTACCATTTTGGTGGCTCTTCTCTGAACCTTTTCTAATAACGCTATATCCTTTTTAAGATAAGGCGACCCGAATTGCACACAATATTCAAGGTGCGGTCTCACCATGTAATGATATAGAGGCATTATAATATGTTTTGTTTTATTTTCCATTCCTTTCCTTATGATACCTAGCATTCTATTTGCTCTCTTGGCTGCCGCTGCACACCGAGACGAGGGTTTTAACATGTTATCCACAATGACTCTTAAATCTTTTTCCTGGGTGGTGGTTCCTAATGTGGAACTTTGCATCATGTAACCATAGTTTGGGTTGTTCTTCCCTAGGTGCATAACTTTGCACTTGTCCACATTAAATTTCATATGCCATTTGGATGCCCGGTCTTCCAATTTATCAAGATCCTCTTGCAATTTTCCACAATCCTCTTGAGTTTTAACAACTTTAAATAGTTTTGTGTCATCTGCAAATTTGATAACCTCACTCATTATTCCACTTTCCAGGTCATTTATGAATATGTTAAAAAGCAACGGACCCAGCACAGATCCCTGGGGTACACCACTATTCACCTTTCTCCATTGGGAAAATTGGCCATTTAGCCCAACCCTCTGCTTTCTATCTTTTAACAAGTTCCTGATCCACAGTAGTACACTGCCTCCTATCCCATGACTCTTTAGTTTTGCCAAAAGTCTCTGATGAGGGACCTTGTCAAAGGCTTTCTGAAAGTCCAGATACACTATATCAACCGACTCACCTTTGTCCACCTGTTTATTCACACCTTCAAAAAACATAACAGATTAGTAAGACAAGATCTTCCTTCTCTAAAGCCATATTGGCAGTCTCCCATTAGGCCATAACTATCTACATGCTGAATAATTTTGTTCTTTATGATGGTTTCTACCATTTTTCCCGGTACTGACGTGAGGCTCACCGGTCTGTAGTTTCCCGGATCACCCCTGGAACTCTTTTTAAAAATTGGTGTTACATTGGCGATCCTCCAATCTTCAGGTATTAGAGATGATTTTAATGATAGTTCACAGATTACTAATAGCAGGTCTGCAATCTCATATTTCAGTTCTTTCAACACCCTTGGATGTATACCATCTGGCCCAGGTGATTTTGCTACTCTTTAGTTTATCTAATAGTTGTAATACATCTTCCCGATGTATCGATATTTCCTTCAATTCTTCTGCACCTTTAGATACCACTTCAGTCATGGGTAACATCCCTACATCTTCCTCAGTAAAGACCGAAGCAAAGAATTCATTCAGTCTCTCCGCTATCGCCTTGTCGCTTCTTAGTGCCTCTTTCACTCCTCTATCATCTAATGGACCAACTGACACTCTCACAGTTTTTTTGCTACGAATGTACTTGAAAAAAATCTTTATTTCGTGTTGTTGCTTCCGCAGCAAGCTTCTCCTCAAATTCTCCCTTTGCCTGCTTTATCAATGCCTTGCATTTGACTTGCCAGTGCTTGTGCTGTTTCCAGGTTTCATCATTTGGCTCTTTGTTTCCATTTCCTGAAAGTTGCTTTTTTGGCAACAGCCTCTCTGACCTCACCTTTAAACCATGCTGGCAGTATTTGGACTTCCTTCCACTTTTCTTAAAGCGTGGAATAAAGCTGGTTTGGTTTTCCAAGATAGTTTTTTTCAACACCACCCAAGCTTGATGTAAGTCTTCAACCTTTGCAACTGCTCCTTT
This sequence comes from Ichthyophis bannanicus, assembly GCA_033557465.1. Lineage (NCBI taxonomy): Eukaryota > Metazoa > Chordata > Amphibia > Gymnophiona > Ichthyophiidae > Ichthyophis > Ichthyophis bannanicus. The sequence goes on from CM066031.1 coordinate 954,550,185, forward strand.
TAGTTTTTTGTTAACTATTTTCCTCATTTTATTATAGTCTCCCTTTCAAAAGTGAAAGGTAGTACTGTGGATTTCCTTACTATCCCTCCTTCACTAATTAAATCAAAGGCGATCATGCTATGATCACTATTGCCAAGTGGCCCTAATACCCTTATCTCTTGCACTAGATCTGGTGTTCCACTAAGGACTAGGTCTAATATTGCTTCCCCTCTGGTCGATTCATGAACCAGCTGCTCCAAAAAGCAGTTATTTATTTCATCTAGGAACTTTATCTCCCTAGCATGTCCTGCTGTGACACTGACCCAATCGATACTGGGGTAATTGAAATCGCCCATTATTATTACTGTGCTGTAACGTTTGTTAGCTTCCTTGATTTTTTGAGCATTTCATCATCCATTAGTTCATTCTGGCCAGGTGGTCACCCCCACTGCCATCGTCTTCCCCTTTTTACATGGAATTTCAATCCATGGAGATTCTACAGCAAATTTTGTTTCCTGCAAAACTTTAATCCTTTCTGACTCGATGCCCTCTCTAACATAGAGCGCAACCCCTCCACCAATTTGATCAGCTCTATCATTACGATATAGTTTGTACCCAGGTATCACAGTGTCCCACTGGTTGTCCTCCTTCCACCATGTCTCTGATATTCCAATCATCTAACCTCTCATTTGGTGCTATATATTCTAATTCTCCCATCTTATTTTTTAGACTTCTAGCATTTGCATACAAGCATTTTAGAGACTGTATTTTATTCATATTAATTTGGCTATTGGTAGACATGGGTAATTTGGGATCTTTAAGTTCTGTCTGCTCCATACTCGAGGGCATTTGGGCTACTTTACTCTTTTTTGGAACCTCTCTGCTTTTGGTAGTATCCTTCAATGATACATTCTTTCGACCCATCCACTCTTGGGCGACTGTTGGCTTTCCCCTATTATCTAGTTTAAAAGCTGTTCTGTCTCCTTTTTAAAGGTTAATGCCAGCAGCCTGGTTCCATCCCGGTTAAGGTGAAGCCCATCCCTTTGGTAGAGCCCCTCCTTTCCCCAGAATGTTCCCCATTTCCTAACAAATCCAAAACCCTCATCTCTGCACCATTGTCTCATCCACGTATTGAGACTCCGGAGCTCTGCCTGCCTTTTGGGTCCTGCGCGTGGAACGGGAAGCATTTCGGAGAATGCTACCCTGGAAGTTCTGGATTTCAACTTCCTACCTAAAAGCCTAAATTTAGCCTCCAGAACCTAACTACCACATTTTCCTATGTCATTGGTGCCAATATGTACCAAGACAGCAGACTCCTCCCCAGCACTATCTAAAACCTTATCTAGGTGGCGCGTGAGGTCTGCTACCTTCGCACCAGGCAGGTATGTTACCAAGCAATCCTCACGTCCACCAGCCACCCAGCTATCTACATGTCTAATGATCGAATCACCAACTATAACGGCTGTCCTAACCCTTCCCTCATGGGCACATGGCCCTGGAGAAACTTCCTCGGTGCGAGAGGGTTTTACATCACCTGGAGGACAGGTCCTAGTTACAGGATCACTTCCTGCCACACCAGGGTGATGCTCTCCTGTCACGTGACCTCTCTCCTCCATGGCAACAGGGATGCTGCCAGACTGGAGGTGGGACTTCAGGACTGTATCCCTGTAGGTCTCGTCTATGTACCTTTCTTATGTTTTCCAAGTCTGCTACTCTAGCCTCTAGAGAACGGACTCGTTCCCTGAGAGCAAAGAGCTCCTTGCACCTAGTGCACACGTAAGACCTCTCCCCAACTGGGAGAAAATCATACCTGTGACACTCAATGCAAAAGACTGGAAAGCCCCCATCTTACTGCTGTCTGCATCTTAGTTTTAAGTTTGTGTTTAGATCTTTAAGTTCTTTATTTACCAAGGGTTGCTATGGATATTTATACTAATAAAGCTGTACCTAATACATTTAATATACCTTGTTCACCTGAAGCTTAATTAATCTCAGATCCTTAGTATATGACTGATTTGGGTAACGAGCTTTACCTGAGAGCACCTCCTGTTGCTTAAGATGTGTAAGTACCTATAAAGTTATTATTATCCCAGAGGTGGGTGGGTGGGAAATAAGACTTATTAAAAGAGGGCTGCTACACAGTACCCTGTCCTGTGCTGCTGAGTTAAGCTATATTCTGATTTGATTTAAATTATAGCTCTTTGCTGCTGCTAGGCTCTAACTTATTATGAAATTTAAACTACAAGCTCTCTGCTGGATTCTAAATTTAACCAGAAAGTTCTCTTCTGTGTATTAAATTTAAACTATAAGTACTTTGCTGAAGCTAGGCCCTGAGTGACTATTAAATTTAAACTGCAAGCTCTCTGCTGGGTATGAAATGTAACCAGAAAGTTCTCTTCTGTTTTAAATTTAAACTTAAACTGCTGCTACTAGGCCCTTACTGTTTTAACAAAAAATAGTGGGTTCACAGATTTAATTAGCTTTAATAGAAAGAATTACTTTCAGAAAATTCCCAGAAGTATATACTCACAATTGCAGATCTCTCTCCAGAAGTAACAGTCCCCTTTTCTAGTCCTTCAATATTAGAAGGACTAGGGATGGATAGGATGAAACCTAGGTAATCAGAAAAACATAATAATCCTGCATATTTGTCCAACTTTCCGGGGGGGGGGGGGGGGCAGTAAAAGAGAAATATATAATTATTTTAATATAAGTCAGTTGAAATAATCTCACGACACAAGGCTTCTAAATTCGGTGAAGCAATTGCATCCAATAGTCTCAAATGATAAAAGCTTTTAAATTAAACTAATAGGTCCCCTCCCACTTTTCCCTCCCTAGGAATTTGAATGAAACTGTAGCCTATAGGGTGCTCTTCCTGTAATATGGGATCTTCCTGAGAACGAATCCAAGATTCAGTAATAAAAACAAAGCCAGGGTCCTTGGTTATCACTAAATCAGAAATAATGGAGGCCTTATTGCACACTGACCTAGCATTAAAGGTTAGGCAGGGAATAGGGATTATTTCTTGAACAGATGCGATGAGTTTGCATGCTTTAAACTAGAGAGAGATTTTTCCTGCGGCCTATCTTTATTATAACATTTAAACTTCCTAGAGCTAGATACGAGAACTTAGTGGATAATACATAATCTGCTTGTGCTCCTGCTTTAGATGAACATGAATTTATAAACGATGCATTTCAGAATCAAATAAATTGGAGAGGTGCAGGATAAAATTCCCTGCATAACATAGCTATTACAGAAAGAGATAAGTAAAGCAATTAATAGCTTTGCTAAACATACCTCTGACCATATATAAACACGTGGTAAACAACAAAGGCACCACTTAACAAATAAAAATAACATTTGTATAGCACACGCAAAGCTGCGTTTTCCAAGTGCATGCCAAGTGGCACACCCCTTGACCGGGGCCCACCAGGCAGAGCCTGCCTGGGTCACTTTAGATTTAAAGGCAGTCCTTCTAACATTGCGAGTGATGTCAGCGGTGTAGGTGGAGTTTCCCTCTGCCATGGGTAGTTTAAACTTGCCCCGATGTTCTTTTGTCACAGCTAGCAGGCAACAGTAGATAGAAGTAGTAGCAGCAGACAATGTCCAAGAATGAAGGGAAAGGCAGTCTGCTCAATCCTCTGCCTGGGTCATGAAATAGATGGATAAATTTCCTGATCTGGCTTTGCAGAAGGCATCGTTTAAAGTAGCCTGCAACTAAAGGAGGCATTATAGATTTTCTTCAACTACCACCCGCGTGTGCAGAGAGCCGCAGGGAGCGCTACAAAACTATCCCTTAGAGACGCAGCTAGCTCAAGGGCAGGTCCTTGGTCCAGAATTCTAGGACCTACTGGTCTGCTGTGATATGGCTCCATTCCAAGAGAAAGCCTGAGTCGTCCACCAACTGGCTGCACTTAGGAAGGGACCTGCCTGATCTCATTTTAGGGATTTAACTGGCTCCCATGGGAGCTTCCAATGAGTCTCTCGATTGTTATGAGTTCTGAAAGGACTGACCTTTCTTGGGCCTGGGATCCTAGGAGAAATAGGCCCTACTGAGGGTGTCTCCAAATTCCATGTTAGGCAGAGAGGTAGATCTAATGCTCTGGGCCTGTCTTCCGGGAGCCTTTGAGGAGCCAAGGTCGTTAACCAACTTCTCAAGATCCTCCCCAAAGATCAACCTGCCCTTGAAGGGGAGCTTGTTCAGTCACAACATAGAGGCTGCATCAGCTGACCATTTGCAAAGCCAAAGCTACTATCTATCCATAACCATTGCCATGGACTGGGAGGAGATCCTTCTCAAATCATTAAGGGCTTCTGTCATATGCATGGCCCCAGGTGTTAATTTGACAATCTCAGGGCTACCTAACAGCTGCTGAACCCTGTGTTAAAAGTTCTATGGCCACCAGGCACATGCACAAGGCTGCTTGGGAGCCCAAAGGCATTCTTGAGGGTCTCCACCTTCCTATCAAGAGACTCTTTAATGGCAGTACTCCCTTCCACTGGAATAGTTGTGCGCTTGGTCACTGCCATGACAGGACCATCTACTTGATGGAGCCCAAAAAAACAGATTCAGCTTGCCCTGGTGCAGGGGGATACAACTAGGTAGAGGACCCTAGGCCCCTAAGGCCCAGCTCTGGGTTTTACCACTGAGAGACTAGAAGTTGCTTCATGTGCTGAGGCAAAGGAAAGAAGCCAGTGCACCTGATATCTTCCAAGATGTGGTCAAACTGACTCTGGCATAGGCTCAGGTTCCACCACAGAAAGGTCCTCTCTGTGAAAAAGGTACATCACCGACCAGTTCCTCACCCTCTATAAGGGGAAGCTCCCCTTTCTTCTCCCATTCACCTTCTGGACAAGAGTCTTCAACACCTCAACCATACTCTATAGCTTATAAGGTTGGGCTCTTAGAGGACCCCCTGGTGAAAGAGGGAAGTGTGGATTCTAAATTCTGTTGCCATCTGTGGCAGAGCTACCCAAGGGCCAAGGGTCCCCCATAGGGAAGGTTTGGATCTCTGACTCCTGTAAAAGGTATTGCAAAGCCCTAAGAAAGGACTGAAAACAGCCCATGAGCCGTTTTCAAAATCAGCTGTACTCAAAATCGGCAGAGGGGGGAGCCCTGGGGCCATAAGGGAGGTGCTGCCCAGACCCTGAGGCATACTCAGTCCTCTGAGCAGATGCCTTACGTACCTCCAAGAGGGCTGCTTGCTCTGTAAGCGGGAAAGACATGGAGAGCTCAGAGGAGACATCAGAAGCAGTATCCTGGCCCCTGGCCCTCCATGGCAGGGGTCCCGACAGTGTTGGAAAAAACAGGTTCTTGGCATCGCCATCACACAAAGAGCAAGAAGAGTCTGCTGTGGAGCTGACCTAGTGTCAGGAACTGGGCATACTTATAAGGCTTTACACAGCAAAGACTCCCCCCCCACCCCACCGAAAATAACAGCACAGGCCATGAAAACGGGTACTACTGGACAAAAACAGCAAAGATCATGATGAAAAGAGACCCAAAAATGGGAATCCCAAGTACCTGAAAGGCTAGTTGGGGAAACCTGTGCAGGGAATCCCCAGCTGCCTATGCAGGCCTAGGAGGCCCAACTGCTGGAAAAAGAAGCCCGATTATTTTTTTCTCTTTTAAATTTGAAACTGCTTTATCAAGCAGCACAGAGCTCCAAATACAAACCAAGAGAAGCGAATGTGCCAAGAAAAATTTCAGAAGAAAGCTCAGCAAGCAGATGAGAACAGTAGGAGGGAATGGGGGCTGGCCCCAACTTACCACCACCCTCGGGGGTCCTGTGGGGTTCTCCTGTCTGTTCTCCAGCCCACCAAGCACTAGGAACGCATGGGTAGCTGCGCTGGATACAGGGCAGGCTGGCAGCTCCTAGAGACAGGGGCATACTTGAACTTCAAACAACGTTGGGCCTACATATCTGTCGCACAGGACCCACAGGACCGTGGTGTGGGTCAGGTGAGACGGGCCTATCTGAATTGCTGTACCAGTTGAAACACCTTGCCACTTGCTAGAGGCAGACAAATACTGGTTTCTCTGTGCTGCAACAGAAGATATTCCTACTGATGACATCACTGAAATATTGAAGCCTGTCTCTACCTGTTGCCAAGGAAGCATAACCCACTCATCTGGACTGGTCTAGCAGGATAAGGAATACTGTTACACCACCTCAGCCAGAGGTGGACCTCCAAATGGGCAGAGTAAGCAACTGCTTAGGGGCAACTGCTCCACCACCAGATGTCCACACCTGTCACTGTCATTGAAAGTGGTGTTCTTGCATGACTTCATTCTTATTTTAGGCTGTCTGGATAATATCAACTAGTGATACTGGAGGGAGGGCCCCCCTCCACCCCAGCAAAGAGTAAGTATAGCCAAATAGTTAAATTCACCATTGACTTCAGCATCACAGAAACAGCTGTAAACCAAAAAACACATAACCATGTAATAAACAATTTTACCAGTTAACCTGGCACGTGGTCAGGCTGCAATCAAATCTTATGGGGCCAAACCCCCCCCCCCCCTCTCTTCTTTGTCTACTCTGTAACCTGTAAGGAACAATTTTACAATGAATATAACATGACTTTTTCTTTGTTGCACACCACATTTACATCAAATTAATCTGCCTATTAGAGGAGAAAGGAAGAAGAGAATGATAGTGTGCCAGTCAGCTTCCAGTGTGTACCTGTCAGATTAGTGACTTCAAACCAAAATTAAATGTGAAACTGAATTATATGCTGCTGTGTAAAATATTCATAAACGCAAGCAACCTAAAAGGTTCATAGTACTGTGCTGCTTGTGTGGCTTTCTGGAGTACAACATCAGTTTTGCTGAATGGAACCTAAGCTGACTTTCACTAGACCTCTTTTCAGTTAACATTTTAGTTTCTAGAAAGATGGAAAGTTGGAGTCTTTATCTTTCTTTATTTTTGCACTTGATATACTGTCCAGGCAGGAGCATCAGAGCAGTTTACAATAGCAAAGTTGCTGCGGAAACATAAGGAGGGACAGACACATTAGAGGGAAGAAGTCGGGTCAAGTTGGGGAGGGTGGAAGGTCAAAAGCAACATGAAAGATGAGTTTTCAGAGCAGATTTAAACTTCTGGAAGGCGAGTTCTGAGCAATGTGTTTTTTTTGGGGGGGGGCAAGGGAACTCTAGAGAGCAGGGCCTAGGAAGAAGAAGGCAGTGTTGGGTGAGTTAAACATGGGCCTGTGAGGCAGAAGGGAGAAACAACCGGTTGACATGAACAAAGCGTAGAAGACAGTGAGGTGTGTGAAAGTGCAAGAGGACAGAGATATTGAAGAGTGCCTGTGTGAATGACCCTGTGGACGAGAGTATGTATCTCATAGTAAATTCTGTATTTGACAAGGAGCCAGTGGAGGTGGATGAGTAGAGGGTTGATCTGACCAAGAGGAATGAGTGAGGATACAAGCTGCAGGGTTTTGTAGTAACTGAAGTCTTTGAATTCGGTACTGTGCAAGGCTGGCTAGCGCAACATTACAATAATCAAGTCTTGTGATGATTAAGGAGAAGTGTGGTCGGTGAGGGGACGGACGGACAGAGAGAATTTGACATAAGGAGTAGAAGGAATGGCTGATGAGGGACAAAAGATGATCATGGAAGGAAAGAGAGGAATCTACAGTGACGCCAAAATAATGGAGTGATGTGACCAGTGGGATAATGGTGGAAGCGAGCTGAGAGGGCAGGAGGCACATTCCGTGCCTCCTGACTTGAAGGGGTTAAGGTGTAGAAAGTTAGCAGACAACCAGGAAAGTACAAGAGATAGGCAGGAATTCAAAGGAGTTAGATCTGGGGCGGAAGGACTGGTGTGGTGAAGGAGGGTGATATCATTGGCGTAAGAACACGTTGAGGTACCAGACTGTTGAACGAGGAGGGAGCGAGGTGCCAGAAAAATGGTAAAAAGAAGGTGATCCAACACAGAGCCCTGTGGGACACCACAGGTGAGCGGAGTGACGGGGAAGAGGAGGGACCTAAAAGGACTGAAAAGGACCAGATGGTAAGGAAGGAGCGAAACCAATTCAGGACAGAACTGCGTATCCTAAAGTCAGAGAGACATGAAAGAAGAGTGGGGTGGTCAACTAGATTGAAAGCTGAAGAGAGCCAAGGAGACGGCTAAAGGGAGATCACCCCTATCATGAGAGACATGCAGTTCATTAAGAAGGGAAAGGAGTATGGTTTCTGTACTATGCCCTTTTCTGAAACCTGACTGATGGGGGTGAAGAGCGTGAGTATTGTTGAGATGAGCAGATGGGCGAAAACCAGTTTTTCAAGGACTTTGGAGAGGAAGGGAAGGGTTGAGATGGAGCTCCAGTGTGCAAGGACAGAGGGGTCTAGTGTGGGTTTCTTTAGGATGGGGCAGATAATGGCATGCTTCCAGGGGGCAGGGAAGAGACCAGAGGAAAGACTGGAGTTAAACAGAAGAAGGGCAAGAAGAGGGCTTAGGTAACCAGCGAGAAGGAATAGGATTCAAAGGACAGGCGGCCTTGCATGAGGAGACAAGGGCCTTGGACAATTCTGTTGCAGAGATTAGGAGAAACAAGGACCAGGTATGGAGGGAAGAGAGTGGCGAGTTGGAGATTGCACATAGGGGGATCTGGAGAGAGAGGCGGGGGTCAGGCTAGGAATGTGGAGTGCAAGGAAAGGATGATGTCTGAGAAGAAAGCGGCTAGACTGGTTGGGTTCAGAGTTGTTTCTACCGAATGAAGTAATCAGTGCATGAATTGCATATAGAAAATTGATGGTGGAAAGAAGAGGGGAATGAACTTTTCCAAATATATTGCAGATTAATAAATAGATTTTGATTGTTAGCTCAGTAACTGAGGGAAGTTTGCAGGTACTTCTCATAAGCTGCAGGAGCAAGAAGAGGGCAAGAGGTGTTTTCCCATTGTTCATTATTAGCGCTGAATGATGGCACATCTGTTGCAAGCGGTAGGAGTGCTCACCATATCGCATCATCTAGGATGGGTTTGACTGCAGGATCCGCTTACAGCACCGCTGTCATGGTAGGCTTGTTAATAAGTTCAGTATAATTTAGTCTGATGTGCCAAAAGGAAAACATTAAGTGCCAGTTGCTTCTGTATCTTTTGCTGCAGCTTCCCTTATTAACAGTGGGGAATACAGCTTTTCACATCTTGCGGATTTAGAAATTGCCCCTCCCCCATATGACAACTCGCTTGAGCTTTCCCATGCCTCCGCATACTTGTAAAGTAGATTCACAACCACAGCACACTACTCAGGCTCTCCCCTCTCCATCACTTTGAAGTTGTTCAGCAGCTGTTTATCTCCTGCATGGAGCGGTGGGTACTACCCTAAACAAAAACATACGGGGGGATGACCTGCATGGGGTGCCCTTGCTGGGCAGGTTAGATGGAGCATATTGGTTTTTATCTGCCATCATATACTATGTTACTTATTGGAGTGGATGAGTAACCTAAAGATTAGAGCACTGGCTTGATAACCAAGACACCAGGGTTCGGTTTTCACTAGCACTCCTTGTGGCCTTGGGCAAGTCACTTAACCGTCCATTGCCTAGGAAGAAAGGTCTGACAGACCACCCCGAAGGTTACATGAGGGAGAAAACTTAAAAATCCATTATGAGAAATTTGTTGGCCATGCACATTGCAGTATTTGAGAAGCACACATAAATAGATAAATGACAAAATATTAATTATATTTTACTGATATGTTATTTTAATCCTCATTCCTTCAGCTGTTCTCCAACAATCAGCTTATCCAAGATCACCAATCATTTATACCCATTTCATCAATACTATCCAAGTTATCCCAAGCGACATGCACGGGCCCTTCAGTTATAGCAGATTAATCCATACCAACTTGCCCTACCCAGCTGTCTTTATATATCTTTCGGTCTCTCTAACATTTTAGCTTTAAGTTTGCACATTGTACTCTGTAAATACAAATGCAAACATGAATTGCAGTACATGAAATCCATCAGAAATAAATGTGTGTGAAGCTGGCAGCTATTTCTGCTCCTTATCAGGCACTCATCATGAGAAATCCTTTTTGTAAAATAGGCAGAGTTAGAATAGGTCTTCAACCAGAAAGCCTGCATATCCCAAGATAGAATAAAATGAGGCATAGTGGCAGACATCGTATGCTAAACATTGTTAAAAACCCTCTAGGTTTTCCAAGGGAGTGGAGTAGCAGCCTAGTGGTTAGAGCATTGGCTTGGTAACCAAGAGACCAGGGTTCAATTCCCACTAGTGCTCCATATGGCCTTGGGCAAGTTATTAAACCCTCCCTTGCCTTGGAAGAAAGGCCTGGCAATCTACTTCTGGACACACTGCCAAGAAAACCCAGGAGCTGCTGGGTCACCGGGAGTCTGCACTGACTTGAAGGTACAGATTGCATTGTTGCAAGTTTTCTGAATGAACATTATGGAGAATTCCACCAAGTTCTGTGCAAACCAGTATTTTTGGGGTGCAAACCTTTACAATCTTGGTGATCATGTGTGCAAAGTGAACATCATTTATAGCAGGGGTCTCAAACTCAAATTGCTTTGAGGGCCGAATGAGGACTTCTAAAGTAACCCGGGGGCCGCATAAGACATGGGGGGCTCATTTGCACAAGGGGCATCATTTGCATAAATTTTTGCATAAATATTTGCATAATGTTGCATAATGAGTGCATGGATAAAGAAAGACTAGAAAATTTCTATATTACTATAATCCAGTGCCAACCGCCAGGCACATTAGGAACTACTACTAACACTGCCCATTTAGAACCCATAGCAAACCCCCCGTATCATAACAGCACTACCAGGACTCACAAAGCACCAGACCCTACCTATCAAAAGGCAACACTGCAAATATTAAATCAATACATTTCAGAGAATACATGACCTACTGGGAAAAGAGAACAAATAGCAATGTCAAATAGGAATTACACAGAATACCTCAGCACTGTAGAAATAAAACTATAAATTAATTTCTTGTACTAAAGCACAGACATTAATGATGCACATTTCCCAGAGCTGACATATTCCAGTTAATAAACTCAAAATAAAGAGATATTTTCCTACCTTTTGTGCATTTTTTTTTCGGTTGCACTTTCCGGCCCCCTCCCCTCCCCTCCCTGGCAAAAATCACAGGCCCCCCTCCCTCTCCCTCCCTCCCTCCCTCCTTCCTTGGCAAAAATCACAGGCCCCCCCCTCCCTCCCTCCCTGGCAAAAATCACAGGCCCTCCTTGGCAAAAATCACAGGCCCTCCTTGGCAAAAATCACAGGCCTCCCTCCCTCCCTCCTTGGCAAAAATCACAGGCCCCCCTCCCTCCCTCCCTCCCTGGCAAAAATCACAGGCCCCCCTCCCTCCCTCCCTCCCTCCCTCCTTGGCAAAAATCACAGGCCTCCCCCCTCCCCTCCCTCCCTGGCAAAAATCACAGGCCCCCCTCCCTCTCCCTCTCCCTCCCTCGCAAAAATCACAGGCCCCCTCCCTCTCCCTCCCTCCCTCCTTGGCAAAAATCACAGGCCCCCCCTCCCTCCCTCCCTCCTTCCTTGGCAAAAATCACAGGCCTCCCTCCCTCCCTCGCAAAAATCGCAGGCAGGCAGGCAGGCAGGCAGGCAGGCCCCCTCCCTCCCTCCCTCCCTCCCTCTCCTCTTCGGCTTAGAACCGCGAAGGGAGAGTCCTCCCTTGCGACTCTTTTAAGCTGGCTGAGGCTTATGGGAAATTTCCCCTCTGCCCCCTCGAGCTTAACAGAGTCGCGAGGGAGAAGCTCTCCCTTCGCGGCTCTGAAAGCCGAAGAGGAGAGGGACTGAGGGAGGCAGGGCTGGGCAGACTGCTTCCTTACCTGCCGTGGAGAGCTGTGCACCCTGGCGATCCTCCGAGTCCAACGATCCAAGCAGGCGATTCTTCACGGCGCTGGTACCTCGTGGCTATTCACACTGCTTCTGGGCCCGGGCCCCCCCCTCCTCCTTTTTCTCCTCCTCCTGCCTGTCGCTCATTGGTGGAGGGCAGGCGTGTGACGCGGACGTAAGAAACACCATGCAGCCCCGGAATCACGCGAGGTAAAATAAATATAGAAACATCAGGAGGACAAAAAAATGCAACGCAAAGCAGGACGTGCGTTGCGGGCCACAGAAAATGCTCTCGCGGGCCGCATGCGGCCCGCGGGCCACGTGTTTGAGACCCCTGATTTATAGTATAAAGGTTCAACTCTGGCCTGGGAGTCTCCTTTTCATTGGCAGGGCAGTTTTGTCCTGAGCATTCGTCGCCCTCTCACCCTGGGTCATAAGAACATAACATAAGATATGCCATACTGGGTCAGACCAAGGTCCATCAAGCCCAGTATCCTGTTTCCAATCTAGGTCATATGTACCTAGCAGTATCCCCAAGAGACACAGGTTCCACAATGCTTGTATTGGGTCAAGCATTGATATCCTGGGTCCCTTTTTAATAATGGTTTATGGACCTTTCCTCCAGGAACTTGTCCAAAACATTTTTAAACCCAGCTACACTAACAGCCCTTACTACATCCTCCGGTAACAAATTCCAGAGTTTGATTACACGTTGAGCGAAAAAATATTTTCTCTTATTTGTCTTAAATAGTTTACCCTGTAGCTTCATTACATGTCCCCTAGTCTTTCTATATTCTGATAGCGTAAGCAATCGATCTACGTTTACCCGTTCCACTCCATTCATTAATTTATAGACCTCTATCATATCTCCCCTCAGCCTTCTCTTTTCCAGGTTGACGAGCCCTAACCTTTGTAGCCTCTCTTCATAGGAGTAGCCTTCCATCCCCTTTACCATTTTGGTGGCTCTTCTCTGTACCTTTTCTAATAACACTATATCCTTTTTAAGATACGGCGACCAGAATTGCACACAATATTCAAGGTGCGGTCGTACCATAGAACGATACAGAGGCATTATAATATCCTTTGTTTTATTTTCCATTCCTTTCCTTATCATACCTAGCATTCTATTTGCTTTCTTGGCCGCCGCTGCACACTGGGCGGAGGGTTTTAACATGTTATCCACGATGACTCCTAAATCTTTTTCCTGGGTGGTGGTTCCCAATGTGGAACCTTGCATTGTGTAATCATAGTGTGGGTCATATCATATCTCCCCTCAGCAGTCTCTTTTCCAGGTTAAAGAGCCCTAACCTTTTTAGCCTTCCTTCATAGGGGTATCCTTCCATACCCTTTACCATTTTGGTGGCTCTTCTCTGAACCTTTTCTAATAATGCTATATCCTTTTTAATATATGGCGACTAAACGATTACATTCTGCTAGCACATTGCTGTTTCCTCCATGTAGAGGTATTTGTTTGAAATCTTGCTTTATGTGCACTATGCAAACTATTTCTTTACGGAAAGAGTAGTGGATCCATGAAATAGTCTCCCAGTGGAGGTGGTAGAGATGAGGACAGCATCCGACCCCATAAAAGCATGGGACAAACACAGAGGATCTCTAAAGGGAAAAAGGGGGGACTGTTGTAGTTGTTGATTTTGGAAGGACAGACTAGATAGGCCATGTGGTCTCTTTCTATGTTTCTATTCCCTATGTAGCAGCACAATACTGGTCTGAATTACCTAGGCAATTAAAAAATACTCTTTCAGTTTCAAAAGGGAACTGAAAACTTGGCTGTTTAACTAATTCAAAGTTCAATTATTCTTTCGTTGCTAGTTTTATTCTTTTTGCTGTAAAACTGCATAGAACCACTATTTTAATTGGAATCGTGGCTGTATACAAATCTGTTTTAGATTAGATTACATGATGACCAAGAAGAGGAGGTTCCTTCCACCCTATTCTGGACCTAAAAGCAGTCAACGCCTTATTCAGAGTCCCTCATTTCCTCCTGGAGACCACCATTGCCTTCATTCAACAAGGGGCGATCTTTACTTCCCTATATCTCGCTGAGGCATCTTTTTATATTCCCATCTGGGAGCAACACCAGACGTTTCTCCACGTACGCTTCCTGGCCTGCCACTTCCAATTCTGCCCTTTTGCTTGACCATGGCTATGGCTCTTTTAAAAGGTCATGATGGTGGTGATAGCATTCTTACAAAAACAAGGGATCCAAGTTCACCTGCATGTGGACGACTGACTGATTCAGTCCAAATCCCTAGAGAAGGCCAGAGAGCACAGCCCTGGTAATTCAATAGCTAGACTGGCCAGGGAATTGGTGATCAATTATCCCAAAAGCAGCCTGAATCCCTCCCAGAATCTGGAGCATCTCAGAGCTCGATTCAACACTCTTCTGAGTCGGATCTTTCTCACGTAGGAGAGGCCACTCAAGCTGAGTTTTGTGCTCAGCCTGCTCCTCGGGACTGGACTACCTTCAACTCCTAGGATGCACTGGCTTCTCTTGGTGCTACACCAGAAGATATACCTAGTGATAACATCACTAAGTGTTGTTCAAATATGCTTCCACTTGCAGGAAAGGAAGCACAGCCCACTTGTCTGGACTGGTCCTAACTGCTTTAGATACATTCCACACATTTGGACTGGTCTAGCAGGAGTCAAGGAAATAAAATTATTGTATTAAAGTCTCCTTTCTTAAACTGTCAAAAAATATGGAATGAGGCTTCTAAGTCAGTTTCCGTTATTTAAAATGTATAGGAAAAGATCCACACATTTGGACTCCTTGAGGTCTTGGGCAAGCCACTTAACCCTCCACTGCCCATGTTCCCTGTAAGTATTAGTGTATGTGTCTCATTTCCCCTCGTGTTAAATGTATCCCCCAATTGACCGCTTTGACCCGGTGAAAAGCGGGATATAAATACAGCTAAATAAATAAAATAAATAAAAGATCACCTCTCTGTAAGATTATTATTAGGATTTGAGTTTACGCCTTCTCATTAATAGATGTATGGAATTAGCTTTCCTAGTTTGGTATGAGTGTGAGGGATATACAGGGTGGCTCAAAAAAAGTGAGAACATCTCATAAATTAAAGGCTTAAATAGTTCACTTATTTACCTTTTTTAGCTATATAATGTCTTTATTTCGACAATTTCCGGTCGCCATTTTTTTTTTTTTTAAATTTGTCAATCGTTTACATCTGTCTTTTTGAAATTTTAAATAAATTATATGCTACGAGATGTTCTCACTTTTTTTGGGCCACCCTGTATTTTTCATTTTTTCAAGTTTGGCTGCATATTCTTTAGAGCAGTCAATCATTGGATTCAAATTATGTCTAGAGCAACAACGTTTATAGTGGACGCGGCAGATGAATTCTTGACATGCGCAATCACAGCTGGACACAGGGTCTATGGCTGAAGCTCTGGGCAGCAGATGTTTCATCTAAAGTTCATTTGACTAGAAATTCTGGTAGAAAGAATACTTGTCTGCATCTTGCCTATACAAGGTATTGAAAGACTTGGTAGAAGAGAGGAAAGCTTTGCTTACGAGAGAGAACAAATTTGAACTAGCTATTAGAATTTGTACAAATAGTATTAGAACTTAATGCTTGTCCAATTAAGAACCTCTGTCAGCTCAGATAGATCCTTCCTAAGGGTGATTTTCAAAAACAGACCAAATCAATAGGTATCGTAAGCAATTGCTTGGATTGGATGAGGTACATTCCATCTTTGCATTTATAAGTCTGTATGCCATATACATCTGTGTTAAAAAATATCCCAACAAAAGGGATATGTAGGAGAGATCAAACAGACCCACCATCTGATGCAATCACAACATGCCCTTGAGACTGCACATGTTCTCTGACTTAACTTCTTATTTTTTTTTCAGATAACTTAAAAAATGCAGGAAAGGGCAACATGGGAACTGCTGTCTATTCTGTTATGTTGCAAAAATAGTTTAAACCAAAATTTGACTTGTCATTTTGTTAACTATGGACACCTTTTGCTGACAGCACTTACGCTTATCAAAATTAATAAGAATAGGGAGCTAGTTTCCTTGACTAAACTTCTGTGGGTTGATAAGAACTTCTAATAAGCTAATCCAGTATTCACCTGACATCACCTGCAGCCCATTACTGTGGGCATCTCTATTTGATAGCTTCCATTAGGTATGAATACTTTCTTTGGCCTTGCAGTCTTATCTAAATTTAGGGTTCTTGCTCTCTCTAATGCTACGGTGCTAATTACGGTAATTTAAACAGATAACTGTTTAAATAACACATGAGGAATCCCCACCTGCAACTGAAGAATTGAGGGAGGACGCTGAGGTACCCTTGCACTCTGATACCTTCCCTCAAATGTCTGTGAGCTCCCTGGCTGGCCAATAGCAGTGGCTCCTGTTCCAGCATGGGAAGCCTGGGCTGACTTGCGCTTCTCTTTATAGCAGTGTTGGAAATTTTTAAATGGTCACATAAGTAAATGGTAAAGCTTTACTTGGTGTTTTTAACTATTTAATATTTTGCATACCTAATGTCTAGCCATTCTATCCCAAGATTCCAATTTTGTGCAGAAACAATGTGGTCACTGGCATGCTGTACTACTGAATTTTTTCCTCTGTGTGTTCTTTGCAAACCCAAGGAAAATAATGCATTCTTTAGATTCTTTAGACATTAAGGGACATGTTTACTAACCTGGGCTAATGGTTAGAATGTGCTATTTGTAACAAGGTCTCATGGTGATCTGCAGTGTTCCCGTTAAGCTGCGCTGGGTCCGCCGCCAACATTCCTGCCGGCGGGGGGTGAGTGCAGTGTGCTCGATCGCTCAGCCCCTCCCCCCAGCAGCAGGAATGCCGGCAGAGGACCCAGCGCAGATGAAAGGGAACATTGCGAGGGTGCTGCGGCGTGACGCATCCAAGAGTATTGAAGGAACTTGGGCAAGTTCTAGCAGCTCCACTGTCTGGCCTTTTCAATACTACTTTAGAGTACGGAGTGGTCCCAGAGGACTGGAGAAAGGCAAATGTGGGTCCCTTTACACAAAAGCGGATGTAAGGATGAGGTTGAGAACTACAGGCCGGTTAATCTGACCTCTGTAGTTAGTAAATTAACGGAAATGCTGTTAAAATAGAGAATATTGAGGTTTCTGCAGTCCAATGGATTGCAGGATCAGAGGCAGAATGGGTTTACTAGAGGTAGGTCTGCTAAGACAAATCTGATTGATTACTTTGACTGTGTGACCTGAGAGTTGGACCGAGGGAGAGCCCTAGATGTGGTGTACTTAGATTTCAGTAAAGTCTTTGACATCGTTCTGCACAGGCGACTTATACATAAATTGAGCACCCTAAGGATATACCCCAAAGTGGCTGATTAGGTTAGAAATTGGTTGAGTGGGGTGCGACAAAGGGTGCAGGTAAATGGCGCTCACTCTGAGGAGAAGGATGTTACCAATAGTGTGCTGCAGGGATTTGTCCTTGGTCTGATTCTTTTTAACATTTTTGTTAGTGATATTGCAGAAGGGCTGTCAGGTAAGGTTTGCCTTTTTAGCCGATGAGACCAAAATCTGCAATACAGTAGAGGAAGATTCTAACTAAGCTTGAAGAATAGTTGAGAATCTGGCAGTTGAGGTTTAACGCTAAAAAATGCAGGTCCATGCAGTTGGGATGCAAAAATCCAAGGGGACAGTACAGTATAGGGGGTGAGATACTTCTCTCCACTAAAGAAGAATGGGACCTGGGTGTGGTTGTTTCTGATGATCTTAAAGTGACTAAACGGGTTAAAAAAAAAAGGCAATGGTGAAAGCCAGAATGATGCTTGGGTGCATAGGGAGAGGAATGTCCAGGAGGAAAAAAAGAGATGATAGTGCCTCTATATAAGTCTTTAGTGAGACCTCATTTGGAGATTGTGTGCAATTCTGGGGACCACACCTTCAAAAGGATACAAATAGGATGGAGTCTATGCAGAAGGTGGCTACCAAAATGGTCAGTGGTCTTCATTGTAAAGCATATGGGGACAGACTTGTGGATCTCAATATGCATATTTTAGAGAAAAGACGGGATAGAGGGATGTTTTAAATACCTCCGTAGCATAAATGCACTGGAGGAGAGCCTCTTTTAATTGAAAGAAAGCTCTACAATGAGGGGACATAGGATGAGGGTGAAAGAGGAGAGACTTAGAAATAATATGCAGAAATATTTCTTTACAGAAAGAGTGGAAGATGCGTGAAATAGTCTCCTAGTGGAGTTAGTAGAGATGAAGACAGTATCTGAATTCAAAATAGCATGGGACAAACTAAGATCTCTGAAGGAAAAAAAGGGACTATAGTAGTTGGTATGCAAGGACAGACTAGATAGGCCATATGGTCTCTTTCTGCTGTCATGTTTCTCTGTTTCTATTTATTCTGTGGTTGGGCAGTGATGAAATTGGCATGAAGATGCATGAAATGATGATTTGAGTGCTCCTGTGCTAAAAGCTAATCTTTCCTGTCACATTTTGATGTTTTGGGTGTTTATCCACAAGCAACCTTTTATATAATTTAATAAATTGTGTGAAGTTATGTGCAGATAACCTTTTGACATATATTGCTTATAAAATGATGTAATACATGACGTGTATGAAAAGCTTTTTCCTGTAAATTTTGTTGATTAGTAGTTTGATTTATAGGCATATCAGGGTACACCTTTAATATAGGCTAATGAGCTCACTCTTTTCCTTCATAAATTTGTTTCGTATACTGCAATTTTTTTATATTAAAAATTCAGTAGGATCGAAGAATATACATTAATATCTAAGACCTTAAAATGAAATGTGGGCAGAGTATATAAAGCAATGAATAAAGATAAAGATGTTTTAAAATCAACTATAAAATCAACAATTGAACCAGAAGAAGTGACTCACTCATGAAACCACCCTTCCGTTCTTTATATTACTATGACTCTATTCTGTTCTATGTAAATATCTCATGTATATAGTTTAACCCGGTTCTCCAAGTTGGTACTCCTGTTCGATGTAAACCAAACAGCTTGTTGTTATGGTCTTTATGTTATAATGTAAACTGCGCTGATGCCGAATAGTGCGGTATATAAGAACTTGTAATAAATAAATAAATAAATAAACTAATTCCTATAAACCCAATAAACAAGATTTATATAAAAACTCTAAATTTAAATTTAATGAATTGATTGTAGCTGCTAAGCTTTTAGTCATTGGTCAGTAACTTATGTCCTCCATGGTTAGATAAACTGGTTGAGAGGAAAAGTATGGTTTAATAGATAATTGCCAAAGCTTGGGCTGTTGAGCTGCTTAACGAAAAGCTACCCTACTGCTGGGGAGATAGCGAAATGGTGAGAGATGATGAAGTGTTGTAGCTGAGAGCCTCTCATGAGATCTCAGAACCCCCTGTTGGTCCGTTCCCGTAAGAAGAGCATATTCTAGAGTTGTGAATTCTGTATGAATGATTGGAAAGGTAATAGAGCAAAATTATTTTCCAGTGTATGTATGTCATTTCTTAATCCAATATTGGTTTTATAAAAACGCTGGGTTGTGGTCTAAATGTTGGATTCACATCAGGATCAGATGGAGAGTACCTCAGGTCCTCAGTCAGTTCCTATGCTCTTGTTGATACCATCAGTGAAGCCATTTGTGATTAATTTTACGGTTGGTTGATCATGTCATTGTAGTGATAACATCTGGATAATATATTTCAACCGTAGTAGAATAAAAGTTATATTCAGTCTTAATGGTACAAGATGAAACCGGGGAACTCTTTCAGCCAAAGGACAAGAACTGTGTTTAATACCCATCAATCTCCCAGCCTGGAAAATAATTTCATTAATCATGAGAAATAGCACTCTCCTGAGTACTGCTCAAATGTTTGATTTTTGTCTCCCACAGACAAAGGAGAAGTCTTACCTAAAATTTGTATGGCAGCATAGAAGTCCATTTGGGTGTCCGAACAAAACAGACTTGTGGTTGCCTGTGACTTTTTTTTGTTTATTTGCACTGTCTCCATATAATAATTATTTTAATAGTATAGCTTATGATGAAACAATTCCAGCTGGTTTCCGTCAACTTCTTTGAAAGTGTAAGAATAAATAGTGGCAATGTGCAGTGAGGTAGTGTATTTTGCTAAATAGGCCTTTCATTATGTACTCTTTTACACTAAGGGGCATGTTTACTAAAGTTAACATGCCTTAAGTACTACCACGGCCCTTATATTTCTGTGGATGCAGTGAATCTTATTACATGTTAGCATTCATTAATGTACGCGTTAACCTTTGGTAAGCGCACCCTTAAGTTGTAATCGGAGGAACCATTGTTAGTTCGCACCAGTAACTGGTCATTTCTTTTCTTTATTTTTCCCTTGGGGATAGAGCAAGCGGGTGATTCCTCATGCCGTTGATATGTAACAGGAGAGTGAGCTAATTAGAAAAATGTCTATCCGTTTAGTTAATGACAGCAGGTGAGTTAAATTCTTCAGTACAAGTGGAGCTTACAAAGAGTGATGCTGGAAGCTATGTCCAGCTAAGCAGCTTTTTGATGGACGACTATTCCTTTTTAGTTGCAAAAAAGGGCAATTTTTCGGTTCTCATGCAATGAATCAGCTAGTCCAGTGCATTTCAGTGGCACTTTGTGTTGTCCTTCTCATGACCATTGTACAAGTTAAAAAAAAAAAAAAAAAAAAGAAAAAAAAAAAAAAAAAAAGAAAATTGCTTCAATATAACTCTTCCAAGAAATTGGCAATCTCGCGAGGAAATAACAGCTGCATATGACTTGATTTTGTTTTGGCATGCGTGATAGTTATGCGAATGTGAGGTGATGAGGGGGAAACCTTCAAACAAGAAGCTGGAAATGGTGTTCAGATTCTGCTTGTTTCTAACTGCGCAACGTGCTTCTGCAAACATTTGTCTCTCTGAACCACACCGGTCATGAACTTGGCCTAAAACTTTCATAGCTGCACATAAACGTTCCACTGACAGGACATCAGTATGTGTTGTATGAAATAGTTGGCAAGTCCTGTCTGACCAAAGAGAAAAATTTATGGGTGGTGCAGATTTCAAAGGAAGTTGTTCTCCAATAAAAGCAGAGATTATAAAACAAAATACAGCTTGTCAACCTGATGTTACATAATGTAGTTGTTTGGTTATAAGAATGCAGCTGTGCAACTGAAATATTGTCTGAGAAACTATAAATTTCATTTTAAAGGAGGAAAGGAGCAGGAGTTTTAATATGACTGTCAAGTGTATCCTAAAATGTGTGCTTCATATAAATGTGTATCTTTAATGTATACGAGTTTGTTATGATTGTGTGCCTAGATTATGAAGGGGCATAGACACACATGTTGTACTTTTTCTGTAAAGACAAATTCCTTAACCTGCTAAACCAGTCCATGAGAGTGGGTATGCCCCTTTGTCAGCAGGTGGAGGCAGACTTGAGCAATTTGCAGTGATGTCATCACTAGGGGTATATTCTCTGGTGTAGCACTGAGAGAAACCAGTATTTGTCTCCAGCAGGTGGCAAGGTATGCAAACTGATGCAGCAGCGCAGATAGGCCTGTCCCTCCTGGCCCAGATCACAGTATTGTGGCCTGTGTGCTTGAAACCTTGGCCCAATGTTTGCTGGGGGATTGGGTACTTCCCTTTCTCCTGGGTTTAGAAGCCCTGCTGGCTTTTAACTGCATTTTCAGTATCCGCGCATGATGCAGAGTCAAGTATTGTACATAAGAGAGCAAAAGGTTTGTACAAAGTTAATGTTTTATGCAGTTTTTTTCGGAGGATTTTAGTAATGCTTTCTGCTTGAGAAATGTAATACTGACGTCTCTCAATGCTGCACCAGCCTATAATAAAATTATGACATCTCTGAAAGTTGCTCTACCTTCTGTCTGTGGAGCATAACCATCTCACCTGGACTGGTCTGGCAGGATTCAAGAAGAGGAAATTAGCAGGTATGGAAAACTCCTCCATAGGCACCTACATGTGCAGTTGTAAAATTACCCGACGACAAAAGAAGATTTCCCTTTTCACACCTACTCTGAGGCAGGCACAAATAGCTCATCTAGATGTGTGCAGGTATTTGTCAGACATTTCTGCCCTAGCTCTGCACAGTCTCCTTCCCTGGGAATGTCTAGGCATGATGTGTCTGTAGCATATACTTTTATATACATGTCTAATCCTGGCCATTTTTAATAAACACCTTATTTAGTACATAAAGCATTTTTAATATCGCTGTAAAGTTGTCTGTCAAATGTTAGGCTGGAGGGTGACTGATCGGAATATAGTTCCCTCGGTCATGTACCAAATCACATATATTCATGTTGGAACAGTTGTCCTTAGATTTTTTTTAATATATGTAAGAAAATATAATATCTATGTGACAGGTAACTACTTAACAGGTTCTTGAGGCAGGAGCAATACATACCCATGTGTGGTGTGACTAGTTTCAGGGCAACAAACGCACTCATGTGCTTTCACAACATTACTCGAGGAAGAGTAGGTACATAGATTTACACCTGCTCCAAGGCAAGCATAATTGTGTATAAGTGTATATGATGTTCAGAATACTGCCAATTCTGCCCTTCTGCCACCTATTCTCCACCTCAGGAATGCCTATTTGTATATTGCTTTGTAGGTGCTGTGACTCATCTGCACTTAATTTTTATGTTTCTATACCATGGGAAGTTTTATAAGAGCTTTCTTGCTCACATAAAATTGTTGTACATACTCGGATTCCCTATAAAATTACATCTATAATTGGTTCCAATTTTGCTAGTCTTGTACCATGTACTGTACAGTTGGAATATTTCCAATTATTTCTCATGATATTGTACACAACACACCTAAAATGCAATGATGCCAATAATGTTGACCACAACTGTAGATAAAGCATCACCTGTCAACTTGACATATCAATGCCAATTGTTTTAGGATGCATCATATGTTATTCTCCTAGGATCTCTTCTGCTGTCCTTTCTTCCCTGGTTTTGTGTTCATCCGCTGCTATGTAGAAGCACGATCCTTCTGATATAAGCCTCTGAATCAGTGGTTCTTATGGAGTGACTTTTTCTGTGACAGTCTACAAGATTACACTTCAGTTCCCCACAAGATCAGCTTCTTCCCCTTTTCAACACCAACTTTTCCCCTCAGTCTTTATTATCCTTTAATCCTTTTCTTAGATCTCCAAAGAGGAAACCTCTCATCTTGTTTCCTCCTCTAAACTTACTACGTGTTTCTCTGATCCTGTCCCCACCCATCTCTTTAACTCCATCTCCTCCTCTGTCATCCCTTCCATCTCACATATTCTCAACCTATCGCTCTCCACTGCAACTTTCCCTGCAGTCTTCAAGTGTGCTGTGGTCGCACCTCTCTTCAAGAAACATTCACTTGACCCTACTTGTCCTTCTAACTATCGACCCATTTCCCTTCTTACCTTTTCCAAACTTTCTTGAATGTGCAGTTCTCTGCCATTGCCTTGAATTTCTCTTCTCTCAAGCCTGCTAGATCAACTTCAACTTCAATCTGGCTTTCATCCCTTTCATTCTGCTAAAATGGCTCTTGCCAAAGTCTCAGTGACTTGTTCCTGGCCACATCCAAGGACTTTTACTCAGTCCTCATTCTTCTTGACTTTTCCGCTGCTTTTGACACTGTTGACTGCCACCTTCTCCTCGACACATTGTTCTCACTTGGTTTAAGCGGCTCTGTGCTGTCCTAGCTCTCTTCTTATCTCTCGCATTGCTCCTTCAGTGTTTGTTCTGGTGGTTTTTCCTCTACTACTATCCCATTCTCAGTTGGTGTACCCTAAGGGTCTGTCCTGGGTCCTTTCCTTTTCTTTCTGTATACCCAGTCCCTTGGTGCTCTCATCTCCTTCTATGGCTTTCAGTATCATTTTCATGCTGATGTCTCTCAAATCTATCTAAACCTGATATTTCTGTGACACTTCAGGCCCATGTCTGCCTGCTTATCTGACATCACTGCCTGGATGTCTCAGCGCTGTTTGAAATTGAACATGGCCAAAACCGAACCTCTTATTTTTTCCCCCTAAACCAGCGGTTCTCAACCTGTGGGTCGCAACCCTCCAGGGGTCGCCACAGGATTTAGTGGGGGTCGCCTCACTCTGCCAAATTAAAAAAAATAAAAAAAGCGCACAAGTTGCTGCCGCTGCTGAGTCCACTTCTCGGCAGTGGCAAACTCACCGACTCCAATCTTCTGCAGCCGCGGCTCCCTGTCTCTTAGGGAACCGCGGCTGAGCCTGTGAAACGGTTGCGGAGCCCCTCCTGTCTGTCGACGGGCTCCGTGCAGCATTGTCCCGCCTCCAAAGGAAGTGGTAAACAACTTCCTTTGGTGGCGGGACAGTGCTGCACGGAGCTTTCTTTAGAAGCTCAGATGACAAGACTTCGACTTTCATACTTTGGACACATCATGCAAAGAGAGAGATCATTAGAGAAAGACATCATGCTTGGCAAGATAGAAGGTCAACGCAAAAGAGGAAGGCCAGCAATGAGATGGATCGATACAAGAACAGCAGCTACGGGTACCAGTCTGTCAACAATGAGCCGCCTAACTGAAGACCGAACATAATTTAGGATAGCTATTCAGAGGGTCGCCATGAGTCGACTCCGACTCGACGGCACTTAACAACAACAAAACCTGTTTCTCTACAACATTAACAGAATTTGCCCCTTCCTTTCTGGGGGGAAGGGAGGCCGCAAAATTCTTCCTAAAACATGTATCCAAGCCTGCTAGATCAACTTCAACTTCAATCTGGCTTTCATCCCTTTCATTCTGCTAAAATGGCTCTTGCCAAAGTCTCAGTGACTTGTTCCTGGCCATATCCAAGGACTTTTACTCAGTCCTCATTCTTCTTGACCTTTCCGCTGCTTTTGACACTGTTGTAACCTCCTCCTTGCGGGTCACCCTCTGTGTCATCTTTTTCTCCCCTTCAATCTGTTCAGAACTCTGCTGCGTAGCTAATCATCCACGAGCCTCGATATAGTCATAACCCCTCTTCTCAAATCACTTCATTGGCTCTCCTCCTGTTTCCGCATCCATTTCAAACTTCTCCTTTTGACTGATAAATGCATTCATTCTACTGCTTCTCACTAACTTTCCTCTCTTCTCTCTCTCTACATCCCTCCTCATGAATTCTGCTCTTCCTCTAGCTTCTCTCTTTGCCCTTTTCTTCCATTGCCAACTCCAGATTTTGATTCTTTCACCTTGCTGCACCTTATGCCCAGAACAAACTACCTGAATCTTTACATCAGGTTTCATCTTTCTTTTCAAATTCATGCTGAAGGCTCATCTCTGAGGCTGCCTTTGTATCCTGATCCCTTGTTCTTCTTATCTTTCCTTATTTGTACCTTTGTTCTCAACTTTTGTACTGTCTGTCTTGATTTGACTGTAAGCTCTAACGAGCAGAGATTGTCTTCTGTACAGCTCTGCATACGCCTTACAGCATGATATAAATGATTAATAGTAGTAGTAGAGTGGTTTGAGCCTTTTTTTTTTTTTTTTGGAAGTGCTGTATCCACTGTTGGTATTAATCCTTCCAAGAGTAGACACTGCATTCAGGCTTTAAAGAGTGAGTTAGCTATAGTCTGACTTCACTTAATTTCATTCCTTGATTTCCCCTGGTTGTAAGATTGGGTGCTCAGTGAAACAGACTTGAGATATCCAGTGTCTGCTTGGTTGTTTTAGGTTACTATCCTGTAGAAAAGGACTATCTGGATCTAGGAAGGCATGTGTCCTATATCAGCAGCAGGGGTGACAGCCCACCTTTTGATTTTAATCGGGAGATCTGGGCTAGTGTACACCTTTCCAGTAGTAGCTCAAAGCGAGTTATATTCTGGTACAGCAGATATTTCCCTATCCCCTGAAAGGCTTCCAGTCTGTCTGTACCAGAGACAATGGAGGGTTAATGGACTTGCTCAAGATTTTACACTCCTTATGGCTTTGAACCCTGGCTTTCCTATTTCTCAGCTCTCTGTTCCGACCATAAGGCTGTTACTCTACTCTTTGTTCATTATGGAGAGGAAATTGGAAGGCAGAAGGAGCTAAGAATCAATATGTCTGGTCTGTGAAGAGATAGAGGTTCCTCCCCACTGCCTGGGTACCAGTGCGCAGGAGGAATGACAAATATAGAGGGGAGTTTGAGAATTGGACGATTCTTAGGAAAATATTGGACCTCTGTTTTTAACTGGTCAAGTAAGTATTTTAAGGCAAACCATGGCCACCTGAAAATTAGTTACAATTTCAAAGAGAGAGTGGAAGCTCTAGAACTCTTAGCTGCTGTTTTCTATCTATTTCAATCTCAGATTCTTCTCAAAGAAGGCGATCTACTTTCCTGTCCTGTAAATCTGAGGAGGTGGTCATTTCTGGAACACCTTAGTTATTCTCAAAATCAGAGATAGTGCTATTTAGCTAGATGGAAGGCATCAAGTAAAAGAGCCTGAGAAGCTCAATAAGGGTATCTTGTCTAGGTAGGTCATTCATATCAAAGTTGTTTTGCTAGTCACACAACAGCAAGCAAGATTATAAAGGGGAAAAGACTCTCCTGCATTACCAAGGAGCAAGTCCAAAGCATCTTCACGCTCTCCAGGCTATCAGAGAGAACTGCCAAAAGGATTTGACTTCTAACATGGCTGTCGTAATGCATGACTTTTTTTCCATAGAAGCAGCAACATAGTTGAAGAATTTCATGGAAATGTACGTGGAATTGATTTAAAAATGATTTTAGAGTTTAATGGGGCCTTTGCAAGGTGTTGTGTTCACTGCAATGTCATTTGACCTCAGAAAGCTATTAAATCATTTTTAAAGCTGACTGCATGTGCCTGTTCTTGTTCATGCTGTTCTTCAGAGTTGCCGTTTCCTGTATGGGAAAAATCATAAATGTATATATAAAATAGATACAATAGAAAATGGGCTCTACAGCTGGAAAGGCAGGTGTGAGTTGGTCTCCTGTGATTCTGGTAATCCTGCTGAATTCTAATGGCAATGATTTATAAGACTAAGTGTCAGCCTATGAAGGAAGGCCTATGTTGGCAACTAGAAGGGACCTCTGGTGGTTGGAGGAATTTTCCTCTATGGCGTACTTGACGGCAAATTACCCTCTTGAAACTAAAGCATTATTTGGCTCACATCTGGATAAGATTACAAAGTCTGTTAGAGAGTAAGATGACACTTCTAGAATAAGAATCTGTTTCAGAAATGATTTTCTTAGACTTTGGTTGCTGACGGAGAATGTTCAAGATATTGATTCTTACTGTGTTCCAATTGCACAATCCTAGTAGGCAAGTTTATTGGTGCAATGTTTGAGGGAGGACCTCCAGGTCTTGCAAGTGGGGTTTATTAATTGTATCATTGGTGAGGATTGCATGATAATTAAGAACAAGGCAACAAGCATTTGTCTACATAGCATCCACATGTTGGAATACTGTATCGCTTTGATTAAAACGTAATAACCTACCACTCAAGAAAAAACTGATAGCATGGTTATCCTTAAAGGTGCTTGATGCGTGAGTTGGATCTGGGTCAGACAGTAAGAAAATGCTGGCAGGAAGGGTTAGAACGGCAGTGTAATTCTGTTGTCCTTTTATGTATATTAGTGGTGTTGTATATTCTCCAGGACCAAGCAGGAAGTCAGTCCTCACATATGGGTGTCATCGGCGCCGATGAAGCCCCAGCGGAGCATTTCCCCAGCTTTCTATGAAAGCCTTTGGGAATGCAGGCACGCATGCGCGGTTCCCTTCCCGCCTAAAGGTGCCATCTTACCTCAGTCTCTTTTTTTCTGAGAAGCCCACCGGACGTGTGTCCTGTCCTCCCGGTTAAAAGTAGATTTTTTTCGGCGATTACCGCTATTTTTTCTCCTGGTTCGACGCCAGTTCCCCTCCCGCCGGGTTTGGTACGCCGGTATCGAGCCCGATTCTTC
The DNA here is from genome assembly GCA_033557465.1 of Ichthyophis bannanicus. NCBI lineage: Eukaryota > Metazoa > Chordata > Amphibia > Gymnophiona > Ichthyophiidae > Ichthyophis > Ichthyophis bannanicus. The sequence goes on from CM066031.1 coordinate 954,577,918, forward strand.
TTTTTCGGTTTTCTGGTGTTCGCACCCTTTTTTCCCTGGAAGGCCGGTCCTTTGACCTCGCGGGGACTCTTTTTTTCCCCGATGGCTTCCAGTGGTTTTAAAAAGTGTGATCGGTGTAAGAAATTAATGTCTCTCACCGACACACACGACTGCTGCCTTCGGTGCCTCGGCCCTGATCACGACCCTAAGTTGTGCGGGCCATGTGGGAAGATGTCTTCCAAGGCACTCCGAAGTCTCCAGCAGCAAAAAGAAAGGCTTTTCTTGGACTCAGCCTCCGACCGGGCCCGGACCTCGTCTGAGGTCTCGACATCTCGGGATTCCGATCCCGAGCACCGTCGAAGCTCCTCGGACAGGGGGTCCCCCGACCAGGAACGTAAGAGGAAGAGGCGGCTCGTGAGGGCGTCGTCGGAGGAGGTCCCTGGCTCCTCGAGGGCCAGGTCTAAGACCCCCGACTGTCATCCCGGGCCTGTGGAACAAGAAAAGCCTGCCAAAGTTCCTTGCGTGGAGCCGGAGTCTGCTGGACACGTAAGCCCCGTAGTCCTCGAGGACTCTCCTCCCAGAGAGCTGACGTCGGGCCCGGCGTCGCCGGGTCCCGAGTCGGTGGCTGCTGCGTCTCCCGAGTTGAGTCTCAGGATGACAGCCTTGGAGAGCAGACTGTCTGCCTTCATGAAGCAGCAGCGGGCACTGATGGCCAGCCTGTCTGGTGCATCTGCCCCGACCACCGGGACATCGACTTTGAAGTCGACCCCGGAGACCGAGCTGATACTAGAGTCCATCATGGCTCGAAGTCGACCTCGGTCGCGGTCTCCCTTGACCTCCCGTTCGGGACCGAGGGCGTCGACGCCGGTGCCTGACTCCTCCTCGGACGAGTCCGCCTGGGAGACGGAGGACGAGGAGTCTCCCGATACGTTCAAGACTCGGTGCATCCCATCGGACTCACCGCAGTATGAGCCCCGGAGTAGATCCCCTCCGGAGGATACTCGGTTCTCAGAGTTCGTCCGGGATATGGCCACTGCCGTGGCTATTCCGGCGGACCCCGAGGAAGAGCCTCGAGCTGAGGAGCTTGAGGCGTGCTGCAGTATGACTCTCCTCCGAAGGAGGCCTTTACTGTCCCGGTTCCTCCGATGCTGGACCGGCTCCTCTTCCGTATGTGTGAGGCACCGGCCTTGGCGCTGGTTCTCAGCAAGCGAGTCGACTCGATCTATTGACTCAGAAAGAGCCCTGGCTTTCAAAAGGCACAGCTACCACACCATTCTATGGTTGTGGAATCGGCCATGCATCGTCTGAAGAGCCAGAAGATGCACTCCGCGGTGCCCCCTGGCAGGGAGGCCCGAAACCTCGATGGCGTCGGTAGAAAGTGCTTCCAGGGCTCGATGCTTGCTTGCCATGTCCAGTCGTACCAGCTGTACATGGGCATGTACTTGCGGGACCTGGCCAAGGAGTTGGCCGGGTTCTCTGCTGGACTCTACGGGGAGCCCTTGCAGAGATTCAAGTCCTTGTCCTCGGGGATTTGGGACTGCTCGAAGTTCATGTCCCGCACCGCCTACGATGGCTTCAAGGCTTGTGATAAGGAAGCTTATCATAGTTCAGGAAGGAGCTATAATAGAGGTGAAGTGGCTCTGAACAAGCAACCTGTCTTTGCTGGTAGAAATAATAAAACAGAATGTTTCCATAAAAGACTACCAGTCCCAGAATGCACCAGGTTTCCAACAGCCACTAGAAGAGCTGACGTGGGGAAACGTGTGTTCAATCAGGAGAGCTATGAGGTAATCCCCAAGCACTCATCTCCAAGGGCAGGGCTTGATTCAGCACAGCTGCGCTGTGCTAGGGTGGAGCAGCCCTCTAGACAGGTTAAAAGTAAAGCTTATTCTACACAGCAGAAGAATCAGCAGAATCCTCATGATCATCATCATCAGCAGAAGAAGGAGCAGAGGCAGCAGAAGCCAGAGCCCACGGACAGAGAGAGCAAGAAACACTTTGGAAGAAAGAAGAGAGAAGCATCTGGGAGGTCTAAAGGAGTCCATAGCAGTACGTGTGCTGGGAGGCATTCCAGAGGCAAGCATACTCCATTGGACTGGAGGAAACTAGAGGAGTGGGGTTGCAGAGCCAGGAATCCCCGGACGGGACCTGTGAGGGGGACGGCTGCATTTGGAAGTGGCCCTAAGACCAGTGCAAGAAGGTATGTGAAGAGAGACCCAGTGTCCAGGGATCTTGATTGGAAGGCTGGACATAAAAACTGGACTACATACTGGCCAGGATATTTAGAGAGGAACCCTAACAGCAATGGAAGCTCAGGTATGAACACTGATCTATACCCTAGCTATTCACTTGGAAGACAGCAGGGAAGCAAGTATTGTTCTGAGAATGCTCCTTTAAGAAATTCCTCTGTGCCAATCCATGATATTGATTCTATGATAGTTGAAGAAGAAGGGAATATTGTAAATGAGCAATGTGAATACATGGATTGCTCTCTGTCTAAACTTCTGTGGTAATATTCTTTTACAAAATACAACAACCATCACAAAGAAATATAAACTTGTTCTTTGATCTACTCAGAAAAGCTTTTGAGCAGGATTTTGAGCCACGTTTAGAAAGTAAACCAGCCAAGAGGTTTGCAGCTGGTTAATTGTTAGCAATTGAGCCTTGCCTAATTGCCTGTGAGCTCTGAAGAGACACTTCTGGGTGTGTGTGGAAATACCAGAAGTTAGCCTTGAAAAAGAACAGTTTTTTATTACTTTGTGGGTTTTGTTTGTTTTTGAAGCACTGCTAAAAAGATATTAGCAGGAGCCTACAGAAAAGACCTTTCTGTTCCCATCAAGGTCTTTATGGTTTGATTTGATTGCTTAAGTTCAGTTGTTGTTTTTCCTGATTTTGTTTTTCTAAGTATAATACTGAAAGCAAGTATCCTTTTCTGTGCTACCAAGCAAATCTGTGTTGGGAGAAATAACCCCATAAATAAAAATATCTTTTCTTTGCTTAAACACTCGAGCAAGCACAACTAATTTATTGTGAACGGCTGATTCTGGTATGAATGGACTACATTTCCCACAATCCTTTGCAAGTCATATTAATATTTGCCTTTGCCAAGACTGTGGACATTCTCACCCAGCGCCCCCGTTTACAGGCTTCGGCCCGAGTTGCGGCAGCCGGCATCGCGGCTCGACGCCAGGCATGGCTGCAGTCATCGGACCTCGAGCCATGGGTTCAGGACAAGTTGGTCGATGTCCCTTGCCGAGGTGAAAACCTTTTTGGCAAGCCCATGACCGAGAAGGCCGCTCAGCTCGAAACAGAGCACCTTACACGGACAAGGCTGTCTAGGAAGACCTCTGCCCCTTCTCATAAAAAGAAGGGCTCGGGTAAAAAGCCCTTTTACCCGAGGAAGGGCACTGCCTACAAACAGTACCCTCAATATCAGGCTGCCCAAGCTGCCCCCAGGGTCAGCAAGCCAAGGGGCAGGGTAATGGGCCCCGTAGGCAGAGGACCCCCAAGCCTCCGGCCCCTGCTACCACTCAGCAGGGTGGGGGTTTTTGACTCCTTGAGCGTAGCCTCTCCTTCCCTGCTCTCCCAACCTTGCACAGGAGGTCGCCTCTCCCTCTTTGCCCACCAGTGGCCCCTCATCACCGGGGACAGTTGGGTGTTGGACATAGTCCAAAGGGGCTGTGCTCTGCATTTTCACCAACTGCCTCCTCCTTACTTTCCAGGGGAGTCTCCAAGACCTCCTCTGCACACAGACCTTCTCCTTCGAGAGCTGCAAGGTCTGGTGGTGGACAGGGCGGTGGAGCCTGTGCCTCCCCACTTCCAAGGTCACGGATTCTACTCCAGGTATTTCCTGGTGCCCAAGAGAACTGGTGGCTTTCGACCCATTCTGTACATCAGGAACCTCAAGTTCCTGGAGAAGGAAAAGTTCAAGATGCTTACTCTTGGAACACTTCTGCCCTACCTCCAGCAGGGAGATTGGCTATGCTCCTTAGATCTAAAGGATGCGTACACTCACATCCTCATTCATCCAGACCACAGAAAGTACCTCAGGTTCATTGTGGGAGGAAACCATTATCAGTACAGAGTGCTGCCTTTTGGCCTCACCTCCGCCCCCAGAGTCTTCACAAAGTGCCTGGCAGTGGTGGTGGCCTACCTGAGAAATCAGGGAATCTTTGTCTTCCCCTATCTGGACGACTGGCTCATCAGGGGTCAGACGTGCCAAGAGGCCAGACAAGCCACCCTCAGAACTATTGCTCTTCTTCAAAGCCTGGGGTTTGTCATAAACATCGCAAAGTCCACTTTGCTCCCCTCCCAGAACTTGGAATTCATAGGGGCAAGGCTGGACTCTACCCTGGCAAAGGCATTCTTGCCAAGGGACAGAGCCCAAAGGTTGATATCCTTGGCAAATCAGTTTCTCAGCAGGTCTTTGGTCTCCGCCAGACTCTGCCTCAGGCTGCTTGGCCACATGGCTTCGACAGTTCATGTGACCCCCAATGCCAGGCTCCATATGAGGCCTGCACAGTGGTGCCTTCGGACTCAGTGATCACAGGCAGCCTCAGAGACAGGATAAGGGTGTCCAGACCATTTCTGGACTCCCTCACCTGGTGGCTGCACCCCCCGAATCTCCTGAAAGGGGTGCCCTTTCAGATTCCTGGCTACACTGTGGTACTGACCACAGACCCCTCTCTGCAGGGCTGGGGAGCTCATTGTCTGAGCAAGTGCACCCAGGGCCTGTGGACTCCTTGGGAGGCTGCACAACAGATCAATCTCCTCGAACTCAGAGCTATTCGGTTAGTCCTCAAAGCTTTCTCTCCTGCCCTGGCTCATCAATCTGTCCTGGTTCAAACAGACAACCAGGTAGCCATGTTTTATGTGAACAAACAGGGTGGCACTGGATCCAGACTCCTCTGTCGAGAGGCTCAAGACCTTTGTTCCTTTGCCCTCAAGCACAACATGCTCCTCAGGGCTGTGTGCCAAGAAAATTGCCTGGCCGACAGGTTGAGCAGGATTCTGCAGCCACACGAGTGGCAGCTGCATCCTTTAGTAGGTCAGATGATCTTCCTGAAATGGGGTCTCCCTTTGATAGATCTCTTTGCCAGACCACTGAACAAGCAACTGCCAGTCCACTAGGAAAACCTATGCTCTCAAATGGAAAAGGTTTTCTGTGTGGTGTCAGCTACGTACAGAGGATCCTTTCTCCTGTACTGTACCAGTAGTGCTTCAGTACTTACTTCACTTATCAAATCAGGGACTTAAGTCCAATTCTGTTCGGGTCCACCTCTCTGCTCTAGCAGCTCATCACTCTCTGGTGGAAGGACATTCTTTGTCAGGTCACCCCTTGGTGTCCCGCTTCCTCAGGGGTTTGCTTTTGCTTAAGCCTCCTATCCGTCGTCCTGCCCCTGAGTGGGAGTTGAATGTGGTCTTGCAGCAACTGACTCGCCCACCTTTTGAGCCGATGGCTACTTGTCCACTACGCTTCCTATCCTGGAAGACACTCTTCCTGATAGCCCTTACCTCGGCTAGGCGAGTGAGTGAGCTTCAGGCACTGGTCTGTGATAGGCCTTACACTAGGATATATAGGAACAGGGTAGTCCTCAGGACTCATCCAAAGTTCCTCCCAAAGGTTGTCTCCTCTTTCCACCTCAATCAGGAGGTAGTTCTTCCAACATTCTTCCCTAGGCCTCATGCAAGCCAGGCTGAAGCAGTCCTGCATACCCTGGACTGTAGGAGGGCCTTATCCTTCTACCTTGACCGTATGCAGGGGCATAGAAGGGCTACTCAGCTCTTCGTATCTTTTGACCCCAATAAGTTGGGGTTGGCTGTGTCCAAGCGTACCTTGTCCATCTGGGTGGCTGACTGTATCACTTGGGCTTACAAGGCAGCTGACCTTCCTTTGCAGGGTTGGGTTACGGCCCACCGAGTCAGGGCAATGGCTGCCTCATTGTCTCATCTCCGCTCTGTGCCCTTGGTAGACATCTGCAGGGCTGCAACTTGGTCTTCATGCCAGACTTTTGCGGCCCATTACTGTCTGGAGAGGGAGTCCCGTAGGGGCAGTGCTTTTGGCCAGGCAGTACTCCGGAATCTCTTTGAGGTTTAGGCAACTCCTGCCCTCTGTTGGGCTACCGGTGGAGGTTGTGTCCTTGAAAAGCCTTTCTTTGCTGCTGAGACTAGAGGGAGTTCTCTTGTTCAGCCTGGGTTCCTCGGTAGCCCAGAACTGGGGAGTCACCCATATGTGAGGACTGACTTCCTGCTTGGTCCTGGAGAAAGAGTAGTTACTCACCTGTAACAGGTGTTCTCCAGGAGCAGCAGGAATCAGTCCTCACAACCCTCCCTCCTCCCCTTGGAGTTGCAGTTGTACATAGTTCATTTTTTCATTTTTGTGTGCTGTTCTTAGCTATATCATTTGACTGAGGTAAGATGACACCTTTAGGCGGGAAGGGAACCGCGCATGCATGCCTGCATTCCCAAAGGCTTTCATAGAAAGCTGGGGAAATGCTCCACTGGGGCTTCATCGGCACCGATGACACCCATATGTGAGGACTGATTCCTGCTTCTCCTGGAGAACACCTGTTACAGGTGAGTAACTACTCTTTAACGCTGGAATTACCGAGATTTTTTGCACACACTGAATCCGTTGGGGTCATAAATGACCCCACGACAAATTTTAATTGTTAACCATGAAAAACTAAACAGACAAAATATTATTCCGAATTAATTATTTATTATATGAAGGTTAAATGTTTTGAAATTTAATGCTTTATCATAAAATTACATGAAGAAGAGTTGACATGAAAGCAGTTTGCATGCACTTGATGAACACAGTAAAGTACTACAGTCATTTGCATGAGAGACAGACAATTTCTGAATGTTCTTTGCAAACATTGTGCTTGCAGGAGGTGCAAACTAAGTTGCTTTTCTTGTCTCTTTCTCTGGAACAGCAGTGACACCTTGCCCTTTTCTTTGGGATCCCGACATTGCAAACAGCATCAGTGGCTTCTTCAGTGCTGGAAGAAATCTTGCTGCAATTACTCTGAAGCAGCTGCTTTCCTAATTCCAAGAAGAATAGACGACGTCTGTGCTTTGACTTGGACTGCCATTCTGGATTTAGTGACATCCAGACAATGAAGGCATTCAAAGCACTGATGTCCAACATGTTGTAGAAGATTGTCACTGGCCAGCGTCTTGTCATTCGTTTTGTGATATACGTGCGCAACATTTGATCTGCCGTATCTACTCCACCTTTACTAGAATTATAGTCCAAGATCATGCGTGGTTTTTTGTCTGGACGTGTGTTATCTACTTCTTCTTGATCATGCAAACTGCTCAGAAGAACAACCACTTTTTCTTTCTTCGGGCAATAGGAAACCAGAGTGGCGTCATCGCGAAAGGCAAGCAGTGAAGTGAATACTTCTTGGCCCTTTGCTGTTACAAATTCTGGAGGTAATTCTTTTCTGTTCTTTCGAATTGTCCCCAAAACTGTCATTTGTTTTTCTAGCAATTTCCGTGATGGGGATAAACTGCAGAAGAAATTGTCAACAGTAACATTTCTGCCAGATCACGTCAATCCTTCAGCGAGTTGCAGAACAACCCTTTCTCCCTGATTCTGTTCCCTGTTTTGTCTGAGTTCCCTTCCTGTATATACTTGAAGACGCAGAACATATGACGTTGCACTGTCACACAACCATCCATAGCTTTATGCCGTATTTCCCAGGTTCGCTGGGAATATATTGTCTGAACGGAACACGGCCACGAAATGTAAGCAGTGGCTCATCCACGGTAACATTTTCACCAGGAACAAAGGCGTCACTTAGAGTTGCTTCCCAGGTATCAAAAAAGTGTCTGATTGGAGCAAGCTTATCCACGCCTCGTTGTTCACATCTGTTGGTTGCATCATCAAATCTGAGAGCACAAGACATTTGGTGAAAACGGTTACGGGCCATATTTTTGCCAAAAACAGAACGGCCATCTTCAAGGTTCCACAACTGAACTATGGATTCATTTTGTGACTTCTACACGCCTGAGAGGATCAGAAGTCCAAGAAAACGTTGAAATTCTCAGTCTGTCAAATCTTTCCAGATGTCGTAATAAATGTGTCTTCCTTGTTTGCTCGTCCACATCATGATTTCATTCAATAAATTCTTCCTCATGAACAAGTGGAATGCTGCGAGAGGGCCATCAACATTTCGTACAGCATACCTTGTAGGACCTTGTTGTTCGGGCATGACATTAGCTCTGGCATATCTTCCAGCAGCTTGCTTTATAGGTTTCCTATTCCATGATGTGGCATCCTTAGATACATAGGCTTCAATGGCAACATTTGTGCTTGTAGTTGATGACCTCTTAGCTCCTCTATGACCACGATTCCTCACAGATGATACTGACACCGAGGACTCCTTCCTTCTTCCCCGTCCAGCACAGCCTCGACCTTTGCCTCGACCTGTAACTTGACTCTTTGCTGTAGGCGATGTTACCGGCTCAACATCAGTCTCGCATTCACTTGGCAACCAACTGCTGTCGCCATCTGAATCATGACTGTCGTCAGATTTATTTTATTTATTTATTTGAGCACATTTTTATACCGCTCCTTCCAGTGATCAGCAGCGGTTTACATTTAACAATTAAACTCTGCGCAATTAGCAGTTACATATAACAGTAAGAAGATAACATTGAACATTGGAGGGTAACAATTTCAATTTATCGCCCGAACTTGGCTGATATGCTTCTTCGCTTGCTGAATATGCTGCATCATCAGACGACTCAGAGCTGTCACTGTCAGCATCTCGTTGCAATATTTCTCTTACTTGGGCAGCTGAATACTTTCGTTTTGACATCATAAACAATAACCTAAAATAAATAAACAAAGATAAAGTTGAATAAAACGCAAAGCAGTTTTACTATAGGTGTACACTAATCGTGATAAATAAGCTGAAAGCCTTTAGATTTCATCGGAAATAATGAGAGAACGTATGATATCAATTACAGAAATGTGTAATTTTCATAAAATAAGAGTACAAAAAATAAATGATACATAATGATAAATACCTTTGTCAGATCAAAAAATTCACAAAACTGCAAATTGTATCACGATCCAAACCGGACGTAAGCAACTGGGGGTCAAAAATGACCCCACTGGTACTCTGTGCTGCAATTCATCACTAGCGTCACCTAGTGGATGAAAATTATTCCTCTCATGGCACAATATAAAGAGAATATTGACATGTGAAAAGTCATAAAAAGATTGCATTCTTGAACAACTAGATTCCGAGATACTCGTTGTGAAACTTGCAATGGGGTCACTTTTGACCCCATTGGTACTCCCAGGTTTAAATATTAAGGTTTTTTTGTTTGATGTATTGAGAAAGGCAAGTTAAGAAACTGAATAGATGAAATTAAAGGGATCTTATTAGAAGATCTACTGAAAAGTTCATTTTAAACTCTAAACTCTATAGACACTTCAAGTTTTGTAACTTGCTATCCTGTCAAAAATCAGAGAAAAGGGAAGTCTGCAGGAAATAGAGAATCTTCTCTGGAATGGGGTGATGGTATCCTGAAACCGCTTGCTCTGAGACTGGGAGAGGGCATAGTGGAGGAACTTCAGTAAAATAGGAAGGTCTGAATTGCAGAATTTTGCCCACCCCAAGGTTCTTCGGATTTAAAAAGAGTCACGAAAGAAATGGAGAAGGGAGAGTTTGGGGGACATAAGGGCAGTGCTGGAACAAGTTAGTTCACTGGCAGCGTTGTGCCCTGTTACCCTGAGTGGGGTCTTTCGCCCTCTGATTTGACTGGAGTTTGTAATGCTACGGAGACAGCTTTTATAGCCCTCTGGGAATAGGGAGGTGTCAATCTGTTTAAAATTCAGCTACATGGCTTATCTTCCACCAGTGTTACTATGCTCATGTAACCCTTCTCAAGCCACTTCACTGGCTCCCTATCCGTTTTTGCATCCAGCTCAAACTTCTCCTACTGACCTACAAGTGTCTTCATTCTGCAGCTCCTCACTACCTTTTTTCTCTTATCTCACTCTACACCCCTCCTTGGGAACTCCATTCCTTGCAGATCCCTTTTATCTGTGTCGTCCTCCTGCCACTGCCAACTCCAGACTTTGTTCATCCCACCTTGCTGGTCCTGGAACAAACTACCAGAGTCTGTGCGTCAGTCTCTAGCCTATTGAAATCCAGGCTAAAAGCCCACCTCTTTGAAGCTACTTTTGGATCTTGATGCTGCTCCTTCTCTTATTCACTACTCTTATGTATCTTACCTTACGCTAATCCCCAGTTTTATGATATTCTATGTGTTGATTAGATTGTAAGCTCTGATGAGCAGGAAGTGTGTTTTACATCTATATGTACAGCATTGCATATGCATTGTATTATTATTATTATTATTATTATTATTATTATTAAAGACTTATAAAGCACCACAACATACGAAGCGCTGTACAAACATAGAAGAGAGACGGTCCCTGCTCATCAGAGCTCACAATCTAATAAGACAGAAAACAAAATAAGTTACATAATACAAATAACAAAAATTTACAGGACAAAGTAAGCAAATGTTGATAAATCAAGATAGGGTAAGACAGGAATGGAAAGCAATAGTGAAGAGGTGGGATTTTAGTCTGGACTTGAAAATGGCCAGGGAGGACGCCTGGCGCACAGAGATAAGAAGACTATTCCAAGCAAAGGGTGCTGCCAGTTGGAAGGAGCAAAGTCTGGAATTGGCAGTACGAGTAAAGGGCACAGATAAACGAAGACTGTTAGAAGAGCGAAGCAACCGAGAGGGGGTGTAAGGAGAGATGAAAGGTACTGGGGGGCAGAAGAGTGAATACATTTATAGGTCAGGAGGAGAAGTTTAAATTGGATACAGAGACGGATGGGAAGCCAATGAATTGACATGAGGAGAGGAGTGATGTAGGAAAAACGAGACTGGTGGAAAATGAGTTGAGCAGCGGAGTGTTGAATTGACTGAAGAGGAAAGAGGTGGCTTGCAGGGAGGCCGGCAAGGAGAACGTTACAATAATCAAGACGGGAGGTGATTAAGGAGTGGACAATCAATTTAGTGGTGTCTACAGAGAGGAAGGGGCGAATTTTGGAAATATTGTATAGAAAGAAACGACAAGTTTTATCATTGAGCTGGATATGTGAAGAGAGAGAGAGGAATTGAAGGTAACACTAAGGTTACGTGCTGAAGAAACAGGGAGGAGTACAGAGTTATCAACAGAGAGAGAGAAAGGGGAAAGAGGAGGGGAAGCATTCGGGGGAAAGATAAGAAGCTCAGTTTTGGCCATGTTCAGTTTTAAGCGGCGGTGGGACATCCAGGCAACAATGTCAGAGAGGCAGAGTGAGATCTTAGACTGGATATCAGGAGAGATAACAGGTGCAGAAAGATAGATTTGAGAGTTGTCGGCATAGAGATGATAGTGAAAGCCATTACCTCGGCATCACCCTGGACCAGCACCTGAGCATGACAACGCATATCAAAAACATCACAAAGGCAATATACCATAAAATCAGAACTCTACGCCACCTTCGACACCTACTGGACTTCACAGACTATCGGACAACCTTCCAGGCACTAGTCCTTCCACATGTCGATTTTGCAAACATCATCCTGCACGGCCTCCCACAATCAACTTTAAACCCCCTCCGCTTAGCCTTGAATGCAGCCGCAAGAGTCCTCTCCGGATTGTCAAGATCCGACCACATAACACCCATCATGAAAGAATTGCATTGGCTACCTCTACATGCCAGGCTCCAATACAAATCATTGGTCCTCACTTTCAAAGCCCTAAATAACTACCCCCCTACACCAATCAGCAAACTAATTCATGGCACCCCAGAAAACAGAAACAGAAGATCTACTGCACGGAACACATTAGCAGTCCCTAAGTTAATGACTAAGTGCACAAAAGCTACCTCCAACAGAGCCTTCTCATTATTTGCCCCGTCAAACTGGAATGCACTCCCCCACGAAATCCGTGGAATAAAAAGCCTCATCCTATTTAGAAAAGCCATAAAGCTCCACCTGTTCACAAAATGCTACTCAGAAACCTCCAGCGATAGAAGCACAACTAACAACCTGCAAACTTCCCCCACACACCAGTCGCCCCTGCACGTCAACACCACAAATAATAGGTAGTCCCCCAAACCCTACCAACCTTCACAAAACTAATGCAACACCCAGTTACATTAGAGCATTGTACATAGTTTGAGTTAATATGTATTTAGTTTCCCCGTTTTCTCCCCCATGTTCAATTCCCTGTTATTTGTAAACTCAATGTTATTTGTATACATTGCAGTATTCTTGTTCGATGTACACCGCGCTGATTTTAATAGCGCGGTATAGAAGAAAATGTTAAATAAATAAATAAATAAATAAGAGATAAGGGTGCCAAGGGATTGGGTATAGAGAGAGAAGAGGAGTGGACCTAAGACGGAAATCTGAGGAACTCCTACAGGTAGTGGGGTTGAAGAGGAGGAGGAACCATCGAAGCACACACTGAAAGAGCGATGGGGTAGTTAGGAAGAGAACCAAGATAGTACAGAGTCTTTGAATCCAAGTGAGGATAGGGTGATAAGAAGGTTATGGTCAACAATGTCGAAGGCAACAGAGAGATCAAGAAGAATGAGGACAAAGTAAAAGCCTGTAGCACTATACAATTGATAAGTAGTAGCAGTAGGTGATGCCTAGTGGCTAGATTCAGGATCCATGATTGCTGGATTCCAGAAGAAGCCTTGAGCTGAGGATCGTTCCTGCAATGGTTGGAATAGGTATATTGGGGGAAAAGACTCCGGATAGTTGCAAGTAGAGACTCATGGTGCCAGCACTTCAGCACTGGTTTGGAAGGAACTGTGGCAGGAGAAGACTGCTCTCACAGTGAAAAAAGAATATTTTTGACACTGAAATGTGTGATCTCTGTTTCTGGATTTTTGTTGGATGATATATTTATTTTATTTTTCTTCACTCGTAGTTCAAGGTGAGTTAGTGCACCTGAATTTATCTTGATAGAGGCCTGAAAAGAAGTTATGTTAAGGACTCGGGCAGCTATACTGTGGGCACTTCAAGGTCCAGCAGGAAAAAATTAAAAATGTTGTCACTCAGATATAATCTTTTTATTTTTCCAAGAGCAGCTAAAATCTAATCATCACCAAATTGGAGCTTAGACCAGGTTTGGAAGACACTTAGGAAAGCCACTAGACATGCAACAGCTTTAAAGGCCCCCCACAGATATAGGCCCCTGTCTCTTTGGCCAAAAGCATTTTTATTATGATTTATTTCTTTCATTACAAACGTCTTTTCAAATTCTTTTTGTCTGCCCTATCAATGCCTTGTACCTAACTTGCCAGTGCTTACGGTTCTGGTCAGCATTATTTGGCACCCTTGCATTTTAGGTATGTGTGTACAGTATCTTAAGAAATGATTGAAAATATTCCAACTGTATGCCATTATAATATTTTAATAGTATGTTCAGAGTTATACAACAAAAAAAGATGTCTGTGCAACATAGATGTAGTAATTTCTGAGAAAAATCAAAATATTACATGGACAGGATTAATGGCACCCTTCACTAATATTTTTGGTTTACTCTTTGGAATATGCTCCCATTCCTTGCTAAAATCTTGGAAAAGGCAGTGCAAAAGCAACTTCAGGACCATATTGATATTAATGCCCCACTGGACATACATCAGCATGGATTTAAACCCCAACATGGCGTGGAAGCACTACTAACCTCCCTCTTTGACAACCTACTAAGAGGCATGGACAACATAAAAAACGGCTTCCTGCTAGTGTTCATGGACATCTCGGCGGCCTTCGACACTGTGTCCCACACCAAGCTATTGCAACGCTTACAACAGATAGGACTATGCAAGAATACCCTGAAGTGGTTCACATCTTTCTTGGAAGGGTGAACGCAACACGTCAAATGTGACCAAAAGAAATCACTATAATTCCCCGTCACACAGGGAATACCTCAAGGCTCAGCCCTATCATCAATGCTCTTTAACATCTACATACAGCCCATATGCAACATCATCAAGCACCACAAACTTCACTATCACATTTATGCTGACGACATTATGGTGTATGCTCCAATCAACATACTAGCACTAAACACAACAATAATAACCAAATGCCTCGAAGACATGAATGACTGGCTCAGAGCCAACAACTTAACAGTCAACTACGATAAAACTGAAGCAATGTTCATCACCAGGAACCCCACCTTCATACCTCCACAAACTATCAGCATCCTAGACAAACACATAGTAGTCAAAGAAGAAGTTAAGTATCTGGGCATCACACTAGACAGAGCTTTAAACCTGAAATCCCACATCACCAAAACCGCAAACAAGGTCTATCAACGATTGAAAACAATCAGACAAATCAAACCAATGCTCCGCCAGGACCACTTCTGCACAGTGTGCCAAGCACTCATCACACCACTGCTTGATTACAGAAACTCACTATATCAAGGCCTACCTCAGCAGACACTCCACCCACTACAGATTGTACAAAACACCACAGCACGCATCATTACAGACACACCAAGGACCGAGCACATCACTCCCGTCCTACAGCAACTGCACTGGCTCCCAATGGTGGCAAGAGCTAAATACAAAACAGTCATGATCATCTTCAAAGTCATTCACCATCTCTCAGCAGACGTACTCCAAAATGTCATAAGAAGAGACATCAGCAATAGACCAAGAAGAACCAATAACAACATGATCGGCACACCTGCAGCCTATCAGAAAACCAAACAAACAGCATCAAAAAGAGCACCATCACTACTGGCATCCACACTATGGAACTCCCTCCCAACGAGCCTGAGAGCATTAGATGACCTCAAAGACTTCCGCAAAGACCTCAAAACACATTTATTTATAGAAACATATGAGCATCCAGGCAACATCCCATACCCAAACTGAAATACCACCTACCCCGCCAACTAAACACGCACCCATCCTATCCACACACACAAGTTTATCATACCACGTTATTAAATACCCTCATGTTAAATGTTACCTTTAATTGTACTGTCTAAATGCTGTTATGTAACTGTACTGTCTAAATGTTTACATGTACCCTAATGTTAATTGTAACCCTCCAATTGTGATGTGACATGACCACCTTGATTGAAGGATAAGGTGATATGCAAGTCTGTCTAAATAAATAAATATGAACTCCGTGCCATCAGCGATTTACTGGACTTTAAAAGAAAACTTAAGACATTCTTATTTAACGAACACTTCTCAAATGTTTCAGTTTAATTCTCAGATTAGATTTTTCTATTATGCCTTTACAGTAATTTTTGTTTTGTTTTTTTCCTTTCTTTTAATTTTCGTTCCATGTAAGCCTTTTGGACTATTGTTTACTGTAAACAGCTTAGACTCTTAGATTTGCGGTATATAAAATTAGTTAAATTTGGTTGCACAACCCTTGGCAGTGATTGCAGCCTCCAAACGTTTTTTGTAGCCATCTATAAGTTTCGAACATCTGTCTGCTGGTAGTTTCTCCCACTCTTCAACTGTAATTTCTTCCACCTCATGAATGTTTCCAGGATTCCTTTTACCAATGGCAGATTTCAGCTCTTTCCAAAGGTCCTCAATTGGATTGAGATCAGGACTCATTGCTGGCCAGTTTAAACTGGTCCATTTGTTCATTTTTAACCATTCTTTTGTATTTCTGGATGTATGTTTTCGGTCATTTTCCTGCTGGAGGACCCATGATCTTCGACCCAGACCTAGTTTTCTGACACTAGGTAGCAAAATACCTTGGTAGTCCTCTGACTTCATGATTTCTTTAATACGTTCTAGGCCTCCAGTTCCTGAGGCAACATATCTTTGCTATCTCTTTGTCTATCTGTTTCTCCTACTCTGTCCTATCTTATTAATGGCGTTCTTTTCTTATTTTCCATAACATAAATGTAGGATTGTAAACCGCTCTGATGCTTCTTGGCCTGAGCGGTATATCAAATGTAATAAACATAAACATAACTGTAGGAAGAGTGTTTTTTTCCATAAAAGTTTCATTTCTTCACCTGTAATGTATCGCTGGTCTGCATGGTCAAAGAGCTCAAGTTTGGTTTCATCTCTTCAAAGAACATTTTCCCAGGAGGATTGTGGTTTCTCAATGTGGGTTTGGGCAAAGATCAGGCAGGCATGCCTTTTTATGTCTGTCTTTGAGCAGTGGGGTCCTCCTTAGCCTTTGCCCATAAAGTCCTTCTTTGTTTAGTGTGCAGTGTATGGTGCAGATTGAAACCACCACTCCAGATTGCTCCAGGTCAGCTTTAAGCTCTTTGGGTGTTGTACGTGGTGGCTGTCCAACAGTTCGCACTAACCTTCAAAGACGACTTGGATTAATTTGCCTTTTCCCATCATGTCCTGGGAAGTTCTTGCCAGCTCCATGAGCAGAAAACGTCTTAACATTGCGAACTTTATAGACACAGGAATCCCATACTCTTTAGAGATGGCCTTGTACCCCTTTGAAGTTTGATATTTGGTGATAATGACCTTTCAGATGGTCTCAGGCAGCTCTCTTGTCTTCACCATTGTGAAAATGGAACGGGAAGTGAATATGGCCATTTTAAATATTAGAGCCATCATTCATTGGTTGATTCAAGGTTTGTGAATACTAACAATTGATCACAGGTATGTCTAACTTTATTGCTTTGGTAATGTGGTTCTGTTCAAGCTGATTGTTTATAAGGGTGCCATTAATTATGTCATGGTAATATCCCAGCTTTTATACCATTTCCTTTTTTAATTGTTCTTGTTTTATTTGATTCTTTTATGTATCAAATATGTGTGCATATATAGTCCAAAACCATTTCGCTGGCCACTTTTTTTTTCTTTCTTAAAGAAGATATTGGATATAAAGGGGTTGAACTGCAAGGGTGCCAATAATGTTGACCACAACTGTATGTTTCCAGTTTTTGTCATTTGGCTACTTTTTCCATTTTCTGAGTTTTTTTTTCTCTCTCGCTATATAACAGCCTTTCTAAACTCACCTTATACTATGCTGGCAGTCATTTGGTCTTCCTTCTACCTTTTTAAAGTGTGGAATACATCTGGTCTGGTCTTGCAAGATAGTATTTTTACAGTAAACAATGCCCAGGCCTGATGTAAACTCTTAACCTTTGGAGTTACTCATTTTAGTTTTTTCTTAACTATTTTTCTTATTTTATCATAGTCTCCCTTTTGAAAGTTAAATGCTAAATGCAATGAATTTTCTTGTCTTCCTTCCATTTATTAAATCAATTTGATCATGTTACAATCACACTTGCCAGGTAGCCCCAACAGTTACCTCTCACACAAGATCCTTAGTGTTCCACTAAGGATAAGATCTAAAATGGCTTCCCTTCATTTCTGTTCTTGAACCAGCTGCTCCATGAAGCAGTCATTTATTTCATCTAGAAGCTTTATCTCCCTAGCATTTCCAGATCTAACATTGATCCAGTTGATGGGGTAGTTGAAATCATACATTATTACCGTGTTGTAAATTTTGTTAGCTTCCTTAATTTCTATTAGCATTTCATCTGTCTTTCTGTCAGGTGGATGGTAATACACCCCTGCTGCCATTCCCTTCTTCTTTTTACATGGAATTTCTAACCATAGAGATTCTACAGTGTATTTTGGTTACCTATAAACGGCTTTGATCTAAAGAAAGTGTCTTAAATATGAAATAAATAAATTTTAATTTTGTTTCCTGCAAAACATTTTTCCTGTTTTGACTGAATGCCCTCTTTAACATATAGCACCACCTTCCATCAATTTTCTCTACATTACCATTGCGATATAATTTGTACTTGAGTATTACAATGTACCATTGGTTGTCCTCCTTCCACCAGGTTTCTGTGATGCCAGTTATATCTAACCTTTCATTTCAGTGCTATATATTCTAACTCTGCACCTCTCCATGTGAGTGATGCCTATGCTATTCCTCTCCAGCCACTCATTCTTCGAAGCCTTGGTTGTGGTATAGGAAGTCACAAGGTGAGTCAAGTGGTGCCTTAGAGTAAATGCAGACATGGGGCGCATGGAGCCCCAGGGCGGTCGCAGGATAGTTCAGAGCCTGTGAACTGAAAGCTGAGTTTTGACTGGGAGACAGGTCATGGGCCCTGGCGGGTTGAGTTTAAAGGCACCCATATGCAAATCCATAAAGCTGTCTTGCAACAGGCTCAGCTTCCATTTCTACATCATGGCCCCACTGCTGCTGCTATTAGGTGGTGCTAGGCGAAGGAGCCCTTGCCCAGGCCAGGGAACTGTGATGTGGCATCCAGAAGCTTATTCTTGCAGTCCTTGTCTCTGAACAGTCGCTGCTCACTGGGAGTGACAGATGTGAGAGAGAGATTGGGGGAAGCGGGATACAAGAGGTGGGGGAATTTGTGGGGTATATGAGAGAGAGAGCGAGAGACTGATAGGGACCTAGATCGTGGTGCTAAGTGGGAGGAAAGAGACAATTCCTTTTTTGTTTTACCTTTCTAGGGGATTCTGACAAACAGCTGATGGCATGATTGAGGAAGCTAGGCTTTTAGCTTTTGCCAGTGATCTGCAGGATCATCCTAATGAACTGATTTACCAAACTATTGGTCCTTAGTCACAGAATAGGAAAAGAGCCTTAGCAAATCAGTTTCTTAAAGAGCTGCTGCTGCTCTTGAAGATTTCCCCCCTCTCCCCACAGACTTTGAACTTGATTGGGTACAATGTTGAGAGTAGGCGGAGGAGAAGTGACAGAGGTCTCAGCTGCTGGCTCCTAGATTTCATGAAAATTAGTTGAGGCTTGGACCTGTTGGCCTGAGTGTGTATTCACCATATTTTCCATATCCTTGAGTGCCAGACATGAATATATTTGCTCCTGCTGGAGGTTGGTATAACTTCAGGCATGAACACTCGTTGCAGTAATTGGCTTATATTCATAAAAGATACTTGGAAATATAGGAAGCTGAGCTGGAAAACCCCCAGGTAATTGTAAGCTTTTGGCTTCAACGTAAAGCATGCATACATCATATAGGTCATTCTAAATCATCTTCATTTGAGACTTCATGTCTCACAGCAGAGGAATCTAAGATCATCTGGACAGCATGGATAAGCAAACAAAAACCCTTGAGACGGACTGAATTAGTCAAAACTTGGCTGAGTTGCTTGTTCAAACCACCCCTTTTTGCTGTCTTTATTTTTGACTGATGTTTTAGTTGGCTAAGTCTTGGCTTTCTTCCTAGGAGGATGGTTTTCTGCGATGATGTATGCCTTATGTTGAAGCCAAACGTTTGCTTTTTATTTTTAATTGCTAATATTTTACTGCATGTAACATAAGGATTAGTATGACACCTGATGATTTAGAAAAATGAGATTCTGTACATGAGCTTAGTGTGTTTATCATGTAAGTGTGCAGTCAGATAGCAACACTTAAAACTTGAGTGTGCAGTATACAAAGGCAATCTCTATTAATAGACTGTCAAACCAGACATCTACTTTATCACTAAAATTGGGTTTATGGATTTTCATTATGCTGTGCATTTCAATACAGTCCTATGTTACAGAGATTAGCCATTGAAAAGTATTTTGTTCAGATTTTGTATTCAGATCTACAAGTATTCTCAAGTATCAACAGTGCAGTCAATAAGATATGCAAAAAGGTACAGAAATTGTGACAATTGCATTAGGCGCCACTAGCCTGATCAAAAATTTCCTTATATTGCTAGACCAGCCCAGATGGGGTATGCTAGCGTGCCAGCATGTGGAGGCAGACTTGAGCAGCTTTCAGTGATGTCATCAGGAGGTATAACCATTGGTGCAGCACTGAGAGAAGCCAGTAATTGTTTGCCTCTGGCACGTAGCAAGGTGTGTGAAGGGGCCCATTGGTGTTCAGAGCGCAGTGATTTGACTTCTCAAGCTGACAGCTGCTCTCTATCCAGCACTGTTTGCCATGGGTTATTACTGCTGAAGAGGAGCAGAAGGACCACATGGGACCCCTGAACTGGGTGGGCAAGTTGGGCCCAGGCCACCTTCCCTCTTGTTGTCGCTTAACTGTATGCAAATAGTTTTTCTTAAAATGTTGTTGTTTTTAAATTTTGCCATTGATTATCATTTGGATGTATTGGCTCTCTTATCTGGCAGCAGGGCCTGTCTGACCCATATAGGCATTCAGGGAAGCCTAGATTGGATTCCTTGATCATCCTTTCAGGCAGTGGGAAGATTGATTGGGATATCGCAACAGGTATAACTTATTTATTTTTTTTATAGAAACATAGGCCATGTGGTCTTTTTCTGTCGTCATTTTTGTATCTAGTCTGTCCTTCCATAACAACTACAACAGTTCCCTTTTTTCCTTTAGAGATCCTCTCTGTTTGTCCCATGCTTTTTTGAATTCAGATACTGTCCTCATCTCCACCACTTCCACTGGGAGACTATTCCATGCATCCACCACTCTATCGGTAAAGAAATATTTCCGCATATCACTCCTGAATCTATCCCCTTTCATCCTCAACCCATGTCCCCTCGTAGCAGAACTTGCTTTCAATCGAAAGAGGCACTCCTGTGTATTTATGCCATGGAGGTATTTAAACATCTGAATCATATCACTTCTATTCCTCCTTTCCTCTGAGGTGTACATATTAAGATCTTTAAGTCTGTCCTCATATGCTTTATAATGAAGACCACTAACCATTTTAGTAGCCACCCTCTGTACCGACTCCATCCTGTTTATATCCTTTTGAAGGTGTGGTCTCCAGAATGGCACACAATACTCCAAATGAGGTCCTCTACTACTACTGTTTCTGAGCATTTGTATAGCGCTACAAGTCATACGCAGCGCTGCACAGACATGTAAGAGACAGTCCCTGCTCATAGAGCTTACAATCTAGTCAAGACAGACAACACAGAAGGTGTAGGCTGGGATAAAACAAGGGGAATGGAAAATAAAAGGAGATCAGGTGAGTCAAGATCCAAAAGCAGCAGCGAAGAGGTGAGTTTTCAGCCTGGATTTGAAGAGGGTCAGAGAAGGTGCCTGGTGTACAGACACAGGTAGTTCGCTCCTTTCACCTTGCTGCACCTTATGCCTGGAACAAAGTCTGGAGTTAGCAATAGAAGAGAAGGGTACAGATAGAAGGAGTTTGCCAGAAGAGCGGAGTTCCCGAGTGGGGTTGTAAGGAGAGATAAGAGAAGAAATGTAGTGAGGAGCTTCAGAGTGAATGCATTTATAGGTCAGTAGGAGAAGTTTGAACTGAATGCGGAAACGGATAGGGAGCCAGTGAAGTGACTAGAGAAGAGGAGTAATGTGGGCATGATGAGGCTGGCGGAAGATTAGCCGCACAGCAGAGTCTTGAACAGATTGAAGGTGAGAGAGATGATTCAAAGGGAGACCAGAAAGGAGTAGGTTACAGTAGTCAAGACGGGAGGTGATTAAGGAGTGGATAAGCATCTTAGTAGTGTGTTCAGAAAGGAAAAGACGGATTTTGCTGATGTTATAGAGAAAGAAATGGTAGGTCTTGGCTATCAGATGAATGTGTGTGGAGAAGGAGAGAGAAGAGTCAAAGACAACACCAAGAGTGCGAGCTGAGGAAACAGGAAGGAGTACAGAGTTATCCACAAAGACAGAGGTGGAGGGGAGGTTTTAGGGGGAAAGATAAGAAGTTCAGTCTTGGCCATGTTCAATTTCAAGCGCCGATGAGACATCCAGGCCGCAATGTCAGAAAGAAAGGCAGGCAGAGAGCCGAGTCTGGATAGCCGGAGAGATTTCAGGCGTAGAGAGGTAGATCTGGGGGGAGTCGGCATGAAGATAGTACTGAAAACTATGGGAAGAGATAAGCGCACCAAGGGACTGGGTATAGAGAGAGAAAAGGAGCGGACCCAAGACAGATCCTTGGGGTACACCAACTGGGAGTGAGATAGCAGAGGAGGAGCCACCAGAACACACACTGAAAGAGCGATGAGAGAGAGAGGAGGAGAACCAGGATAGTACAGAGCCCTTAAAACCAAGCGAGGACAGGGTATCGAGGAGAAGGTTTTGGTCAACAGTGTCAAAAGCAGCAGAGAGTTCAAGAAGGATGAGGACAGTAAAGGCCCTTGGATTTTGTTAGGAACAAGTCACTGGAGACTTTGGCAAGAGCCGTTTCAATAGAGTGTAAAGGACGAAAGCCAGACTGTAAAGGATCCAGGAGGGCATGAGAGGAGAGGAAGTCGAGGCAGCGGTGGTGAACAGCACATTCAAGTAGTTTAGAAACGAAAGGAAGGAGGGAGATGGGTCGATAATTAGAAGGACAGGTGGGATCAAGTTAGGGTTTCTTGAGGAGAGGTGTGACCAAGGCATGCTTGAAGGCTGCAGGGACAGTTGTAGTGGAGTGCAAAAGGTTGAGAATATGAGAGATGGAAGGGACAGCAGTGGAGGAGATGGGGCTTAGGAGACGGGTGGGGATAGGATCAGAGGAGCAGGTGGTGAGTTTGGAGGAAGAAAGAAGGTGGGCAGTTTCCTCTTCAGGAAAGGAGGAGAGGGTAGCAGAGGTAGGGGAGGAAAGTTGGGAGTGAAAAGGTGGGGGGAGGCGGGGAAGTAGCTGACTTTGTGGGAAATTGGAGGGTGATCTTGTGGATTTTGTCGTGGAAATAGTCAGCCAGGGTTTGGACAGAAAGGGAGGAAGGGATCAGAGGCGGAGGTCACACCAAAGACTTATACAGAGGCACTATCACCTCCTTTTTTCTGCTAGCCATTCCTCTCCGTTTGCACCCAAGCATCCTTCTAGCTTTTGCTGTCATCTTTTCTACCTGTTTAGCTACTTTAAGATCATCAGACACAATCATGCCTAGGTCCCGCTCTTCTTTAGTGGACAAAAGTACTTCACCCCCTATACTATATTGCTCCCTTAGATTGCTGCAGCCCAAATGCATGACCTTACATTTTTTAACATTAAATTCCATCTGCCACATTTTAGACCATTCTTCAAGCTTAGCTAGATCCCTCCTCATGATATCTACAACTTCCTGGGTGTCTACTCTATTGCAGATTTTGGTATCATCCGCAAAGAGGCAAACCTTACCCAACAGCCCTTCCGCTATATCACTAACAAAGATGTTAAAAAAAATCGGGTCAAGGACAGATCCCTGTGGCACTCAACTGTTAACCTCCTTCTCCTCAGAGGGAACTCCCATTTACCTGTACTCTGTCTTCCACGCAACCAATTTCTAACTGAAGCAGAAACTTTAGGGTCCAAACTAAGGTTGCTTAGTTTAAGTCACCTGTGCGGAACAGTGTCAAATGCTTTACTGAAATCTAAATACACCACATCTAGGGCTGTCCCTAGGTCCAACTCCCTGGTCACCCAATCAAAGAAATCGATCAGATTTATCTGACAAGACTTGCCCCTGGTGAATCCATGCTGCCTCAGATCCTGCAATCTCTTGGACTCCAGAAACCTTACTATTTTCTCTCTGAACAGCGTTTCTAATAATTTATTCACCACCGAGGTTAAACTAACTGGCCTGTAGTTTTCAGCCACATCCACGGTTTCAGGTTCAGCAGCCTCGGGCTATTTTTTCTTTTTTTTTAAGCTGTTTGGCAATGTTCTTTGCAGGTGGCACTTCCATGGTCCTTCAGGGGACTAAGTGCCCCATCTTGTTCATTTACCTGGGCACACCTCTGGGAGCTCAGCTTTATCTGCTATGGGGGATGGCTGGGATGCTGAAAAAGATTTTTGTGCGTCTGAAGGTGCGTTTGAGGAGTAAGGTGAAATTCCCCTTAAGGAAGGTGAGGATACTTCTGTGATCCACTTCTTTAACTGGGAGGATGTTCCAGTGTTGCTCCAAGATGCTATGGTGGTCTTGAAAATTGAGGAGCCTATTTCCACACCACTGACTCAGATGGAGCCTGTCCTAGAGGGTATCGGACGTCCATCGGGTTTTTCCCTTTACCAGGGCCAATGGAACAGCTCCTGACTTCTCAGTGGGAGAATCCAGTGTTGGGCCTGAAGGGAACGAAGGCTCTAGATCTGCTATATCTCCTGCTCTAAGGCAAGTTGGACCAGATCTTCAGTCTCCCTTGGGTGGATGCCCTTGTCATGGCTGTGACTAAGCAAATGACTGTTCCTTAAATGGATGTGCTGCACTTAAGGAGATTCTCAAAAGGAGGGTAAAAGCCTCCCTAAGAATGCCTTCATGGCCCTTTGGGCAAGCCTAGTAATCAGAGCACTCTTGCACTGGGTTCACCAACTGCATGGCAGCTCTGAGGCTACCAGACTGAAATTGGGAACTGCATTTGTGGCAAAAGCTCTGTGACCTGATGAGAGTTTCTTCCGAGTCCAGGATGGCAGTAGTCTTGGCTAGGTGATGCCTCTGATTTTACAAACTGTCATCAGCTACAGCCTCCAGGTTTTTGTCCAAGCCATCTCCCTTTTAGAGGCAAGCTGCTTTTTGGAGGAGCTCAAAGTTTGTGAAGGGGATGGGTGAGTCCCATTCTTGGAGGCTTCCAGAAGACAGACTCAAAAGTGCTTGTTCGGCCTCCTAAGAGAATCTCTTATTAAGCTTGGATGTGCCTGAGGGCAGACAAAAGCTCAGGTTCAGCCTATTCCCTTTATGGATCTAAGTCAAAGAAGAGCCGGTCATTTAGGGGCTTCTAGCAGTCTCCAAACTCCTTGACGACCAGTACCGAGCTCCTTTTCCACTAACCCCACCTCACCCCTTCTTCCTTTCTCTATTTCTGTGGATAAGACACTACTCCCCCTGTTTCCTTGCCTTGCAACCTTGGGTAATCTTTGACAACTGCCTTTCTTTCTCCTTACATATCTAACACATAGATAGGGGAAGAGATGAATTTTGCCAGTGTTGGAGACAGGTTTGAGCTGAGTTACTGAGACAGGAGGAAGCGCAAAGGGGTATTGTCAGACTGAAGGGTGAAGGTAAAGAACATGTAGTAGCTGATGAGGATAAACTGGAATTGCTTAACAAATATTTCTGTTCTGTGTTCACAGATTAACGACGAGGAGCAGGCCCTCAGAAAACACTGACAAATAGCAACAGAAGTGAACTGGATCTTGAACAATTTTCAGAAGACTTCGCGAAGAGCTAGCTAAACTAAAAGTAGACAAAGCAGTGGGGCCAGATGGGATACATCTGAGAGTGCTGAAGGAACTTAGGCAGCTCCACTGTTGGATCTTTTCAATGCTTCTTTAGAATCTGGTATGGTTCTAGAAGACTGGAAAAAGGCGCATGTGGTCCCGTGACAAAAAAGCTGAACTACGGATGAGGTTGGGAACTACAGGCCTGATAGTGAGGTTTTTGGAATCCAGCAGATTGCAGGATATGAGGTAGCATGGTTTTACTAGGGGCAGGTCTTTGCAAATAAATCAAATGATTTTTTTAAACTGGGCGACCAGAGTTTTGGACAGAGGGAGAGCCCAAGATGTGGTGGTGGTGGTAGATTTCAGTAAGGCCTTTGACATTGTTCCACACGGGTGACTTATAAATAAATTGAATGCCCTAGGACTGACTAAGTTAAAAATTGGTTGAATGGGAGGCGAAAGAGTACAGATAAATGGCATGTATTCAGAGGAGACTGATATTACTAGTGGTGTGCCGAAGGTATCTGTCCTTCGTTCGATTCTTTTTAACATTTTTGTGATATTGCGGAAGGACTATCGGGTAAGGTTTGCCTCTTTGCGATGATATCAAAATCTGCAAAGAGTAGACACACAAGAAGGTGTAGATTACATGAGGCAGGATTTAACTAAGCTTGTAGAACGATTGAGAATCTGGCAGTTGAGATTTAATGTTAAAAAAATGCAGGGTCATACATTTTGGGCTGCAAAAATCCAAGGGAGCAATACAGTGTAGGGGGTGAAGTGTCTTCTGTCCATAAAAGAAGAGCAGGATCTGGATTTCTGATGATCTTTAGGGAGGTAAAGGGTAGAAAAGGTGACTGTGAAAGCCAGATTGATGCCTGGGTGCATAGAGTTGTGGTCAACATTTTTGGCACCCTTGAATGTTGTGTACAATATGTGTACACAACATTCAAGGGTGCCAATAATGTTGTGTACAATGTTTACAATATTTTGAGAAATAATTGGAAATATTCCAACTGTATATTGTCATAATATTCTAATATTCTCTGGGAACAAGCAGGAAGTCAGTCCTCACATATGGATGACATCGGCACCGATGGAGCCCTCGCAGAAGCATCCCCCGAACTTTCAAAGAAAGCCTTTGGGAGATGCCACACGCATGTGTAGTCCTCTTCCTGCCCAAGGGTGCCATCTTGCTCAGTCTCCTTTTTTCTGTAGAGCCCTTCAGACATCTTTCTGCTCTCCCTGGGAAAAGTTGATTTTCTTGACCTGAGTTTCATACTCTCCTCCAGTAGTGCACCGGTACTGTTCCCGCCACCCAAGCCTCCTGCCCCGGCATCGAGTCTCGGGTTCTTAGTTTTTCCCTTCTTGGCACCTTCACGCCTTTTTTCCAACTGGCAACACCACAGGCCTTTGACCTCGCTGGGATACATTTTTCTCCCATGGATACCAGTGGCTTTAAGAAGTATGATCGGTGTGCCAAAATAATGTCCCTGACCGACACACATGACTGCTGCTTTTGTTGTCTGGGACTGGACCACAACACCACGGCATGCAGCTTCTGTAAAAAGATGTCCACCAAGGCCCCCAAGAGCCGCCAGCAGCAGCACGACAGGTTTTTCCCAGAATCCCTGGTACCTCAGGCCAAGGCCTCCTCTGAAACCATGGAATCTCGAGGCAACCTGATGGACTCCGACCAACACAGTGGTTCCTCGGAAAGGAGGTCTCCCTCGAGAGAATTAGGAAGGCGGTGTCCCTGGACGGCTCTGATGGGTCTGGTAAGTCCCGAGCCAGGTCTCGCAGTCCTAGACGCTTGTCCGAGGGATCTGAGATGAGCAGCTTGCGAAGGTCCCCCAAAAGGACTCTACCTCGAACCGACCTCTGTCACCTGACATCATCCTCGTTGAGGACACCCCTTCAGGGGAACCGGTGTCGGGCCTGACTCCCTTAGTGCCTGCTGGTGGCTCTGGAGTGGAGTTTGCCTTCATGGACCAGCAGTGGACGCTATTGTCCGGTACCATTGGGCCCTCGACATAGAGGACGTCCCCAGAGGCTGAGCCGATCCTCGAGGTCTTGTGGCCTCGAGTTGATCCTCTGCTGAGGTCATGATCTGGTTCCCATTCTATGGTGCTGCGATCTTTCTTAGCCAGTGCGCTCAGCGCCAACTGCGGGGCCTCTGAGGGCCCTGAGCAGGGATCAGCCCTGGAGCTCACGAGCCATCCTTCCCTCGAGTCCTTTACATACTATTCAGAGTGGGAGACGGAGGATGAGGAGTCACTGGACACCTATCGCCACCGCGACGTACCCCTTGGACTCCCCTCCTTCGGAGCCTCAGTGTTAGTCCCCACCCAAGGATATGGCATTCCTCGATTTCATCAGGGACATGTCCAAGGCTCTAGTGTTCCTGACTGGATCGGAGGAGGACCCTCAGACAGAGGAGCTAGATATCCAGTAC
Organism: Ichthyophis bannanicus; assembly: GCA_033557465.1. NCBI lineage: Eukaryota > Metazoa > Chordata > Amphibia > Gymnophiona > Ichthyophiidae > Ichthyophis > Ichthyophis bannanicus. The sequence continues at coordinate 954,605,400 of CM066031.1, forward strand.
GAGGGCCCTGCAAGGGAATCGCTTACAGTGCCTATTCCACCCAACCTGAAACGACTAATGCTCTGTATGTGGGAAACACAGGCATCGGTGCTGGTGGTGAGCAAGCGGCTCGACTTGAAGTATTGAGTCTGCCGGAGCCCGGGCATGGTGGCATCTCCCAAAGGTTTTCTCTGAAAGCTGGGGGGATGCTTCCGCAAAGGCTCTGCAAGTGCCGACGTCACTCATATGTGAAGACTGATTCCTGCTGTCCCCGGAGACCACCTTTGACAGGTGAGTAACTACGCTGTATGTTCAAAGGTTTACAACAAAAAAAAAGATGTCTGTGCAATTTAGATGTAGTAAATGTCTGAGATAGGATTAATGGCACCTTCACTAATATTTGGTTGCACAGCCCTTGGCAGTGATGATAGCCTCCAAACATTTCTTGTAGCCATCTATAAGTTTCGTTCTATCTGCTGATAGTTTCTCTGACTCTTTAACTGCGATTTGTTCCAGCTCATGAATGTTTCCAGGATTCCTTTTGCCAATGGCAGATTTCAGCTCTTTCCAAAGATTCTCGATTGAATTGAGATCAGTACTCGCAGTTGTAGAGAGAGGAATTGCCAGCAGGAAAAAAAGATAGATGATAGTGCCTCTGTATAAGCTTTTGGTGAGATCTCATTTGGAATATTGTGTACAGTTCTGGAGGCCGCACCTTCAAAAGGATATAAACAGAATGGAGTCGGTGCAGAGGCTAGTTACCAAATTGGTCTGTGCTCTTCACCATAAGGCATATGGGGAAAGACTTAAATATTTCAATATGTAAACTTTATAAGATATTGATTTTATTTATTCATATTTAGCTCATGTCTTTCCCGTAATAGTTGAAGGTGCATTACATTCAGGTACAGTAATTATTTCCCTCTCCCCAGAGGACTTACTATCTAAGTTTGTACCTGAGGCAGTGAAGAATTAAGTGACTTGTTGAAGGTCACAAGGAGCAGCAATGGAATTTGAATCGGGCTTCCCTCGTTTTTAGCTCATTGCTTTAACCATTAGGCTGCTCCTCCACTCATATTTCTGTTAGGACATAGCATCAGTTGTTTCTGTGGTTCTGCATCCTGGACTGTCATTTCCAGTTCCAGGTGCTGCCGTTTAGTTTAGCCATGGCAGCTCACACATTCTTGAAAATGATGGTATTGGTGATAGCATTCCTATGCAAGCAGTCTGAGAGACTGAGATCTTCTGCAGTCAGAAGGTAGTGTCTTCAAATGGGTCAGTTTTGAACTTACCTTTCCAGGAGTGAGGCGTATGTGCATCAATTGGGATGTATATGCCCCTTGGCAATTTTATATGCAATCATTTCTGCTTATAAATTGCTGCTTTCCACACACAAGTGCCTTATAGAAATTATTCCTTTAGTGAGGTAGGGGTTATAATATGCTGATGTGTAACAGTTTTGTGTTGAAATTTTGTTGTTTTGTTTTTCTTCTAAGTATTTAAGCCACCTTGTTTTGGACATATAAACACAGACACATACATATATTTGCCTACAATATTGCTGATCACTACAGGTTCTCAGTGGTTCACAATAAAGAATATGAAATAATCTCTTAACATACAATGTAAAGCACAAAACGTAACGTACAGAATAATCATGAAAATTAAATAAAAATGGAATCATCTCTGCTTATATAAGAGAGGCTATATGGAAGCCTGACTAAAAGAGAATTGAGGGGGATATTCAGCGGCAGCGGATAGCCGTCGCTATGGAAACTAACACCCAGATATTCAATGCCACGGCCATATCCGGCCACTGGTATTGAATATCCGGGTTAGTCTGAGAAACAGGAAGCTAACTGGGCTGCAGCAATTTTCAGTCGCTGCCTGGTTAGCTTCTGTGATGAAGATTAGGCCACCCTTTCAGGTGCTTAACTTTCACTGCTTAGCAGTAACAGGGCAGTGGCTCAATATTGCTGCTGCCGTTATTGCTGGGTGCCGCCTTCGCTGTGCTCACAGAAAACCATGGTGCTAGCCGTCTGGCCGGAATCAGCTGGGAGAGGCAGTAGGGAAGCTGAATAGACATGTGCTCATATGGGAGAGCAGATTTTTTTTTACTCAAATGTTTAGTCTGTCCCCAAGAATGCCTTTCCAATGGAATTGCAATGTTCTCATCACTTACATTAAAGCATCAAATATAGTCAGCCTGCTGGGCCTTTGTCTTTCCAAAATAAGGATAGTGGTGGCTTTTAGCACTTTATCTGCACCTACTAGTTAGCTCAGCCAAATGTGCTGCCTGCTAAAGGGCAATTCCTTTGTTTTCATAGGAAGACATAGATCTTAATTCTGAAAGAAGCAACACTTAGAGCCTTGGACAGCAAGAGCTTTCTTAACATGAATGGACACATCTTAGAAATGACCTCTGACCTTTGCTCTGGCCTAACCTGCGTTATACAGCCTGCTGCCAGGCTTGCTGATGTATCTGTGTTCATTCAGCTGTGTTGCTGCCCTCAAGGCAATCAAAATGTTGATATTGCTAGCAATATTTTATTGGTACGGAGATCTGCTATCAGTGATGTGCACACACATATGTGCACTACACAGCGGACTGGAACTGGTGTAGAAAGAGGACTCTATAAGGAAAATGAAATGGTTAAGAAGCCTGGCTGTTGGAAATGTGAAACAAACTTCATTAACTTAACCAAAGATAACATCCAAATTTAAAACTTTAGAGTTGGGGGAGCCTCGACAGCCAAAATGAAAAGCCCTGTTTATTATACTGTGTGTCTGCATCCATATAGAAATTGAGAATCTCTTGGCAAATAGACCTTATAGCATTTCTAGTCCACCCAGGTTATCCTCTGGTGTCTGCCACTGACCTCAGTTGACTTCTGACATTCCCATTATTTCTTTACAGCTAGGGATCTTCTATACTTATCCCAGACTTTCTTATTTTCTTTTGCTGTCTGTGTCCATCACCACAACCAGAAGGGCATTCCATTCATCCATCACAATTTAAAAACATAAGGACTATCATACTGGTCAGACCAAAGGACCATCAAACCTAATGTCCTGTTTCCAACAGTGATCAATCCAGGTCACAAGAATCTAACATATCCCAAAAGTAGCCAATTCCCTGCTACTTACAAACAGGGATAAGTAGTGGTTTTCTCTTCAACTACCTTAATAAAGGCTTATGGACTTTCCTCCAGGAATTTGTTCAATTTATTTTTTAAATCAGCTTTTTAGATCTGCCTGTAGTGAGTTCCAAAGACTAATTATACATTGGGAGAGAAAAGATTGTTTACGGTTTCAAAAAAATATAATCTCTGTCTACCCGTTCCATTCTACTAAGTTTTTTTATTTTTATTTTTATTTTTAGACCTCTATCATATCTCCCCTCAGACATCTCATCTCCAGGCTGAAGAGCCCTAACCTCCAGCCTTTCCTCATAGAAGAGTCATTCCATCCCCTTTATCATTTTGGTCACCCTTCTCTGTACTTTTTCTAATGCTGCTATATCTTGAGATACGGAGACCAGGATTGCATACAATATTTCTTTTCAATGTTACTTCCAAGTCTCTACCCCTTAAAGCCTCATATCATAACCACCTTGTTCTAGAATTGTTTTTTTGGCATTGGATAAATGGTAACACCCATTGTGCTATTAAGTGGGTAGTACAGTGTCGGACAAGCACTATATGTGTGTGGGAGTTTAGCGTGGGACGAGCACTAAGAAAGGTTTCTCCATGAAGGTAGAAGTGTTGACTAAGAACACTGGTTGTGGTTGGTCTGCCCTGAGCTTGGGAAGGTGGGGGCAGAGGGTCTGATGAGAAGGTATATATTGATTTTTGGATTATCTGGACTGCTTTGCCCAGTAGATTGAGATACATCTTGATTTCATGTTTAGGTATCAGTGGGAGGGGGGCAGTGTTGACATGTGGCCTAAAGTGTGAGCGATACATAAGGAGCAGATAAGTAACCCAAAACAGCTAAGATGAATATTAAACACTCCTACATGGGCTAGTAATGAGCATACCACAACAAAATGACAGCCCATGGTTCTCTCGATATCAGCGGCAGGACTCGAGCATTGTGCTTTAATGTTTTCTGAGAGTAGCTACAATTCAGGAGACTGGTAACAAAACAAGGAGCAGTCGTAAACATTTTTTCCCTCTTTTTTTGAAATGTGTGGTTGTCAGAAAAGCAGTGAAACTTGTACCCTGCAGATAAAAGTAGTGACCCAACTAACCACACACTTAATAGGGGTGGGGTAACTAAAAATGTGCTTTCTTTGGATGGCAAAGATTAGATTCTATTTGTATGGTCCAGGGACTGTAATTCTTACACTTCCTTTTGACTTATCTTTTGTCCAGGTTCCCACTTTTCTTTCCTGCCTACTTGGTGTTACTCTTGGCAGAAGCTGGTTGGGAGGCTGTGCTGCTATTGCTGGGTTGGCCTGTGATTGAGAAAGTGAGGTCTAGCAGGGTCTCAGCATGACTTTCAGTGTACTACCATCTCTCCTGCTGCCTCCTGCTGTAGCAGTTTTAGAAACCTTGCAGGCAGCTACCCAGCCTGGTTACCTTATAATTCAAATCTTTTTTTTTTTTATTAAAGCAGACAACACTCTCAGCATGTGAGTACTCTTAAATATCACCAGCAGTAGAGCAGTGAACCATCTTGCATGCTTTACATTTTCTCCCTCCACCAATCCCCCCTTCTCCATAGTGATGGAGGTGTGAACACAAAAGAAACATTAAAGAACGTGCCCAACGCAAGCTCAGCCATCTCCCACACTAATGAAGATATCTTGCACTCATATGGTAGGAGCATAACCAATGTATATTGCCAACACTATCCTCCCCCTGCCTACCATCCCTTCCACCCCCTTACCCCCAAACTCATTACCCCCCCATTCTACACATCCACCCCAGCTCCACCCAGTACTCAACCAAGCTGACATGCATCCCTTCTCCCCCCTACAGTAGGGAGAACTCAGTTCAGCCTCAAGAACTGTCTGCAACTTCCCTGCCCATCCAATTGGCACCTATTGACCTTCAACTGTGTCTGGGAATTGCAGCCTCTTACAACGTTAGAATCTGCCTTGTTAACTTTTTAAAAAAGAGGGGATGGAACCTGTACTGACTTTCACTGGGTCTGATCACCAATACATGCTTCTGTTCCCTGCTAATTCTTCTGTCATTCCCTCCTAGATCAGTGATTTGTTAATGATCTACTTAGACAGTGGACTTGGTGTCTTCATTTTGAGCCTCAGGGCTAGGTTGGCCATTATGGAGTGGAGGAGTGGCCTAGTGGTTGGGGCAAGGTACTTCAGGCCGGAAGGTCGGGGGTTCAAATCCCACTAGAGGACAGCAACCTTGGGCGGAAGGACTGGGGTTTCTAGTCCCACAGGTGCTCCTTGTGGTCTTGGGCAAGCCACTTAACCCTCCATAGCCCATGTTCCCTGTAAAATAGTTATCTCCAAGTTATAATGCCCTGTTCAATGTAATTTCAGTTTGTTCAATGTAAACCGCACTGATGCAGAATAGCGCGGTATATAAGAGAATTAAATAAATAAATAAATAAATAAATTATAAACTCACATTCATAAGCGTCCCTCCAGTCCAATCCCTTTCCACTGGGTTGTGCTCCCCTTCCAGCAGCTTGGAGACTGAGCCAATCATCTTTTGATGACACTGGGGTATAAATAGCAGTGGTACCTCCCACTAACTCCTGTTAGCTCAGTCTCCAAGCAGCTGGAGAGTCTCAGCAAGCCTGGAAAAAAGGGCTTTCTGGAGAAGCACTTAGGTGCTAGGGGTTATTTTCTTTATTTTATTTCTATTTTTATTTCTATTTTAGTGGGAGTCTAGAGGCAAGGTGTCCCTAGCTTTGGGGGAGATTTCTCCTCTTCTTACTCCCCCTCCCCTCCCCCCAATGGGTAAATCCTGGGTGTTGGAGGAGGCTTGGCAGGCAGCTACAGCTTTTAAAGCTGTTAAAAGTAAATAGGGGAAGTTCGCGGCTCCCGAAGGTGCAGAGTCGTTGGCTTACTATGGCCTGCAGGACCTGCCATTGTTACACATTTTATAAGGACAATTGCACTTTCTGATTTAAACTTAATTTCTTTTTCTTTATTGCTTTCCGCAGCAACACAAAAAGTCCCATTTAGCCTTGTGCATTTTGTTGGAACTTTAAGACCTATTTCTTTTTCTTACTACACACATTCAAAAGTCATCAACAGACGGCATTTAAAGAATGACCCTTGACTAATGATGGTGTACATGTGCCTAGAAAGAATTAGCTGCCATTCAGAAACCTTTGGTTGGACACTGCTGAATAGCATCTGGAAAGGTGATAGCTCTAGTGAAGGATGCAGCTGGCCTTGAATTGTATTATCTGTAAGCTTTAATTTTAGTACAAAACTTTTTTTTAGCCCATTTTCACACATAGTAACATATACATAGTAAATGACGTCAGATAAAGACCAGTACGGTCCATCTAGTCTGCCCAGTAAGATGGCAAGAGTAGGTGCACCTGCCGCTCCATGCAGGCCACCCCTCCCCAAGGCGGCTTACAGCATTGATATTTAGGAACAATAAGCTCCTCACAAAAGAATTCCCATCATATTGGGAGCCACAGACCGAATAACCAAGAACCTCCAGTCACATCTTGACAAATTCCCCATGCATGTTATATCTTATGAACTCCAGAAGGAAGCTGTCTTTGACACAATGCAAGTACTATGGCAAGCATTAGCAGTAACTATGAGAGACTGAGATCATACTCCACATATCCTAGCTTAGGAGTGAGGTTCATGACTGCCATGCTATGCGCAAAACTAAGCCATTTGGAGAAGTTGCCCCAAGAGTACACAGTCTCAGTGGGTACCTCAGATTTGCATACAGTGGAGGTAGGGGACATGCAGTTCTCTCTCATGCATGCTCATTAGGGAGATATATATTTACTTGTATTGAGCTCAGGCCTTTCTTGTAGTAGCTCAAGGTTACCTTCAGGTACTGTAGGAAATTGTCCTGTTCCTGGAGGGCTTACAATCTGTTTATACCTGAGACAAAAGAGGGTTAAGTGACTTGCCACAAGGTGTGTCAGTGGGATCTAAACCCTGGTCTTTCTGGCTCCCAAACTGCTGCTCTAACAACTAGGATATACTCCTGACGCTCTGACCTCTTGGCGGCCTTGGGACTGGGAATGAACACAAAGCTTATATGTAAATCATGCAAGCATTCTGATGATAGTAAAGGTAGGGGTGGGAGGGACCAGAGGTGAGAGATGGGTGGGTCATCAGAAGATGACAGCAGTAGAATTTTACAGTTTATAGCAGTCATCTGTTGCTCATTCAGTCCTGATCTGAAGAAGGTTTTAAACTTTAAAAGCTAGTCCAAAAATATAGTAAGTTGGTCTAATAAAAAAAAAAATCACCTTTCCATATCGTTCTGCTAGACCAGTCCAGACCAAGTGGGTTGTGTTCTCCTACCAGCAGAATGGCAGAGACAAGAACCAATGAAAAGCCCAGGTTTCAGTGACATCACTCCCATGCCTCTGTTCACCTCTGCCACCAGAGGTCTCTTGAGTATTTCTTTGTCTCTCTGAAGAAAATCTGAAGATTGAGAGGAAAAGAATGATTTAAACCCTTGTGAACGACCACCTTGAAGGTGACTCACTTGAGTGACATGGGAAGCTCCACTAAATTGTGATCTTTTCAGTAGCCATAGGAGGAGGGAAAATTGGTTTAGCTCCATGTGCTTATGATGAAAAGAGCATGTTGAGCAGCCAAAAATTGGAAGGATCTGGAAGAGTGCAGCAGTCTCACACAACTTCAGCTCCCCCTCCTCCTCTGCCCCCCTGCTGTCTCCCAAAGATTGCAGAAGGCTCTTAAAGGGATCTACCTTTTTCTCCTATTGTGTGCCTGGCGGTTGTGCGGTTTGTATATGCATTTTGCTCAAATGGCTTCAACATGCGTTCCTACCCTAGCGTCTAATGTTGTCTTCCAGGAAATGTTGCTTATTCTGTGGCAAGCAAGGTGCTGCATCTCTAGATTCTGGACTCTGCTCTTCTTGCATGGCAGCTTCTGAATTGCCTCTGGAGGGCCTGATCCTTCTCTCTCAGCTGGGGGATGCATTTAGCCCGGCCTTGCCTGCCTCAGGGAAGGAGGTGACTGATGGTGCTATGGCTAAGGATATCCAGCTGGCTGGAGGGTCTAGCGACTGTGCTGTGAACCGCTCCTCGTCCTCTAGGGCAGGGGTGGGCAAGTCCAGTCCTGGAGAGCCGCAAACCAGTCAGGTTTTCATGATGTCCCTAATGAATATTCATGAGATCCATTTGCATCCACTGCCTTCCATTGTATGGAAATAGGTCCATGAATATTCATTAGGGACATCATGAAAACCTGACTGGTCTGCAGCTCTCCAGGATCGGACTTACCCACCCCTGCTCTAGGGCAGTGGTTCCCAACCCAGTCCTCGGGTATCCCCAGGTCAGTCAGTCCTTGTCTCCCTCCCCCTTCTCATGTTGATGTACCTCTGCTTGCTTTGTTCTTCTATCCTTTGTCTCTCCTCTGTCGCTTTTATTTTTAACTGGCGTTCTTTTCAGTTTCTTAGCAGCCTGTAATTTTAATGTTGTTTTAACGATTGTGAACCGCCCAGACGCCACTGGTATTGGGCGGTATAAAAAATGTTTTAATAAACATAAACATGAACATCCACAATGAATATGCATGAGATAGAGCTCTCTGGATGCCCTCAGGCACAGTCTGATGCAGAGGAGGTGAGAATGGAAGCCCTGTTTGATTGCCTTTGGCTAAGTGTCCCCGGTGAGGGGCACCCCCTAGAGATGGGGAACAGCTAGGAGCTGTCCAGGATTTTGACTGTGACTTGAATTCGGATAGCTCGGTACTGGACTCTGACATGGATGAAGAAGTACTCTCATCTTCAGAAAATTGCGAAGAGGCCAGAGTGATACACCTGTTCTGGAAGGAGGAATTGGTGGAGTTAATTGCCAAGGTCTCATCTTCCTTAAACTTGATGGATGCTTCTGGTACGGAGCGGAAACCAAAGGGGCACCCGCTCCTTTAAGGGGTGATAAAATCCACTACTGTCTTTCCATTCCCAGATGTGATCAAGTATACGAGCTGGTTGGAGTGGGACTCTCCCGACTCCTACCTAAGGAGTTAAGGGTGTGTAAGATCATCTCCTAGAGAAGGAGTGCATTGAGTGGTTTGGCATTCCCAAGGTCATGGCGGTTACCAGACTGACCACTATTCCTGTGGAAGGAGGATTGGCCTTCAAGGATTTTCTGGACCATACGATGGATTCATTGTTGAAAAGCCAGTTTGCCTTGGCCACTGCTATTCTGCTGCTGGCAATATGTGCCAGTCTGATGTCTTGAACCCTTCTCCAGTGGATTCAGTCTCTTCCACCAAATGATACTACCCCTCTTTTGGAGTCTGCTATGGCCTTCTTTTCTGATGCCATTTATTTATTTAGCTGTTTTTATATACTACTTTATCCCAAAGCCAAAGTGGTTTACAAATAAATGAACTCTAATTATTACATGGAACAAGAGGAATTAAACTTGGACAGGAGTAATTAAATATACATTAGATTTAGGGGGGGGCATTGTTAGGAGAAGGGTGACGTAGAGATGGTTATGGGGGGGGGGGGAAGAGGGTTTTAGGTAGCGTTGTCAAAGTGTTCTTTGAGGTGGGTCTTGAGGCTCCAGTGGAAGTCCATTAGATCTGGGATTGTGTGTAAATAGTCAGGGAGATTGCTCCAGATGGTTGGAGTGAAGAGAGAGAATGATTGGTTGGAATTGAACTGGTTACTCTTAGTGAGGGGGACAGTGAAAGTGTACTTTGTGACTGTTCTTCTGGATCTGCTATATGGTGCCTTAAGCAGGAGGGATTGAAGGTGTTCAGAGGATAAGTTGTGAGAGATCTTGAAGACTGTCAAAAAGACTTTGTATTTTATACAGCTTGCAATGGGGAGCCAGTGGAACTGTTTTAGAATTGGTGATGTTCCAATCTGGACATTCCTTTTATTATGTGGGCTGTGGCGTTCTGTGCGAATTGTAGTGAGTAAAGTGCATATTTTTACAGTTCTTGGAGAATGATGTTGCAATAGTCTGCGTGGGGAAACATCAAGGATCGAAAGACTGTACAGAAATCACTTGTCTAATATCGATCAAAAATGCTGTAGTGTTTTCATCTTGTATTAAATGAGTTTTAAGGTGGTGGTGATATGAGGCTGTAGTGTGAGGCACTAATCCAGGGTTATGCTAAGGTAGCATACTTGGGATTTGACTCCTAGAGTAGTTTGAGGGGTTCCAGGGATTATCACAGATGTCGGAGGGTAGAAAGCGGTGTGTCTTGTGATATAGAGAGCTTCCAGGTTTTTTAAAGTTTACATTGAGATTGTGTTTGGAGAGTCAGCTGTTGACTGCTGTGAAACATGTTGATAGATTAGGTGGGGGATGTGGTAGAGAAAGATATGTGTAGCATAATGTTATAAAGTACGTTGTGGGCCTGTATGATTTCATAAATGGGCTGGAGATAAAGATTGAATAAAAGGAATTACCAGGCAAAGCCTTGGTGGACCCCTTGATGTTTGATTGTAAGGGGCAGATTTGAGCAAACCTAGATAACCTGCTTCTGTCTGTTACATATGACTGGAACCATTTCAGGGTTTTATCCATTAATCCCAGGGATTGTAGTTGCAATATCAGAATGTTGTAGTTGACTAAGTCAAATGCGGCTGTGATATCAAGAAATATCATGATGAAGCCATGGCGTGCCTTGTCCATGCCCTTTGAGTCTGTCCATAAGTGCTGTTAGTATAGTTTTGACTCTATGGTTGGGTCTGAAGCCATGTTGCTCTGGGTCAAGTGGTGTGTGGGAGGTGATGTAGTCTTGCAGTTGATATTGTACCACCACCTTGATAACTTTTGCCAGAAATGGGAGGCTTGCGATGGGCCTATAGGAAGTGTGGAAGCTTGTGTCTAGGAGGGGAATTCTTTAGAATAGGGCAAATAGAGACGTACTTCAGACTGGTAGGCATATAGCCCTGGGTGAGGGATAGCTGGTGTGATCTTGAGAATGAGGGGACTTAGGTCAGCATGGGTTAGCTTAATCCAGCTAACTGGACATGGGCCAAGTGGTGAAGTGGTGGGGTTGAGGCTGGCAATAATTGTTTTGCTGTGTTAAAGTGAGATGGGGTTGAAGCTATGCCAAGAGGAGGAGGTTGGGGCATGGTCTTGGTGTGAAGGTAATGTCTGCATTGCTGTTGCTTGGATTAATTTTTCTCTGGACGTAATTGGGTAGAGTTTGTGGGGGTAGGTTATTGAGGAGTGGCACTATATGTAAAAAATAATATTAAAGCTTTGGAATTATAGAGCTTAAAAGGGAGAGAGGAAGGCACTGTGGGTTAAACTGGAAAGAGGGAAAGAGAAATCTATTTGCATTGGCGTGATTATACAGACCTCCCTCACAAGAGGAAGAGGTGGACAGAGTTAATTGAAGACATAACGCAGCATTGCTAGGAATGGGGAAGTACTACTGATAGGGGATTTCAATATGTCAGATGTTGATTGGCACATTCCTGCTGCAGTATCATCTAGAAGTAAGGAGATTCTGGATTCTCTACAGGGAGAACTATTCAGGCAATTGATAACAGACCCCACATGTGAAGGAGCCATACTGGACTTGGTGCCTACCAATGGTGAAAGTGTTTCTGATGTTATAGTGGGAGATCATTTTGCATTCAGTGATCACCAGATGGTGTGGTTTAGTATTAGGACTAGGGCTGTTAGAATCAGTTCAAAAGTGAGGGTCTTAGACTTTAGGAAAGCTAACTTTGCCAAGAAGGGCCAATACCTCAGGAGTCGTTAGCGGGATAGAAACAACTGGGGGATGTAGAAAAACAATGGGAAAAACTGAAAGAGGATATTTTAAGGGCAACCAACCTTTGTTAAAATGGTAAATAAAGGTAAAAGGAAAAGGAGACCGCTATGGCTTTCGAAAAAAGTAGCTGAAAGGGTGAAGAAAAAGAGGGAGGTGTTCATGAAATACAAGAGATCACAGAGAGAGGAAGACAGGCATCTATATTTGGAAAAACTTAAGCTAGCAAAGTAGTCAGGAAAGCAAAGATTCAAAAAGAGGAGGAAATAGCCAATGCAATAAAATGGGGGGATAAGACATTTTTCAGATATGTTAGTGAGAAGAGGAAGGGCAAAAGTGGTATTGTCAGACTCGAGGATGAAGGGGAGGAATATGTAGAAGCTGATGAGGATAAAGCAGAATTGCTTAACAAATATTTCTGTTCTGTGTTCACAGATGAAGAACCAGGAACAGGACCTCAGAAAACACCCACAAACAGGAACAGAAGCGAGGGGCATCTTGAAGAGTTTTCAGAAGACTGTTTGTGAAAAACTAGCTAAACATAAAGTAGACAAAGCGATGGGACCGGATGGGATACACCCTAGAATATTGAGGGAACTTGGGGACGTTCTAGCAGCTCCACTGACTGACCTTTTCAATGCCTCACTGGAGTCTGGAGTGGTGCCAAAGGACTGGAGAGAGGCTCATGTGATTCATTTACACAAAAGCAGAAGTAAGGATGTAGTTGAAAACTGCAGGCCGGTTAGTTTAACTTTGGTGGTGAGTAAATTATTGGAAACGCTGCTGAAAGGGAAAATAGTGAGGCTTCTGCAGTGCAGTGGATTACAGGATCTGAGGCAACATGGGTTCACCAGAGACAGGTCTTGTCAGAGAAATCTGATTTCTTTGACTGGGTGACCAGGGAGTTGGACTGAGGGAGAGCCCTAGATGTGGTGTATTTAGATTTCAGTAAAGCCTTTGACACCGTTCCTCACAGGCGACTTATAAACAAACTGAGCACCCTAGGGATGGACCCTAAAGTTACTGCTTGGGTTAGAAATTGGTTGAGTGGGAGGCGACAAAGGGTACAGCTAATGGAGCTCACTCTGAGGAGAAGGAAGTTACCAGTGGTGTGCCCCAGGGATCTGTCCTTGGTCTGATTCTTTTTAACATCTTTGTTAGTGATATAGCGGAAGGGCTGTCAGGTAAGGTTTGCCTCTTTGCAAATGATACCAAAATCTGCAATAGACTAGACACCCAGGAAGGTGTAGATAACATGAGGCGGGATCTAGCTAAGCTTGAAGAATGGTCTGGAATTTGGCAGTTGGGATTTAATGTTAAAAAATGTAAGGTCATGCATTTGGGCTGCAGCAATCCAAGGGAGCAATATAGTATAGGGAGTGAAGTACTTTTGTCCACTAAAGAAAGAAGAGCGAGACCTAGGAGTGGTTATCTGATGATCTTAAAGTAGCTAAACAGCTAGAAGGATGCTTGGGTGCATACGGAGAGGAATGGCTATCAGAAAAAAGGAGGTGATAGTGCCCCTGTATAAGTCTTTGGTGCGACCTCATTTGGAGTATTGTGTGCAATTCTGGAGACCACACCTTCAAAAGGATATAAAGAGGATGGAGTCAGTACAGAGGGTGGCTACTAAAATGGTTAGTGGTCTTCATTGTAAAGCATATGAGGGCAGACTTAAGGATTTTAATATGTACACCTTAGAGGAAAGGCGGGATAGAGGTGATATGAGTGAGACTTTTAAATACCTCCGTGGCATAAATGCACAGGGGGAGAGCCTCTTTCAATTGAAAGCAAGTTCTGCTACGAGGGGACATGGGATGAGGGTGAAAGGGGATAGATTCAGGAGTGATATGCGGAAATATTTCTTTACGGATAGAGTGGTGGATGTGTGGAATAGTCTCCCAGTGGATGTGGTAGAGATGAGGACAGTATCTGAATTCAAAAAAGCATGGGACAAACACAGAGGATCTCTAAAGGAAAAAAAGGGGACTGTTATAGTGGTTGATATGAAAGGACAGACTAGATAGGCAATGTGGTCCTTTTCTGTCTTCATTTTTCTATGTTTCTATTTGTCTCTAGCCCTTGGTTGGGATTTTTGGTGAGTGATTTTATTATATTAAACAGCTCGCTGGGGCAGTTTAGAGCGAGTGAAATGAGTTTAATGTGATAATCTCTTGTCCTATTTGTCCATGGCACGGTATTCGAGGAGCTTGGACATGTAAGCCTCTTGGTCTCTTGTGTTTTTTGAGCAATGCAATTTCATTCCAACTTTCTGAGTATGTGCTTGGCATCCCTGAGTGCAGCTGTATATGACCTGGTACCTTTAGCAGCCATGGATGGTGCCCTGATAACAGTGTCACAACATTGACTTTGGCTCCAGCACTGGGCAGCAGACTCGTCTTCCAAAGCCCAGTTGGCCCAACTGGTCTTTAAGGGGAAGCTTCTCTTTGGAGCTGATTTAGAGAAGCTGGTGAAAAATCTGGGCATGGCAAAATCTTACTGCCTTCTGGAAGAGAGATCTAGGGGGCCTGTGAAGCGAGCTGGTGCCCCTTTCTAGTCAGTCTCTGCCCGTACACTGAGGGCGCACTGGCCAAATCCATGGAGGTCTTTGGACGTTCATAGTTACCGACCTGGAAAACCTTTCTTTCTCCTTGCCCCACCGGGCTTCAGGCTCGTTCTCAGTCCTTTCATGCAACGTGTGGGCCAGGGCCGCCTCCAGACGAGGATCCTCCTGGGCTGCACAATGAAGGTTTGGGTGTCCATTCCCTGGTTCCTCCATTTGGAGGCAGGCTTCGCCTTTTTTTTCAGGAATGGGCCTGAGTTACCAAGGATCGCTGGGTGCTAGACACCAATCAGTTCGGCTACATCCTGGAATGCAGAGAGCCGATTCTGGATGCCTTTGTCATCTCCCTTGTGGGTCAGCAATCAAAAATGCTGCGCTGTGAACCACCTTGGACAAGTTGCGTCTAAAGGTGGTGGTGCCCGTCTCCCCCCCTCCCCCGGACAAGCAGGGCAAGGACAGATACTCCATCTACTTCATGGTACCGAAAAACAACGGTTTCCTGTGACCATTCTGGACCTCAAAGGGGGTCAGTGAGCACTTGTGTGTCCTGTGCTTCTGGATGGAAACCTTGCATTCCGTGATTCAAGCAGTGTGCCAAAAGGAGTTCTTGGCTTCTCTGGATCTGGTTGAGGTGTATTTTCATATCCTGAACTGGGTGGATCGGCAAAAGTATCTGTTTTGTTGTGCTTGGCTCTCATTATCAGTTTGCCACTATCCCTTTTGTGCTTTCCACCGCCCTAAAGATGTTCTCCAAGGTAATGGTTGTGGCAGCTGTGGTGCTGAGTGATCTGTGTCCTTCCCTGTCTGGACAACTGGCTCATCTAGGCCCATTCCCTTTCAGAAGCATCTTGGGTGGCATCCCGAATGGTGTCCGTTTTGGAGAGCCTCAGCTGGGTGATCAGTCGGGGAAAGAGCCAGCTGTTGCCTTCCCAGTTCTTGGAGTTTCAGGGAACACATTTTGACACTTGAGTGAGCAACGTTTTCCTGACAGACCAGAAAGTCAGAAGACTGTTGGATTGCCTGGTGTTTTGTGTGCAGCAGGTTTCCAGCATCTGGGATTATCTTCAGCTCCTGGGATTGATGGCGGCGTGGAAATGTGCTCACATGCGACTGCTGCAGCCATTGTTGCTGACTCAGAGGTCCCCAAGTTCTCTTGAGTTCAAGCACAGGACCCCACTCCTGTTGATGGTAAAGTCCAGCCTGCGGTGATGGCTGCAGCCCTGTCATCTGAAAAAGGGCATTCTGCTGGACAATTTCTCTTGGATCCTGCTGATGACAGCTGCCAGTCTTTATTGTCCTGGTGGCACCGGACTGGCCAAGGAGAGTGTGTGGTTCAGAGACCTGATGCAGCTTCTGCGGGTGCCGCCTCTTCGGTTGCCTCCATCTTGGGGTCTGTGGGGTGGGGACTGATCATCCTGGAGGACACAGTTTGCGTCTTGCTTATGGCTTGGCTCTTGAAAGGAGATGGCTAGCGCATAAGGGCTATTTTCTGGTGGAGGTCTCTGCTCTGCTCAGAGCCCAGAGGATGTCTACCAAGCTAGCATAAGTGTGGGTCTGGTGTCTCTTTGAGCGATGGGGCAGCACTCAGCTGTTGGGTCTGGAGGCGGCCAAAGTGCCATCTCTGTTAGCATTTCTACTGGATGGCCTGTAAAAGGGCCTTTCCCATAGCTCCCTGGAAATTCAGGTGGCAGCTTTTGTCCTGTTTCCGAGGTCTAGTGGCTCGTAAGTCTCTAGCCTAGCATGTGGATGTCTTGTGCCTTCTCCAGAGGGTTTGAATTTGGTGTCTGCATCCTCTCCTCCAGTCTGTGGTCCCTTCTTGGTTTCTGTCTGGTGCTCAGGTCCATGATGTTGGCACCCTTTGAGCTGTTGAAGGAAATCATCCAGGTTAAAGGATTTGATGTTCAAGATAGTCATCTTAGTTGCAATTTGTTCTGCAAGGAGAATTTTGAAGCTGCAGGCTCTGTCTTGCCAAGATCCTTATCTGTCCTTTTCAGAGGAGGCTGTTTCCATGCGGCTTGTGCCTTCCTTCTTGCCTAAGATGATTTCTCCCTTTCATATGAACCAGGTGATCTGCTTGCCCTCCTTCTCCAAGGAGCAGTGTCTGGGGCAGGATAAGAATTTTTGCCTTGTGGATGTCTGTAGGGTGCTCCTCTGGTACTTGGAGGTTACAAATTCTTTTCGTAAGTCCAACCATCTTTTTGTGCTGTTTGCTGGCTTGAACAAGGGTGACGCCATGACTAAGTTGACTTTGGGGCACTGGATTAAGGAGTCTATTGCCTCGGTATCTCTGCTGCAGAACCGGCTGGTTCCAGAGGGTTTGCAGGCCTATTCTACCCAAGCACAAATATCCTTGTGGGCATAGCGGAGCTCAGTAGCCCCTGCATACATCTGTCAGGCAACAACCATGGGCATCATTTTTCACTTTTGTCAAGTATTACTGCCTGGATGTAGCTCAAGGGTTTTATGAGCTGCTGTGTCTTCTTCCTGCCCAGTGGCATCGTAGCTTTGGTATATCCCACTTGACTAGATGATATGGAAGGTGACATTTTACTTACTAGTTAATGCACTTTCCTTGAGTCCTGCTAGATCAGTTCAAGGCCTGCCCCCTGAAACTGTATTTGCTCTATACTTCTGCTTCGGTATGCTTGGGTCCACTATGACTTTAATACTTGGCTCTGCAAGTTCATCTTCTACTTACAGCCTTCTTTTTATGCTTTCCTATACATAGTTCTCTACTGTTGATTACTCATTGTTGCCCACAATTGAGGTTGTGTGAGGCTTGCCATGTTTCTCCCATATGCTTTGGGGCAAATACTGAAGAGACCTCAGGTGGCAAAAAGAGGCATGGGAGTGATGTCATTGAAACCTGAACTTTTCATTGGTTCTTTGTCTCCACCAATCTGCTGGTAGGGGAACGCAACCCACATGTCTGGACTGGTCTAGCAAGACTCAAGGAAAGGACATTAACTGATAAGTAAAATGTCATCATATTTCTCTCTTTTGTTGTTGTCTTTCTTTTTCTATGGTTTATAATGTGATTGGACTTAAACAAGGATCTGGATCTCCTTTTCTTTTTCAGAGTATCTTAATTTAACTTCAAAAGTCGTATGTTCTTGGATTGTTTTAACGTTTCCTCTTAGTCCTCTGTAACCACTAGAACACACTCATCTTTTCTCTGTTTTATTTGTTTACACACACACACACCATTTGTTTCTGCTAGTCATTGACCCCTTTTCCCCATGGCAGTATGTTACTGTGGTACAGGTATTATGGGACCTCTTAATGAGGCACAGGAGATACTTATCTAAAAGCAAATTTGTGTAAAGTTCTGTCATCTACTGGCCACTTTTAGCACCTACCCTGTGAATGCAAACAAGGAATAGAGGTAAAGAAAGAAAAAGTTCAGTATGCTAATTTTTAAATGAGTATATTTCTCATTTTCTTTCTTTTTTTTCCCCCCTAATCCAGCAGGTGTTGGAAAGAAATTATACATAAGGGGTCAACAATATCTATTTTTGAGTCTATATTTTTTTATTTGAATTTAGCTCACACTAAATAACTAACTCTACAAATATGTAGGAATAAATTGGGTGTGGCAGAAAATCCAGAAAATACACATCAAGTTTGAAAATGACCAGATGGGATTAGGGTTATGGAAAATTTAAGCCCCTATAAAAATGGCTTGATTCATTTTTATGGAAGAAGCTGCTCCAACTTCTTCAGCATAAAAACTTTGATTTGCCACCTCTTTCTCTATTTTCCCTGTCACAGACAGACACAGAGCAGACATAAATAACCACCTACAGAACCATTTGGAGAAAGGACCCTGTAGAGCATAATCAAGAAGCAGAATGGTTGTCATGCATGCAGGAGAATTTAGCAAAGGTAAATATCAAACCTATGGAATGGCGTGAAGTAGCAACAAAGAGCTGGAAAGTAGGTTAATGAGAACCCCAAACTGGAAGAGCCCTAGCCCAAATGAAGTGACTAACTTCTGTCTCAAACAGTTAACATCACTTCACCAATACCTGGTAAACTGCAAAAATCAATTGATTGAGCAGCTAGACGTAACGCCTCAGTAGCTTATAGTAGAAGGAACATGACTTCGTCCAAAGGGTGTTCCAAGTAATATAGCCAAAAATTACAGACCACTAACTTCTCTTCTTACAATCTATAGCTGTTCACTGCATTAGATACAGATAGATTATATGATCATATTGATTCTAATAATATGGCAGTAGAGCAGAAGGGCATAAGAAGGGAGCGTACAGAACTATACACCAGTTATTGAATAAGGCCATCATGGCCAATGCTAAGAAAAGTAGAAATCTCAGTATAGCATGGATTTGTCTATAGGAAAGCCTTTGATAGCATATTATTATCCAAGAGTGTGATTATTATCCAAGTTGCCGTGAAATATATAAAATAAGCCCAGCTTGACATTAAGTTCACCATGAAAATGGGGCAAACTACACTGTTTTTGAAGTATGAAGATGGTCAGTTCATCATCATACCTAACATCAAGATCCAGTGAGGAATATTTCGGGGAGATTTTCTGTCACCATTTTTTGTTTTGTATGGCTTACTCTCATCATCTCTTTGGGATACAGATTTAGCCTGAATCCTAAAGAAGGTAACAACCCAGCAGTAAAAGCTCACTTACTATTTACAGATGACTTCAAGCTCTACAATTCCAGTAACCAATTAACAGAACAACTCCATGTCAAGAAAAGCTCAGATAACATCAGGATGACTTTTGTCCTTGACAATTATGCTAAGGCAACCTTCTTTAGAGAAAACTTGAGCAAAATAGAAAATATCTCCCTGACTGAGGAGTGTGACATTATTGAACTTGAACAGAAAGGTGTATATACAGTAAATATTTTGGAGTAAAGTCAAGCAGAAATGACTGATCTTTTCTTTTAGTACAGAATATTACAGGAGATTAAAATAGTTATTGAAAAGTGCTTTCATATTATAGAATAAGATGCAAGCCATTAATCAGCTGACAATTCCTGTACTCTCATACAGCTTTAGGATTGTAAACTGGCCTCTTAAAGATCTTGAAATAATGGATGTACCAACAAGAAAACTCTTCCATGCCCATGAAGTTAGTTTTATAAGAACCGGTATATACAGAAATACTACATCCCTAAAGCCAGAGGAGGACTGTGCCTCACAGAAATTGATTATACCTACAGATCTACTATCATAAGCCTCCAAGTCTACTTAAGTGTCATCAGATCCAAATACACAAATGTGCTGAAATATGAAAATAAATGTACAGAGCCTGTCTCCATTGTCAAACTTGGACAAGTTTCAGATGATTAGAAGGAATGGGTGAGAATCCACAAACACACACAGGGAAGGGAGTAACAGAATTGGCAAAACAAGAGAAAAAAACCTCATTTTAAAGAATTAGATAAGCAAACAAGAATCAGCAAGTGGCAAATACAGAAATACAGTGGAAAATACAAAGTGTTACTCCAGGAACTCTTTGTCGGTCAAAACCGGACACATGAATGATTCAGGAGAGATGAAGTGAAACCAAAGGATGAGCAATTGATAGTTGCAGCCCAGGACAGTGGATTACGAATGAGATGGTTCACAGCAAGCATAGAAAAGCAGACACAAATTCTGTTTAAAAACAAGAAAAAAGGCTGGAAACAGTTGAGTCATCTTGTAGCTGACTGCGAAGTTCTAATGGCAGAAAATTTCTATATAGAAAAGCAGAAAGTGGCATGCATCATTACTGCATCACTCTTCCGGAAAAGCACTGAGATCACGACCCTAAAAAATTAACAGAGAATGGAGAGGTTATGATCACCTGGGATATTCCTATTCCAAAGGATAAAATGGGCCTTGAAAAACTTTGTGACATTTGGGAGCCAGGCCAAAATCTTAGGAGCCAGTGCTTGTGACTTCCTTGTGGTCCCCCCCCCCCACGTTGTTTCTCATGCTGATCTCATGTTCTCAAGTCTCACGAGACCAGTGCCAGAGTTCCTATACTGTGTAGCATATTTAGATAGAAATACAGATAAGTTATGACTTCAGATGTTAAGTGTCTGTATATTTGTGTGGTGCATTGCTGATGTGTCTGTGCATGGGATGAGGCAGTGGGTGCCTTGGTGTGGGTGGGGTGCAGGGCTATGGTTCATGTGTCTGTGTTTCAGAACCGGGGAGCCTTTGTGCAGTGCAGAGTTGGAGTGCCCATGTCTGTGTGTGGTGCGAAGGTGAGGTGGGGCTCATGGGGGTGGGAAGGGTGTGTGTTCTTCGGGGGAGGGGACTGTATCTTTTCAGCAACCCCTTGCACTCTTCCCTCCCCATCCAACCCTGCTCCTTCTCTGTTACTCTTCCAGACTCTCCCCCCTTCACTAACGCCCCATCGCTCTCATCCCCTGCCCTCAAATCTCCCTCGTTTTTTAATAATCCACTGCCTCTTTAAATTTTCCCAGCCTTCTTTGCCTCCCCCCTACATTTTTGTTGCTGCAGGCCCCTTCTCTTTTTCCTGCGGGGATCCCATCTCCCGCAGGCAGGCAGACAGAAGGGGTTTTTGCTGCGATTGTGCCCATACTGTTCTTTTCTACCCATGGGAGATAGGATCCCCATGGACAGACCAGAAGGGGTTGTGGTCATCTGAGGAAGTGCGTGTCAATAAATCCCAGGTGCTAGATGCAAATTTCTGGTGGCCTGGTGCCTAGGATTTGCTGGGCCCTGAGCAAGCCTACCATAGTGGTAAAGAAAAACACTGGAACAGCATTGATTATATAGAGGTGCTAGTTCCAAGCAATTATTCTGTAACTTACATGGAAAGGGAGAAAATCTTTAAGTACCAAGAAATGCAGTCTGAAACCGAGAAAATGTGGCAGAGATATAAAGAAATGTTTCCTATCTTGGGTGTCACAGGCCTTATTAAGAGGAGCTCCTAATCACACCTTAACAAGTTGCCTATACATGTTACATCTTATGAACTCCAGAAGTAAGCTCTTAGATTGTGCCGGGCATTAGCAGCAGATCCGAGAGACTTACATCATACTCCACACACCCTGGCTTAGAAGTCAGGTTCCCTACTGTCATGTTATGTGCAAAACTAACCCATTTGGAGAAATTGCCCCCGAGACAAATGACGGACATGCAGATGGATTGGAATAATTACATGAGGTATGCTGGGCATCCTTTTCTATCAAGCCTCCCTTCCCTTTGCCTCACTACTTCCACATCCCTGTTCTTGCTGGGCTGGTTCTTGATCATTCATATGTGTATTTAATGTCTTTATTGTAAATTTTACTTTGAAACCTAGTGACTGAACAATATAGCTTTAAGAATTGCTATGTACGATGATACCTAATGACTGAATCCTATAGTTTGCCTGCTAGTTTCTGTGATGCTATGTACATGACCCCTTAATAGTGGAGAACTATGGCAATACCTGATGCTTTGCAACAGTGACATCCTGTGGTTAAACCTTAAAATCCATCTTTTGAAATATGACCATCTACCATCTAAATGGTTAGATATATTATTGCATTTTATTTTATTTTATTCCTTCGAAGGTAATGACATGTTTGAATAGTGGTCCATTCAGATGGTCCATCCTCTTCCCTCCAGGTCAGGCACAATCATGCAGAGGGGTTGTAAAGAATCCCATGAACCACACTCCATTTCTTTCCCTTTCTATATTTATATATGAAAATATACACACATTTTATTTCTTTATCTCCATCCATTGAATGTGAAAAAACTGTAAGCGTGGCCTCTCTTCAGAAACAACCAGTCCCCCATCGAACTGGAACATCTTCCCCTTCTTTCTCCATGGTGCTGGCCTGAGTTGCTCATAAAGGCAGAGATGTACTAGGGCAGTGATGGCTAACCTTTTTGAGCCCGAGTGCCCAAACTGCCGCACAAAACCAAAGAATTTCCTCAAAGTGCCAGCACGTCAATTTGCATAAATATTTGCATAATGCTAACATACACTAACTTTTAGTAAACATGTCTCTTAATGAGTGTATGGATAAAGACAGACTAAAAGATTTCTACATTACTATAATCCAGTGCCAACCGCCAGGCACATTAGGAACTACTACAAACACTGCCCATTTAGAACCAATAGCAAACCCGCCGTATCCTAACAGCACTACCAGGACTCACAAAGCACCACACCATACCTATCAAAAGGCAACACTGCAAATATTAAACCAATACATTTCAGACAATAACAATACATGACCTACTGGGGAAAGAGAACAAGTGGCAATGTCAAAAAGGAATTACATAAACAGAATACCTCAGCTCAGTTACACAGTTGCAATTGCTCCAGCCACTTTCTTCTGGTTTCTTCATGTTTTCTGCTAACTCTCCATCATCTGCTGTCCATTTGTCCTTTCTTCTCTCTTCTAGTTTTTTTTTCCATTCTCTCTCTCTACATCCGCTTTAACATACTAATCTTTCTCCTTTTGCTCTTTCCTCATTCCTATTTCATCCACTCAAATTTTACCCCTCCATCCTCAATCCCCACTTACTCTCCCAATACCCGGCCAATTGTAGATTTTTTATCCCTCCCACACAAAATATTTTTCCCCTCTCCATTTTACTCTCCCAGCCCCATCCCATTCTAATCCTCCCCCAACATCAGCTCCCTTCTAGTTCCAGCCTCACCCAGCATCCATTCCCTTCTAGTCCCTGCATCAGCCCATTTCCAGTCCTAGCAACCCCCCAACCCAATACCAGTCCTAGCCCCCCCCCATCAACTCACTTCCAGCCCTAAACCCCCATCACCCCATTTCCAGACAGCCCCCATCAGCCCACAGCCCATTAGCAGTCCTACCCCCCCCGCCCGCCCGCCCGCCCATTAGCAGTCCTAACACCCCCCCTCCTGCCCATTAGCAGTCCTAACACCCCCCCCCTCCTGCCCATTAGCAGTCCTAACACCCCCCCCCTCCTGCCCATTAGCAGTCCTAACCCCCCCTCCTGCCCATTAGCAGTCCTAACCCCCCCTCCTGCCCATTAGCAGTCCTAACCCCCCCTCCTCCTGCCCATTAGCAGTCCTAACCCCCCCTACCCATAAGCAGTCCTAACACCCCCCTCCTGCCCATTAGCAGTCCTAACCCCCCCCTCCTCCTGCCCATTAGCAGTCCTAACCCCTCCCCTCCTGCCCATTAGCAGTCCTAACCTCCCCCCCCTGCCCATTAGCAGTCCTAACCCCCCTCCTGCCCATTAGCAGTCCTAACCCCCCCTCCTGCCCATTAGCAGTCCTAACCCCCCCCGCCCACTAGCAGTCATAACACCCACCCCCCTGCCCATTAGCAGTCCTAACCCCCCACTCCACCTGCCCATTAGCAGTCCTACCCCCCCCCCTCCTCCTGCCCATTAGCAGTCCTAACCCCCCCCCTGCCCATTAGCAGTCCTAACCCCCCCGGCAAATTTTTTTAAAAAAAAAAAGCAGGCTCTGGCTGCTGCCGCGGCAGATTGCAATGTCCCGCGGGGCCCCCTCCGCCCGCTAAGCCCCTCTGCAAGGGCTTTCAGATTCGCGAGGGAGAGCGTCTCCCTCGCGTCTCTGTTAAGCCCGCAGGGGCTAATGGGAAATTTCCCATCAGTCCCTCGCGTCTAAAGGGGCTGATGGGAAATTTCCCATTAGCCCCTGTGGGCTTAACAGAGACGCGAGGGAGACGCTCTCCCTCGCGAATCTGAAAGCTCTTGCAGAGGGGCTTAGCGGGCGGAGGGGGCCCCGCGGGACGCTGCATTCTGCCCTTGCCGCGTCCGCAGTCAGAGACAGCTTTTTCTTTTTTTTGCGGACCTATGGCCCGCGTGCCAGCTGCAAGGCCTTCGCGTGCCACAGCTGGCACGCGTGCCATAGGTTCGCCATCGCTGTACTAGGGTGTACAAGAGGGAGGGCGGGGCCGACCAGCCTTGATTTGTTTAGAACATCCTTTCTGCAAGATTAACTCACGCTTGGACAGAGAAAACAATTTAACTTAGTTGTCCATCTAGCCAGTGACTGGTAATAACATTTAGCTCAAGCTTTCCCAAGTCGTGTTGCTACTGTCACTTTTCAACCTGAAGATAAAGCATCAATTCCTGGTGTGGGAAATCCATGTACCAAACACAAAACCATCCATGGTAGAGCAGAAATTATATACTATGATTTTAAATGCATATCAGGAAAAGTGTTTCAAATGCTCTTAATTTTCCTTTCTCTCAAAGCTGCTATGTGCATCAGAATGCTTATAATTAGTATGTAGTGTGTGCATTTTTTTTTTTTTTTAGCACAGGAGTTTGAATCAGGTTTATCATGGGTTTGATTGCTGCCCCTTCTGCTTCAAAACTGCTTTCATTTGTATGGGTAGAATTAAATGAGGACTATATTGTACCTATAAAGAGGGAGAAGACTCGCATTTTGCAAAAGACTAAACAGGCTGAGAAGAATGGGAATTTGATGCATGTGTGTTCTAAACTGTTTCTTACATACCAACTATTTTGGTGTATATTTTCCAGTTTTTTTTATAATTGGTAGTACACGTTCAGAATAATGCTGCAATATTTATGAATTTTGTTAGAGATAGCTGTGTATTGGCAGCGACATGAAACGGTGGTCAGGTTATTCCTTCACTTCTCCCACTGCTGCCAAGACATGACCGATGACCCAACTCCATGTTTCTGCTTTCTCCCTTAATCTTCGTTTTATCAGCTTCCTTTTCTCTTCCATTCAATGGCATCCCAGCCAAGGGTATGTTCTTAAAGGATATAATTAGCAGTCAGGAATGGAATCACTAGCTCATGAGAGTATGTGCCAGAATCAGCGGCATTCTCCAGATTATACAGAGTGGTCAGCAGCTCTGGAACTGGCTCCCATCGCTCTTCCAGTCCGGTCCCTAGTGCAAGCCACACATGCTGTGGAGGGAAATCCAGCACAGGTAAAGGTTGTATAAAAGGGGCTGACTGTCTTGCTGGACTAATCTTAAAGCAGGAGAGACACATTCCATTTCCTTTCCATTTGAATTTAGCACATGCCTTTTTCAGGCATTTATTTATTTTAAAAGATTTCTATAAAAATTCCTATATAGAGATTCATTGTGACTTAGTATGATAAATTATACAGGCCTTCACAAATTTTGTGTGGATTTAAGAGCAAAATCAAAATCTTAGGAGCCTGTGCTTATGACCTTGTGCCCCCCACCCCCCACCCAGTTGTCTCTCGTGCTGGTCTCATGTTCTCAAGTCTCATGAGACCAGGGTCAGAATACATACACTGCGCGTCATCTTTAGATAACAGTTATGGTTTCGGATGGCAAGAGTGTATTTGGGTGTGTTGTGCCTGTCTGTGTGTGGGATGTGACAGTAGGTGCCTTTGTGTGGGTGGGATTCAGTGCATGTGTGCGTGCGCTGCAGAGCTGGGAAGCCTGTGTGTGTGATATGCAGAGGCGGGGTGCCTGTGTGTGTGTGTATATGTATATATGTATGTATGTGTGTATGTATGTATGTGTGTGTATATGTATGTGTATGTATATGTGTATATATATGTGTATATATGTATGTGTATGTATATGTGTATATATATGTATGTGTGTGTGTACACACATACCTACAGGGAGGCCCATAAAAGTGAGAACATCTCGTAGCATATAAGTTATTTAAAATTCAAAAATATATATGTGTGTATGTGTATATCTATGGTGTGGAGCTGGGATGCATGTTTGTCCTATGGAAGTGGGGTATGTGTGTATTCTGGAGGAGGGGAATGCACCTTTCAGCAAAGATGCATTGTGCCCTTTTGTCCCCATGATTTCATCCCTTTAAATCCAACACCTTGCACTTTTTGCTCCCCCTTTCAACCCCTCCCTACTCTGTTCCCCTTCTCCCTCCCTCCTAGCACTCCCATCCCCATACCCTACATTCTCCCATCTTCTTTCCTTTTTTTTTTTTTTTTTTTTGTTAGTAATCCTTTAAGATTTTGCAGTTTTACTCCCCCCTCCTGTCTAACTTCTGTTTGTTTTTAATTGCTGCACCCAAAATCTCAACTCTTCTGCCTTCCAGACCTAGATCCTGGCCTTCTCCACCTGTTCTGCCCTTGGGGATCCGATCTCCCGTAGACAGACAGCTTGCATCAGGGCTGCAATCGCAGCCATCCTCTTCTACCTGCTGAGATTGATCTCCCTTGGCAGACAGAAGGGTTCTTGCCCCACAACTGTGAATTTTTTTTTAAAGGGAGGGGGGAGTAAATCCCAGTCACATGGCTGGGATTTGTTGAGCCCTGGATTAAACAATAATAAAACAATATAAAATACCTTCAAAAACAAGCTTAGACTGTAGCCATAAGCTTATACTGTGCCCCAAAGCCCAGCAAAGATCTGTAAACACTGAACTGTAGGCTGCTGACTCTCAAATCTATCTATCTTCACCGGATATTTCTTTTACACGCCAAACTCATATCTCTGCCGGCTTATCTGACATCACTACCTGGATGTCTGACTGTTGTCTGAAATTGAACATGGCTAGAACCAAACTTCTTATCTTTTCTCCTAAACCCTCCTCCCCTCCCTTCCTCCTTTCTCTATCACTGTTGACAATATTCTTCTTCCTGTTTCCTCAGCCGGCAACCTTGGGGTCATCTTTAACTCCTCCCTTTCCTTCTCCACACATATTCACAGATTGCTAAAACCTGTCATTTCTTTCTCTATAACATTAACAAAATTCACCCCTTCCTCTCTGAATTCACTACTAAAACTCTTGTCCACTCTTTAGTTACTTCCCGTCATGACTATTGTGACCTCCTCCTTGCTGGTCTCTCTCAAAGTCATCTTTTTCCTTTTCAAATCTATTCAGCACTCTGCTGTGCAGCTAATCGTCCGCCAGTCCCGATGCACTCATATATCACCTCTTCTGAAATCACTTCACTGGCTTCCTTTCCGTTTCCATATCCATTTTAAACTTCTCCTTCTAACCTATATATAAATGCATTTACTGCTCCTCATTACCTTTCCTCTCTCCCTACACCCCATCTCGTGAACTCCGCTCTGCCTCTGGCTTTCTTTTCTCTATGCCCTTTTCTACTGCCAATTTCGGACTTTGATCTTTTCACTTTGCTGCTCCTTATGCTTGCAACAAACTTCCTGTATCTTTACGTCAAGTCTCATTTCTCTCCCTCTTCAAATCCATGCTAAAGGCTTACTACTTTGAGGTGCTTTTGGATCCTAATCTCTTGTTCCCCTTGTGTCTCATCTCCCTATTGAACCCCTTATTTATCTTGTATTGTGCTGTCTGTCTTAACTAGATTGTAAGCACTATGAGCCGGGACTGTCTTCTGTCTGTTTGTACAGTGCTGCGTACACCTTGTAGTGCTATATAAATGAGTAGTAGAAGCAAAAAGGTCTTAAGATGTTTTCTAAAGCTCGAAAGGCTATTTCTTATCACCCTGCTGTACCAGTCCAGATGAGTAGGCTATGCTTCTTTGCAGCAGCTGTAGGCAGACTCGAGCAACTTTCAGTGATGCCATCACTTGGTGTATCCTCTGATGCAGCACTGAGAGACACCAGTATTGTCT
This sequence comes from Ichthyophis bannanicus, assembly GCA_033557465.1. Taxonomy (NCBI): domain Eukaryota; kingdom Metazoa; phylum Chordata; class Amphibia; order Gymnophiona; family Ichthyophiidae; genus Ichthyophis; species Ichthyophis bannanicus. Next base: position 954,633,384 of record CM066031.1, read on the forward strand.
GCCTCCAGCAGGTGGCAGAGTGTGGATTGCTGCAGTAGTGCATATAGGCCTGTCTCCCCCAGCCCAGAACTATGATCCTATGGCTTGTATGTTTGAGACCAGGGCCGGCCCGTCCATTGAGCAAGAATGTTCTTTGCACAGGGCCCCGAGTTTCAGGGGGCCCCGCGCAAAGAACATTCTGCTTTTTTTTTTAAAATTATATTTAAAAAAAAAAAAAGCTGGCTCTGGCTGCTGCCGCGGCCTCCGCGGCAAAATGGAGTGTCCCGCGGGGCCCCCTCTCCTCGCTGAGCCTCTCTGCAAGGGCTTTCAGATTCGCGAAGGGAGAGTGTCTGTCTCCCTCGCGTCTCTGTTAAGCCCGCAGGGGCTAATGGGAAATTTCCCATCAGCCCCTCGCGTCTAAAGGGGCAGATGGGAAATTTCCCATTAGCCCCTGCGGGCTTAACAGAGACGGGAGGGAGATAGACACTCTCCCTTCGCGAATCTGAAAGCCCTTGCAGAGAGGCTCAGCGAGGAGAGGGGGCCCCGCGGGACACTCCATTTTGCCGCGGAGGTCGCGGCAGCAGCCAGAGCCAGGTTTTTTTTTAATTTTAAATTTGCCATAAGCCGATGGGGGGGGGGGGGTGTTAAGACTGGTGCTGGGGTGGGCGGGGGGGGGCGGGGGGGGGTGTTAAAACTGGTGCTGGGCCGGGCTGGGCTGGGGGGGGTGTTAAGACGGGCTGGGCTGGGCTGGGCTGGGGGGGGGTGTTAAGACTGGTACTGGGGCTGGGCTGGGGGGGGTGTTAAGACTGGTACTGGGCTGGGCTGGGCTGGGGGGGGTGTTAAGACTGGTACTGGGGCTGGGCTGGGGGGGGTGTTAAGACTGGTGCTGGGCTGGGCTGGGCTGGGGGGTGTTAAGGCTAGGCTGGGCTGGGCTGGGGGGGGTGTTAAGGCTAGGCTGGGCTGGGCTGGGAGGGGGGTGTTAAGACTGATGCTGGGCTGGGCTGGGAGGGGGGTGTTAAGGCTAGGCTGGGCTGGGCTGGGGGGGGTGTTAAGGCTAGGCTGGGCTGGGCTGGGGGGGGGTGGTGAGGAAAGGCTGGGCTGGGTGGGTGTTAAGAATGGAAATGGCCGGCTGGTGGTGGGGGTAAGGACAGGGCTGGGCTGGGCTGGGGGGGGGTGTTAAGGCAAGGCTGGGCTGGGGGGGTGTTAAGACTGGTAATGGGCTGCTGGGGGGGGGGGTTAGGGCAGGGCTGGGCTGGGCTGGGGGGGGGGTTAGGGCTGGGCTGGGCTGGGGGGGGTTAGGGCTGGTAATGGGCGGGGCTGGGCTGGGGGGGGTGTTAAGACTGATGCTGGGATGGGTGGTGTTAATACTGGTAATGGGCTGTTGGCTGATTGGTGCTGTCTGGAAATGGGGTGATGGGGGTTAAGACTGGTAATTGGCAAAGGGGGGTTAAGACTGGTAATGGGCTGCGGTGGAGCTAGGACAGATAATGGGCTGGGGGGGGCTAGGACTGGTAATGGGCTGTGGGCTGATGGGGGGGTTAGGACTGGTAATGGGCTGTGGGCTGTGGGCTGATGGGACTGTCTGGAAATGGGGTGATGGGGGGTTAGGACTGGTAATGGGCTGGGGGGGTTAAGACTGGTAATGGGCTGGGGGGGTTAAGACTGGTAATGGGCTGATGGGGGCTGTCTGGAAATGGGGTGATGGGGGGTTAGGACTGGTAATGGGCTATGGGGGGGTTAAGACTGATAATGGGCTATGGGGGGGCTAGGACAGGAAATGGGCTGATGGGGAGGGGTTAGGACTGGTAATGGGCTATGGGGGGGGGTTAAGACTGGTAATGGGCTATGGGGGGGTTAAGACTGGTAATGGGCTGTGGGCTGATGGGGCTGTCTGGAAATGGGGTGATGGGGGGTTAGGGCTGATAATGGGCTGGGGGGGTTAGGGCTGGTAATGGGCTGGGGGGGTTAAGACTGGTAATGGGCTGTGGGCTGATGGGGGCTGTCTGGAAATGGGGTGATGGGGGGATTAGGACTGATAATGGGCTATGGGGGGGCTAGGACAGGACATGGGCTGATGGGGAGGGGTTAGGACTTGAGGTGGGCTGATGGGGGGGTAGGACTGGCAGTGGGCTATGGGGGGATGACTGGAAATGGGCTGATGGGGATAAGACTGGAAGTGGGCTGATGGGGGGTTAGGACTGGTAATGGGTTATAGGGGGGGCTTAAACTGAAAATGGGGTGATGGGGGGGTTAGGACTGGAAGTGGGTTGATGGGGGGCTAGGACTGGTACTGGAAATGGGCTGTTGGGGGGGCTTGAATTGAAATGGACTCATGGAGGGGCTAGAACTGGAAGTAGGCTCATGGGGGGGGCTTGGACTGGAATTGGGCTGAGTGGAGGGGAGCTAGGATTTGACATGGGCTGATGGTGGGGCTAGGAAATGACTAGAAATGGGCTGATGGGGGGCTAGGATTGGAAATGAGCTGATGAAGCGACTCAGACTGAAAATGGATGGGGGAGCTAGGACCGGAAATGGGTTGATGGGGGGTAGGACTGGAAATGGGCTGATGCAGGGACTAGAAGGGAATGGATGCTGGGCGAGACTGGAACTAGAAGGGAGCTGATGTTGGGGGAGGATTAGAATGGGATGGGGCTGGGAGAGTAAAATGGAGAGGGGAAAAATATTTTTTGTGGGAGGGATGAAAAATCTACAATTGGCCGGTTATTGGGAGAGTAAGTGGGGATTGAGGATGGAGGGGTAAAATTTGTGTGGATGAAATAGGAATGAGGAAAGAGCAAAAGGAGAAAGATTAGTATGTTAAAGCAGATGTAGAGAGAGAGAATGGAAAAAAAAAACTAGAAGAGAGAAGAAAGAACAGATAGACAGCAGACGATGGAGAGTTAGCAGAAAACATGAAGAAACCAGAAGAAAGTGGCTGGAGCAATTGCAACTGAAAAAAAATGCACAAAAGGTAGAAAGATATCTCTTTATTTTGAATTTATTAACTGGAATATGAAAGCTCTGTGAAATGTGCATCATTAACGTCTGCGCTTTGTTTGGTACAAGAGGAAATTAATTTATAGTTTTATTTCTACAGTGGGGTTGTACATTCCAAGTTTGGCTTTTGGGGTTCCCAGCTTAATTATTGCCTTCCTGTTTCTAAATTGTGATTCCTTGTTTGATGATGGTCTATGTTCTGCATGTGTAACTGAGCTGAGGTATTCTGTTTATGTAATTCCTATTTGACATTGCCACTTGTTCTCTTTCCCCAGTATTCTCTGAAATGTATTGGTTTAATATTTGCAGTGTTGCCTTTTGATAGGTAGGGTATGGTGCTTTGTGAGTCCTGGTAATGCTGTCAGGATATGGCGGGTTTGCTATAGGTTCTAAATGGGCAGCGTTTGTAGTAGTTCCTAATGTGCCTGGCGGTTGGCACTGGATTATAGTAATGTAGAAATCTTTTAGTCTTTCTTTATCCATACCCTCATTAAGAGACATGTTTACTAAAAGTTAGTGTATGGTAACATTATGCAAATATTTATGCAAATAAGGCCACTTATGCAAATGAGGCCCCGCACCGAGTCTCCGCACATGGCCCCGCACCCCCCTTGGGCCGCCCCTGTTTGAGACTATTTAGTAGGCCCCAACGTGTGCTAGGAGCTTGGGGTATACCCTGTCTCCTTGAGCCAACAGCTTGTCCAGTGCTGCTACGCACTTGTTCTTAGCATTGGGTGGGTCAGAAAGCAGATAGGAGGATTCCACAGGGATTCTGAAGGCATGATAAGCTTGGGCCAAGGCCCTCCCTTCCTTCTTGCTGAGTTTTATTTTTTTTCTGACATTTTTTTCTTTTCCCCGTTTAATTGAATGGACTATATTTGGCTTTTGTTGTCTTTTGCAATAAAGCAGCTTTAAAATTTGTGTTGGGGTGGGGGGAGGAGGGGAACCTTTCTCTTTATCTGGCTGGCCTGGCAGGTGCTGAGATTCTTTTTTCAGGGTACCTTTTTCACTGTGACTTTTACAGTCTTTATTTCCCCTATGGCCATTACAGTGCATGTTTTAGTGATCCCCCCCCCCCCATGGCTGTAGGCCTTTGCTCTGGCTGCTGCAGGATTGCTATGGGACGTATTTTTTTTTGTAATGGTCGAGAACCCCCTATAGGGTTCCCAGGGCCCAATTCCATGTTTGGTGCCTCCATTGCATGCCTCCTCTGTTTTTCCCATCAGTGGGCTCCGAGACCATTTTGAAAGGCAGCTGGTCTCTGTGAAGGGGGAGCATGGAGAGGCAGCTGCAATTTTAAGCCTGTGGGCCACTGAAGAACCTCCGAGGCCCAGGATTCTTCATTCACTCAGCTTGCACTGCAACTTCTGAAACAGCTCACAGCAGTTTTTCAGTCCTTATTAGCTGCTTGCCAACCCTCTTTGTGGGGCTCCAAGTCCTATGCCTTGCCTTTGGGGGATCTGGACCCCTCATTTGCCTCTGTGGCTCCTGCTTCACCCTTCCATTACGTTGGAAAAATAAGCCCAGCCTTATCTTATATGGAGTTTGGGATAAAGAAAAGTACATTTTTTTTCCAGAGAGTGAGTCTGAAGGAGGAGGAATGATTCCCCTTCTGGATGGCGAGGATGCTTTGTGATCTGCCTATTCCATGGAGAGGACCTTCTTGTTCTAATTGAGAATACTGTAGCAGCCTTGCATATTAATAAGCCTGCTCCCATACAAATAAATGAGTAGTAGCAGGCCTTAATTTGAAAGGTATACAGCAGCTTGTAGACTTAGTTTGGGGGCCCCTGAGTTGGGATCTTAGGGGTCCTAAAGTCCCCTTTTATCAGCTGTACCCTCTCTCCTTGTGGCTGAGCTTTTGCTCGGTTTTTCACCCGCTTGTAGTCGGTTAGCATTTTTTCTTACCCTTTGGGTGTGTTTTCTTTCTGTTTTGCACATTTTGGTGTCTTTTTTTTTTTTCCCCCATTTGGGGTTTTTCCCACGGCCGTTTTTCAGTTTGATTTTGGTGAGGCGGTATTATTAGGCATGTCTAAGCCAGCTAGCGGCTTGAAGAAATGCACCAAATGCGGCAAGACTATTTCTGCCACAAACCACCACAATTGGTGCTTGCAATGCCTTGGACCTGACCACCAACCAGCATCCTGTGAGCTCTGCTTGAAAATGAGGCATTGAGGGCTGAAGGGTTGGGAAAAGCAGGAGGAGTCCCTCTTCGGCTCGTTGGATTGTGTCCTCTGCCCTGACTTTCTCGTCCATGCTTGAGGTAGCCAAGGGGAAAGAGCAAGAGGGCTCAGCTGGAGCAGAGGAGTTCAGGTGGAGAGGGGAAACCCTCTGCAGAGACCCCCTCAATGACAAAAGGGGGAGCACAAGGAGAAAATCTGCATGCAGCGCTATGCAGCCCCTCTCAGCATGAGATGGACTGCGAGGACTGGGAGTGGCCAGCCAAGGTTCCCCAGTGGGAGGACCCGACCCAGAAGGTGTAGTCCTTTTCCTGTGCTCAGTAGGGCAGCCAGATGTCTCCCGATAATCCATTCATCATGTAGTCCCCACCCAAGTGTCACTGTCAATGGCTGTGGCATCAACGTCCTCGTCTCTGGTGGTTCTAGAGGAATGTCTTTGAGCATTAGAAGCTCACGTGGCTGTGGAGGAAGCACTGTGGAATGTGTCATCCCTGCACTCCTTCCAGCTGATCCTGGAGACTCTTGCCCTGCTCATCACGGCTGGAACATCGGATGGGAGATCGATATTGACTCTGGTGACCGGAGCCGCCTTTCTCTCTCCAGTGTGTCAGTCAGAAGCCCAGGGTATCGCCATTGGAATGCTGGGCACAAGGGGGACTATCGATGTCCACCCTCTCCTGAGCCATGCAGTTGGAGTTTGGAGGAGACTTGGCATTACTTTGACTTCCTCTTGGAGTCTGAATCAGAATGGGAATCTGAAGGCGAATTGATGGTGTCAGACCTTTGGGCCCCAGACCTCCCCCTCTATATTGGTGCAAGTTGCCCCCAGAAGACATTCCTTTTCTCTGGAAGTGGAGGAGGGACCAAGAGCAGAGGAACTGGAACTCCTCTAGTACTCCTCAGCCCCCCGTGAGGCGGTGATGATCCCTGTCCACCATGTCCTGCAGAGGCGGCTGCTGTGACTGTGGGAGGTGCCGCTTATGCTGCCAGTTGTGACCCATCAGCTGTACTCCCTGTACTAGGTCCAGAAGGCCCCAGGGTTCAAGAAGCCTCAGCTGCCCCACAATTCCATTGTGCACGAGTCTGCCTTGAAATGGTCAGATTGCTAAAAGACATTCCTCTGTGTTGCCCATGCAGGAGACGAGGACCCTGGATGCCTTTGGGAGAAAGTGCTTCCAGGGCTCCATACTGATAGCCTGGATCCTGGCCTACCAGACTTACATGGCCATGTTCCTCAAGGATGTCATGCTAGACATGGAGGACTTTGCTCCCCTTGTTCCCGAGGATTGTCACGAGCCCTTTTAAGCTCTTGTAGCTCATGGCAAAGATTGCTCAAAATTTATGGTCCATAGCACCTACAACACCTTAGAATCCCACTAGTAAGGTGGCGGCTGTGGGCATCGCTGCAAGGTGGCGGCTGTGGGCATCGCTGCATGGTGGATGGCCTGGTTGCAGTTCTCTGACCTGGAGCAGTGGGTCCAGGACAAGAACGCCAATGTCCCCTGTCGCGTTGAGAACCTCTTCGAAAACCCGTGGAGAAAAAGGCCGAGGAGCTGGAGAAGGAGCAGGTGACCCTCACCAGGCTCTCCAGAAAGACTATGGACCCTGTGCGGAAGAAACAGGCCAAGAAGGCTTTTTGTCCCACGCACGTGTCTGTATGTTCTGTCCCTGTTGCAGGTGCAGCCTAAGGCCCAGACTCCCTGCTTGCAGCAGAGAGAAAACCCCAAAGGCACAGCCCAAGCCAGGTGGGGTTTTTGATGGGGTCCTCAGGAACATAACCACTCTGAGGTTCCCCCACATGTGGGAGGGAGGCTTGTCCACTTTGCCCACTGGTGGCCTTTGGTCACCTTGGACACCTGGGTGCTGCAGATTGTCCACAGCAGCTTTTGGTTGCATTTCATGCAGCTGCCACCCCCTTACAATCCCGAGGAGTGCCCCATGGAATTCATGCACTGGAGTCTGCTGCAGACCAAGGTCGTGGCCTTGCTGGCTGACCTCACCATTGAACCGATTCCCTTGGCCGAAATCGGGCAGGGCTTCTATTTCAGGTACTTCCTGGTCCCCAAGAAGACTGGTGGGTTCCACCATATTCTAGATCTGTAAAACCTCAACCGGTTCCTGGTGTGTGAAAAGTTCAAGATGGTTTCATTAGGGACATTGCTCCCATTCCTCCTCCAAGACTAATGGCTATGCTTCTTGGATCTGAAGGATGCGTACGCACACATTCCGATGTACCCACATTGCAGACAGTATCTTTGGTTTGTGCTGGGTGGCCGGCACTACCAATACTGGGTGCTTCCCTTTGGACTGGCTGGAACCCCCAAGGTCTTCATGAAGTGCCTGGTGGTCGTGGCCACTTTAATCTGGACTCTGGGAGTCTTTATTGTCCCATATCTGGACGACTGGCTTGTAAAGGATCCCCACATGTGACGTCCAGCATATGGAAGTCCATCAAGCTCACCATTTGGGTGCTTGAAAAGCTCTGCTTCATGATAAACTAACTGGAGTTCATCCTTTCTTCCTTGATACCACTCAGGCAAGAGCATTTCTGCCGGCAGACCTCCTGCAGCGGCTCATCGACATGGTGGGCGTGTTGCAGCATCAGCGCTACACTTTGGCTGGTGGGCTGCTGAGAGCCCTTAGGGACATGGCGGCCATGGTGCATGTCACCTCCCAGGCCCACCTCTATATTCGGCAAGATCAGTGGACTTTGCAAATGCAATGGAAGCACACCTTAGGCCACCTGCGGGACAAGGTAGTCGTCACTATACCTCTCGCACAGTCTCTGAAGTGGTGGCTTGTGCCCAGAAACTTGCGTCAGGGCCTCCCATTGCAGCCAGCAGCGCCCTGCAGGATGCTCTCGACTTGTGCCTCCAAGCTCGCCTGGGGTGCACACCTTGACGGTGTCTATACCCAGGGCCTGTGGTCCGAGAGCAAGAATCAACCTTAGGTCATCTCCCTTGAGCTCCGGGCCATTGCAAATGCCCTCAGTGCCTTCCAAGCACACCTGGTGGTCATGATCCGGGCAGACAACCACGTGGCTATGTCCTGTGTGAACAAGCAGGGGGGGGGGGGGGCAAGGACTCGTACCTCTATGTTGGGAGGCTGTTTGCCTCTGGAAGTTTGCCCTGCTCCACAGTATGGACATCTGGGTGATATATCTGTCCGGCAAGAGCAGCATCCTAGCAGATTGCCTCAGCCAGGTGCTTCAGCCACACGAGTAGACCCTCAGGAGGGGTATGGTGGAGTGGATCTTCCCGGAGTGAAGCACCTCCAAGGTGGATCTCTTTGCTACAGCGCAGAATGCTCAGATAGCTTGGTTCTGCTCTTGGATCCTGGCCAGCGGCTGCCTGGGCTCGGATGCCTTCCCCCCCCCCCCCCTACACAGGGGGGGGGGGTTTGGCCTGCTCTATGCCTATCCTCCGATGCTGATCATTGCGAAAATGCACCTGAAGCGCCAGGCCGAGGGGGCATCCATAATTCTCATCACTCCCTACTGGCCCCAGTAACTGTAGTTCCCGTTACTGCTGAAGCTCTTGCTGTGGGAGCCTCTCCACCTGAGCTCTGACCTGGATCTGATTTCTCAAGAGAGCGGCTCCCTGTTGCACCCCAACATCTGCTCCCTGGTGCTCATGATGTGGATGCTGAGCAGGTAGCCCTTGCGGAGCTCGACCTTCCTGAGGGTATTACCGATATCCTTCTGGCATCCTGCAAGAAGTTGATGCATAAGGCCTATATGTTCAAATGGTGGTGGTTTTTGCCATTTGGTGCGCTGGTCAGATGCTGGACCCCTTAACCTGCCCCATGGACCAGCTATTGAGTATCTTCTGCACCTCTCCGATTCTGGGCTCAAGTCCAACTACGTGCACGATAGAAGCATTCCATTGTGGCTGTGGGGAGAAGCCTCCGTTGGCTCACCTTCTGGTTGGCTGTTTCATGTGGGGCTTGCTTCTTTCGAAGCCTCCGGTCAAGCCCCCTCCGGCTGTCTGGGACCTGAATGTAGACCTTGGCCAGCTCATGCGGGTTCCTTTCGAGGTGCTGGACAAATACCCTCTGAAGTTGTTAACCTGGAAGGTCATCTTCCTGGTGGCCGTCACATCAGCCTGGCATGTTAGTGAGCTCCAGGTGCTGGTTGCGCACCCTTGCTTTCTAAAAGCTAAAGGTGGTCTCAGCTTTTTAACCTCAACCAGTCCATTGAACAACATTCTTTTCCTGATGTCATGCAAATTGTGGTGAGGCAGTGTTGCACATGCTGGATTGTTAGCATGAGTTGATGTTCTACTTGGAATGCACAAAGGTGTACCGTTGATCCTCCCAGCTTTTCATCTCCTTTGACCCCAGTAGACTGGGGGCTGCTGTTTCGAAGCGTACACTATCCCTCTGGCTTGCAGACTGCATCACTGCTGCATACTCCTTGGCTAGCCTGAGCTTGGAGGGTTATGTCATGGCTCACATTGTCCGTGAGATGGCTACATCAGTAGCCAACCTCCGTTCTACTTCCACAGAGGAAATCTGTTGGGCTGCAACATGGGTCTTCGTTCTATACCTTCGCGGTCCATTACTATATCTGGATGGGTATTCCCGACAGGACAGCGCTTTTGGTCAGGCTGTCTCCAGCATCTCTTTGGGTCTTAGAGTCAACTCCTACCCACCGGCCCTTCTGTCCGTTCAGGCTATCTGCTCAAAGTCCCCTCAGGTCGATGTCTGCCAAGGATCCTGAATCAGATGAGTTCAGGCTATCTGCTCAAAGTCCCCTCAGGTCGATGTCTGCCAAGGATCCTGAATCAGATGAGTCCCTCGGTGGGGCTATCTCTCTGGTCTTCCTGACTTCTGTGGTTCTCACTGCCGGTTGGGCTGTTTATCTCCTCATGTTCTGGTAGCCTGTAGCTTGGGAATCCCATACGCGAGGACTTATTTTCTCCTTGTTCACTGAGAAAGCGTACTTACTCACCTGTAGCAGGTGTTCTCCGTGAACAACAGGAATAAGTCCTCACAACCCTCCCACCTCCCCGGGGTGTTGCCTTTTGCTCCTGATCTGTGATCTTACTGGAGAATATGGCGCTGTGGTGGGTGGGGAAGATAGGCGTGCATGCACGGTACATCTCCCAGAAGCTTCCAAGATTTGGAAGCTGGGGAGCGTTCTGTGCAGGGCTCAGTTGGTGACATCACCCATATGTAAGGACTTATTCCTGCTCTTCACAGAGAACACTTGCTTCAGGTTAGTAACTACACTTTCCCAGCTGTGAGACTGGGCTGTGTCTGACTGCTGGGATTGAAAAGCCACACAGCATTAAGGATCTTCCCAGTGACACAGAAAGGAAGAGGCTATAAATTCATTCTGACCTACAGATGGAATTCTTCAGTCCTCTCCACCCTCCATTCACTTTTTTAAGAAGGACTATTTGGGCCTGTCGGAAGCCGTTGGCACAGGGAACTTGTCTGCTCAGTACATTCATGACAGGAGTTCAGGGCCCAGCCTCTGTGAAATACACAGCTTAGTCGAGACAGGAATCCTGTGGGTTATATTTAGGGAGCAGATAATTGAAAACATACCAAACTGAGCAAGCAATTAACTTCACACCCTCTCCTTATGCATCATTATCAGGGAATTGTCCCTAGTTTGGGGAAAGTACGACACAGAAGCAAATTAGAAACGTGCAGTCGCAGCAAAACAGATGTGAGCGTTTTGGGCTTTTGCATTCCATAATGTTCAGTGTGGTGATAACTCTCCTACAAGCTACAAAGATTCCCCCGAGTAGGCAGCTGAAAGAATTCACTAGACTAGGTAGAAAGGTGTGAGGCCTTAGCATAACTTCTGGCTGTTTGCTGTTCCCCACTGCCAATTCACAGCTTCCAGATGTGCAGACAGGCTTTATGCTTATTATGGTCTGAGTTTCAAGGGCAGGTATGCAGGAACAGATGCTTTTCCACCCTGTGCTTTAACTGTTAGGAAGTACTTCCGATATTTCCAATGAAAAATGGCTATGGAGCTCATTTTACATATATAGCAGACTTTTGCCAGAAATATAGCTAAGAGGCCCAGCTGAAAAAAAAGCCAATAGTGGGCATAGTTATCTATCTTGGAAAAACTGGACTGTGACGATGTCCTTGCATTCTGTTTTTTACTGGATTCTGAATTAGTATAACTATAAATGTTGCAGCTGGCAAAGAATTAAAAAAAATGGGGACCACCAGGTTTGAATGGTGACTTGAAAATGTATACAGTAAAGATTCTGACCATCCATGTGTGGTTTTGCACTACCATCCCTTCTACAAAAAAAAAAAGAGAGAAAAAAATTGGCAATTCTCCCTTTGCAAGTAGTAAAGGTTTGTGCATAATCTGCAACATGAGAAATTCTACTCAACTTCTGAACTAATGAGCTACTCAGAAGCAACATCACACAAAGCTGTCATTCAATGTCCCCTTACATTTATAAGTGGCAATGTTGAATGCATATAGAATATGTTGACTGCTGGTAACTATATGTACAACAGGGATGTTAAGCTACAATGCATATAGCACTTTTTCAGCTAAATACCACTGCTGGGCATGACCGACTCCACTTTGCCCTAATTCTGCCCCGAAAACCATATGGAGCAGAATTAGGGCAAAGTGCAGAAACCATATGGAGCAGTTGGAGCATTTATGAATTTATATATGAGATAGTTATGTTTGTTTTTGATTTTAGCCTGTTGCTGCAAGGGGATCCACTGTATCTGTCCCATGCCATTTTGAATTCTGTCACTGTGTTTGCCCCCTCCACTTCCATCCGGAGGGCATTCCAAGCATCCACCACCCTTTCAGTGAAAATGTATTTCCTGACATTGCCTTTCAGTTTTAACCCCTTGCAGCTTCATGTTATGCCGTCTAGTTTTACAACTTCCCTGTTTTTGGAAGAGGTTTGTTTGTTCATTAATACTCTTAAGTAGTTAAAGGTCTGAATCATATCTCCCCTGTCCCTCCTCTCCTCCAGGGTGTACATATTTAGGTCTTCAAATCTCTTTCCATAAGTCTTCTGATGCAGGTGTCAAATCATTTTGGTTGCCTTCCTTGGAACTGTTTCCAGCCTTTTTATGTCCTTTGCGAGATATGGTCTCCAAAACTGAACACAGTACTCCAAATGAGTCCTCACCAGTGACTTGTACAGTGGCATTAGTACCTCTTCATTTCTGCTGGAAATTCCTCTCTGTATGCAACTCAGCATCCTTCTGGCTTTTGTCACCGCCTTGTCACACTGTTTCGCCACCTTGAGATCTTCAGAAACAATCACTCCGAGGTCCTTCTGGTCCGTGCACACCAACCTCTTGCCCCCTAACGCGTACAATTCCCTTGGATTTCTGCTTCCCAAGTGCATTACACTGCACTTTTTCACATTAAATCTTAACTCAAAGTTTGATTAGTTTAGTTTTGTTTACCAGCTGCTGGGAAACATAGAACTTCTTGAAAACTGACCCATTGTTTGTTTTTAATGAAACAGAATCTGTGGTTGGAAGTGTGTTAGTCCTAGATTGTAGTGACATGTGCCTTTTGACTCATTTGTGAAGGGAAAGAAAAAAAAGTTGTTTCTGTTGAAAAGCTGCTTGTCCATCCTTGCTGTTTGATCTGTATACAGGTGATTTTAAAGAGTGTTTTTTGCATAAAAATAAAGCAGTGTTTTCTCTAGAGGTCTAAGTGCCTACAAAATGACTAAAACAAATGCAGTGGCTTACACCTACGCCTTGTCTACCTGCACTTAGCTCACCACATCTGCTCTATGATACCTTATTGTGTTGAGTGGCTGCAGGGCTTTGTCGGTGTTACCCTGGGTTTTATTTTTGCTGAGTTTACAGGGATCCTTTTCTTATCTGTTTGCAGCATGGCTTAAGAGTTTAAGCGGATTTGTTATTTAATGCCTTTTCTAACTACCTGTGGTGTTGGCATGCTTCTCTGGTGCGTGAAACTGTTCTACCTCCTGCGCGTTGAAGTAAAGTAAGGTAATAGGGATGGGGCAAGTTGGCCTGAAAACTAGTTCCTCCTCCAGGCACCCATCTTATTGATGCTTAAGAAATTGTACTTTTTGCATTTGTTTTTTAAACATTTTGCCTTTCTAGTCTGTCATGCATTGTTCATGAAGTTTACTGATTGTATCTACTCTTGGGTATGCAAATTTACAATATTGGACTTTGGGGCCCATGGATGCAGGATGTAGCATTCATGCTTTTTTTTATGTCCATCTCTCAATCTCTGTATCGCTATTCTTTAATTATCCACTAGACGTTACTAGAACAACCCACTAGCAGCTCCTGGCTTTTGAGTACTGTCAACTGCCTAGGATGCTGTGAGCTGAAGAAAGGCTTCCTTTTTGGAAATGTAGACTAGATGATGGTAATCTGGCTGAGTCCTGGGACACTGTTTTAATTCTCCATGGGTATCTTCAGATAGGCAAAAAGAAGATAAATACTGTACTAAACTGTCCTGTGTCTGTTTTAATAGGGATCAGCGCAAAGCACTTCAGAGCGAGGTCCAGGAAAGGGTGGTCTGCAAAGATAGAACTGGTATGGGTCATTCCTACGGCTGTCACCTCTGGTGGCCTTCTGATTGCTTCTCAGCTAGTCAGGTGTTTGAGAACAAGGCAGGTGTCGTGTTAAAGTCCCTTTCTCTTGCCCACCTTTGTGCAGTCTTCCTCCAGCGCTGACTCTGCTTTCAGTCTTCCTGTGCTAGTATACCTCTCAGGTCATATTCGAGCCTTGCCTAAAGCTACCCTTGAGGCTGCTTTTAAATCTGACACAGGCCCTTTTTGTTCAGGGCTTTGACCATTTTAACCATGCTTACTGAAAGACATTTCCTTATCGTTCCTCCAGTTTAGTCCTCCACCTCCTCCTCCTCCTCCTGCAGCTTGGAGACTGGGCATGTCAAAACTTGTGACATCACTGGACATAGCCTGCTGGCACCACCCATCAGCCCCAGTGTGTCCAGTGTCCAGTCTCCATGCAGCAGGAGGACGTAGTGAGCCTAGGTGCTGGGCTCACTTGAGGAACAATGAAGGAGCAGTTAGTGAGGTTTCAATAATATTTAAATTACTTTTAAATTACTGTTAGGTTCCTTTAAAATTATTTGGAGATTACTTTTAAATTGCCTGGTAGTTGCCTTTCAAATTCTGTTAAATTAAAGGGGTTAATTTACATCCTTTTATATTTATTTTGGCGGTCCTGTCCCTTTAAGAAAGACTCTGTCTCTCCCTTTGCATTTCTCTGCAGAGGCAGTTCTCAACCGGGATCTCTCCCCCCGGACTGTACGGGGGAGAGCCCTTGGAGTCCCATCGGCATACGAGGTGTTGGTCGGCCGCAGGCGTTGCTTGAGCTACAGCACGCTGTCGGTAATGACGAGACGCATAGAGCCGCGGCGGCAGCTCTGGATGTAGACACACGGCTGTCCGCAAGAGAGCTAGTTCACTCTCCGGGGTAAGTTGAGTGCTGCAGTAAACAGGGGCCGCATCTCTTCTGCCGGTAACTCTGCCAGGGCCGGAGGAGAAGTTGCGGCCATTTGCAGAGGGCTTTCTTCACGTGTGATTTTTGATGCCAAATAGGACCGGAGTGTAGCGGCGCCATTTTGTGTAACTGCGTGGCTTGAGATTGTCTGCCTGCGAGTCTACAGCCCACAGCAAAGAGTACAGCTGTTCCTTCCTTGTTCTTTTCAACTGTTTTAGACAAGTGGTTTTGTTTTTCATTTGCCTGTGAATTTTAATTTTCAGTTTGAAAAAAAAAAAAAGAGAGAAGCAGTGGTTAACCAAAGTCCCTGGCTGGTTTAGTCAGCTACTAGGGATTCGAACGGATGTCATCGCGACCACAGTGTGTGGTCTGTGGCGCACGCAGGGGGACAGTGGCTGACACAGGCATCTGTCAGGCCTGCGTGTCTGTATCGAGCAGTGTGGAACAGCAGATCGAATCTAATGTAATTTTGGATGCTCCGGAGCCAGCGGCTGCGGCTGGAGAAGAGGCGCTGGCGGTCACGCAGCCAGGGCCGAGTACAGAGGGCCTTGGGGAACCATCGTATGTGCCATCTGTGATGTCCTTGGTGCAACTGATAGAGGATTTCTGTCCCGATTTCGTGTTGATTATGCATCAAGCGTTCTGCATGAGGCATCAAGGGAGGTTGCCTGAGTCTTTGCAGATGGCAAACTCTGCACCACAACCCCGAACTGGAGATCCTAGTGGGGCGGCTCCACAAGCCCCTAAAAGATTTCAGTCTGCCAAACCTCCATCAGACGTGGCCTGGCCCGAGACGGATGAGATGGAGGAGGGACTCGAAGCTGGCGAGAACAGCTTGGAAGAAGGAGAGATACCGGAGCTGGAGAATCGGGCGAAAATCATTCGGGTGTTCTGGAAGGAGGAACTGACGGCTCTTATCACGGAATTGCTTCAGACGTTGAGGCTCGCTACAGCGCAGCCAGCAGAAGATGAGGAGGTAGAAGATCCTGTCATTCAAGCAGTGAGACAGGCTCAGGAAGTGTTTCCCGTCCATCGTGTTGTGGAGCACATGATCCAAGATGAGTGGGATCAGCCTGAGGCAGGTCTAAAGGGAGTCAAGACCATGAACAGGTTCTACCCATTGGCAGATACGGACAAGGAGAGGTTCCAATCTCCGTGGATTGATGCGGCAGTCGCAGCAGTGACAAAGAAGACCACCATCCTGGTGGAAGGTAGCACGGTCTTAAAGGATGCGCAGGACAAGAAGGTCGATGGTTTCTTGAAACAATCGTTTGAAGCCGACGCGCTCTCCTTGTAGGCTTCCATCTGTGGAGCTTGGGTGGCGAGAACTTGTCTCCAATGGCGCAACATTTGTGTCAGTCTCCGCACTTAGAACAGGAGAGTCTTAGGGAACTAGATCGCCTTGAATCTGGATCAGCGTATATGGCAGATGTGCACTACGATCTGATCAGAGCGCTGGCTAATAGTATGGCTTCCTTAGTGGCCGCCCGGAGATCCCTGTGGTTTAAAAAAAACTGGGCGGCCGTTGGGTCATCTAAGGCACGACTCAGTAAGCTACCTTTTAAAGGGAAATTGTTGTTTGGCGAAGACCTCGATAAGTTGGTCAAGGAGTTAGGTGAATCCAAGGGTGGAAGGTTTCCAGAGGATAAGCCTAAACAAGGGAAATCCCTGCCGTCTTTTCGGGGGCAGTTTAGGGATTTCAGGAGATTTCGTACATCTCGGCTAGGTGGTTTTCAAAGGGGAAGATTTGCTTCTAGAGCCCAGAGATTTCGTGGGTTTCAAGGAGCAAGTAGACGTTTCACGACATCTTCCTCTGCGACATTTCGAAAACCACAATGAAAGGGGGCGGGCTCCGGTGGGAAGCCTACCAATCGGGGGGCGTCTTGGGGGGTTTCTTCCTGCCTGGGTCCAAATCACGTCCAACCAGTGGGTATTGGAGATCATTCGTGAAGGATATGTGCTGGAATTGGCAAAGCCGGTTCTAGATTCTTTTGTGATGTCTCCTTGCAAAGGACAATAGAAAGCTTTGGAAATTTGACAAACATTAGACTGGCTGTTACAGTTGGGAGTGGTCATATTGGTGCCAAGAGCAGATTACGGCATGGGTTGATACTCCATCTATTTCGTGGTGCCAAAGAAAGGCGGATCGGTCTGTCCTATTCTGGATCTCAAAGGGGTAAATCGTTGTCTGCGAGTATCTCATTTCAGAATGGAAACGTTGCAGTCCGTCATTGTAGCGGTGCGTCAAGGAGAATTCTTGACGTCTCTAGATCTTACGGAGGCGTATTTACACATCCCGATAAGAGAGAGTCATCAAAGGTTGCTACGCTTCACTCTGCTTTGGGGTCATTATCGGTTCCAGACCTTACCTTTTGGTCTGGCGACAACTCCACGAACCTTTACCAAGATCATGGTAGTGGTCGCGGCGACTGTACGAAAGGAAGGAATTTTGGTCCATCCTTATCTCGACGATTGGCGGATTCGAGCAAAGTCAAGAACCGAGAGCGTTCAGGTTACAGCCAAGGTGGTGAAGTTGCTGCAGAGTCTTGGCTGGGTGGTCAATGCGGCCAAGAGTCATTTAGCTCCATCCCAGGACCTCGAGTATCTGGGGGTCTGCTTCGACACGCAGAGAGGGGTGGTGTGTCGCCCGAAGCGGCGAGTACAAGCTCTGCAGCAGTTGGTACGCAAGTTCAGAATGACGCAGGCACCCTCGGCGTGGACTTATCTTCGGGTGCTGGGGACGATGGCAGCGACCTTGGAGGTAGTGCCGTGGGCCTGATTTCATATGAGACACTTACAGAGGTGGTTGCTTCGCCGTGGGTCACATCAGATCTCCAGGAACAAGCAGGAATGTAGTCTTCACATATGGGTATTGTCGGTACTGACGGAGCCTGCGCGGGAACGCTCTCCAGCGTCCAATTTAGAAAGCTTTTGGGAGCATCCCACAGCGCCTGCATGCTGCCTTCCTGCCTTTCCCAACTGCCTCTCTCCAGTTCTTCGTTTTTCGCGGAGCCAGCAGGTCATCGTCCCTGTCACCGCAGAAAATTCTCCTTATTGCCCTTCTTTTTTGTGGTTGCGTCTGCCTTTCTCGATGCTTTACCGGTACCGCCAGTTTTTCTTTCTTTCTTTCTTTTCTTAAAAAAAAAAAAAATAATAATACTTAGTACTTTTTTCCACGTGCACGCGCCTTTTTGGGCCTTAGGCCCAAAAATTCCTCCACAATGGAAAAACCCTCTTCAGGTTTCAAAAAGTGCACCAAGTGTGGCGGTACTATCTCTGTCACCGACACCCATGAGTGGTGTCTAAAATGTTTAGGTCCTGACCACTCCATCACGGAATGTATGGCCTGTGCCATGATGTCCAAAAGAGGTCGGCAGAACCGAGCTGCTAAGCTCAGTACCCTGTTTCCCTCTTTTGCAGCCTCGGTGGCATCGACGTCTTCCAGGGCTTCCTCTTCCTCCCGTGGATCTCAGGTAACTAAACACAAGTCTAGCCGGTCCTCAAAGGGTAGGTCTCCTTCTAAGCATCGAGATGCCTCTGGCATTGCCCTTGAGGATTCTGCACCTGCAAAATTGCCCCGGCGTGAGTCTTCGGTTTCCAAAGCATTATCGGGGCTCCAGGATGTTCTCGAGGCCTCGAGACCTCGGCAGAATGACTGGTGCCATGCTCTGGGGTACCGGCTGTTTTCTCCGGTACCGACATCCAGGCATCGGCAGCGTCGATAGACCAGAGGTTCCTGGCTATTGAACGCAGTCTGGCGGCTCTCCTTGCGGCATCGACACCCTCGGAACCACGTCAGACAGTTCAACCGGTACCGGCACTGACTCCGTTACCGATAGCATCGACATCGGTGTCCGCATTGCCGGCACCCAGTCATGCGATGCCCTCCGGTACTGATACACCGGTACCGATTACTCCCGGTGCCAACTTCAGTCGGTACGGGTATCGGGCTCTTCAAGAGCATCAGGACAGACGGTACTTCGATTCCTCAGAAGAATCTGAGGATTCTGACAGTTCTGTTGATGCAGGAATACTTCTCCCAGAGGAGCCTTCCTCCCCTAAGCGCAGGATGTCTCCTCCAGAGGATATTTCCTTTCAGGACTTCATCAGGGAGGTGGCTCGAGGTCTGTCCATTACTGTGGCTCCTGAATCAGAGCCCAGAGCAAAGGAGTTGGAAATTTTACAGTATCCCAAAGCTCCTAAAGAGGCAGCTACTCTACCCATCCATGAGATCTTGCATGATCTCATGCTAAGAATGTGGGAGACGCCTCTTACCACCTCTCCTCACTCTCGTAGACTGGATACTATGTATCGAGTCCCTCCTTGTCCTGGTTTCCAGAAGACGCAGCTTCCTCACCACTCTATTGTAGTGGAATCAGCTATGAGAAGGATCAGGAGTGCAAAGAGACATGCCTCTAATCCTCCAGGACGCGAGTGCAGAACTTTGGATGCTTTTGGACGTCAGACTTTCCAAGCTTCCATGCTTTCTGCCAGGATCAGTTCCTATATTTTATATATGGGAATGTTCCTGAAGGAAGTTACAGGGGATTTAGAGGTTTTGAGCCCTCTTCTTCCTGAGGATAAAAGACAGGATTTTCTCCAATTGGTCAAACATGCCCAGGATGTTTCTAAATTTGTCAACCGTGCAGCTTTTGACTGTTTTGAGTGCATAAGCAGAACCTCTGCCATTGCCATAGGTGCACGTAGAATTGCCTGGCTCCAGGCATCTGATTTGGAGCTCTGGGTACAAGACAAACTGGGCAGTATTCCTTGTACTGATGAAAACCTGTTTGGTAAAGATTGGCAAGAAAAGGCCAATGAGTTGGATGCTGACAACTCCACTTTGGATAGGCTATCCAAAGCCACAGCTGATCCTGTGAGAAAGAAGTCTTTGAAGAAGCCTTTCTTCTAAAAAAGAAGAGGTTTTATCCCTCTTATTCCCAGCAGGGACATTCTGCAGGTCAGCCTGCCCAGAAAGGTCAGCAACCACCTAAACAAAGGAAAGCAAAGACTGCTAAGCCTCAACCGTCTCAGCAGTCTCAGCCTCCACAATGCCTTTGACTTTCATCTAGAGAACTTAGCCTTCCTGGCCCTCAATGGACCAGAGCCTTCCACCATTCCAGGAAGGTTGTCACTTTGCCCCCAGGTGGGAGCAGATGACAGCAGAGCATTGGACACTCTCCATTATAAGAGAGGGGTACAAGCTGCACTTTCTGTGCATGCCCCCTCACACAATGGTAAGACAGTTCAATTCTAAGACCTCTCTTATCAACCTGTTAGATCAAGAGGTCACTATGCTTCTTGCCCAAGGGGCAATAGAAGAAGTACCCATCCACCAACAGGGTACAGGGTTTTACTCCCCCTATTTCCTTATCCCAAAGAAAACAGGGGGATACAGACCTATCTTGGACCTCAGAATTGAACAAATTCCTGTTCAAAGAGAAATTCAAGATGATTTCTTTAGGAACTCTGCTGCCATACCTTCAGAGTCAGGATTGGCTTTGTTCTCTATATCTCAAGGATGCGTACACTCATGTTCTCATCCACCCAACTCACAGGAAGTTCCTTCAGTTCCTTTTTCAAGGAAAGCACTACCAATACAGGGTGTTTCCTTTTGGCCTGGCCTCAACACCAAGAGTGTTCACGAAGTGCATGGCTGTCGTAGCAGTATTTCTCCACACTCTAGGGATATTCGTCTTCCCCTACTTAGACGACTGGCTCATTCGAGCCCCATCAGAGTCAGAGGCCATGACTTCTCTATCTTGCACAATGCGTGTCCTTCAGTATTTGGATCTGGTCATAAACATCCCAAAATCCAGTCAAACTCCCACTCAGTCTCTAGAGTTCATAGGAGCTTTGCTGGATACCAGAAAAGCAAGGGCCTATCTTCCCCAGGCCCGTTGCCTTCGCATGATGCAGTTAGCTTCTCAAGCAGTGCTGAAGCCTCAACTCACTGCCCGAGAAATGCTACAACTACTAGGCCACATGGCATATACCGTGCATGTGGTTCCTTATGCTCGCCTCCATATGAGAGCAGCCCAGTGGACCTTATCCACTCAGTGGACCCAGGCATCAGGGTGCCTGTCAGACAAAATAGCA
Organism: Ichthyophis bannanicus; assembly: GCA_033557465.1. Classification (NCBI taxonomy): domain Eukaryota; kingdom Metazoa; phylum Chordata; class Amphibia; order Gymnophiona; family Ichthyophiidae; genus Ichthyophis; species Ichthyophis bannanicus. The sequence goes on from CM066031.1 coordinate 954,654,107, forward strand.
AACACAAATCGTCTTATTTTGTCCCTCCAATGGTGGCAGTCCACTCAGAACCTGTTGCTGGGGTCCCCATTTCAGCAACCCTTACCCCAGGCAACTCTCACAACAGATGCTTCCCCAATGGGTTGGGGAGCTCATCTGCAAGACCTCTCCACCCAAGGCACTTGGACTGCACAGGAGACTCATCTACATGTCAATTTCTTGGAGCTCAGAGCAATCTTCCTTGCTCTTCGAGTGTTCCACACCCTGCTCAGCTGCAAGACAGTCCTTATTCACATGGATAACCAAGTAGCCATGTTCTACGTGAACAAGCAGGGAGGAACAGGCTCTCTGTCGCTTTGCAACGAAGCTTTGCAACTGTGGGCCCTCGCCAGAGAGCATCAGATTCATCTCCTGACAGTGTATCTTCCAGGTATACAAAACTCTTGGGCAGACAGACTGTCGAGTTCTGCTTCCACGAATGGTCTCTACATGTAGACCAGGTGACCAAGATTTTTCAAATTTGGGGAACCCCGGACATAGACCTCTTTGCAAGTCCGTTGAATGCCAGACTTCCCCATTTCTGTTCCAGAATCCTGGCTCAGGACTCTCAGGCTAAGGATGCTTTCCTCCTTCACTGGGGCCAAGACTTCCTTTATGCCTTTCCACCCATTCCCCTAATTCCCATGACCATATTCAAGCTTCAGAGAGACAGAGGCCGTATGATTCTCATAGCTTCACATTGGCCTCGGCAAGTGTGGTACCCTCTCCTTCTACATCTCTCTCAAGCTCCCTCCCTGGAGTTATGGTCTGCTCCAGATCTCCTATCTCAGGAGAACGGAATGTTGTGGCATCCCAATCCTCACTCTCTGCATCTCAGGGCTTGGTTGCTGAAGGCCTAGATCTAAATGGTCTTAACCTCCCTCAGCAAGTAAAGGATATCCTTTATGCTTCCAGGAAGCTTTCCACAAAACGCTCTTATGCTTTCAGGTGGAAAAGGTTTACCATATAGTGTTCGCAGAAGGGTCTTAACCCCCTTGCGGTACCTCTGGAATCATTACTGGAGTATCTCCTTCATTTATCCAATGCAGGACTTAAGACTAATTCAGTAAGAGTCCATTTGAGTGCTATTGCAGCTTCTTTCAAGCCTCTGAATGGACAACCTATTTCCTCCCATCCTCTTATAGCGAGATTTATGAGAGGCCTTCTGCTAACTAAGCCTCCCATTAGGCCACCACCTGTGGCATGGGACTTAAACTTGGTTCTTGGTCAGCTCATGAAGCCACCTTTCGAACCCTTAGCTACTACTTCTTTGAAATTCCTTTCTTGGAAGGTTATCTTTCTCATTGCAATCACATCAGCACGTCGCATCAGTGAGTTGCAAGCACTAGTGGCTGATCCACCTTATACAAGTTCCAGCATGACAAGGTAGTCCTTAGGACTCATCCACACTTTATGCCAAAGGTGGTCTGGCCTTTTCATCTTAACCAAGTGGTCTACGTACCTGTGTTCTTTCCAAGGCTTCATGCATCAAATGCAGAAAGGAATCTTCATACTTTGGACTGTAAAAGAGCTTTAGCCTTTTCCTTACAAAGAACACAGCAACATAGAAAGTCCTCTCAACTCTTTGTTGCTTTTGATTCTTCTCATTTGGGACTTCCAGTCTCCAAGAGAACACTGTCAAACTGGATTGCTCAGTGTATTTCCTTTGCCTATCAGAGTAAGAATCTTCCTCTGGAGGGCCATGTCACAGCTCACAATGTGAGAGCCATGGCAGCTTCAATGGCTCATCTACACTCTGTGTCTATTGATGACATCTGTCGAGCAGCCACCTGGGCCTCAGTTCATACCTTCACAGTATCAACCCCCATGGCCATCATGGAAGATTGAGCTGTGGATCGTTATTTTGGCTGATGGGTCCTTTTGCTATACAGGAACTTGTTTCTATGTTAAACCATGGATGAATGTTGACATATTATGAGTGTGTTTAGATGTTTAAAGGCTTGAGGGTTCTTTGATAATGTATTCCTATGATGTTGTTTTTGTTCATTGGTTAAAAGGAGATGAGTTCTGACTAGAAATGTTCTAATTGGTTTACCATCAGCTTATTGTATTTTGGGCATTTGGGGCATTTGGCATTTCTTGATGGACAGAGGGTTGGATACAGGCCGTTGATGATAATTTTCTCAAATTGCTTGACTAGAGCCGGTTTATCTGGCCTTGAAGCACTTTATAAATTTCTGAGGATAGTTCTGAGGCCTGTGCCCCCGTTGTCATGGTGCTAAAAACCTTTTTAGTGCAGGGTTACTAATACTACAGTTGGTTAATATGTGGAGTTGTTCTTTATTTATATGAAGTATCATTTTTAGACTCCGGTTAGGCCTTATACAGTTTGACCATTTCATTTAAATCAAACGGTTTCCCTTCCAACGCTCATTTCTACAGAGGGCAATGGCTCAGATCATAGTTTGCGTCGTTTGGATATTTCGAGAGTCCTGCGGCAGTATTTGAAGGTCTCTGAAACTTTTTGCAAATCGGACCGTCTCTTCGTGCTGTTCGGAGGCCCTTGTAAAGGGGAGGTGGCGGCGAAAGCCTCTATCTCCAGATGGATAAAGGAGGCAATTACATCAGCATACATTTTGCAGGGTCGGCCAGTGCCAGTGGGGCTACGAGCTCACTCTACTAGGGCACAGGCGGATTCCTGGGTGGAACACAGTTTGATTCAGCCAGCGGAAATTTGTAGAGCGGCCACCTGGTCCTCTCTGCATACTTTCAGTAAACACTATTGACTAGATCTTTTGGCGGCAAGCAATGCCTGTTTCGGGTCAGCGGTGTTGCAATCCGGGTGCAAAGATCCCTCCCAATGATTACTGCTCTGATACATCTCAGAGGTGGAGGACTAAACGGGAGGAACGATAAGGAAATTGAAATTACACTTACCTGGTAATTGTAGTTCCTTGAGTGAATCCAGTTTAGTCCTCATCCCGTCCTTTGGATGTTCAGTTTTCGGGTTCTTTACAGATGAGGAAGAGAATTCATTGTGAAGGCTGAGGGGCTTTTATCGCGCGCTCTATCATTGTGAGTATGTTTTTCATAGTTTCCTTTCCTTCTCTTTGATTGGTTGGAGGGTGAAATAGAGAAGGTAAAAGGATGGTAGAAAGTAAGAGTGGGTAAAAAAAAAAAGATAAATGACTACATATGTAAAGGCCAAAGTCTTCTTGTTGAAGGTTTGAGTTAGTTGTAGTTTCTGGTTGGAATTAAATTTTAGCTACTTACTTGTTGCTCTTTTGAGTCTGCTTTTTCAATAGTGCACTGGGGCTGATGGGTGGTGCCAGCAGGCTATGTCCAGTGATGTCACGGGTTTTGACATGCCCAGTCTCCAAGCTGCAGGAGGAGGTACACTACCCAGAGGTGGAGGACTAAACTGGATTCACTCAAGGAACTACAATTACCAGGTAAGTGTAATTTCAATTTTCCGTAGCCTCTAATTGGCCTTTTTGTGTGTCTTGACTAGATTGTAAGCTCCATGGAGCAGTAATTTTATTTTTATTTATTTATTTAATGTCTCTTCTATACCGCGCTCTTTAAAAATCAGTGCTGTTTACAGGTAGCAGATTTGTGCAGTGCAAGCAGGCCTACGCTGTACTTACAATAAATGAGATTATATACAGGGTTAACAGGGTAACTATGTACAAGATAACGTGCTGTCATATGTTTGAGGACAGCACTGCATGTATCTGCTGGAACTGTAGGACAGATAAGTAGTACTATAAGTGGGGAATATCTAGGGCAACTTATTGTGCATGTGAAGTTTTTATTTTGTGTTTTTTCCCCTTGTTCTGGTGGGTTTCTCTTTTCTTTGGTCTTTCAGCTCCATTGAAACTGGCTTCTATTGAGCTATGATGTCATGAGCCTTGGTTTGCAATTACGTCCACCCTCCTCCATTTTAGTGTGATTATGCTGTACACCAGGCCAAAATATTTTTTTCTTGGTAATAGATTATAAAGAAAATTGTCATAGTACATGGAGATCGGAATTGAAACGTCAAATTTGGGGCATACACAATTCCAATAGTATTTTAGAAAAGGCTCTGCCAAACATGCAGGGCCGGATTTAGCTAGAGTGAGGCCCTACGCCAAGAAAAATTGTGGGCCCCCCCCATGTCCCCGTGCAGTCCTGGGCCCCCCCTGTGCAGTCCTGGGCCCCCCCGTGTCCCCCCCCCCGTGCCTCCGTGCAGTCCTGGGCCCGCCCCCATGCAGTCCTGGGCCCGCCCCCGTGCAGTCCTGGGCCCGCCCCCGTGCAGTCCTGGGCCCCCCCATGCAGTCCTGGGCCCCCCGGACAGCATCGCGGCTGTCTGAGGGGCTTCAGAGGGAGCCGGGGAAGCCCGCGCGAGGCCCCGGCTCCCTCTGTACAGCCGCCAGCGTGAAGAGCCTTTTCCTTCACGCTGGCGGCTGTTTCTGTGAAGCCGGGAATGCTGGGAAAGGTTAAAGGGCAACCTTTAACCTTTCCCAGCATTCGCGGCTTCACAGAAACAGCCGCCAGCATGAAGGAAAAGGCTCTTCACGCTGGCGGCTGTACAGAGGGAGCCGGGGCTTCCCCGGCTCCCTCTAAAGCCCTCCGGTGGGCCCAGGGGCGGCCCAAGGGGGGTGCGGGGCCATGTGCGGAGACTCGGTGCGGGGCCTCATTTGCATAAGGTGTCTCATTTGCATAAATATTTGCATAATGTTACCATACACCAGAGCTACTCAATTCCAGTCCTGGTGGTCCACAATCCTGCAGGTTTTCGGGATATCCCTAATAAATATGCATGAGATATATATGCATTGGAGGTATCCTGCCAACCTGACTGGTTTGTGGCCCTCCAGGGCTGGATTTGGAGACCCCTGCTTTACATCTCTGTCATTTAAGATTGTGAGTGAACAAGGTACAGATATCCTAGACATCAAAAGGGTAGATAGAATGTGTCACATTCCTCCTCGATTCTCACCACCACCAAAAAGTTGTCTAATAGATAATATTTTGGTGGTGGTGAGAAGCGAGGAGGAATGTGACAAATGCTATCTAACTTTTTTGATGTCTTGGACATCTGCACCTTGCCCACTCACAATCGTAAATGACAGAGATGTAAGGCAGGGGTCTCCAAATCCAGCCCTGGAGGGCCACAAACCAGTCAGGTTGGCAGGATATCTCCAATGCATATATATCTCATGCATATTTATTAGGGATATCCTGAAAACCTGCAGGATTGTGGACCACCAGGACTGGAATTGAGTAGCTCTGCCATACACTAACTTTTAGTAAACATGCCTCTTAATGAGTATATGGATAAAGAAAGACTAAAAGGTTTCTACATTACTATAATCCAGTACCAACCGCCAGGCACATTAGGAACTACTACAAACACTGCCCATTTAGAACCCATAGCAAACCCGCCATATCCTAACAGCACTACCAGGACTCACAAAGCACCATACCCTAACTATCAAAAGGCAACACTGCAAATATTAAACCAATACATTTCAGAGAACAACAATACATGACCTACTGGGGAAAGAACAAGTGGCAATGTCAAATAGGAATTATATAAACAGAATACCTCAGCTCAGTTACACATGCACAACATAGACCATCACCAAACAAGGAATCACAATTTAGAAACAGGAAGACAATAATTAAACTGGGAACCCCAAAAGCCAAACTTGGAATATACAACAACACTGTAGAAATAAAACTATAAATTAATTTCCTCTTGTACTAAACAAAGCGCAAAATTAATGATGCACATTTCCCAGAGCTGACATATTCCAGTTAATAAATTCAAAATAAAGAGATATTTTTCTACCTTTTGTGCATTTTTTTTCAGTTGCAATTGTTCCAGCCACTTTCTTCTGGTTTCTTCTTCGTGTCTTCTGCTAACTCTCCATCTGCTGTCCATTTGTCCTTTCTTCTGTCTTCTTGGTTTTTTTTTTCCATTCTCTCTCTACATCTGCTTTAACATACTAATCTTTCTCCTGTTGCTCTTTCCTCATTCCTATTTCATCTACTCAAAATTTACCCCTCCATCCTCAATCCCCACTTACTCTCCCAATACCCGGCCAATTGTAGATTTTTTATCCCTCCCACACAAAATATTTTTCCCCTCTCCATTTTACTCTCCCAGCCCCATCCCATTCTAATCCTCCCCCAACACCAGCTCCCTTCTAGTTCCAGCCTCACCCAGCATCCATTCCCTTCTAGTCCCTGCATCAGCCCATTTCCAGTCCTAGCCCCCCATTAGCCCATTTCCAGTCCTAGCCCCCCCCATCAACCCAATACCAGTCCTAGCCCCCCCATCAACCCACTTCCAGTCCTAACCCCCCATCACCCCATTTTCAGTTTAAGCCCCCCCTATAACCCATTACCAGTCCTAACCCCCCATCAGCCCACTTCCAGTCCTAACCCCCCATCAGCCCACTTCCAGTCCTAACCCCCATCAACCCATTTCCAGTCAGCCCCCCATAGCCCATTGCCAGTCCTAACCCCCCCCCATCAGCCCACAGTCCATTACCAGTCCTAACCCCATCAGCCCACCTGAAGTCCTAACCCCTCCCCATCAGCCCATTTCCTGTCCTAGCCCCCCCCCATAGTCCATTATCAGTCCTAACCCCCATAGCCCATTACCAGACAGCCCCCATCAGCCAACAGCCCATTACCAGTCTTAACCCCCCCATAGCCCATTGCCAGTCCTAACCCCCCCATCAGCCCACAGTCCATTACCAGTCCTAACCCCATCAGCCCACCTCAAGTCCTAACCCCTTCCCATCAGCCCATTTCCTGTCCTAGCCCCCCATAGCCCATTACCAGTCCTAACCCCCCCCCAACAGCCCACAGCCCATTACCAGTCCTAACTCCATCAGCCCACCTCCAGTCTTAATCCCCCAGCCCATTTCCAGTCCTAGCAACCCCCCCAACCCATTACCAGTCCTAGCCCCCCATAGCCCACTCCCAGTCCTAATCCCACCAGCCCATTTCCAGTCCTAATCCCCATCACCCAATTTTTAGTTTAAGCCCCCCCCATAGCCCATTGCCAGTCCTAAGCCCCCATCAACCCACTTCCAGTCCTAATCCCATCAGCCCATGTAGACTTAGCTCCCCCATAGCCCATAGCCCCCCCATAGCCCATCACCACTCCTAACCCCCCCATAGCCCATTACCAGTCCTAACCCCCCCAACAGCCCACAGCCATTACCACTCCTAACCCCCCCAGCCCATCACCAGTCCTAACCCCCCCAACAGCCCACAGCCATTAACACTCCTAAACCCCCCACAGCGCATTACCAGTCATAACCCCGCCAGCAGCACACAGCCATTACCACTCCTACCCCCCCCAGCCCATCACCACTCCTAACCCCCCCATCAGGCCACAGCCATTACCACTCCTAACCCCCCCAGCCCATCACCAGTCCTAACCCCCCCAGCCCACCCCAGCCCAGCCCAGCAAATTCTTTTTTACAAAACAAGCTGTCGCTGCCTCTGCCGGGGCCGGGGCCGCCGCGGCAGAATCGAGTGTGCCGCGGGGCCCCCCCTGCCCAGCAGAGCCTGCCCTCCCCGGTATCACCTCTCTCAGCTGCCTCCCTCCAGTCACACGCGCCGGCTTTCAGAGCGCGAGGGAAGAGTTTTTCCCTCGCTGCTCTGTTTAAGCCCGCGGGGGCTGATGGGACTTCCCATCAGCCCCCGCGGGCTTAACAGAGCAGCGAGGGAGAAACTCACCTCGCGCTCTGAAAGCCGGCGCGTGTGACTGGAGGGAGGCAGCTGAGAGAGGTGATACCGGGGAGGGCAGGCCAGGCTCTGCTGGGCAGGGGGGGCCCCGCGGCACACTCGATTCTGCCGCGGCGGCCCCGGCCCCGGCAGAGGCAGCGACAGCTTTTTTTTTTTTTTTTTTTAATTTTAATGATGGATCAGAATGTTTTTTGCGCGGGGCCCCCTGAAACGCGGGGCCCTGTGCAAAAAACATTCCCGGTGGGCCCTTGCCAGCTGTGGGCCCTACGCCACGGCGTACGTGGCGTATAGGCAAATCCGGCCCTGCAAACATGGAACCTTTTCTAAAATACATATAAGGATATGCAGGAGTGCACGTGTATTTGCTGACACATAGAGCAGGAAGAGCCATTTTACAAACTGCATGTTGGAAAAATCAGTGTGGGAAACTCTGCAAGCTGCACACATGAATTGGTATTTCACAACGTACATGTATAAGTGCCAGTGCATACACATGTATGTGGGCCATTTTGCAAACCTGTACTTATAAATATGGCTAATTTAATGAATAAACAATGGGGAATTAAGGAGGATCACCCTCTTTATCTCTCCTGTAAAGGGTGGCCAAAACGAGCACTTTTTAAAAACCTGTAGGTGCAAGGGAGCAACTGTAAATCCTGAGGTGGACAATTTTGGTCATACCGATGCATTCCTTTTATGAAATGGAGAATGCAGAGAGATTTTTTTTAATCTGCCCAGTCTACTCCCTAACCACTCACCTCATTGCAATTTCTACATATAATGGATTTTCTGTGTGTAAATTGTCATTTACCTGTGGATGCCATTCCCATGGATATTTCACATGGAAATTGCAAATAAGACTTCTAAAATAACCTCTTATATGAAGTTGTTTTTATCTCCCTTCTCCTTTTTCCCAGATGGTCTCTGAAGCCGCAATGCTAAATTTAGAAAAAATTGGGGGGGGGGGGGGGGGGGGTGGAAATAATCAAAATCATTTAATGATTCATTTTTTTTCTTTTTGAGTTAAGTTGAATTTGTGACCACTGTTTTCATGTAATCTCTGGTAGTGATGTAAATTTCCAGGAAATTTTGACTTGAGAAGAAAACAGAAAGAAATGAAAAAATGTACTTGAGAAGCAATATAGAGCATGGTACACACATATACGAGGGGGGTAACCTACACAGAGTTGCAGGTACAACTACAACTCTAGCAACCTTACTGGGCAGACTAGATGGACCATGCTGGTCTTCATCTACCATCATTTAGTATAGTACTATGAAATATTTTTGCTTGTACAGTTATGAAGTGAAACAATACACAGATTGCTTTTAATATCAATTTTACTAAGATGAATAGGCCTAATATTCATAGGCTATCACAACATATTGCCTTAATTTAAACATGTGAAGAGACATATATTCAGCATGGACCTTGGTTAAAGTTATTTCTAAGAGGTAAAAAGAAATTCACAGTGCATAATTTACGCTCTGATTTTATACAGAGAGCTTCAATTTCTTAGCAAAATTTCAAAATTGCACCTGTAAAAGAACAACAAAACAACTTTCCTTTGTTTACTATGTTAATAAGCATCTGGAGTTTTGGACTATACTGAAAATAATTTCAGGAACGGAGCTTGTTTCTTAATTGGCTAATTCTGATCTGTTCAGCTTTTCACGGATGTTCTGTTCTGTGATTGGTTCAATGTTCTGTAGTTTGCCTCCTATTTCAAGATTGGTCCAGTGGGAGCAGAGCCCTTTCATATGCTGGGCTCCTGGGCAATGCTGCTCTGTGACTATACACAGCTCTGCATGCTGCATACCTGTTTGTACAAACTACTCCTCCGCCACTACTCATGATCTGACAGGAATTGGTGGCAAGAGCCCACCCTTGTCTAACTACTGTGTATGCTTTGTAGTAGGTACTGCAAACATTTAAAAACTTAGGGATATCTTGCTGGGTGGCATTTGTTGATGTGTCTTTCTGCCTGTGTGTATTTTGGGAGACTTTCTGATTGGAGGCAGAATTAGGGTGCTTGGTCGCAGTCCTCGCCTAAGGGCTCGCCAGGCCTGGGCGCACCCAAGTATGCTTCTGATTCTAAAAGTCCCGCTATTCCTGTTGGCATGCCCTGATTGGCCTTGGTGGCAGACTTTCTGAACAGGCTGCAAGTATATATTCCTGTTGTCAGGCAAAGAATACATGTTAGATGTAGGATATTGCTACTTAATTGAGCTGGTTTTTGTAGCCTTTCTCCTGAGTTCTCTATTTTGGCATGGATAAGCACACAAAACCCCATTCTTAATCCAACATCAACACTTTCCATGCATTACCACCAAGCTTTGTAGTTCAAATTTTTTATTTATCGCTTTCAATATTTCAATATAACAATTTAAGTGAAGAAATTCAGAAATACAATAAACCAAAATAATACCGCATAGCTTTAAAAAAAAAAAAAATACACCTCGGACCACAAAATAGAGGAAATACAGATCCAAGAAAGGAAATATCATCAGGTAGTTACATAACAGAGGTCCCACTAATCCCCCTCAAGAGACCACAGCCAACAAACACAGTGTGCCTCTGGCTTCCATCTAAACATTAGCACCTTCTCTTGCTACAAGAAAATCCTTAAGTTGTCCCAGCTCAAAGAACACAAATGTTTTACCCTCAAATAACACCACACACATACAAGGAAATCGTAGAGCAAAAGTAAGACCCAGGGCAATAACTCTCGGCTGAAGTGCCAGAAACTCCTGGTTACCTCTCTTGCATTGATTTGGATAATCAGGAAAAATATGTATCTTTGTACCAAAGAACAACTTATTAATATTGCAGGAATTTATTTTATTATTTATTTTATTTAAAGTCTTTTCTATACCGTGCTCTTCAAATCAGCTCGGTTCACAGATAACGGAAACTTTGTCCATGAGTAAGGAGAAACCATACTGGACTTACATAAAACAGGGTAGAAAAACTTGGGTTGAACTGGAGAAACTATCTACATACTCTAGGCTAAGGCAGGTTACCGTCTTAGCTTGAAATGTAAGCGCATAACAGTTACGGTCAAACTCTAACGCAAAAGTAGCAATAACTGCGGTCTTTTGGGTAACCACCTCTAGTGAGGACTCAAGGAAATCTGTAAGGTTTAACCTCTTGATTTTCCCACCTTCAGCAGGGAGAAAAGATCCCCCCCCACCAATGACAGATATTGAGCGCTAACCAGAAGTGGAAGCATCTCTGCGGACATTCCCAGGACTTCAGTCAAATATCTTTTAACCATATCCACTGGAGTAACCAAAAGAGATCTAGGAAAGTTCAGGAAACAAAGGTTATTCCTTCGTACTGGATTGTCCAAATACTTCAACTGCCAATGGATTAAGTTCTGGTCCTTAACCAAGGATTCTCCCAACACTTGGACTTCTTGACTTTTGGTTCCAGCACATCACACCTAGTAGCCAGATTCCCCAGCATCAGGGATTGATTCACCACACTCTGAGACACAATTACCAAGTCAGTCACATGACATGTAGAAAACATTTGCAGGGAAGAGCTAAATCCTTGCATGGCCTACCAGAGGGACTCCATCGTCACCACACCCGCCTTAGGTTTAGTACCCTGGATTTGGAACAACCCCAGAGTTAAATCCCCACCTCCTCGTGTGATGTCACTCACAGTATGCTGTAAGGGTTCCAGGTAAACCACTGAACCCATTTCTAGGAGGGGGGAAGATACTGCTACAGGGGGAGCCTCCAGGTGAGACGACTACACCAGTCCTTTCAGCCTGAGAGCCCTCTTCCTCCCCTGCAGGCTAACTACTTCTGGGTCTGGGCAGCAGCGTGCAGGCAATCGAGCTTGGTGAAGCCCTGTCACTGCTGTTCGCATGCTGAACTATGGGCTGATTCAGAGTGGAGACTCCTAGAGATCCGACTGACACTCAAAAACCCTCCAAGGTTGTCTGCTGCAACGGTTGGGTCTGGATACTGTCCTAGAGCCCTCTCTTTCCTTTCCCCTTGTGCTTGCCGATGATACAGGCTACACTCACCGCTATCGAAGACCGAGGGAGCCACAGCATCCTGCCAGTAGAGTTAGACCAGTGCTATCCAAGCTTTGTTGTTTCAAGCAAGTAAGATAGGCTGGCCACAGGGACCTAGAAAGCCATTCAGCATTAATCTGTATCATGATGGGGAACAGATACCAACCTGACTACTCCATGACCTACAGTATTTCTAAGTTGGGCTTCCTTAATCTGCCATTTGTTTTGTCCTTAAATAGCATTTCTTCCCTTCCTTCTGCTCTTAATAGAGTAAAAGATGTGTTCACAGTACTACAGCCTCCTTGTCCTCTTAAAGGACAGCTGAAGAACAGGTAATGACTTTCGTAGTTCTTTCTCTTTTGCTTCAACAGATACCAAAGCTACATCAAATAAACAATGGCTGGGAAAAATCGTATTGCTAAAGCTGTTCCCCCGTTACAGCTTCTGCCTCTGTCCAGACAGAGATCCCAATGCC